>CM042162.1:9648618-9673618 GCA_023376005.1 Doryteuthis pealeii
TTCGGGAAAATAAAATAAAAATATTTTTTTAGGAGATGAAGTGGCTGACTTAAAGACGGATATATTCTTTTTGAAAAACACCCCCTAAGTTTGTTCGGCAGCGAAAATTTGCCAAGGCAGGATGCAGGGTGGGGGGTTTGAATGCTCACTACAACCTGTTCATACTTAGGCCATGATGAATAAATAATGGAAATCTTTGAGAATTGTTTTTCTGAGCGAAACAAGTGCCTTCTAAAATATTCCATGGGTTTTGAGAAAAGACTATAACTGCCAAATGGATCTGCCACCGGACACCAGCGGTCGAAGTACCAGATAATGTTGACCATGAGAATCGGGAGTTAAATATGAAAAAGTGGCAGCGAGACTGTTTCGGACACTGTGCCACCACGAATGGCAAGATGAATCAGTAAGTTAGAATGGAGAAGTATTGTCAAAAAAGTAGGTATTTCCTCAAAGACGAATGACATAAGAGGAGGAACTGATGTACTATTGAAAAACCCTTGATTTTTTATGGTTAGTGAAGCTTTTATTTTGAATTAAAGATGTCGTTGAAATTCAGAATCTGAAAGGGTTAAATAAATTGACAGGTATAACATTTGTGACCTTCCTTCCGGTAACATAGAACTGCCCTGGTACGAAGCAGTTGCAGCGATAGATGTCCATTGTGTAAGGATCATTTAGCCCGACTCCCCCGCGTTTTGAGAAATCTGGTTGAAACTTTTTTTTTTTAAATGTGACCTCTATTCAAAATATTCACACTACAGTACGTTCAAAAATAACTTATAAGCTAGCTCATAACTTATGTAACAATTGAAATCATTTAGATGAGAATTGACAAAGTGACATGGCCGTAAATCAACCAAACCAACTTTTGCACATAACATGGGAACCTTAACAGGTCTACTTACCCGGGTAGTGGCAAACCCTGGATGTAATGATGGATAAAGGGGTACTCTCCATTTCCAGAGTTCCAGAAATTGGAACTTCAGTCATTAGATGCAGTTTTGGGAGGCGATCGGCCTGGGTAGAGGGATTTTCTACAATGTAGTCCCACAAGATCAATTATTAACTGAATCGTGAGTTGAATCCTCGTGGATGCCCGACATTTAAATCCCTATGTAAAAAATCGACCATATTGCATTGATCCAGCTACCCCGAAAAGGAAATGTTTAATGTCTAAAATCTAAAAGAATGTATTTTTAAAAAAATTCCAATGCAGTTATCATTTAAACTTCATTTTTTAATTATCTTCGCAAGATATAAAATCTCTATTATTTTTGGTCAAATCCAGCCCTGGTGATATTTTAATGTGCATATATATTTACTTTGTCGTTAATTGAATTTATTTTTCGAAGTTCCTGCCAGACATACCAGATTCCACACAACTGTCCTTTATATATAACTAGCAAATATATTGCACCGCTCCGGGTGCAAGTATTTTAGTTAATTTTATAATAAATATCATATTAAATTAGAAAGGCTTATGAACTGAATAAGAATTAGATAAAAATTTTGAACAGAG
The DNA here is from genome assembly GCA_023376005.1 of Doryteuthis pealeii. Lineage (NCBI taxonomy): Eukaryota > Metazoa > Mollusca > Cephalopoda > Myopsida > Loliginidae > Doryteuthis > Doryteuthis pealeii. The sequence continues at coordinate 9,650,141 of CM042162.1, forward strand.
GGGTATGATTGAAAATAGAACAACTTTGAAACTAACTCTTCACATTTTCCTTACTCCCGTCTTTCTTGTAAAATTTTCCTAATTTAACTATTTAGTTAAAATAGGAGTAAGAATAATTATCAGTTATTTCTTCTTGTTGAGGGATTTCTTTTAAGATTTATTGAGATATTTTGCTCATATTCAATAAGATAAAACCAAACAATTAGAAAATCAATAATACCTAAGCATATATTTATTAAAATCAAATTTTTAAAGATCAATATGGCAAATTAGCCTTCCCATTCACACTGTAAACGTATTTTTTGTATATATAATAACAATTGTATGTTATTAGTATGTAGATATGGTAACAGTCTTAATGATGTAAAACAATTTTATTAATAATTGAGGTTTAAATAAAAATAAAATCATGTAGAATGTGATGTAAATAACAAGGGAATTGTGACTTGAGTAGTGAAATAGTTTTCGGTTACAGACAGAAAAGCACACAATCTCCATTATAATATATAAAATATATGATAATATATAATTATATTATATATTATATATATACATGAAACCAAATGTGGTTGTGATTGTTCCTTTGTCAGCCCAATAAATAGATATGTAAAACCTATATATGTTTATCTTATTATCATTATATACAGCTCTAATTTTATATTGAACACTCTACCAATTAATACTGCTTTGGTACACCATTCCAGCAAACCTGAATAGTGACCATCTCCAACACTACAGTATATTATATATATATATATATTAGCTGGTAGTGGTAGCTACTGGTTAGGGTCCCACCCTATGGGTTACATAGATTAAAAAGGAGAATTTCAAATGTGTTTTTAAAATAGTTGAGTTTTGAAATTTATTAATTATATATAATTGTTTTGTAGTCACCTTTACCTACGTCTCCTCCCGTTTGCGTTGATTTTTCCTAATCTGTCATTTCCATCATGTGACACATTTTTCAAAAAAACGAGAGAATCGATGATTAAATGTGTTAGTAATCCACAGAATCTAAGTACGTACGATTGCATTAAAAGGTTCTCCCAAGAGTTAATCCAAAAAACGTTAAACACACGAGAGATGGAAAGGTTAAATTCACCAAAAGAATGAGGACTATAGTGGCGTATAAAAGAGGAACTGAAAGAAAAATAAGGAACAAAATAGAATTATTTAAGGGAAATGAAGTAAATGCAATTGGTAAAACGTTATATGCACGGTGGCAAGGTAGTTGTTTTTGTCTCCCTCAGATTGGATGTCACCCGAATGAATTGTATCAAATTCACTTATGGTCTAATCAGTTCCATGGATTCGTTTTCCATGGATTTCGAGTTCTCATGCGATTTTATTAGTCCAGAAGGAATTTTCCAGCGGACAATATTTTTTCTTGAGTGATGCCTGTCAAAACAAATTCTTTAACCAGAAACACGGATTAAGTGGCAGATGGATTAAGTAATAGTAACCAAAATCCCACTCGTATGTATGTATATATATAATATATATCCGCCCCGAGTTCAAATCCTGGACGTGGTAATTGCATTTCATTTAAAGTGCTAATAACCATTGGGAAAAGGGTATGAATCCTACTGCTCACAACCAGCTATGGGTAAATAGTAGGGGCAATTCTGGCTCTTTAACCTTGGTTAGGTCAACCGGTCTAAGGGAAGGCAAACTCGTGAATTCAAAAACTGTTGAACTCCGCTTAAGAAATTGACTTGTGTCCGCATCCTGCTGCGTGCGGAGGGGTTGGTAAATGTATAATATTTATATATATATATACTATATATGTGTGTGGTGTGTGTGGTGTGTGTGGTGTGTGTGTGTATACAAAGGTGTGTGCATAAATAATCGAGCATTTTTGGTACTTTGTGACACACCTTGTATTTGCTGGAAAAAAATGAACGTTCCCATTCATTGTTTATTTCTATCTTGGTAAATACAGCTTTAAACTGCAGCACTTTTATGACACACCTTGGCATACTTGCTATATTTATTAATATTACGGATAGATATATTTGATACGTTCGTTAAAGTAAACATAAATTCAAGTTTCTAGATGCCCTCGTATAATATATTATATAAGTATATGTGTGTGTGTGTTGTGTGTGTTGTGTGTGTGTGTTGTGTGCTGTAATGGTTAGAGTTGTAGGAAATGGACCCACCCAATTTCAAATACTGGACCGAGGCTGTTTTGCTTTCATATAGTGCTAATACCATTGGGAAAAGCTAAATGCCTCCACCTATCCCACTGCAGCTATGAGTAAATAGAATGCAGACTGGTCTATTTAAATTTTGGCTCAGTAAACCAGTCCTATGAATTCAAACCTGTTAATCCGTTTAAGAAATTGCCCTTGTCCTCACATTCTAATTGTGGCGGAGGTGTTGGTAAAATATATATATATATATATGCATATACATATATACATATATATGCATATATACCATATATATTATATTCATATATATATATTACACATTATTGCATATATATATATATAATATATATATATATATATATATTATATTATTTTAAATATATTTATACTTCCGCTTAAAGACCAGCGTCAAACACTGCCAAGGCTTCTGTACTCGTCTCTGGAAGCTTCTTAAGGTATTCTGGAGGAGAACACCGCCACGCTCCCATGGAGAGCTGCTAAGCGGGATATGGTTACTAAAGAGGAGAGCCCTTGTGGTATTGAGGCACTTTCGAATAATCTTGCGCTATGGCGTGGAAGGGAAGATCTCTTGCAAAAATAATGGCCCAGCGACTAACGGAGTTTTTCATAGAGAACGACTACTTTGACACCTCTGTGCAAAAAGGGTGGAGTGCCAGGAATGTCAAGGAATAGCCTGGAAACATACGGGGGAGGGGAAGAGGTGACTCAATTAATCAAGAGAAACCTAGTAAGTACTTTGGCCTCGACCTAACAAATGCATNTATTTCTACGTATTACTTTTATTCTTCTATACTATATCTCTCGTCTTCTCTATAAAATAACATAAACGGGAATTCTCATTTAGAACTTTACCTAGTTTTCACACCGTTCTCCAGACGCAGGTGGACGTGAGGTCAAAGGATTGTCCAACTCCACCTCTCAAGGCCATCGCCTGTACTGACGCAACTAGGATTCTATTAACAACTACTTAAACATGTATTCACCGCGCCAATTAATAATGTACAAGTGTCAAAAAATCCAAAGCAAAAATATCCTAACACATTTTTTGATGGGTTTTGTTTCTTTCATTACTTATATACCTCATGATAATATATATATATATTATATATATATCTACTAATATGCTGTGTGTGTGTGTGTGTGTGTGTGTGTGTGTGTGTGTGGTTCTATTGACAATATTCTCGCCTCATAATAAATCATCATCAGAGCATATGAAATCTTGGGAACAACATGTTTCCAGGTTTGAATTTAAATTATTTTTTCCTGCTTCTCTCCGACTGAGTCCGGTTCATAAACATACTTAGATCTAAAAACGAACTAATTATCTATGCTCATGGATGATGATTTTTTTATAAATCGAAATATCGTACAATATTAGTAATGAAAAAGATAACAAACATATATTCATTTTAAACCAACATTGTGTGTTTTCCATAACATCTTTTATCTATACATATACCACGTCGGCATTCATCCTTCCTTCACTCTTAACATATATTATATAATATATATATAATTTATTACATATATATATATATATATCATATAGTTAAACCAAAGACTTTGCCCTGAAGAAGATCTAAGCGAAACTGTTAGAAGGTATTACCGACTTATAGGTTTAATTTTATTATTTGCTCTACTTAGGTATCCAGCACTCTTTACTTTTAGCTTAGATAACTTCGTGGTTTATATTATTAATTTTATTCATATTATAATTGATTATTTTTTCTTTTGTTAAGTGTTTATAATATCAACGATATATTTTCGTTGAGTTAGGTATAGTACTTCAATTCTTATGCTACTTTTGTTTTTTTTAATGTATTAAAATATTTTACTTGATTATTACGCATACATACCAATACTCGCGTGATGGTATGGTATTGATATGTATATATCATGTAATTTAATATACATATTAAGACCAACATAACAAAAACTGAATTAGAGACCAGGTAGCTTATACTACTATATAGCACAAGGTTACCAACATCGTATTGATAATATTATTATTAATATTATATATATATATATTAATATATATATATATATATTATATATTTATATTATGGTGTGGTGGTGTGTGTGGTGTGTGTGTGTGTGTGGGTTGATGTTGTGGTAGTGATGTGTTGTTGTGTGTGGTGATGTGTGGTGTGTGTGTGTGGTACTACCTTTCGTATCTATAAAGTATAGTTTGCGGTATATAGCTATCAAGGTTAGCCTGTCGGGTAATATATAGAAAAATTTGTACTTTAAAGTAATTATTTTTAATGGGACTTTTTTTGAAAAATGCATTTATGGAATATTGACAAATTAGGAATTATTCAAATTATACCCTAATATTAAGGTTACCGAAGTATTGTTAACCTTTTAAAATAAGTAGTTCTAAAGAAAGTTATTTTTAATATCAAAGAGTAAGGTAAGCAACACATTAATTATTGGTATTTATGTAAAATGTCATGAAAATTTGTAAAGTAAATTTTATATAATACCTTTAATTCTATTTTGTAAATTGTCACCATGTGACATAACTAACAGCAAGAAACAGCTATTCACATTACTTCCACACACTACATACTATATTATCTATATTAATATAGGGATTGTGGGTTTGTCCTATGCAATGTACGAAAACTTAATAAATTACTATTACAGTTAAAATTCCTTTGTTATTACATAACCTAAACATTCTCCATGATTTTTTTTTAATTTTTCACCATATTGTAAAAATTCTTTTTACATCATTAAGAACTCGTTAAAAACACTATCTAATACTATAACATGCTTGACATTGTATTTTAGATCTTATTCTAAGGAACAAAACGTTCAATGTAGGTTCACAGTGATAAGTGGCAGAACGAACAACACATTTGGCTACTTGATCTTCAAATTTGATTTTTAATAAATTATCAGCATATATATTAGTATATTATTGATTTCTAATTTGAGGATATTTGGTTTTATCTTAATTGAATATGAGCAAAAATCTCGGGGATAATTTGTTGTAATGAGATGATGCTGCGCTCGAGTGTGCAATGAGAGAAATGTTGTAATATTGAGTGAATATCATTCCTTTACAGTTTCTATTTGTGTGCATATAAAACTAAATAGTTAATATAGGAATTTACCACCGAGACGGGTATGTAATTAGTAGAAAAGAGATTTCATAAGTTGGTTCTAAGTGTGTATCATCAATATTACTCATCCTGTCACCAATATTTTTGTTATCGTGTAATGTCTCTATAATTTACAGCTTCGTAATGGTACTTTCTAAATTTTACTATGAATATTTTTGAATATTATATTGTTGTGTGGGCATATTATTTGCTAGTATGTATATAAATGATATATATTGTGTTGTCGTTGTCGTTGAATGTCCACGTAAGGTCTCTTTGTTGGTCTGATTAAGTGTGAGAATCTTGCTATGTGTTGTGTGTCGTGAGTGTGATTATAGTAGTTTTAGTTATTGTGTTGAGTTTTGGTTGATGGTGTATTTATATTCACACACCCATCGCACAGATACGTAGTGCATATATATATATTACACACTAATTATAAATATATATTCTGCGTACTGTTCGTTTTATTATATAGGTGTTGATATTGATGGTTAGTGTATATCTTCGTATTAGTGTGTGGTATGTCTCTATATAATATATGTTGTATATATAAGACTTTTTATCATTTATTTGACTATAACCCATGAGTACTTTCGCAAGTAACTGATGTTCCGCATGTGAATAGATTGTAGTATGTGGTGATAGTGTGTAAGAGTGTGTGCATATATAGACACCAACACACTACAACTACACCACAACAAATCACACACACACACAGAACACACTATACATATCACAGAGCAAACCCACTGAGATTCGTCACATCAGTCGAATCGTCTATTATATATTATATCTATGTGTGTGTAATGTTCTCTATATATGTGTAATTAAATATATCTCTATAGATTATTACAGATAAGTGATAGGCGACTGAGCGCAATGTGGGGTGTGAGAAGAGTATGGAGTGGTAAGTGTTGTTGAGTGTAGTTGGATTAGTCGTGGGTGCAATTGTGTGTTAAGAATCATGATCACCTGATTGAACAACTATAGACTCTGACGCTCATTTCTCTTCTGTACTGTTGCTGTCACATTAACTCATTACATCATCTCTCTCTTCTTTATTATCTATCCTCCTCTCTCTAAATATAAATATGTTCAGTCGTTATCTAGTTATGAGTGTTAGTATATATATATTATCTGGGGGGCTATGAACTAATGATTACTGTGGTATTGTTCTCTCGTAACTAGGTATCACCTATCTCAATCATGTATATGTATATTATATATATAATATTAATATATATATATCTATATAGATTATATATATATAACTATTACACGATAGTTAGTGAACGAATACTTCAAAATATAACCTTGTTCTAGTGTGTGTGTTTTGTGATTTCTGTAGTGTGATGTGATCTCAGTGTTGTTGGTTGAGTAGTGGAAAGTAGACTCGTGCTTGTGTGTTTAAGGTTTGTTGAATGTTAGATGTGTTAGAATATGTGTGTGTGGTAGTTGAACAATATACATTAGATACTATGCTTATTATTTTAAGTTCTCTCATTCTGTGGAATCGGATCTATAAGTAATAATTCAGTTTTCTTTCAGATTTGATAACGTTTGGAATGACAGGATTATTTTTGCACTTTATTCCTAGTTTATGTGTGACTAAGAAACTTTGAGAGGCAACGATTCTATATAATATAAAAACAACAATTGGCATTAGGGTTATCCCGTGCGATTCTAAGTTTGTGACGTGTAGTTAGGCGGAAGATTTCCAAAACAATTAGCAAAAATTTTGCCTTCCGGACCACAATTTAGTTTTGGTAATAATTGAATATTAACTGTTTTAACGAAAGCCAATCGAAAATTGAATAACACAAAAAGGACTACTCTTATTTTACTTTTTACTAAAATGATTTCAATATAACAATTCTATATTGGATTGCTTTTAATATATTTGACGAACAAAGTTATAGATAAAACTGAAGAAATTCTACAATTACGGCATCAATTCACAAACTTTCTTGTATAGACAATATTTAAATCAAGTGGGATATAATTATAATACACACAGAGTAGGTGATCTAGGGGATTAGTTGAGATCAAGACGAGTCCACATTAGCGAGCGTCCCACAGGGAGATCTATAGTGAGAATTATTGTAGCTATCCACCATCTCGAGAATATTGCAGTAGCGGTTTGATCTCCTGGAGTTGGCTTGTCGATATTTTCGGCATGTACACAAATACATGTTGTGGTTCATCTTTTTTTTCTATTTGCTTGTTTGCGATTTTATCTCTTCTTTCTTTCTATCAAGTGGAGATTAATGTTTAACTTTTTTTTTAACAAGTTTTCTATTTTTATAATACCACATTTTCTTGTATCTCCGTGTCCTTCTTTTTATGTTTAACCGTTATTGATGCAGCATTGACGGTCAACAAAAGGTAAGCGTGACGTTCTTTCTTCCTCTACAGCTATCTCGTCCTAATTTTTATTTCATTTTCCACTCTGGTTTAAACTTACTTTCTAATCTTCAACTTACATTTCTTCTATTCCTTTATCTTCTCTTGATCCTTCTTTACTTCTGTCAGACTTCAGCTTACGAATTCCACCTCAAGCGTAAACTTCAAACTTTCCTTATAATCGATCAATTGCTCTCTCCTCTTTCTTGCATGACTAATCTGCTCTTCGCTATCCTTCTTTCCTTTACTTCAAACTATGTCTATCTTACGGTGTCTTATAACTCCTCTTCTTCTCTTCTCTCTCATCTTCTCGGTGTGATCTTTCTCTCTTGCATTCTCTCATTCCATACTCTCAATCAATCTATGTCTTACTTCTCTAGATCTCACTCTATTCTTCTTCTGCGCTCTGCTTGAAAGTCGAGTTTGAGAGGTATCTTTATTCTCAGTGATCCCGTGCTATTCAGTATGTGGACTCTCTTGGGCATTGACTTCTTTACTACTATCCTTTTCCAGTTCGCTTTCGCAAGGAAACTCTCTTTCACTTTAGACTCTACGTTAACGTCGACCTCCAGGATCCCTTAAACCATTCTCTCTCAGCTACCGCTCTTTTATTGCACAACTTCTCAGTGCATTTATGAGGGTCTTTCCTAATCTGGTTGGAAACTCCCATATATGGCTTGCCTATGCTGCTTGTGTCCGAGCCGATATCATTTGTACAAGGGCTTTGGCGACTGCCGCCTCGTCCTACAGTACTGGCTCAATTAGAGTGGTTAGATGTCAAGCTTGCTCAAACACCCAGAGTTCCAATCTTAAGCCATGAACGGATCATCCACCTACGGCAACAGGTGTCCCCCATTAGGGGATTTTTACCCTCAGTCGGTACAAGGTTCCTAGTTCGATACCGGCCCTTGCCAACTCAGCGTATGAGTAGCACAGGGATCTGTGCGGATAAGTAGGAGCTGATGGTAGATTGCGGGCGCTCCTCAAGAACACTAAAACATATCATTGGGTTGAGCGCGGAGTGAAAAGGGGACAGTGTAAAGTTTTTAAATGCCATCTTGGCAATTGAAAGGGCTTAAAGAAAGTCCTATGTTATGGAATCCTTTGGTGATCCTTTGGTGATCGTATAAGTCATATCTGCGTTTGATAAAGGTCCAGTATTTTAATCCTATGTCCGTCATCAAGAATGTCTCAGTAGTTATGAAACAGTAGGGTAGTTTAAGTATTGTATCACCTCATAGTAACAGCTAGTGATTGGCCAAGATAGATAGATGATTGTGGCCGAGTCTATAAGTAGGAGTGGACTTTTAACACACACCTTATATCCTGAAATTCTCACCAGACTCCCTCGGCTGATTGGCTGATACCAGACTTGTTTGAAAGTGAAAGAGAAGGGAGGTTACCTAATTGCATTATTTCTAGGAATTTAGCACTAAAGGTGAAATTACCCAGATTTTTTATCGGGATTGTAACAACTTATTGAACAGACTTGTTACCCACACAGCATGGGTGGAACTGAAATCTACATCGAAGACAAACCCTTAGATAGAACCATTTTATTCGTTAGTATTGGTGATCTTTTTAGTGTCGGGAGAAAAAGAATTTATCGCAGACTATGTGCTTGGTTGCACTTCTTCAGATTCAAGACAATACAAAATTTACTTTTCCTTTTTATTTGTTTGTCTCAATTTTTGCTTATTAACTTTCTTCCAGGAATTTTCCTCATCTCTTGAATTGTTCCAAATTTAACCTTCATAGATTTTCAATGAGGATTCAACTTATCCAGCGTCTGCGTCCGGTAAATTCCTCGTTGGTAATTCTTCGTCTGTAATTTTTACGTGTTGCTAAATTATCATATGGTAAATTTATTGCCAGAAATATTGAATCAGATTTAAATAATCCCCGAAATACAGTCTACGAAATTAGATACCAGTAAAGAACTTGAGTACCGACTTTCATTATGGTACATTATTAGCTGAGGCGACGACAGTCATAAAATATAAATTCGTCGATTGAGTGACACCAGATAAACAGGAGCTACGTTTTTGCTTTCATCTTCGAACGATTTCGACGGTCTCATATTCAACAGGGGGTGTTGCAAGGTGAAACGGTCGAAGTTAAGGAACAGAGCATCAATATGTAGATTGAATATATAGGCTATGCAATTTTCGTCATAATACAAGGTGGTCATAAAAGTATCGAGTTGAAGCTATTTTTACCAAGATAGAAATGAACAATGAATGGAAACGTTAATTTGTTTCAGAATACACGGGTGTGTCAAATAGTATCGAATTTGAAGTTGTTATTTACCATATAGGAATGAAATACATACATTTTTTCAGAATACAAGATTTGCCAAAAGTAACAAAAATCCGATATTTTTTGACACACATATATATATATATTATATTATATATATATATATATATATATATATATATAATATATATATATATTATATATATATTTAAATATATATATATATTATAATATAAGTTAAATCCGCTTCCTTAATGGCAGCTCTCGACGTAAGTCAGTCGGGTTTCGAAGCTGGTTGGATTTAGTTGCTGTGTCTAGCCACATTGATGAGACTATGAACCGGTGTTTGTGGATGACATATATATTATATCTATCTTATTATTATTATAAATAATTATAATAATAATAATAATAATATATAATAATATAATCCAACAGACACGTTTTTTCGATGTTTTATGTCTCATACAATGCGGCTCGACTTTTTTTCACAGCTACTTTAGCAGGAGCGAAACCAACAGAATGTTGGTCTGTAAGCTCTTATCTCATGGAAGTCAGAGACTGTCAGTCAGAGGCGAACGATTAATTGATACATACATACACACACACAACACACACACACACACATATATTAATATATTATATATATTATATATCATTCACTTCATCTTGTTTTTATCGCAACATTCTCCAATAGTCCGTATACTTTTAATGACGCTTATATAATAATTGAGAATGTTTACAATTTGTTTTTCTTCCTCCCAATTTTAAGTAACTTCCTGACTCGAAGAACGGAGGAAATTCCAGCCTAATTAACTACTCAAGAATATCAGCTACTTCGGTCAGAACAGAAGGCCCACACCAGATCACCAAGAGAATAGTTAAACAATAAGAAGATAAGTATAGAATTAATACAGCACAGAATATGATTTCCAGAAGATTTTCCAAATAATTTTCAGACTCGAAGAATGAAGATAATGCCACCCTAACAAATGATCAAAATTACCAGCTATTCAGTTCCAGAACAGTAGAGTCCAACAGATCCAGTCAAGAGAATAGTTGAACAGTAAGAAGATAAATATAGGATTATTATATTACAAACCAATCTCCTTTAAGTGAGTCCGCTATGCAAATAAAAACCGGATGAATCCTGCCATAAGGCTAGACCAATTGTTGATTTAAAAAAAAATTAAACGTAGATTTAACGTTCTGTCAGGCACAGAGTGAAAATGAAGAAAACGAAAGATTGAAAATATTTTGAATGTAAATAATGAGATATAGGAAGCTCAAAATGTTAATTATAATTACTAGCAAATATATGCCCCTCCGGGTGCAAGTATTTAAGTTTTAATGTAATAAAATATTGTATTAAATTAGAAAGGCTATGAATAAAAAAGAATACAGATAACAAGATTTGAAACAGGGGAGTATAATAAATGGAACACTGAAACTTACTCTTATCACTCTCGTCTTTCATTGTTATTTTTCTAATTTAAGTATTTAGTTTATAAGAGGAAGTAAGAATAAATGACAGTTATTTTATCTTGTTGATGGATTTCTTTAAGATTTATTGAAGAGATTTTTGCTTATTTCATTAAATAAAACAAACAGTTAGAAATCAATAATACTAAGCAATATTTATTAATTGATTTTTTAATATTAATATGCAATTAGCCTTCCCGTTCAACTGTAAACCGCTATTTTGTTGTATTATAATATAATTTGGCAATGTTTCAATATGTGACTAGTTAACAGTATTAATAATGTATGACAATTTTATTAATAATTGAGGTTTAGATAAAATAAAATCATAGAGAATGTGATGTATCAATTAAGAATTGTGATTGAGTAGGAATATAGTTTCGGTTACAGACAGAAAAGCACACAACTCCATTTATAATAAGATGTAATAGTGGAAAGTTACTCGATTTTAGGGATAACGTATGAAAGGCTACTATCGAGTATTGAATTGATTCGCACAGTTGAGGAGAGAGAGAGAGAGGAGAAGAGAGAGAGGGGAGTTAGAGTCTAAGTAGACACTGACGTGAATGTCTGTTCTCCAAGGATTTTTACTTGGGAAAAATAATGAGCTCAGAAAAGCGAGAACGTCTTGTGTTTTCATCAAAAAGATATCAAAGGTTTCCAAAGTAATTTCAGACACGAAAAACAGCAAAAATCCAGCACCAAAAACCGTCAAAAATACCGTTCTCCACTCCCGAACAGAAGAGTCAACTCGGATTCATCCAAGTGAATAGTTGAACAGTAGAAGATTAATATAGAATTATTACTATTAAACCAAAATCTTTTCAATCGAGCCCGCTGCGTAATCTATTATAATGGAGATTCGCTTCCGGTTTTTGTCTGTAACAAAATTACGTCACTGCCTACGTCACATTACCAAAAAATCGTCATAAATAGAATACACTCAAAATTTGAGCATGCAATGTACACAGTCTCTCATTGTTTTTTAAACAAGTTTTTCATAAATGCATACCTGGTATTATCTATTTATATATAGATTAGATTTATTTATTTTAATATATATTTAAAGTTATCAGAACTATGTTTCCATTTCAATTTTTTAAATTTTTTACTCCTTTAATAAATTTATTTTATTTTTTTACTCCTTTAATAAATTTGATGATTTTACTTTACTTATGATACAAATTTTCAACTCCCATCCCCTCAGGCAATATTTATTTTACGTCGCCCAGAAGGCGTTTTTTATTTTGCTAGTATATATAAAAAACAATATTTGTGTTTTTTCTTCGTTTCAGTTTTAAGTAACAATCAAAATCCCGGATTTTTGATAATTTCTTTTAACAATGTTTTGCTTACTTATATAAATCACATTGACTTTTTGATACTAGAAATAGATTCAACGATGAACAAAGTGTTTTTTTTTATTATTGTCCAGACCGAACGCGTTTCTTTAGTCCATTTATCTGGAACACTGAAGAAAGGATGATAGGGAAAAAAAGTGTAATGTCGCATTTTTGTTGAGAAAATCACAGATTATAGCAAGAAAGAATAAATAAAATAAAACGGTATCTCAAGTTCTAAAAAAGGTTTTTTTTTATTCGCCCGAAACTCGGGTTTATTTATAACCTGAAATTCTACAGATACCCACCGACCTCCATTTTGATTGTCTTCTTTCTGTTAAAATGAATGCATTGTTCAAAAGGTCGCGTTGTTTTTTGTTTGTTTTTGTTTTATTTTTATTTTCTAATGTCCTTTATTTTGCTCCCAAAATAGAATGGCTCCTCGATTCTCTACACAAAAGAAATATCGTGATCGTAAATTCAAACTGTCGTCTGTCTAATGAGATTAATTGTAACTTTCGTTCGGTGGATTTACGTCAGTTCCTCTTAAATAAATTTGTAAAGAAACATCCGTAATTTCAGGGATTTATAGAGAAATTAAAACAGATTAGTGATTTGATTATTTTAGGAAATATTTAGAGAACTTTTTTTTTTTACTGAATACTCGTGAACATCCAACATACAGCAGGCCATGCTGTAAATATTATCTATCTTTATCTCTACAAACATTGCTTGAATACACCAAGTTAGCACAGAAAGATAAGAATGAATGGGTGGGAAAAGTCTCCGTTGGGAACTGTGCAAAAGATTACGATTATGCATACTAATGAAAACTATATGATTTGGTTTGGTTTGGTTTGTTTTGTTTTGCGGCATATCAACCTCAGTGGGTCATTTAATGCCGATAAAGTTTTGAAATAAATCAATTCTTAATGGATAATACAATTTTTTTATAAATACATTTTTCTATTTAACCCATAGATGGGACCCTAACAGGTACTACCACTCCGGGTCAGAGTGGGCCAGGGAGCAATGGTGATGAAGAGGTGCTCCACATTCCCCAAACCTTCAGAACTGGAACCTCACCATCAGATAGAGTTTAACGTCATTCCCAGGACATGTAGACCCGCAGCCACCGCCTTCTAGCACCCATATGATAAAAAAGGGGTTGGAGCTTGCCATAAGGGCAATAGGGTTGGGAAAATCATATAGGTGCTAGGGCTTGACGTGACCAGCCGATTGATCGGAGGGGGCCTCTCCGACCGCCCGTCTAGCCCAAGATAGGGCCAAAGTGGAATATTGCATGTCATGAACTGCTCATCCACCTGGGCTCTATCCTTAAGCATCACGGGTCGCCACCCACGGCCAAGAGGTGGTCCCAATGGGGGAGTCTCACCCCTCTGCAGAGGTTCAGTCGGTGCATTCTAACGCCCCAGCCGACAGGGCGGAAATATAATCTAACTTTATCTCTACAAACATTGCTTCATTACACCAAGTTAGCACAGAAAGATAAGAATGAATGGGTGGGAAAAGTCTCCGTTGAGAACTGTGCAAAATATTACGATTTGATTATGCATATTAATGAAAACTATATGAATTAAGAATATGGGAAATACTCAGTTGAAGAAAAAAGACAGTTTTGGTTAAACTTAATTGCAATCTGTCGTTGATTTTGTTGTGAATTTTATCTCCGAAAGTAATATTGATAGAACCCCATGTTATGAAGGGTTGTAAACACTAAATAACTCCGGAAGACAATTAGGTTCGACGTCTTTTGAAAAAAGAAAAACAGAACAATCGTTTATTAAAGCAATAAATTCATTAATTTTATTTTTCGGATTGTCCTCATTTTTATCGAAGATATATATAAACACAAAGTTTCAGTCGTTGTACCCTCCGACCTTCTTCCGGTGTACCTTGTCCGTCAAAGCAATGATCCAAAATGGGAAATCATTTTGAATATTTTTTCAGTTGAGCAAACAAGGCGTTGAAGAATTTACGAAGATGTCATTCAAATAAAGACGTCGTTGTTTTTTTTCATGCCCATCAATCCGAGAAGCGTCACGAGACGCGTCACGAGAAGCGTCACGATCATTCAAAGAGTCGTAAAAATCAAAACAATACATATCAAGCCCCATCTAAAAAAAATCTATATATGTAACGTCGCCGGATCTATTGGTAGTGTATATATGTACGATCATTACTTTTGATATATGACGTGGCGTCAAATTAAAGGAGTATGAAGTCTCTGTACTTAATTGGATCGGAGCTGCTTGTATCCTGCATCTGTTGTTGGGCTGGCATTTTCTCTGTTCTTAGAGTCTTGAAATTATTTGGGATCTTCTTGAGTTCTTTCTGCGATGTCTTCTCTTGTGCTGTTTGTAGTTTTTAATTATTTATTTATTTCACTTGCTGTCCATCGTATCCACAAAACACCACTCGAATCATTTTACTCCAATTTATTCGGTCTCTGCTTGCGTCTTGCCAACTGCCTATGGGGATGTTAAAGTCTTTCAGGTTTCTCTTGATGTTGTCTTTGCATCTGAGTTTTGGTCTACCGATTCAACGTGATCCCTTTCTCTGTTGAGGGCAAAGAATCTGCTTTGGTAGTCTGTCATCCCCAAGTTTGTTTAAGTGTCCAGCCCATCTCAGGTTGCATTGGACAAGTATTTTGTACATGCTAGGGAGTCCAGTTCTCTTCGGGATGGTCCTGTTTGAAACATGTTGCTACCACTTGACATTTAATATAGTGCGCAAGTGACGCATGTCGTAGACATGTAGTCTATGGGCATCCGCTTTGTATATATATATATATATTATATATATATATATTGTGTGTGTGTGTGTGTGTGTGTGTGTGTGTATATATATAGATAAAAGGATATGAAAACAACAGCGACAGTTCTGACTGAGAAAAGCCTTGGCGGTTGCTTATATTGAAACTTCCGCATAATTTTTTTGCAGCATCAATGTTTTCGTTTGTGATATAAAATCTTTTCACTTTAACAGCATATTGTGTTGTTTTCATATCCTTTTATCTATACTTCATACCGTCGGATTCATTTCCTTTTTTTAACACACACACACATACACACACACACACACACACACACACACACATATATATATATATATATATATATATATATATATATATATATTATATATAATTACAATAGTTTTTTAATAATGAACACAGATCGTTCTTGCTTTTTTTCCATTTTGAGCTCATTTTTTTTCATTTACTAAAGTAAAGTCTGTGAGGACGAACTGCATCTCTTATCAGTCCTCTTCAAACACTCAGCCCAGACTGTCTCCTCACACTATCTCCCTTTCACTTATTGCCCCGTTGGCACTTTTCGAACAATCACAATCCAACAGGTCTGGCAGTCACACGTCAACCGTAATCTATTTTATTTCCACTATCACATAACGTATAAATAAAATCTTTTAAAACATCTCATTATTTTACATATTTACCCAAAGCTTAAGGGAAAATAGTTGGATGTATGCCCTTCCCCAGCGTATTAGGGTAAGGATGAATATATTTTAGGTGAATTTTATCATAGAAACAATATGAATATAACATTCTTTTTTCTTTTTTTCATGAGTTTTCCTCAATTTTCGTGACTAAATTTACTAATACTTCGAGAAAGATGAAAAATAAAATAAAATATCAAAAATTTAAAAACATTTTTTCTAAATGGAAAAAATCATCAAGAAAACGATTTAAAAAAAAAGTGTCCAATATTAAATTCAACGTGATTTATAACAGGAAAAAAAGAAGAAATACCGAAAAAAATATGATAAAATTGTTGAAGCGTTCAAATCGAAAATTTTATCTGCTTTATATAATTCTTTTTTTTTCTTCTTTTTTTTTTTTGTTTGCTGCGTCGATCAGAAAAATTCGTGAATAGAATCTAATAATTACGCTGAGACAGTATAAAAAAATGTCTTACCACACGGAGTATATATTTAGAGAGTGGAATATTTAAATAAAAATTGATGTCTACTTCATGAATTAGTTAAGAGTCAGATAATCTCATATTTACGTAAGTAGAACAGATAAGATTACCACACACACACACACACCCACACACACACACACACACACACACATATATATATATATATATATATATATATATATATGCATATACATATGGTCATTTTTATTTGTGGTTTTGTGGTGAACTTTAAATTCTAAACGATTGTTGTTATGTTACGTACTTCTCTTCGGGCCGGCTTGGTACTTCTATCATCTATCTTCTAATGGTCTGGTATATCTTCTACAGGTCTCGTCTGGTCTTCTTGTATGGGGATTCCGTGTCTGGTTCTGCTGGGGACCATTTCTTATCAGAAGCCTTGTGTCATTGTTAGCTTTTAGTAATAACAACAAGACTTCGATTTACTTTGGATGTTAGTTTATTCATGGAACCCCAGAACCAGACAAATGCGCGCGGAGAGTCACATCTTGCTTGCTTCAGTCCTAACTCTCAACTGACTAACTGCAACTAACTACTGCAACTAACTTACTGAGTTGCCCACCTTAAACCGGAAAAGGGCTTTCTATCGGGGTTCCGTTCTCACGATTCTATCCCCAGAAAGCAAGGTGAGAGTGAGGTCAAGCATTGTCACTCATTCTCAAGGCCATCAGCTGCACTGATCGCCATAAGGATTTCTATACTACCTTAAAAAGATATTAGGGATCCATAATTATGTAACAGTTATTAATTGATAGTATATCTAGGAAAGGTAAAGTGTTATTATATTCTAACTCGTCTGTGAAGTTTTATCTAAACGGTCTACTATTGAACAGAAATAAAAATGACCACATTCATTTCAACTCACATCACATCACACACACACACACGCACAACACACACACACACACACACACACACCACACACATATATATATATATATATATATATATATATATATATATATATATATATATATATAATGATATAATGAAAAAACAAAGATGTTTACAAACGCATGGGCTCATAAGGAGAGAATGTGCAAACCGTTTCGGGGCCTATCTCTCGACGGTTTAAAAAGCAACACCGGCCCTACCTCACTGAGCCCATGCGTTTGTAAAACATCTTTTGTTTTTTCATTATATCATATTCATACTGTCGCATTAATTTCCATTTTATTTTCACACACCACACACACACACACACACACCACATATATATATATATATATATATATATATATATATATATATATTAACTAGAAAAAACGTTGGGTCACCTATAGAGCTCTAGGCAGATAAATGTGTTAAGGAAGAAAGTAACTTTCCAAAACAAATTAAATTAAAACAATAAATAGGACTGAAGAATAAAAAAAAAAGCATTAAAATCATTTCGCTAAAATTGCAATTAAGTCAAAAACTGATACGTCTTAACAGCTGAAAATTAACATACGAATATAATATAATATAATATAATATGATATATATATATATATATATGCTTAATAGAAGTCATACCTAATTTCGAAAATTAATTAATTAATATACTTTACTACACGACAGTATGAGAAGTAAATAAACAAACAATGTGTTTTGATATGGCTTTTTTAGCCGACAATTTTGGGAGAATATGTGCTTAATTGAAGTCGTACCTAATTTTTGAAAATTAATTAATTAATAATTAATGAATTAGGCGCGCATACCTATTCAAATGTAAGGCTAAACAAATAGAGAAAAACTAATCTCTGTATGTACATTTAGGCCTATTTGGCCTCATCAGCAGAGCTATAGACAGGAAGACCGCTTTGTGTGTGAATCGAACCCATACTGTCGTGTAGTAAAGTCACCATAAGTGGAATATAACCAACTTCTAAACAAATCGAAAAATCTGGGAAAAGACCAGGTGGTGTAAATGGAGACCCGCCTGTCAGCTTGACAGTCAGGGTTCGAATCACACACAAAGCGGTCTTCTTGTCTATAGCTCTGCTGATGAGGACTAATAGGCCGAAATGTACATACAGAGATTGATTTTTCTCTATTTTTTTAGCCTTACATTTGAATAGGTATGCCCGCCTAATTCATTAATTATTAATTAATTAATTTTCAAAATTAGGTACGACTTCAATTAAGCACATATTCTCCCAAAAATTGTCAGCTAAAAAAAGCTATATCAAACACATTGTTTGTTTGTTACTTCTCATATATATATATATATATATATATATATATATATATATATATACAGTTTATGTAGAAAGTAATATATAGCACGCATTTCATATATATATATATATATATATATATATATATATATATATATATATATATATATATATACCGGTATACCGGTATGTGAAACAATAGTCACGATGTTTTTTTCGCTTACTGATCTTAATTTCTCGCTGATTGATCTTGCCCCGAGACTGTCTGGTCGAAATTGATGCAATATACGTCGATTAATGTTGATTATTTGTTTTTTCTTTTTTCTTTTTTCTTTTTCTTTTCTTCTATTTTCATGTTTTTTTTTTTTCTTTTTCGTTCGGCTTTTTGAAGGAAGAACGACCGAAAAGTTGGGTTACAGGTCACGGAAACGGAATTCAGACACATTTAGAAGCGGAATTTTTCTTTATCCCTACTTATCTTACACATTTACTATCTGAAATGTTGGTTTATATAGCTACTTTTGGGAGGCTCGCTGTGTAATGGTTATCATCGTCGGAAATGCTCACGCCTAGACAATTTCAAAACCCGGACGAGACTGTTTGCATTTCATATGTTTATTGATCAATTAATGGCGTTCAATTAATGGTATGCTTAGTTATATTTTGGCTGGTTTATTGAGGGATGTTGGTTGTTTCAGCATCATCATCCTGACGCGCTGTTTGCATGACAATCTCTCACCAACCTTCCCTATCATTCATCGACTCTGGGAGCTCCTCCACGCAGCAGCCAGCATCCGTACATAGTTGGTCAATGTAGGTCCTGGATGGGCGGCCCACATTAGCATGTCCATGTGCTGGCTTCCACAGTAGTACGTCGCTTACGAGCTCATCCCTGCTTCTCCAGCAGTGTCCCGCATGCCTAGATGAACCATTAACTATATTTCAGAACGTTAACCTAATGACAACTTGCAATATCCATATAATCTTTTATCTTTATCTATACATATATAAAGGGCAATTGTGTGAATCTGTATGTCCGGAGGAAACTTCGAAAATAGAACAATTAACGACAAAGTAAATATATATACACATTCACTATCATCATATCTTGGTTTTTAATGTTGTAAATAGTAGACATTAATTTTTCTTTTCAGAGTGGGCGTATTTTTTACGTTGGGATTTTAATGGGACATCATGTTGAAAAGCAACTCACAATTCATTAATAATGGATCTATGAGACTAAATTTTTTTTAAAATCCTCCCTCTACACAGGCAATGCTGGGTAGCCCCTTCTAGTATGTATAAAGTGCAGTTATGTGAATCTGTATGTCTGGAGGAAACTTCGAAAATAAAACAATTAACGACAAAGTAAATATATATAAGCATTACAACCAGGGCTTGGTTTTTGAGCAAAAATAATAGAGATTTGATTTATATTCGTGAGATAATTGAAAAATAAAATTTAAATGATAACAGCATGGTTTGTTTTTGTTTTTGTTTTTTTTTTTGGGGGGGGGGGTTGGGGGGGTCATTTACAATTTTAGATAGTAGACATTAACATTTCTTTTCAGAGTAGCTGGATCAATGCAAGGTCTATTTTTTACATAGGGATTTAAATGGGGCACCCACGAGGATTCAACTCACGATTCAATAATAATACCCTCTACCCAGTCGACGCTGGGTAGCCGCTTCTAGTTGCAAATAAAGTTCATAATATAGAAGAATAAAAAAGGCCTGTCTCTACTCTGGAAATTTATACCGGGGAAATGTCGTAATATTAATAGAATGTTGATTAAAATGACAGTCGATCGATTTAAGGAAACTTCTTCGAGCAAAGAGACATCAATCCGATCGCCTTCGCACCTCAAAAAAATACTAGAACTCCTAAAACGTGTACGGGAAAAATAACGCGTGTAAGATGTACAGTTCTTATGATAAGTTGGAAAGCTCAGAGTAACCTTCCAACGTGGGTACATGTGTGTACATGAATTAATCCGACAAAGAAGCTATAAGATGATAACAAACATAGACTTTAATTCGTGAGCACGTGAGAAATGCATACAAGACAGGAATACATATACTCATTACAAGGTTCAAGATAGATATACAGAAAGGATACATAGTGAATGGATACCTAAACATATATAAAGAATATAGGACTTACATAATAACGAAGTGATAAATGGTCTCTCAAAGAATGCCACTTACTGATAGTTGGTTGGGGAGCAAAGCCCCACACTTAAGTGAAAGAGACACAAACGTCTAAACCATGTTAAATTGTTGCCAGTCTCAGAGGAAAATAATTATATTTTCTCGGGCTCTCACTTAAATACTCTAGCCCTCTACTAGCGAAAACGTTCAGCAAGCGAATTTAACTCTTCTGGACCCCACATTGATCCAGATAGGGGCAGACAATCGCTACATGCGTAATTCAAGAAGGGACATGAGAAAAATGACAAATGAAGCAAAACCATCACCGAAGAAATATGCGGAGAATATGTCGAAATGATCTGGGGATGTGACCCTATGAGTTCCTAAATAATGGATCTTCTTTCTGCAGCCATAATTGAAAATAGGCTCTTCAGAATTAAACTGTTATTAAACCGAATCAAAGTGACAGGCCGAAAAATACAGATGAGAAGTCATTCACTGTTCAGTAGACTCACAATCATCAAAAATGATCGACTAATTGCAAAAAGGTTCAAGCCAATTCATTCAATTATAAGAAAACGTGTTCAGCACTCAGACATCAGCATCAGAGATTGTTTGAACCGCCATTTTCTGAAAGTGGAAAGTCTCATATGATTTTTCGCCCTAAAAGACAAATTTTTATTAAACTGTAATTTGAATCCCATATGTGTGTAAATTATCAGTACTAGTAAGAATAATTGCCTTCCGAACGTATTTAATCTGTAATGCAATGAAATATATTAGATTAGAAAGACTATAGAAATTAAATAAGAACGCGTATAAGAAGATTACACTTATTCTAATTATATTTAATTGGTTTCCGTATGAAACCACCCATAAGATTGATTTAAATACGTCGGAGAATAAAACAATAATATTAGAAAAATTCATACACACACACGCACACACACGCACAAAGAATTCGAAGGAAGATATTACTAAGCATACAAGAGAATGAACAGATCCCAGACACAGATTAACAGTGACAAGACCCCTGATTTCAGAAAGCTTTTGACGAAGGGATTTTTATCCCGAAATATTAAGAATAAATCAAAGGTAAACAAATAACATCAGAGTTACCTCATTTTTGTTTCCGATCAATCGGCTGGTTACGTCAAGCCCTAGCACCTATATGATTTTCCCAGCCCTATTGCCCTTATGGCAAGCCCCAACCCCTTTTTATCATATGGGTGCTAGAAGGCGGTGGCTGAGGGTCTACATGTCCTGGGAATGACGTTAAACTCTGTTTGATGGTGAGGTTCCAGTTTTGGGGGTTTGGGGAATGTGGAGCACCCCTTCATCACCACTCTGACCCGGGGTGGTAGTACCTGTTAGGGTCCCATCTATAGGTTGATTAGAAAAAACATGAGTTTATAAACAAAATTGTATTATGCGTTAAGAATTAATTTATTTCACAACTTTGTCGGCATTAAATAACCCACCGAGGTTGATATGCCGTAAAACATCATTTTTGTTTATCCTTGCATTGTGATAGTCTATAAAGCCAACCATCAAATCAAGATAAACACAATGCTTTAGACAAATTATAAAGCATTTTTATGCACACACACACACACATATATATATATATATATATATACATACATATATATATATATATATATATATATATATATATATATGATGCCAGCCTTATTAAGTAAACCAAACTGCGCGTCTACCAAGCGTGCGTTCTCAGTACTCTTCTCTACAATAGAGAAGCATGGATGCTAGATGATAAGCCTACTCAAACCACGAGAGGAAACTGGACAACTTCTACGCATACGCTTCCAGGACAAAGTGCCCAACACAGAAGTGTTGAAACGAGCAAACGTGAACAGTATGTACACCATCATCTGCTAAATACGCCTGCGTTGACTTGGTCACGTCATGAGGATGGACAAAGGCCGCATCCCCAAAGACCTACTGTATGGTGAATTAACAGAGGGCACCCGACCAGCAGGGAGACTACGCCTGCGCTTTAAAGATGTCTGCAAGAGAAACATGCCACATCGACACCAACACATGGGTGGCTTGTACAGAAGACCGTACGACCTGGCGCCTCCTCGCCAAACAAGGAACGAAGAGGAGTGAAAAAGAGAGGAAAGAAGCCCCCAACAGAAAAGAGAACCAGAAGGAAGGAGAGACAACAGCAACTCCAACAAACATCACGGTTTGTTTGCAGTCACTGCACCAGAGTTTCTCATCCAAAAATTGGTCTGTTTGGCCACTCACGCAGTTGCAGATAAAAACGTTTGAATTGGACACTACGCCATCGTCTTTAGTAGAGGAAGAAATCCAACACCCCCCCCCATATATATATATATATATATATATATATATATATATATATATATAAACAAGGT
>CM042162.1:9681118-9686118 GCA_023376005.1 Doryteuthis pealeii
TAGGCGAGATCATGTGATCTACTTCTTGGCCAATCACTGGCCAATAACTGGCAGTACTCTGAGGCTGATACAATGCTTAACCGACCCTACTGGTCATAATTACTGTAACACTCATTGACGACGGACATAGGATTAAATCACCGGACCTTTACCAATACGCAGGATAGGACTTATACTCTTACCAAAGGATTCCATAACACAGGATTTTCTTTAAGCCGTTTTCACCTGGCCAACGATGGCATTTAAAAACTTTACAAAATACATGTGAGTCAAATAAAGAAGGGACGTTTTCGTTGGTTTCTTGATGGACTACCTTCCACCTGATAAACTACAATATTTAATTCAACTGGACTGATTAAAATACAAGATTATCCCACATTCTTCAAAGTGGGTAAATTGATCAATTCACAAGGTGTGGCGAGAAACATTACTAGTACGCGCATGTGCATAGCGCGCAAAATAAGTGAAGAGCTCAAAGAAAAAGAGAAAAACTTAACACCTTAATTTAAGAAAATACGATCGCGGAGACAGGAGAATTGATGAGAATGGTCAGATCTGAAGCTTGAATAGCATATGCAGACACAACTGAAAATTCTATGTTTAAAGTTTAAGTTGTTTCACAGGATTAGCAAGAGCTGTAAGATAAGACTACTGTCTAAAATCCTATCCAAATTGATCAGTTGAAACGGATGATCCTGTTCCAACTTTCATTTTTATTCGAGTAGCAGAAGCAATTTTTCATTCTTAACACATGCGCAAAGAAAACTTAAAGTTTTCGCTAGTTTTCGACCATTCGACAAGAGGTCACTTCCATTTATATTACTGAAAAATGAGGAAAACATAAAATATTAAACATAGAATTTTGAGTTATAGATAGATATGAACATATTAATAGATAGATAGATAGATAGATAGATAGATAGATACGAAGAGGCTGAGATAGATAGATAGATACGAACAGATTAATAGATAGATAGATAGATAGATAGATAGATAGATACAAACAGGCTGAGATAGATAGATAGATTGATAGATATGAACAGATTCATAGATAGATAGAGAGAGAGATAGATAAATAGATTTATAGATATATAGATATGAACAGGCTGAAATAGATAGATAGATAGATAGGTATGAACAGATTGATATATATATATATATATATATATATATATATATATATATATATAATATATTGATAGATATATAGATACGAACAGGCTGATATAGATAGATAGATAGATAGATAGATAGATATGGACAGATTAATAGATAGATAGATAGATAGATAGATAGATATAATATACTGCGAACATTTTATTATATACCCCTTTCCTCGGGTGTATATAATCGGTTAGAGAGACATCGCGGGGATATATTGGAGAGAGAGAGAGAGAGAGAGAGAGAGAGAGAGAGAGAGAGAGAGAGAGAGAGAGAGAGACGGATAGATGGATTAGAGATGATAGATGATGGATCTTTTTACATTC
The DNA here is from genome assembly GCA_023376005.1 of Doryteuthis pealeii. Taxonomy (NCBI): domain Eukaryota; kingdom Metazoa; phylum Mollusca; class Cephalopoda; order Myopsida; family Loliginidae; genus Doryteuthis; species Doryteuthis pealeii. The sequence continues at coordinate 9,682,606 of CM042162.1, forward strand.
TGCTTGTTGACTCGCTGCTTACTGTTTCTACTGGTTCTAACTCGTCAGCCATTTTCTCTGGGCTGACTTCTCTTCAGGGCTTCTGCTGGGGGTGTTTTTCTTTGTTGATTTCATCAAGCTGTCATCTCTTCTTTTAAATTACTTTACAAGACTTGGTTGTTTTATGATAATAAAGCTTTATTTCCAAAACCCAGCCCATGATTCTGCCGCTGATCGAGAAACGACATTAGAGTGGTGAACGACATGTCAATCCGCACTGAAATCTGCCTCGCATCTGAAACTAATTCCCACCTGTCTATAAGGGCGCGTCTTTAAAGGTTCAAGTAAAAAGGTACTAACCGCCAATGATTGTCGGGTAACTTTTCACAAGACCCCGTTATTCTAAGTCTAACGGACCCTGTTCAAAATATTCTAACTACAGGTACGTTCATAACTTATAAGCTGCTCATAAATTATGTAACAATTCAAAATCATTTGAATGAGAATTGGACAAAGTGACATGCCGTAAAATCCAACCAACCAACCTTTTGCACATCACATGGGAACCTTACAGGTACTACTACGCCGGGTCAGGGCGAACCTGGGTGTAATGATGATAAAAGGGTACTCTCCATTCTCCAGAGTTCCAGAATTGGAACTTCACCATTAGATGCAGTTGTGAAGGGGTTGTTATATATATATATATATATATATATATATATATATATACTAGCAGCGGCTACCCGGCGTCGCCTGGGTAGAGGGGATTTTCTAAGTTAGTCCCACAGATCTATTATTATTGAATTGTGAGCTGAATCCTCGTGTGGGATGCTCCATTTAAATCCCTATATAAAAAAATAGACATTACTTTGATCCAGCTATCCTGAAAAGAAATATTAATGTCTACTATCTAAAATATCAAATTTTTAAAAATCCATGCTGTTATCATTTAAATTTTATTTTTTAATTATCTTCACGAATATAAAACAAATCTTTATTATTTTTGGTCACAAACCAAGCCCTGGTGATATTTAATGTGCATATATATTTACTTAATTGTCGTTAATTGTTTACTTAAATGTCGTTAATTGTTTTATTTTCAAAGTTTCCTCCGGACATACAGATTCACACACATATATATATATATATATATATATATATATATATATATATATATATATATATATATATATATATATACATGAAACCGATATGGTTGTGATTGTTCCTTTGTCACCCAATAAATAGATATGTAAAACCTATATATTTATTTTATTATATTATATAACAGCTCTATTTTATATTGAACACTCTACCAATTAATACTTCCTTTGGTACATCATTCCAGCAAAACCTGAAATAGTGACCATCTCACACTACAGTATATATATATATATATATATATATATATATATATATATATATATATATATATACAGCTGGAGTGGTAGTACCTGTTAGGGTCCGATGGGTTACATAGATTAAAAAGGAGAATTTACAAATGTGTTTTTAAAATATTGAGTTTGAAATATTAATTATATATAATTGTTTGTTAGTCACCTTTACCTTAACGTCTTCTCCCGTTCTGTTGGATTTTTCCTAATCTGTCATTTCCTCATGGAACATTTTTCAAAAAACGAGAATCGAGATTAAATGTGTTAGTAATCCACAGAATCTAAAGTACGTACGATTGCCATTAAAAGGTTCTCCAAGATTAATCCAAAAACGCAAAACACGAGAGATGGAATGGTAATTCACAAAAGAATGAGGACTATAGTGTGTATAAAAGGAACTGAAAGAAAAATAAGGAACAAAATCAGATTATTTAAGGGAATGAAGTAAATGATTGTAAAACGTTATATCACGGTGCAGGTAGTTGTTTTTGTCTCCCTCAGATTGGATGTCAACCCGAATGATTGTATCAAATTCACTTATGGTCTAATCAGTTCCATGGATTCGTTCCATGGATTTCGGTTCTCATGCGATTTTTAGCTCAGAGGATTTCCAGCGGACAATTATTTTTTCTTGAGTGATGCCTGTCAAAACAAATTCTTTAAACAGAAACAACGATTAAGTGCAGATGAAGATTAAGTAATAGTACCAAATCCACCACTCGTATGTATATATATATATATATATATATATATATATATATATATATATATATCGCCCCGAGTTCAAATCCTGGACGTGGTAATTGCATTTCACTTAGTGCTAATACCATTGGGAAAGGTATGAATACTACTCTCCCAAAAGCTATGGGTAAATAGTAGGGCAGTCTGGGCTCGTTAATCTTGGTTAGGCAACCGGTCTAGGAGAAGGAAAACTCTGAATTCAAACCTGTTGAACTCCGTTTAAGAAGTTGACCTTGTGTCGCATTCTGTTCGTGCGAAGGGGTTGGTAAATATATATATATATATATATATATATATATATATATATATATGTGTGTGTGTGTGTGTGTGTGTGTGTGTGTGTATACAAGGTGTGTCAAAAAGTATCGAAATTTTTGGTACTTTATGACACAACTTGTATTCTGAAAAAAAATTAACGTTCCATTCATTGTTTATTTCTATCTTGGTAAATACAGCTTTAAACTGAGCACTTTAATGACACACCTTGTATTCTAAAAAAAAGATTAAAGTTCCATTCATTGTTCATTTCTATCTTGGTAAATTGAGCTTCAATCTCGATACTTTTATGACACACCTTGTATACTTGCTATATTTATTAATATTAGGGATAGATATATTTATACGTTAGGTTAAAGTAAACATAAATTCAACGGAGCTTGGTAAACGTCAGTTTCTAGATGCCCTCGTATATACACACACACACACACACACACATACATATATATATATTATATATATATATATATATATATATATATATATATGCTGTAATGGTTAGAGTTGTTGGAAATGGATTCAACCCAATTTCAAATACTGGACGAGGCTGTTTGCATTTCATATAGTGCTAATAATATTGGGAAAAGTATGCCTCCAACTACTCCCCTCGACTATGGGTAAATAGAATGCAGACTGGTCTATTTAATTTTGGCTCGGTAACCAGTCTATGAAAAGGAAAACTCTGAATTCAAACCTGTTAAAATCCGTTTAAGAAATTGCCCTTGTCTCACATTCTAATCGTGCGGAGGTGTTGATAAATATATCTCTTCTAAGGAATGGAGCACTTTGTGACGGCCTTTACACGCAAAGCGATGTGTGTATTAAAACAGTTAAAATCCCCTTCCCCTTCTGTAAGTGAAGACAGCCTAATGGTTACGGTGCCGGACTGACACCCAACCGATCGGATTTCAATTCCGGCTGTAGGTAGCTTACAAAATGTCTAGCCACACTGAGGAGACTTGATAAGTCGAAACACGTGTCTGTGGATGACCCTATATATGCTCCCCATCCCCTAGGGTTGAGCACTCTGGGGGTGATCTTGCTGACGGCCGCCAACTCAAGCGTAAAACGCAACGCTCTTCTAAGGAATGGAGCACTTTGTGACGGCCTCTACACGCAAAGC
>CM042162.1:9693618-9701118 GCA_023376005.1 Doryteuthis pealeii
CGTATATATACAAAGTTGAGTTAGATTATATTTATTAAATAAACAATAAGCGCTTACTTTTTTCTTTTTTTTTTTTACTTTACTTCGCTCTTTCTTACCAAATAAATATTTGGAAGATAGATTATTTCATTTCATTTCTAACTAAATTAATATTTTAAAGACAGGAATAAAAAGATTGCGATATGAATAAGATTTGATTTTTCCTTAAAACATACTTTTGCTGTCCGAAGCAAAATAATTTTTTTATAATTCGCTATAAAAAATAATTCAATTGATAAAGACCCGTACAAATTTGAGCAAGATTATTTTCTCTTCTTTTCATGAAAAGTTTCACTGAAACTCCAGTTTGAAAATAATAATAGTATTTGGGGACAATTTTAAATTCAGTTTTAATTGCTTGATAAGTTAGAAGTACATTGTAATTTATTTCTTTGAATTTTTTCTACATGACAATTCAAATCTAGTTCTTAACGATAAAAAGAATGCAATATCTATTTTTGCTTACATTTTAAAACGTTTTCATTAGTTCTCTAAACTATTAAGACTTTTTTTAAAACCATTAGTATTAATTACTAAACAACTCGTTTTATCATTTTTTTTAAATTTACATTTATACAACCCTATACTGGTGACTGATTTTTATTGACATTTAAAATCTTATTTTTTAAAAATGTAACCGTAAACTTGTGTTTTGAAACAATTTTCATTTTTCTACAATTTTTTGTGCATGACAACAATTTAATTTAAGTGAGTGTACATTGTAAAATAAAAGTTAGTTTCAAAAACATACGATAAATATAAATAATATTTAGAAAGATTATAAAAAAAAACGAATTTATTTTACGTTAAAATTTAGTCATAGTTCAAGTTTGTCGCTAACATTTTCATTGTTTCTTTCTTTCTTTCTTTCTGCTGCTGAAAATGTTAGCGACTCGCCTGACTGTTTTAGGCGAGTCGCTAACATTTTCGTTGTTTCTTTCTTTCTTTCTTTCTTTCTGCTGGTAAAACAGTCAGCCGAGCACCTGCTGATATACCAAGCATTAGCAGCAGCAGCAGCTATGCTATGGCTTTCGAAAAATCGTTTGATTTTTGTTTGATTAATTAATTATATCCCTTAATCAGTAAAAATCAATAACCAAATTTGGAGTGTTTCTTAGTTAGAACGATATCAATGTGTATGCAAGATTTTAAATCTGAGTGACCTCCCGTTTTGGAGTTATACGTCGACACGTACATACCAAAATCTCTCTTTTATAGATTAGATATATATGAGGTGTATCATAAAATTATCAAGATTAAAGCTGTATTTATCAAGATGGAAATGAACAATGAATGGCACGTTAATTTTTTCAGAATACAAGGTGTGTCAAAAAGTACAAAAATATCGATATTTTTTACACTTTGTAACATATATATATTATATATATATATATATATATATATATATATATATTATTATGTATGGGTGTGTGCGTATATTTACTAAATCCTATATATATATATATATATATATATATATATATATTATAGTGACCCCTCGTCACTTGGCCGTTATTTCCCATTCACTAATGTTTTTATTGGCCGCAGCTAGTCTTCGGGTTTCGTTTTATCTCCTTATCTAGATGTATGTTTCGGCTCATGGTGTTGATTTTTTTATTATTCTTTTATTTTTTTTTTTATTCTTCTATTTTTTAAAAAAAATTCCTGGAAGTTTTTATATATATATATATAATATATATATATATATAGGCACTTCATTTAATTATTTTTTGCCCTCACATACAACATTGCATTTTTCTCTCCAGACCGTCTGACATACCTTGAAAAATGGTGAATGTTCACCCAAAATATCGGAATAGATTAAACCAGAAACAGAGCAACGGTTGAATATATAAACATTCTGATTTTTGTTCTGCTTTTCTTGTTTTTGTTCTTTTTTCCAATGCTTCAAAAGACCAAACAAACAACGTTCACAAGAACATAACATACATAATCATATATATATATATATATATTATATATATATATATATATATTCGAGAGTTTTATATATATATATATAAATATATATTTATATATTATATATATAAGAGAGTTTTATATATATGAGAGAGTTTTATAATTTGCATTGTGTATATATTGGTTAGAAGGTTGATTAGAAGGCTATCACAATGCAGGTGTAAAGAAAAAAAAATAATACGGTAACAATGGTGTTGTGTGTTAACCTGTATTTAATTCTTGAATTTTCGAGATAAAATCTCTTTTTCAAAAGATCACTGGAACTGAAGTAGTCCAGTTATAGCATTTGTATTTGAAGGATTTTTTTTTTTTAATGATGGTAATTTTTATATAACTGTATTCTTGTGTTGCATGTTTACGTGAATGCATTTTTTTTTGCTTGTACGTGTGCATATGTTGTCATTTTCATGGACACGCATTTTCATGGACACATGCATGACAAAAAATTCCAAATAAAATACAGGTTAACACACAACACCATTGTGTCCGTATTATTTTTCTTTACACCTGCATTGTGATAGCCTTCTAAATCAACCTCCTAACCAATATATATATATATATCTTATTATAATGGAGATTGTGGTTTGTCTGTCTGTAACCGAAACTATATTTCTATAAGAGTTTCAAATCCCTTTGTTATTGACATCAAATTCTCCATGATTTTATTTTTATTTAAACCTCAATTATTAATAAAATTGTTTAACATTATTATTGCTGTTGACCATATCTACATACTAATAACATGGAATTGTATTTATATATACAGCAAAATAGCATTTTACAGTGTGAATGGGAAGGCTAATTTGCATATTGATCTTTAAAATTTGATTTTAATAAATATATGCTTAGTATTGATGATTTCTAATTGTTTGGTTTTATCTTATTGAATATGAGGAAAAATCGGGGATAAATCTTAAAAGAAATCCATTAACAAAAAGAAATAACTGTCATTTTATTATTTATTTCCTATTTTAACTAAATAGTTAAATTAGGAAAGTTTACCAATGAAAGACGGGAGTAATGGAAAATGATGGAAGAGTTAGTTTCAAAGTTGTTCTATTTTTCAATCATACCCCCTCTGTTCCAAATCTTTTTATTTGCATTCTTATTTAGTTTCATTAGCCTTTCTGATTTAATATGATATTCTATTATGTTAGAACTTAAATACTTGCACACGGAGGTGCATATATTTGCTAGTATATATATATATATATATATATATATATATATATATATATATATTAGATTTAGTAAATTAAGTTAGAAATCTTGCATTTAATGAATAACCTTGGTAATTTTAATCAAGATATGCATTGCCTTCCTAACCTGTTTATAGAGTAAATGTGAAGGTGTTTCCAAAATGTAGACAAATATGAGTGGAAGATCACAGGCAGTTATTAAATAATTCTACAACTAAGTTTGTCACAAGGCCATGGTAATAATTCAATCAGTAGAGATTACCAGACTAGCTTGTTGTTGAGCCAGATGATCCTCCTCGCATAACCAATCAGAGGCGCCCTTCCGTATTTAATTAAGAAATTTAATTGATCACAAGGGAATATAATTGGGGCATCGCGTAAGTATTGTAATTAGTACGTTTACTAATTGCTCTCTCGGATAAATTACTAAATGATTTACTACCATCGGCGCCACTGTAGCTGTAATTTGAATGAAGACGTTTTCTGGGATTTGATAAACCATATTTTCGCTTTCTTCTCTTTATTCTACACTTCTCTACAGTTACTTGGTTGGATTTTACGGCATGTCAACTCTTGTTGGGCTATTTCATACCGAAGATATTTTATTCGTTAAAGATGTATATAATACGAGATGTGTATGAAAAATTGTTGGAATATTTTTGTATATATATATATTTACCAACCCCTCCGCACAAGCAGGATGTGACACAAGGTCAATTTCTTAAGCGGGGTTCAACAAGTTTGAATTCAGAGTTTTCCTTCTCCTAGACCGGTAGCCTCACCAAAGTTAAAGAGCCCAGCCTGCCCTACTATTTATCCATAGCTGGAGGGAGAGTAGGATTCATACCTTTCCCAAGAGTATTAGAGCTAAGTGAAATGCAGTTACCACATCCAGGATTTGAACTCGGGGCGACGAGTCCATTTCCCATGACTTTAACCATTACACCACGCGCTTCCAACAATATTTTTTTGTTGTTTTTTGTATATAAGGTGTGCTACAATTCCCCACCTGGATTTATAGACTAGCCAAATTCACGTGGTTTATTCCTCCAGACAATCACTAGCCATAATGCGTAGCTGATACACTATTCAAACACTGATACTTGCCCCAATGAGACTGTTGTCACAACACAATTCATTTAAAATCCAAACAACAAACTAAATGTTTTCTCTTCCAAAATAGTCCCCTCCTCTTGAATCTAATGCACTTCCCCATGCTTCTCTGTTACGCTTCTCAGTCCTAATGAAAGGATTATTCAGGTATGTCACTCAGCTCCGTCATTACGGACCCCTTGATGGCCTCAACGCATTCAAAACGGGTCCCCTTGATGAGTTCCTTCAGCTTGAGAAATGCGCGAAAAGGGATGATAGTTGTGTAAAAAAAAATCGTGATTTTTCCTTTTTCCCAAACAGTGTGGTTAATTTGCATACTGGTTTTAACAAAACCGGGTTTAATAAACCGGCATAAAATAACCCAAAAATTGTCGTGCCGTATAATCCAAGCAACATGACTGATGACTAAAACCCGACTAATCTAATTCATTGTCACATAGCCACTTTGAATTTTAGCATCTTATTATAATGGTGATTCGGAGTCGTCTGTCTGTAACCGAAAACTACGTCACTGAATTTATAAGAGGCTAAAATTCAAAAGTGGCTATGTGCAATGAATTAGATTAGTCGGGTTTTAGTCGTCAGTCATGTTGCTTGGATTATACGGCACGAAATTTTTGGGTTATTTTATGCCGGTTTATAAAACCGGTTTTGTTAAAACCAGTATGCAAATTAACGACACCATATACGAGGGGTTTCAGTTTAGGAAAAGGAAAAATCACAATTTTTTTTCCCACAACTATCATCCATTCTCGCGCATTTCTCAAGATGAAGGTGCTCATCAAGGGTAGCCGTTTTGAATGCGTTGAGGCCATCAAGGAGTCCGTAATGACGGAGCTGAGTGACATACCTGAAGAATCCTTCCATTAGGACTGAGAAGCGTAACAGAGAAGCATGGGAAAGTGCATTAGATTCAAGAGGAGGGGACTATTTTGGAAGAGAAAACATTTAGTTTGTTGTTTGGATTTTAAATAAATTGTTTGTGACAACAGTTTCATTGTGGCAAGTATCAGTGTTTAAATTGTGTATCAGCCACGCAATATGGCTAGTGATTGGCTGGAGGAATAAACCACGTGACTTTGGCTAGTCTATAAATCCAGGTGGGGAATTGTAGCACACCTTATATACAAAAAACAAAAAAAATATTGTTGGAAGCGTGTGGTGTAATGGTTAAAGTCATGGGAAATGGACTCGTCGCCCCGAGTTCAAATCCTGGATGTGGTAACTACATTTCAGTTAGCGCTAATATTCTTGGGAAAGGTATGAATCCTACTCTCCCTCCAGCTATGTATAAATAGTAGGGCAGGCTAGGCTCTTTAACTTTTGGTGAGGCTACCGGTCTAGGAGAAGGAAAACTCTGAATTCAAACCTGTTGAACTCCGCTTAAGAAATTGACCTTGTGTCACATCCTACTCATACGGTGGGGTTGGTAAATATAGATATCACCAAATATTCCAACAATTTTTCATACACATCTCGTATTATATAAAACTTTGACGAATAAATCAAAATATCTTCGGCATGAAATAGCCCAACAAAAGCTGACATGCCGTAAAATCCAACCAAGTAACTGTAGAGAAGTGTAGAATAAAGAGAAGAAAGCGAAAATATGGTTTATCAAATCCCAGAAAACGTCTTCATTCAAATTACAGCTACAGTGGCGCCGATGGTAGTAAATCATTTAGTAATTTATCCGAGAGAGCAATTAGTAAACGTACTAATTACAATACTTACGCGATGCCCCAATTATATTCCCTTGTGATCAATTAAATTTCTTAATTAAATACGGAAGGGCGCCTGTGATTGGTTATGTGAGTAGGATCATCTGGCTCAACAACAAGCTAGTCTGGTAATCTCTACTGATTGAATTATTACCATGGCCTTGTGACAAACTTAGTTGTAGAATTATTTAATAACTGCCTGTGATCTTCCACTCATATTTGTCTACATTTTGGAAACACCTTCACATTTACTCTATAAACAGGTTAGAAAGGCAATGCATATCTTGATTAAAATTACCAAGGTTATTCATTAAATGCAAGATTTCTAACTTAATTTACTAAATCTAAATATATATATATATATATATATATATATATATATATATATATAGCAAATATATGCACCCTCCGTGTGCAAGTATTTAAGTTCTAACATAATAGAATATCATATTAAATCAGAAAGGCCAATGAAACTAAATAAGAATGCAAATAAAAAGATTTGGAACAGAGGGGGTATGATTGAAAAATAGACTAAACTAACTCTTCCATCATTTTCCCTTACTCCCGTCTTTCATTGGTAAACTTTCCTAATTTAACTATTTAGTTAAAATAGGAAATAAATAATAAAATGACAGTTATTTCTTTTTGTTAATGGATTTCTTTTAAGATTTATCCCAGAGATTTTTCCTCATATTCAATAAGATAAAACCAAACAATTAGAAATCATCAATACTAAGCATATATTTATTAAAATCAATTTTTTAAGATCAATATGCAAATTAGCCTTCCCATTCACACTGTAAAATGCTATTTTGCTGTATATATAAATACAATTCCATGTTATTAGTATGTAGATATGGTCAACAGTAATAATAATGTTAAACAATTTTATTAATAATTGAGGTTTAAATAAAAATAAAATCATGGAGAATTTGATGTCAATAACAAAGGGATTTGAAACTCTTATAGAAATATAGTTTCGGTTACAGACAGACAAACACACAATCTCCATTATAATAAGATATATATATATTGGTTAGGAGGTTGATTTAGAAGGCTATCACAATGCAGGTGTAAAGAAAAAATAATACGGACACAATGGTGTTGTGTGTTAACCTGTATTTATTTGGAATTTTTTGTCATGCATTGTCCATGAAAATGCGTGTCCATGAAAATGACAACATATGCACACGTACAAGCAAAAAAAAAATGCATTCACGTAAACATGCAACACAAGAATACAGTTAATAAAAATTACCATCATTAAAAAAAAAAAATCCTTCAAATACAAATGCATAACTGGACTACTTCAGTTCCAATGATCTTTTGAAAAAGAGATATTATCTCGAAAATTCAAGAATTAAATACAGGTTAACACACAACACCATTGTTACCGTATTATTTTTTTTTCTTTACACCTGCATTGTGTAGCCTTCTAATCAACCTCT
>CM042162.1:9708618-9731118 GCA_023376005.1 Doryteuthis pealeii
ATCACTCAGAGTCAGAGTGGACTGGGAGTATAGTGATGAGGAGTAATCAACATTTCCCAGAATCAGAGCTGGACTTTCATTATCAGTAGAATTCTACGTCATAACCAGGAGAATAAGAACCTCAAAAAGCGCCCACCCCCGGCCCGGGGGGGGGTTTTTCTAAGCACATATAGGGCAATAAGGATTGTGACAAATCATATGGTTTGCTAGGCTTGACATGACTAGCCGATTAATCAGAATGGCCTCTCCGGCCAAACGTCTAGCCTAAGTAAGAGCCAAGGGAAAGAAAACAATCCACTATCCCAAATAAATTAAATACTTAAGGCATTTTGTGACGTATTGTGGCGTAGGCATTTTGTGAATATTGTGACCTAAGCGTTTGTTACATAATAATAATCAGATTATAATTATGTACGTACCTGTAGTTAAAAATATTTGAATAAGTCGTTAGAATCAGAAGAACGCGGTTCAATGGAAATTACTAAAATGGCAATGATTGACAACCGGTGGCATTCCACTGACCTTCCGTACAAGGCCGGAGAATAAGTTTTATTTAAGTTTGTCAGATGGCGACCCGATTTCTGAGGAGCACAGAGCTATTGTCGCCGCTTGAGTCGGCACCTTCCACGCGGCGGAATCTTTGCTGGGTTCATGAAATTAAGCCTTATAAGAAAACGCCACGTCTTTTTGTTAATTGAATATTATAAACAAAGATGAGAGCCCGATTTAATCAAAAAGAAAAAGAAAACCAACAAAGCCCAACAGATAACAAGAGAAAATGGCCGACGAAGTAAGAACCAAGTAGAAAGGTGTAAGGCGCGAGTCAACAAGCAAGATATGTAATAAGTAGAACGATTGATCAATCATCATCTAATCTTAATTTCTCTCTATCTCTCTCACCGATTTATACATCTGCGTAAAGGGGTTATATAATTCAGTGACGTATGTTTCGGTTACAGACAGACAGACTCCGAACACCATTATAGATAAGATGCTAAAATTCAAAGTGGCTATGTGACAATGAAATTAGATTAGTCGGGTTTTATCATCAGTCATGTTGCTTGGATATACGGCACGACAATTTTTTTGGGTTATTTTATGCGGTTTATTAAACCGTTTTTTGTTAAAACCAGTATGCAATTAACCACACTGTTTGGGAAAAAGGAAAATCACGATTTTTTTTTCACAACTATCATCCTTTTCGCGATTTCTCAAGCTGAAGGAACTCATTCAAGGGGACCCGTTTTGAATGCGTTGAGGCCATCTAAGGGTCCGTAATGGGAGCTTGAGTGACATAACCTGAATATTCTTTCAATTTAGGACTGAGAATCGCGTAACAGAGAAGCATGGGGAGTGCTTAGATTTCATAGAGGAGGGGACTAATTTTGGAAAGAAAACTTTAGTTTGTTGTTTGGATTTTAAATGAATTGGTTGTGACAACAGTCTCTTGGGGCAAGTATCACAGTGTTTGAATATTTATCAGCTAAAGCATTTGGCTAGTGATTGTCTTGGAGGAATAAACGCACGTGAATTTGGCTAGTCTAAAATCCAGGTGGGGAATTGAGCACACCTTATATACAAAAAACAACAAAAAATATTGTTGGAAGCGCGTGGTGTAATGGTTAAAGTCATGGAAATGGACTCGTCGCCCGAGTTCAATCCTGGATGTGGTAACTGCATTCACTTTAGCCTCTATACTCTTTGGGAAAGGTATGAATCCTACTCTCTCCACTATGGATAAATAGTAGGGCAGGCTGGGCTCTTTAACTTTGGTGAGGCTACCGGTCTAGGAGAGGAAAACTCTGAATTCAAACTTGTTGAACCCCGCTTAAGAAATTGTACCTTGTGTCACATCCTGCTTGTGCGGAGGGGTTGGTAATATATATATATACAAATATTCAACAATTTTTCATACACATTCTCGTATTATTACATCTTTAACGAATATTCTTCGTATGAAATAGCCCAACAAGAGTTACATGCGTAAAATCCAACAAGAACTGTAGAGAAGTGGTAGAATAAAGCGAAAGAAAAGCGAAAATATGGTTTACATCAAATCCCAGAAAACGTTTCATTCAAATTACAGCTACAGTGGCGCCGATGGTAGTAAATCATTTAGTAATTTATTCGAAGAGAGCAATTAGTAACCGTACTATTACAATACTTACGCGATGCCCCAATTATATTCCTTGTGATCATTAAATTTCTTTATTAAATACGGAAGGGCGCCTCTGATTGGTTTATGGAGGAGGATCATCTGGCTCAACAACAAAGCTAAGTCTGGTAATCTCTCTTTGAATTATTACCATGGCCTGTGACAACTTAGTTGTAATTATTTAATAACTGCCTGTGATCTTCCATCTCATTTTGTCTACATTTTGGAAAACACTTCACATTTTACTCTATAAACAGGTTAGAAGGCAATGCATATCTTGATTAAAATTACCAGGTTATTCTTAAATGCAAGATTTTCTAAACTTAATTTACTAAATCTAATATATATATATATATATATATATTATATATATATATATATATACTAGCAAATATATGCATCCCTCCGTGTGCAAGTTTTAAGTTCTAACATAATAGAATATCATAGTTATCAGAAAGGCTAATGAACTAATAAGCAATGCAATAAAAGATTTGGAAAGAGGGGGATGATTGAATAGAACAACTTTGAAACTACTTTCCTCATTTCCATTACTCCGTTTTCATTGGTAAACTTTCCTAATTTAACTATTGTTAAATAGGAAATAAATTATGAACAGTTATTCTTTCTTTTTGTTAATGGATTTCTTTTAAGATTTATATCCCCAGATTTTTCCTCATATTCCAATAAGATAAACCAACAATTAGAAATCATCATCTAAGCATATATTTATTAAAATCAAATTTTAAAGATCAATATGCAAATTAGCCTTCCCATTCAGCACTGTAAAATGCTATTTTGCTGTTATATAAATAACATTCCATGTTATTAGTAATGTAGATTATGGTCAACAGCAATAATATGTTAAACAATTTATTAATAATTGAAGGTTTAAATAAAAATAAAATCTGGAGAATTTGATGTCAATAACAAAGGGATTTTGAAAGCTCTTATAGAAATATACGTTTCGGTTACAGACGACAAACACAATTCATTATAATAAGTATTATATATATATATTGGTTTAGGAGGTTGATTTAGAAGCTTCACATGCCAGGTGTAAAGAAAAATATACGGCCACAATGGTTTGTGTGTTAACCTGTATTTTATTGGAATTGTTTTGTCAATGCAATGTGTCCATGAAAATGCGTGTCCATGAAAATGACAAACATTATGCACACGTACAAGCAAAAAAATGCATTCACGTAAACAATGCACACAAGAATACAGTTATATAAAAATTCCATATTAAAAAAAATCCTTCAAATACAAATGCTATAACTGGACTACTTCAGTTCAGTGATCTTTTGAAAAGAGATTTTATCTCGAAAATTCCAAGATTAAATACAGGTTAACACACAAACACACATTGTTACCGATTATTTTTTTTTCTTTAACACCTGATTGTGATAGCCTTCTAATCAACTTCTAAACCAATTTACACAATGCAAAAATTAAAAACTCCTCTCATATATATAAAATCTCTTATATATATATATATAAATATATATTTATATATATATATATAACTCTCGAATATATATATATATATATATATATATATATATATATATATGATTATGTATGTTATGTTCTTGTGAAGTTTGTTTGTTTGGTCTTTTTGAAAAGCATGGAAAAAAGAACAAACAAGAAAAGCAGAAACAAAAAATCAGAATGTTATATTTCAACCGTTGCTCTGTTTTCTGGTTTAATCTATTCCGATATTTTGGTGAACATTCCCATTTTTCAAGGTATGTCAGACGGTCTGGAGAAGAAAAAAATGCAATGTTGTATGTGAGGGCAAAAAAAAAATAATTAAATGAAGTGCCCCTATATATATATATATATATATATATATATATATAAAAAACTTCCAGGAATTTTTTTAAAAAATAGAAGAATAATAAAAAAAATAAAGATAATAAAAAATCAACACCATGAGCCGAACATACATTAGATAAGGAGATAAAACGTAAAACCCGAAGACTAGCTGCGCCAATAAAACATTAGTGAATGGGAAAATAACGGCCAAGTGACGAGGGGTCACTATAATATATATATATTATATAATATATATTATATATATAGGATTTAGTAAAATATACGCACACAACCGCATAACATATATATATATTATATATATATATATTTATAATAATTATATATATATATATATGTTACAAAGTGTAAAAAATTCGATATTTTTGTAACTTTTTGAACACACCTTGTATTCTGAAAAAATTAACGTGCCCATTCATCTGTTCATTTCCATGCTTGCATAAATACAGCTTTAATCTTTGAAATTTTATGATACACCTCATATATATCTAATCTATAAAAGAAGAGATTTTGGTAATTACGTTCGCGTATAACTCCCAAAACGGGAGGTCCACTCAGATTTAAAATCTGCATACCATTGATATCGTTCTAAACTAAGAAACACTCCAAATTGGTTTATTGATTTTTACTGATTAAGGATATAATTAATTAATCAAACAAAAATCAAAACGATTTTTCGAAAGCCATAGCATAGCTGCTGCTGCTGCTAATGCTTGGTATATCAGCAGGTGCTCGGCCTGACTGTTTTACAGCAGAAAGAAGAAAGAAAGAAAGAAACAACGAAAATGTTAGCGACATCGCCTAAAACAAGTCAGGCGAGTCGCTAACATTTTCAGCAGCAGAAAGAAAGAAAGAAAGAAACAATGAAAATGTAGCGACAAACTGAACTATGACTAAATTTTAACGTAAATACAAAATTCGTTTTTTTTTTATAATCTTCTTTCTTTCTTTCTTTCTTGCTGGCTGAAATCGCTCTAGCGCGACTTCAGCCTGTACTGTTTCTAGGCGAGGTCGCTAACATTTTCTTGTTCTTTCTTTCTTTCTTTCTTTCTGCTGGTAAAACAGCTCAGCCGAGCAACTGCTGACTATACCAAGCATTTCAGCAGCAGCAAGCTATGCTATGGCATTCAAGAAAATCGTTTGATTTTGTATTTGATTAATTAATTATACCCTTAATCACGTAAAAATCAATAACCAAATTTGGAGTGGTTTCTAGTTAGAACGATATCCATGTGTATGCAAATTTAAATCATGAGTGCCTCCCCCGTTGTGGAAGTTATACGTCACACCGTACATTGACCCAAATCTCTCTTTTTATAGAGATTTAGATATTATAGAAGGTGTTATCAGTAAAATTATCAAAGATTAAAGCTGTATTTATCCAAGATGGAATGAAACAATGAATGACAGTTTAATTTTTTCCAGCATACAGTGTGTCCAAAAAAGTACGAAAAAATATCCCCGATATTTTTTACACCCTTTGTAACATATATATATAGAGGTAATACTTTTATACTATCAAAATATTATATATATAATAATTATATATATGTATGGGTGGTGTGCGTATATTTACCTAAATCCCCTATATATATATATATATTTACATTATATATATATAATTATCATTATCAGTGACGCCTCGTCATTGCCGTTATTTCCCCATTAACATAATGTTTGTGTATTGGCCGCAGCTAGTCTTCCGGGTTTCGTTTTATCTCCCTTATCTTAGATGTATGTATTCGGCTCATGGTGTTGAATTTTTTTATTATTCTTTTTATCTTTTTCTTATTATATCTTCTATTTTTAAAAACAAATTCCTGAAATTTTGTAATCTATATATAATATCTTATTTATACTATTTATATAATAATAAGGCACTTCATTAATTACTTTTTTGTCCCTCACATAGCCATTGCATTTTTTTCTCTCCAGACGTTCTGACATACCTTGAAATAGATGGTGAATGTCTCACCCCCAAAAATCAGGGAATAATTAACAGAAAACAGAGCAACGGGTTTGAATTATATAAACAGTTTCTGATTTGTTCTGCTTTCTTGTTTTGTTCTTTTTTTCCAATGCTTTCAAAAACCCAAACAAATAACGTTCACAAGAACATAACATACATAATCATATATATATATATATATATCCTAAATATATATTAATATAATTTCGGAGTTTTTTATATATATATATAAATATATATTTATAATGTATATATATAGAGCAGTTTTATATATATGAGAGAGTTTTTAATTTGCATTGTGTATATATTGGTTATAGAAGTTGATCTGAAGGCTATCACAATGCAGGTGACTAAATGAAATAAAAAACTAATACAATAGCGTACCAATGGTGTTGCTGTGTAACCGTATTAATTCTTGAATTTTCGAGATAAAATCTCTTTTTCAAAAGATCACTTGGAACTGAAGTAGTTCCATTATCAGCATTTGTATTTGAGGATTTTTTTTTTTTAATGAATGGTAACTTTTTAATAACTGTATTCTTGTGTTGCCATGTTTACGTAATGCATTTTTTTTTGTTGTAGGGAGGAATGTGCATAGATGTTGTCATTATTCAATGGACACGCATTTTTCATAGACACGATCATGACAAAAATCCACAATATAAATACAGTAAGAGTAACACAACAAACACCATTGTGTCCGTATTATTTTTCTATTACACCTGTCGTTGTGATAGCCCTTCCTAAATCAAACTCCCTAACGCAATTATTATAATATATATCTTATATAATGCGAGATTGTGTGTTTTGTCCTGTTCTGTAAGCCCGCGAACACTATATTATTTTCTTAAGAGTTTCAATCCCTTTTTGTATTGACATCAATTCTCATGATTTTATTTTTTTTAAACCTCAATTATTAATAAAATTGTTTTAACATTATTATTGCTGGTTGACCATATCTGTAATCCTTAATAACATGGAGAATTGTATTTTTATACTATATAGACCAAATAATAGTCCATTTACCACTGTGTGAATGGCGAGGCTTTTCGCCAATCAATTGATCTTGTATAAATTTGACTTCTTAAATAAATGATATCTTGCTTAAGTATTGATGATTTCTAATTGTGTTGGTTTTATCTCATATGAATATGAGGAAAATCTCGGGGATAAATCTTAAAATGAAATCGTTAACAATACAAGAAATTAACTGTCATTTTAAATTATTTACTTCTAGCTATTTTAACTAAATAGTTAAATTAGTAAAGTTTACCAATGATAAGACGGGAGTAATGGAAAATGTATGAATGAGTTAGTTTCAAAGTTGTTCAATTTTTCAATCATCCCCCCTCTGTTCTCAAATTCTTTTTATTTTTGCATCCTTATTTAGTTTCATTAGCCTTTCTGATTTAATATTGATTTCTATTATGTTTAAAACTTAAAATACTTGCACACGGAGGGTGCATATATTATAAGCAATATATATATAATATATATATATATATAGTATATAATAAGAATATATAATACTAATTAGATTTAGTAATTAAGTTAGAAATCTTGCATTTAATGAATAACCTTGGTAATTTTAATCAAGATATGATTGCCTTCCTTAACCGTTTAAAGTAAATGTTGAAGGTGTTTCCAAATGTAGACAAATATGAGTGGAAGATCACAGGCAGTTATTAATAATTCTAGCAACTAAGTTTGTCACTAAGGCCATGGTAATATTCATCAGTAGAGAATTACCCAGATAGCTTGTTGTGAGCCAGCATGCATCCTCCTGCCAATAACCAATCAGAGGCGCCTTTCCGTATTTATTAAGAATTTAATTGATCACAAGGGAATATAATTGGCATCGCGTAAGTATTGTATATTAGTAACGTTTACTAATTGCTCTTCCGGATAAATTAACTACAATGATTTATCTACATCGGCGCCACTTGTAGCTTGTATTTGAATGAAGACGTTTTCTGATATGTGCATAAACCATATTTTCGCTTTCCTTCTCTTTAATCTCTACACTTCTCTACAGTTACTTGGTTGGATTTACGCATGTCAACTACTTGTTGGGGCTATTCATACCGTTAAGATATTTTTTCGTTAAAGATGTAATATAATACGAGATGGTTTATGAAAAATTGTTGGAATATTTTGTTATATATATATATTTACCAACCCTTCCGCACAAGCAGGATGTGACACAAGGTCAATTTCTTAAGCGGGGTTCAACAAGTTAATCAGAGTTTTTCCTTTCTAGACGGTGCCTCACCGAAAGTTAAAGAGCCCAGCCTGCCCTACTATTATCCATAGCTTGGAGGGAGAGTAGGATTCATACCTTCCCAGAGTATTAGAGCTAAGTGAAATGCAGTTACCACATCCAGAGATTTGAACTCCGGTAGCGACGAGTCATTTCCATTGACTTTATACCATTACACACGCCGCTTCCAACAATATTTTTTTTGTTGTTTTTGTATATAAGGTGTGCTACAATTCCCCACCTGGATTTATAGACTATGCCAAATTCACGTGGTTTATTCCTCCAGATAAACCATCACTAGCCATAATGCGTAGCTGATACACTATTCAAACACGATACTTGCCCCAATGAGACTGTTTGTCACACACAATTCATTTAAATCCAACAACAAACTAATGTTCTTCTTCTTCCAAAATAGTCCCACTTCTCTTGAATCTAATGCACTTCCCATGCTTCTCTGTTACGCTTCTTCAGTCCTAATGAAAGATTATTCAGTATGTCACTCAGCTCCCTCATTACGGACCCTGATGGCCTAACGCATTCAAAACGGGTTTCCCTTATGGAGTTCCTTCAGCTTGAGAAATGCCGCGAAAAGGGATGATAGTTGTGTAAAAAAAAATCGTGCTTTTTCCTTTTCCCAAACAGTGTGGTTAATTTGCATACTGGTTTTAACAAAACCGGTTTAATAAAACCGGCATAAAATAACCCAAAGATTGTCCGTGCCGTATAATCAAAGCAACATGACTGATGACTAAAACCGACTAATCTAATTCATTGTCAGCATAGCACTTTGAATTTTAGCATCTTATTATAATGGTGATTCGGAGTCTGTCTGTCTAACCGAAACTACGTCACTGATTAATATACCCTTTCGCAGATGTAATATATCGGTGAGAGAGATAGAGAAGTTAGATAGATGATGATTGATATCGTTCTTACTTAATTACATTCTGCTTGTTGACTCGCTGCTTACACCTTCTACTGGTTCTTACTCGTCGGCCATTTTTCTCTTGTTGATCTGTTGGGCTTTCTTGTTGTTTTCTTTTCTTTATTGATATTCGAACTGTCATCTCTTGTTTTATATATTCATTAACAAAAGACGTGGCTGTTTTTCTTGATAAAGCTTTAATTTCATGAACCCAGCAAAGATTCCGCCGCGTGGAAGGTGCCGACTCAGAAAGCGGCGACAATAGCGTCTGTTGCTCCTCAGAAATCGGGGTCGCATCTGACAAAACTTAAATAAAACTTATTCCTCCGGCTGTACGGAAGGTCAGTGGAATGCCACGGTTGTCAATCATTGTCCATAGTAACTTTTCCATTGAACCCGCGTTCTTCTGATTCTAACGAACTTCTATTCAAATATTTTAACTACAGGTACGTACATAAATTATAATCTGATTATTATTATGTAACAACTGCTTAGGTCACCAATATGTCACAAAATGCCTACGCCACAATACGTCACAAAATGCCTAAGTATTTAATTTATTTGGGATAGTGGATTGTTTTCTTCCCTTTGGCTCTTACTTAGGCTAGACGTTTTGGCGGAGAGGCCATTTCTGATTAATCGGCTAAGTCATGTCAAGCTCTAGCACTCTATATGATTGTTCACAATCCTATGCCCTATATGTCCTAGAACGCGGTGGCTGAGGTTCTTATTCTCCTGGTTTATGACGCTAAATTCTATCTGATAATGAAGTTCAGCTCTGGAGTTCTGGGAAATTGTTTGATTACTCCTTCATCACTATTACTCCCAGGTCCACTCTGATCTGAGTGGATGGCACTTGTTAAAACAAACTGTGTTTAAACAAACCTACTAACCATCAAGATAAAAACAATTAGGCATAAAATGACCCAATGGGTTTACATGCCGTAAACCCACCCACGCAACCAACCAACATTCACTCTTGAGCCATCTATGTCCAAGAGTTGAAAAGTTCTTTTATATTTTTGGTTCGTTCTAACAAAAGATAAATTAACAAAGCCCAATCCGTGCCTTCCACAAAGATATTAGCGCGAAGGGAAAGACTTAAAAATGTTAAATAATAGATAGGTATCGGGGCGGCCTAAAGTCGGAATCAGCCAATCAGCGAAGGAGTCTATCCCCTTTTCACTTGCGCTAGACCAAGGATTATATTTTAGCGTCAGAGGTGGAGCGCCACACCTACCACCACCTCCTCTACTTTACCGCACAGATCCCTGTGCTACTCATACGCTGAGTTGGCGAGGACCGGTATCGAACTAGGAACCTTGTGGTTCTAGGTATATCCTATCATTTTGGTAAGTTTGTTTAGTTTGCATTTTGAAAAGGAACGTTTATTTATGTCTTGTTGAAAATTGATCTCAGCAGCTGAAATTATTGCCAAATATACTAATTATATATATATATATATATATATATTATATATTGTATACTATTATATATTATAATTATTATATATATTATATATATATATATTATATATAATATATATTATATATATATATATATATATATATTATAATATATATAATTTAATATACCAAGCGTGTTGGTAGATCCTTGCGGAAGAGAAAACCCAGCAAATAGTTTGATTGTAAAAATATACTACCAAACATCAACCAGGAAGAAAAAAAAAATTTTGAAAAAGAAAAGACAAGAAATTCGTACCAACAAAAAATAATCTATTGGTATAGTATTTGGCCAAAGAAAAAAACAATTTATATGTATATATATGTATATAAGATATATATATATTCATATAACCGCTAGGAGAAGCTAAATTTGTAAAAAGTGCTCGATACCTAAGTGAGCGCAAGTAATAAAGATAATCTACTGAGTCAGACGAACCTACTATTAGTTTCGCAATAAAGCTCTTCAGGGCTAAAATCTGACTTAGCCAAATTTTGCCCTGAAGAGCTTTATTGCGAAACTAATAGTAGGTTCGACTGACTCAGTAGATTATTTATATATATTATATTATTATATATTATTATATATGTATATATTATAATAAAATATATATATATATTATTATATATGTATATATTATATAATATATATATATATATATATATATATATTATATATATATACTAAATATATGCACCCTCCAGTGCAAGTATTTGAATTTTAATGTAATAAAATATTTAAATTTGAAATACTTTTGAAACTAAATAAAAATCCAAATAAAATGATTGAAACAGAATAGAACAACTTTGAAACTTAAGTCTCCATCATTTTCCATCACTCCCTCCTTTTATTGCTGAAATTTTACTAATTTAACTATTTGTTAAATTAGAAGTAAATAATAAAATGACTGTTATTTCTTTATATTAAAGGATTTCTTTTAAGATTTATCCCCGAAGTTTTTTGCTCATATTCATTAAAGAAAAAAACAAACAATTAGAAATCAATAATAGCCAAGCGCATATTTAATAAAATTAAACTTTTAATATCAATATGCAAATTAGCTTTCCTGTTCACACTGTAACCCGCTATTTGTTGCATATATAAATACATTTGCATGTTATTAAAATGTAGATATAAGTCAAAATATTAATAAGGTATAACAATTTTATCAAATAACTGAAGTTTAAATAAAAATAAATTCATGGTGAATGTGACGTCCAATAACTAAGGGAATTGTGACTTGAGTAGTGATTTTAGTTTCGGCTTCAGATCAGACAAAACACACAATCTCCATTATAATAAGAAGATATTATATATATATTATATATGTATATATTATATAGCAAATTTACGTCATCTTCGCTTCCCAATATTCACAGAAGCACCTCCAGGAAACTACACGTTACTTAAAAAATCCGGTGAATTGAAATGTCTAGGTTGGATATTTTGCTGGAACTACTTAACTCAATCAGCTTAGGATTTCATTTAATCAGATCATTCAAACATTTTCGTCGTGGCTGAATAACTAAAACAATGGTTGTATTAATTGAGTATTAGTTTAATTCAGTTTTGTCAAGAATCTGAAATTGTTGAAACACCTGAAACAGAAAATGACATGTTACATAATGGATAGTCATAGCCTATCCTTTTTCTAAGGTAGTGTAGTTTAGTTTTTGAAATTAACGATAATCTTTAGGGAACCCCGAAATACTTACGCTTCCCATTGTGAATTTTAAAACATTCTATAAAATAAACTGAAATTTGTCACATGCAGTATTTTAATGTTTTTTGGGACCAAGTGAGGGTATCCTGTTACTTAAAAAGTTGATGTCATAGAGAAAAAATGGGAAATTTTGAATTCAGAGGCCAACAGTTTTGTCAAAAACAAGTGTCTGATCTAGCTGAATAAAATTTGTGATGCCCAGTGTGACGTTTTATTATTTCCCATTATATATACATTTTAAAAAGCTTCCATAAAATAAGCAAAAATTTGTTAGATGCTGTACTTATACGATATTTTACGATTTTTTAGAAATTTTAGGGTAATCGCGTAGCTCAAAAAGTTGACGTGATAATAGAAAAACTGGGGTCGTTTTTGGATTCAGTGGTAAAAGAAATACTCAAAAATATGTGAAAGATCCAATTCAACAAAAATTGTGTTCCCCATTGTAAATCGATGAAATACGTTTTTCATACACTAGGTCGCAGAGAAAGACACGGTGTGGAGCTTTGTCGGCGTTTTGTTTTATGCTAATAAGCATTGAGGGATTCAGCACATGTGGACTTAGTTCTTTATCGAAGTTGTTTTTTTCTTGCGGCAAGGTCTATTTCTTCTAGTGGCATTTTCTATTTTCAGCAATTCTGAAAAAGACCCGTGACCCTGTGACAAGCTCCGTTTTTTTTTGGCAATTCGGCCTCTGACTCTGAACTAAATGTTTACAATTCAGAGTATCTGTTTTATAGTAAATTGTATCTATTTTTGTCATCGAAAAACGGTCAGCAAGTGCTAATCGCTAGCCCCCCCCCCCCAAAAAAAAAAAAACGAGGCTAACCTTTCTGAAAGCTCGATAAACATATGATCTGAGGTCACTCCTGTTACCTTTTCTTCTATCTATAAACACATAAGCAAAATCAGAACTTACATTAATATTTTGATTTTTGCATTTTAACAAAACCATTGACTCTAACTAAAAAAAAAACTTCTACACTTTTCCACTTTTCGTTAAAGATTAGTGATGCCGACAAAAGTACTCATCGGAGAGAAACCAAAACAGCAAGTGATTTTAAGGTAATTTTATCAACGACCTTAAATACATTCTTGTCATTTTTTCCATTGGTTCAATCCAACCCCTGGTACTTGGGACAGTCTATAAATATAAGTGGTTTGGTTTTGTTTGGTTTGTTTTACAGCATATCAACCTCAGTGGGTCATTTAATGCCGATAAGTATTTGAAATAAATCAATTCTTAATAGATAATAGAATTTTTTTTAATAAATACATTTTTTATTTAAACCCAATAGATGGGACCCTAACAGGTACTACCACTCCGGGTCAGAGTGGACCAGGGAGCAATGGTGATAAAGGGGTGCTCCACATTCCCCAAACCTCCAAAACTGGAACCTCACCATCAGATAGATTTTAAACGTCATTCCCAGGACATGTAGACCCGCAGCCACCGCCTTCTAGCACACATATGATAAAAAGGGGTTGGGGCTTGCCATAAGGTCAATAGGGTTGGGAAAATCATATAGGTGCTAGGGCTTGACGTGACCAGCCGGTTGATCGGAGGGGGCCTTCTCCGACGCCCGTCTAGCCCAAGATAGGGCCAAAGTGGAGTATTGCATGTCATGAACTGCTCATCCACCTGGGCTCTATCCTTAAGCACCACGGGTCGCCAACCGGCAACAGGTGGCCCCATTGGGGGAGTCTTAACACCCTCTACAGAGGTGCAGTCGGTGCATTTAACGCCCCACCGACAGGGCGGAAATATAAGTGGTGACAGCTATAATCTAAGATACTCCAACATTGTCGACACTCTGATTTATTTTATGGTTTATGACTCTCTACTAAACGTTAACACTATCCTGGCATTTAAACATTTCTCGAATACCTGCGTAAATATTTTACAACTCTATGAGCAAAACTACTGTCCTTTTGCAGCCCCACTTGCAATCAACGCCAACCTATCACCCTTTCCACTCTACTCCCCATCCCCACACTGCCCAGACATATCTTCATCGCCATACCCAACCCTATCCTTAAACGAAATTTACCCAACCCCGAAGCTCTCCCCATGGATATCCTGGCTGCAACCATGATTCTAAAGCGAAATATAACATATAAATTCGATACCCACATGCGCACATATTCAGTTTACTCATTTCTATTCGCAGCCACTGGCAGATTGAACGGTGGGACAGTGTAATTAAAGGAAGGTTGATGTGGGTAAATACGCGGTTCCTACCCCTTCCTGAGCCAGTTTTCCTCAAACAGCGGCCGTCTACATCGAACTCCTTAAATAATTAATCGCACGGTTTAAATACACTAATTTAGTCCCCCATTCATCTTCCATCAGCCTCACCACACCATCAGGTAATTATCCACCAGTGCTTTCACCAACATACCCTGGTTTCATTGGAGTGTCCACTTAAATAACACCTGCCGGCTGGCACTTTGGTAGGCATGTTGCTGCACAAAAGGCATTTGCGAAAATAGTTGTTATCGTTTTTCTGTATTTCTTTACAAATCTTATTTCGGTTTTCCTTATTCAAAATAAAAAAGAAGTTTGTCGTCGTCGGGTTGCCTAAAGAACAGTAAATAAAGAAAAGTGCTTGCATATAACAGTGCTGGCCTAATATCGGTATCTGCCAGACAGGGGGGGAGTCTATCCCTTTTCACTAGTGCTAAGACCAAGAGATTGTTTTTTGGCGTCCTGAGATGGAGGCGCCATACCTACATCAATTTTCACTTTACCGCACATATCACTGTGTGCTACTCTAATTACGGTCGGCGCTCAGTTCTTGTAAGTAAAAATAAGAGTCGTCGGGCGGCTAATGTAGTATCAGCCAGATAGCAAGGAGACTTTATCCCTTTTCACTAGTGCTAGACCAAGGAGATTGTTTTTGGCGTACCTGAGGTGGAGCGGCCACACTTACCATCAGCTATTTACTTTACCGCCACAGATCCTGTGCTCCGCTGAGGTTGGTGAGAGCCGGTATCGAACCAGAACTTTTGTTCCTAAGCCAACTCTCTACCAATCTCCTCCTATTTTATATCGTTATTTAATGAAGTTATTTCTTCCTATCGATGCTTTTCAAGTTTATTTCCTTCTCTCTTTCTTTCCTTTCAACATTATTATTATTATTATTATTATTTATTATATTATTATTGGCATTTC
The DNA here is from genome assembly GCA_023376005.1 of Doryteuthis pealeii. Taxonomy (NCBI): domain Eukaryota; kingdom Metazoa; phylum Mollusca; class Cephalopoda; order Myopsida; family Loliginidae; genus Doryteuthis; species Doryteuthis pealeii. Next base: position 9,724,129 of record CM042162.1, read on the forward strand.
AGTCTGGAAGACTATAATAAAGTTTTTGTGCTCCCTGAAGTTACAACGCCCTCCTGTGATTGTGAAGTCGGATGTTTGAAAAACTTCTCGATCACAGATGTGTATTTGAAGGCTGTCCTGAAGATGTTGATGTGCCCGGTGCTTTGTTGTGCTGCTTTTTTTCTGGCCTGTTAGCTTAATGATGTTGCGTCAGGGTGACTTCTGACATGAACAGCCCGCTACAGAGAGTCTGTCGCCAGTGAGAGCGGTCCTGAGCCAAATTTTCCCATCTGGAAGGGGCAATGCCTAAAGCACCTGAGACCTTCTTGCGGACAATCCTTGAATCATATATACTTCCTTTCTTTATTAGCTTTATTTTATCTACCTTAATTGATTTATCCTCATTTTTCGTTTCCTTTGTTTCTGAATTTTCCTTCTAGCTCATTCTCTTCTTTCCTTATTGCTTCCATCCTTTCTCTATCTTTGTTATTACATTCTTCATTCATTCTTCCTAATATCATTACTTTCTTCATTTTCCCTTTCCTTTGCACCTACGTTCTTTTCCCCTTTTCGATCATTACTCCATCCTTCCTCATACGTTATAACTACACTTCTTCCTTCATTTCTTCCTATATCAATTTCTTTCTTCGTTCCTCGTTCTTCCCTTTGTTCCTAGACTATCTTTTATATTCACTCACCTCATATATATATACTGTCTTTTTTCTTTCTTCTTTCTTTCTTTCCGCCTTTCTCTCCTTCTCTCTTTTGCTCTTCTTCATCTCTCTCTCTCTCACTGCATAATATATATAATAATATGTTGCTCTCTCTCCCTCCCCTTTTCTCGTTTACTACCCCCTCTCTCTCTCTCTCTCTCTCTCCTATATATATATATATAATATATATATATATGTAATGTTTCCTAATATATTCTTTTATTACTATTTATGTTATGTGACATATATATATTCTTTTAATTAATAACTTATTATTATATATACTATTATTCATATTAATTATATATATATATATATATATTATAGTAACTGTCTCTTTTTTCTCTCTCTCTCTTCTCTCTCTCTCTCTCTCTGCTCTTTCTCAATTTTAATTTCCATATTTCTCCTGTTCACACACACATATCAAACACACACACAACACCACACAACCACCACAATATGTCAGGTTATAAAAATAAATGTACTGGGTTTTTTTAAAGCCTGAGAGAATGGTGGCAACTAATAATTCAAATTGATTAAATACTAAAAGGAATACAGTTACCTTACTGATTTCGTCTAGACAAATCATGTCATTAATCTAAGATTTATTTAGCATGTTAGTATGTTGCTGGCTTCTGATTCAGATATGTAGCTATTTTTGGAAAAAAATAATGGGATTTCATTAGAATGTATTTGGAAAATTTATTTGCTAAGCAAAACCTAAATATTAAGTCTTATGTTTTAACTGCATGAAATTTACTGTTATCTAAAGTAATATACTTAATTAATTATAATGGATTGGATAATTGTTAATTGTAGAGTTTGTCGGATATATATATAGCAAATATATGCAACCTCCGGGTGCCAAGTATTTTAAGTTTTGATTAATAAAATATCATGTTAAATTTAGAAAGGCTATGGAAACTGACTAAGAATCAGAATAAAAAGATTCTGCAACAGAGGGGGTATAATCGAAAAATAAACATTTGAAACTAACTATTCCATCATTTTCCATTATCCCTGTTTTCAATTGGTAAATTTTCCTAATTTAAACTATTTAGGTTAAATAGGAAGTAAGGATAATATTACCAGTTATTTCTTTCTGTAAATAATTTCTTTTAGATTAATCCACGAGATTTTTGTTTATATTTTAAGATAAAATCAACAATTAGAAATCAAATACAAGCATATATTTATAAATAAAATTTTTTAAATACAATAATGCAATTAAGCTTCTCGTTCAAACTTACTAACCGCTATTTTGTTGTATATATAAATACATATTTGCCCATGTTATGAGTAGTAGATATGGGTCAACAGTAATTAATAATTAAACATCATTTTTATTAAATAACTGAAGGTTTAAAAGAATGAATCATGGATGAATTTGAACGTAAATAATTAGTGGAATTGTGACCTTGAGTAGTATAATGATATTTCGGTTACAGACAGGAAAACACACCATCTCCATTATAATAAGATATAATATATATATGTGAACATAAAATGGAAATTAACGCGTATGAATATGCAATATAATGGGAAAAAACAAAATATGTTTACAACTCAATGGGCTCATCAAGAGAAAGTGTGCAAAGCTTTCGGGGCCTATCTTCTCGACGGTTTAAAAAAGCAATACCTGCCATCCTCATGATAAGAAGGACCCTTCAGTTGTAAACATCCTTTTGTTTTTTCATTATATCATATTCATGACTGTCGCGATTATTTCCATTTTATTTTCACATACTTGTCTTAGAAAAACTTTACATTTGAATGTTTTACTCCTTTGATGATATTTATCCATTAACACACACGGATTTACCTAATAAATGTGGGCTACTTAATTTACAGTTGGATTGTATTACAAATTTTTTATATTTTATATTACACTTTTTATAATATTTATACTTTTCTATAAATCTACATCAGACTTTTTTGAGTCTTATTTATAACTATAATGCTTCTGATTATTTTTAAAATTAAAAATGAGATTCATTTTTATTATTTAATAAATTCATTTAATTTTTAAATAAAATACATAATTATTTTTAATAATAAGGACAGCGCATTTTTTTTTAATTAATTCCACGTTTGAACTAGCCACGTTCTGTTTCTAACGGTCATTTTTTCCCGTCTTATTTTTGTTGATGACCGACCCAGTGCGTCGATGCATTATAAATGCGAAGGGTCCTCTTATTCAAGTGAGGATGGGCAAGGTGTTGCTTTTTAAACGTCGAGAGATGGCCCGAAACGTTTGCCACACTTCTCTCCTGAATAAGCCATTCAGTTGTAACACTTTTGTTTTTTCATTATAATCATACAATCATATATATATTATTATATATATATTATATATATATATAATGGGAGAGAAAATTATCCACACTCTTGTTTTATTGAGGTAAATCCATTGCCGATATTTGATAAATGAACCAATGACTAATCTGCAGAAAAACAACCTGCAATCGATAACGTCACCAGTTTGCCATTACCATCTTGGCTTGCTAAATCTCTCCTCATCAGTGCTGGAAATTAAATGAGGGTATTAATTGCTTTAATCCATGTTTTCTGTCTTTTCTTTCTAACGACGTTTCCTTTCTACCCCATTCTGTTCTTTCCTGTATTGTCTCATCATCATCTATCCTTCTATTCATACACTCTATTATTCCTTTTCACTTACATTCGGGTTTATTTTCCTTCTTTCTACTTTCTTTGTTCTTGTTGTACGGCGTTCCTACAGTGGAGAATATACACCGGTTTCTCACTATAAAATAGTTGAGACCACACGAGTGAAAAGGTTGTATGTCACGTACTGTTACTGTTTTAGCGGCAAGTAGCCGTTTGTTAGCCTTTTGTAAATACACTTGTCTCTTTTTACCCTTCTCGACTTGACTTCCTTTTTTTACTGTTTGAACTAAACACCAAACAGTTCCTTATGTTCCGTTTGTTTTCGTCCTTCCTTCTTTTATTCGTTTCTATGTATCTTTTCTTCTTTTCTATCTTAATTGCTTCATCCTGCTTTCTTCCTTTCTTGCTCCCCATTTTTGCCACCTTTATTTTTCTTCTTTCATCATCGCCTACATCCCTTCCTCTACTGGAATAATAGCATCCACAATAACTCTTCCTAATTAAACCCACTTGGGAGGCTGCAGACCCAAATTTAAGGAGTCTAGAAGCAACAAGTCATTATGGTCCGTTATGCATTGGTCATACAAATAACACACACCCTATAAACTCAAACAAGAACAACAACACAATGTGAATAATGTCAAACACCCCTGAACGTTTAAACACTTATTCATGGAATGCAGGGTTTCTTGCTCACAACTAGAAACCGTTATTTTAAAGCAAACCAATATGAAAGATCTGTTTTGAAAACATAACATGAGGATATTTTCTCCTTTTGTGAAGTGAATAAAAATTTATACCATAAGATATTAGACATGAAACAAATCAATAACAGTAACAATATAAATCCCCAAAATAAGCGAAGGAGTCTATCCCCTTTTCACTGCGCTAAGACCAAGGATATTATTTTAGCGTCAGAGGTGGAGCGCCACACCTACCACCACCTCCTTACTTTACCGCAAGATCCCTGTGCTACTCATACGCTGAGTTGGCGAGGACCGTATCGAACTAGGAACCTTGTGGTTTCTAGGTATATCCTATCATTTTGGTAAGTTTGTTTAGTTTTGCATTTTGAAAGGAACGTTAACTTTATAGTCTTGTTGAAAATCTGATCTCAGCCAGCTGAAATTATTGCCAAATATACTATATTATATATATATATATATATATATATTATTATGTATATTTTATATGTATATTATATACATATTATATATATATATATATATATATTATATATATTATATTATATATATATATATATATATATATATATATATATAATTTAATATACCAAGCGTGTTGGTAGATCCTTGCGGAGAGAAAAACCCAGCAAAGTTTGATTGTAAAAATATACTACCAAACCAACCAGGAAGAAAAAAAATTTTGAAAAAAAGAAAAGACCAAGATATTCGTACCAACAAAAAAATAATCTATTGGTATAGTATTTGGCCAAAAGAAAAAACAATTTATATGTATATATATGTATATAAGATATATATATATTCATATAACCGCTAGGAGAAGCTAATTTGTAAAAAGTGCTCGATACCTAAGTAGAGCCAAGTAATAAAGATAATCTACTGAGTCAGACGAACCTACTATTAGTTTCGCAATAAAGCTCTTCAGGGCTAAAATCTGACTTTAGCCAGATTTTAGCCCTGAAGAGCTTTATTGCGAAACTAATAGTAGGTTCGACTGACTCAGTAGATTATCTTTATATATATTATATATATATATATTATAATATTATATATTATATATATTATATATATTATATATATTATATATTTATATATATATATTATATATTATATATATATATATATATATATATATATACTAGCAAATATATGCACCCTCCAGGTGCAAGTATTTGAATTTTAATGTAATAAAATATGTTAAATTTGAAATACTTTTGAAACTAAATAAAAATCCAAATAAAATGATTTGAAACAGAATAGAACAACTTTGAAACTAAGTCTTCCATCATTTTCCATCACTCCCTCCTTTTATTGCTGAATTTTACTAATTTAACTATTTAGTTAAATTAGGAAGTAAATAATAAAATGACTGTTATTTCTTTATATTAAAGGATTTCTTTTAAGATTTATCCCCGAGTTTTTTGCTCATATTCATTAAGAAAAAAACAAACAATTAGAAATCAATAATACCAAGCGCATATTTAATAAAATTAAACTTTTAATATCAATATGCAAATTAGCTTTCCTGTTCACACTGTAACCCGCTATTTTGTTGCATATATAAATACATTTGCATGTTATTATAATGTAGATAAAGTCAAAAATATTAATAAGGTATAACAATTTTATCAATAACTGAAGTTTAAATAAAAATAAATTCATGGTGAATGTGACGTCAATAACTAAGGGAATTGTGACTTGAGTAGTGATTTAGTTTCGGCTTCAGACAGACAAACACACAATCTCCATTATAATAAGAAGATATATATATATATTATATATGTATATATTATATAGCAAATTTACGTCATCTTCGCTTCCCAATATTCACAGAAGCACCTCCAGGAAACTTACACGTTACTTAACAAAATCCGGTGAATTGAAATGTCTAGGTTGGGATATTTTGCTGGAACTACTTAACTCAATCAGCTTAGGATTTTCATTTAATCAGATCATTCAAACATTTTCGTCGTGGCTGAATAACTAAAAACAATGGTTGTATTAATTGAGTATTAGCTTAATTCAGTTTTGTCAAGAATCTGAAATTGTTGAAACAACCTGAACAGAAAATGACATGTTACATAATGGATAGTCATAGCCTATCCTTTTTCTAAGGTAGTGTAGTTTAGTTTTTGAAATTAACGATAATCTTTAGGGAACCCCGACAACTTACGCTTCCCATTGTGAATTTTTAAAACATTCTATAAAATAAACTGAAATTTGTCACATGCAGTATTTTAATGTTTTTTGGGACCAAGTGAGGGTATCCTGTTACTTAAAAAGTTGATGTCATAGAGAAAAAAATGGGGAAAATTTTGAATTCAGAGGCCAACAGTTTGTCAAAAACAAGTGTCTGATCTAGCTGAATAAAATTTGTGATGCCCAGTGTGACGTTTTATTATTTCCCATTATATATACATTTTAAAAAGCTTCCATAAAATAAGCAAAATTTGTTAGATGCTGTACTTATACGATATTTTACGATTTTTTAGAAAAATTTAGGGTATCGCGTAGCTCAAAAAGTTGACGTGATATAGAAAAACCGGGGTCGTTTTTGGATTCAGTGGTAAAAGAAATACTCAAAAATATGTGAAAGATCCAATTCAACAAAAATTGTGTTCCCCATTGTAATCGATGAATACGTTTTTCACACTAGGTCGCAGAGAAAAGACACGGTGTGGAGCTTTGTCGGGCGTTTTGTTTTATGCTAATAAGCATTGAGGGATTCAGCACATGTGGACTTAGTTCTTTATCGAAGTTGTTTTTTTCTTGGCGGCAAGGTCTATTTCTTCTAGTGGCAATTTTCTTATTTCAGCAATTCTGAAAAAGACCCGTGACCCTGTGACAAGCTCCGTTTTTTTTTGGCAATTCGGCCTCTGACTCTGACTAAATGTTTACAATTCAGAGTATCTGTTTTATAGTAAAATTGTATCTATTTTTGTCATCGAAAAACGGTCAGCAAGTGC
>CM042162.1:9736118-9778618 GCA_023376005.1 Doryteuthis pealeii
TAACTATAATGCTTCTGATTATTTTTAAAATTAAAAATGAGATTCATTTTATTTTTAAATAAAATTCATTTTATTTTTAAATAAAATACATATTATTTTTAATATAGACAGCGCATTTTTTTTTTAATTAATTCCAACGTTTGACTAGCAGCGTTTCTGTTTTACTAACGGTCATTTTTCCCGTCTTATTTTTGTTGATGACCGACCCACGTGCGGTCGATGCATTATAATGCGAAGGGTCCTCTTATCAGTGAGGATGGGCAGGTGTTGCTTTTTAAACCGTCGAGAGATAGGCCCCGAAACGGTTTGCACACTTCTCTCCTGATGAGCCCATTCAGTTGTAAACATCTTTTGTTTTTTCATTATATCATATTCATATATATATATATATATATATATATTATATATATATATATATGGGAGAGTAGAAAATTATCCACACTCTTGTTTTATTGAGGTAAATCTCATTGCCGATGATTTGATAAATAGAACCATGACTAATCTGCAGAAAACAACCTGCAATGATAACTCACCAGTTTGCCATTACCATCTTGTGCTTGCTAAATCTTCTCATCAGTGCTGGAAATTAAATGAGGGTATTAATTGCTTTATCCATGTTTTCTGTCTTTTCTTTCTAACGACGTTTCTTTCTCCCCATTCTGTTCTTTCCTGTATTGTCTCCATCATTCATCTATCCTTCATTCATACACTCTATTATTCCTTTTTCCTTACATTCGTTTATTTTCCTTCTTTCATTACTTTCTTTGTTCTTGTTGTACCGGCCGTTCCTACAGTGGAGAATATACACCGGTTCTCACTATAAATAGTGAGACACCGAGTGAAAAGGTTGTACTGTTACCGTACTGTTACTGTTTAGCGGCAAGCTAGCCGTTCTTGTACCTTATTGTAAATACACTTGTCTCTTTTTACCCTACCTCGACTTGACTTCTTTTTTTACTGTTGAACTAACACCACAACAGTTCTTATGTTCCGTTGTTCGTCCTTCCTTCTTTTATTCGTTTCTATGTTCTTTTCTTCTTTTCTATCTTAATTGCTTCATCCCTGCTTTCCTTCCTTTCTTTGCTCCTCCATTTTTGCACCTTATTTTCTTCTTTCCATCATCGCCTACATCCTTCCTCTACTGGAATAATAGCATCCACAATAAACTCTTCCTAATTAAACCCACTTTGGGAGGCTGCAGACCAAATTTAAGGAAGTCTAGAAAGCAACAAGTCATTATGTCCCGATTATGCATTGGTCATACAAAACTAACACACTCCTATATACTCAAACAAGAACAACAACCACAATGTGAAATATGTCAAACACCCCTGACAGTTAAACACTTATTCATGGAATGCAGGGTTCTTGCTCACAACAGAAACCGTTATTTTAAAGCAAACAATATGAAAGATCTGTTTGAAAACATCAACATGGAGGATATTTTCTCCTTTTTGAGTGAAATAAAATTATACCATAGAATATAGACATGAAACAAATCAATACCATACAATATAATCCCCAATAATGCTAACACATTGTTAAAACCAATTACTAAAAGTATATATATGAATACACAATATGTATTACACCCTAACTGTTAGGCATGATATAACCCCGGGCGGGTTGATATTCCTTTGAAATCAACAAACCAACCAACCAACCAATCTATCCTTTGTACCTACATTCCTTCCTTATTTCTTCTTATATTCATTTCTTTCTTCCTTTCGTTCTCATTTTTCTTCCTAGATTATGTTCTTCTTTCCTTTTTTGCCTCAATCCTTCCGCTATCCTTCGTTTCTATGTTCCTTTCTTTCTTTCTTACTTTCTAATTTATTTGCTTCATCCCTGCTTTCTGCGTTAAAACAAATGGAGGATCATGTGACAACAAGGATAATACCCATTTAAAAAATTAAAAAATGGAGGATCATGTGACAACAAGTAAAAAAAAAATCTTTTGAAAACAGTTGAACTATTGACCACATTATCATAATGTGATGAACTTTGTATTATGAAAATATGTTAATGGATTTCATTTAAGATTCATTGAAGAGATTTTTGCTTATATTCATTAAAATAAAACCAAACAGTTAGAAATCAATAATACTAACCACATATTTATTAAATCATGGAGAATGTGATTTCAATAACTAAGAGAATTGTGACTTGAGTAGGAATATAGTTTCGTTTACAGACATAAAAACACACAATCTCCATTATAATAAGATATATATATATATATATATATATATATATATATATATATATATATATATGAGGAAAAAATGAGTAAAGAAAAGAAATGTAGATGGATAAAAATGAATTTTATCGATATCATTTTAATCGATATCACTTACACATGTGTTTCGGTCTGTTTATCAAAATGTATAAGGATTTACGTTATTATTATTATTAAAATAATCAGATGGAGTTGAAATGAAAATGATAATAATAATAGGAAAAATGCATAAAATGTTCCGTACACAGATTTTGCCGACCTTCATCAGAGTAGTATTTTTAATTTTTTGACACATCGAACCATCCTTTGACACATCGAACCATCCTTTGTTGGGATTACACTTGTCAAGTTCATTTTCTATAAGAAAAAGTATCGAATTTTATGCGATACATGCGTTGTAAGTGCCTTCAAGTAAAAATTTAATATATACTTTATCCGCAACGTTTCTAAATAAACAAACATCCAAAAATCTTATTCACTTCGCCGAAGGGCAAACGGTCTGTTTAATTTTAAATGTGAAAAGTATAAAAGATTGTTGTACACACTTGTAAAAGTTAAATTGTCTGATAATGTGTTATCTAATGTTTTATGTTTTAAATAATATTAAATAATATTTTATTTCAATTTGAAGGAAATTTTAGTTTGAGTGGGAATGTTATATTTTACCAACTAAAATAGTCCCTTCAGCTTGTAAGGCTAATGCCTATGTCGCATTACCAAAACTACATGGTAACATTAGTACGCGACTACCATTGGCGCCATGAGAATTGGCGCGTATTTCGTTTTCCCTTTGTTTTTGTTTCATTGTACCATTCTGTTCCGTGAAGTAAAGCAACGTGTAAGCACGTGTATTTTGTACCTCCATTAAAATACGTCTTAGTTTCAACGTTCCTTTTACCTTATTTTCTTCTTTCATTCATTGCCTACATCCTTCCTCTGTTATTTGAACCTACATTCTTCCTTTCATTCTTTCCATTTTTCCTACGTTCCGTTGTTCCTTCTTTTCTTCTTTCTCTCTTTGTCCTCATCCTTCATCTTTGATTTGTTCCTACGTTCCTTCATTCCTTATTTTCTTCTATCATTCCTTGCCTCCATCCTTCCTCTATCATTTGGCTATACGTTCCTTCACTCATTCGTTTTTTCTACGATTCTTCCCTTTGTTCCTACGTACCTTTATTTCTTCTTTTATTCTTTTCTTTTTTGCCCCCATCCTTCCACTATTCTAAATTCCTACGTTCCTTCATTCCTTTTTTTTTCAAATATGATCCTTTTATTCTATTTTCGTTTATTCAACAAACATTTTTCATATCAATGTTTTTAAGTTTTCTTCCTTCCTTATTTTATTCGCTTATACGTTCCTTTCTTTCTTTATTATTTCCTACGTTCCTTCCTGCATTCATTTCTTTCTTCTTCCTTCATTCTTCCTTTTGTGTATTCTAAAGCCCCAGCCGACAGAGCTATGAATGTGACCGTATAATGAACACGATTTCCTAACATCTGAGCATAAAATACCCCAAGACGTGTTGGCATGCCTTTAAAATCAATCAATAAATTGATCGTTCCCCAAGCAGACTGGATGGTAAGACTAGCTAACTAATTACGGTTGGCGCTCAGTTCTTGTAAGTAAAGAGTAAAGTCGTCGGGGCGGACTAATGTCGGTATCAGCCAGACAGCGATGGACTCTATCCCCTTTTCACTAGCGCTAGACCACGGAGATTATTTTGGCGTCGGGGGTGGAGCGCCACACCCACCATCAGCTCCTCACTTTACCGCGCAGATCCCTGTGCTACTCATACGCCTAGTTAACACATTAACATCCGAAAATGAGAAGATGAATACCTCCTGAAAAAAGTCTCATTTAAATAGCAACCCCTTTGATTTTAGGGGCGGTTGGAGATGTTCCTCCGATCAATCGGCTTGTAGGAAGGGCTTGGTGTAATGGTTAAAGCCATGGGAAATGGACTCGTCGCCCCGGGTTCAAATTCTGGACGTGGTAATTGCATTTTATTTAGCGCTAATATCCTTGGGAAATGTATCAATCCTACTCTCCTTCCAGCTATGAGTAAATAGCAGGGCAGACTGGGATCTTTAACCTTGGTTAGGCAACCGGTCTAGGAGAAGGAAAACTCTGAATTCAAACCTGCCGAACTCCGCTTAAGAAATTGACCGTGTGTCGCATCCTGCTCGTGTGGAGGGGTTGGTAAATATATATATGATTCTCACAACCCTATTGCCCTTATGGCAATCCGCCAACCCTTTTTATCATATATATGTGCGAGAAGACGGTGTCCCGGGAATGACGTTAAACAGTATCTGATGGTGAAGTTCCAATTCTGGAGCTCGGGGGAATGTAGATAACCCCTTCATTATCATTACTCCCAGGTCCACTCTGACCCGGAGTGTTTGTATGTGTGAGGGTCCTATCTATGGATTAAATAGAAAAATATGTGTTTAAAGAATTGTGTTTAAAAAAATGAGTTTAAAAAAATGAATACCCATCAGTGATGAAAAAACAAAATGTATTCGGCATAAAATAACCAACAAAGGATGACATGCCGTAAAATCCTACCAATCAACCAATATTCATTTGATTGCTAGTATTTCTTACACTTCTACTCCTTTTCCTGCTACTACGTCTCCGGCTTCTTCCACTTCTCGTACATGTACTACACCCCCTGTTTATTCTATACATTTCCCTCCTACTACAATTATTTCCTCATCCAATTTCTATTTGTGCATCTGCTATTTTTACTCCCCTTCCTCCTACTATTCCTCTTCCTCTAATCCTTCAACTCAATTTCTTGCTATTCTGTCTAATAATTCTCATTTTCCTTTTACTCTTTGTCTATTCCTTATATTCGTCTTCAACCCATAACAGGTTCGTCGCATCAACTTTATCCCCTACCTCATCTCTTTTAGTTTGCTCATTTACTACCGGACTTCTTATTCCTCCTCTAGTCTCTGTCTTCGCGTCTCTGGCTGTCTGTCTGTCGACCCCCGTCTCTCTCTCTCTCTCTCTCTCTCTCTCTCTCTCTATCTATCTATCTATCTATCTATCTATCTCACTCTATATCTATATCTTTTTTCGTTCTCTCTTTCCTTTAATCGCATATTCTATTCCTTACGCTTTTATTCTCACCACTTTCTCTTCTTTCTTCTTCTTCTTCTCTTCTCCTTCTTCTTCTTCTTCTTCTTCTTCTTCTTCTTCTATCTCTGTATCTTTTTTTGCTGTACTATCACTTTTGTCTTTCTTGGTTCTGTTTCTTCTTCCTCTTTCTTCTCTCTCTCCTCTCTCCTCTACCACCGTCGTCTCTCTTTTCCTTCCTCGCTATCTCCCTCTTCGCCCTTTAGATTCCTCCCCTCCCGTAGCGCCCCCCTCCTTCCTTTCCCTTCCCCCGCGCCTCCCTCCACCCTTCCCTTCCTTTTTTTTCCCCCTTCCCCCCCCCCTTCCCCCCCCTCCACCCCGCCGCCCCCCCTCCCTCCCCTCCCCCCGCCTCCCGCCCCCTCCCCGCTCCCGCTCTCCCCTCTTTTTCCCCCCCCCTCTCTTTTTCATCGCGCGTCTGAGACTGCTCTCTTCTCATTTCTCTGTCTTCTACCCCCCCGTCCCCTGCCCGTCTTCGGTCTCCTGACAGAAGAGATTGGGCCGCGACCCTCCTTGTACTGCGACATAGACGCCCCGGTCCTGGTGGCATTTCATATGGGTCTTCTCATCAACCTCACCATCATTGTTGATCTTCCCTTGTGTCCTGGCAATCTACATTCATCCACTCCATTTCCTCTGTTGAGGATATCTATAGTTCGGGTCTTTTATGTTGATTTGTCCGATATCATAGGCGATATCCTCTGACGATGTGAAGGCACCTGGGAGGTCTACCACTAGGTCTTATCTTCAACGATGGATAGCAGAAACACTGTGCGTCGCAGGTCAACTGCGGTGCTTCCGTCGACGTCGTGTGTAGACTGTTCTCTTACCGCATGCCTCTCTACTATCCTCTTCCAAGTTTGGTGCCACCTACTGTGGGTATGGACTTATTTTGGTTTGTAATTTGATCTGATTGAAAATTACTTGTAAACAATCTTCAATAATAAACGTAATACTCTATCTTTATAATATAACACTTTACTTTTCAATAGTTTTACAATGTTTTTACTTAGTTTATTTTATCTATTTTTATTATACTGTCCCATGTTATAAATGATTACAAAAAACTGAAATAATTATAAATATATTTTTATCCTCTAACATTTATTAATTTAATATGCTGAATTAATGCAACTTGTTAATTATTCGATTACAGTTCCATGTTTTATTTTGTAGTATACAAAAATCTTTTTTTTAAATCTCATAGGTTGATCCGTTATTATCCTGATAATTTAAATATTATAACCCTACATTACATCTAAAACCGGAAATGAAAATGAGACAGAATAGTTACAAGTAGAAAGGCTCACCATTTCTTACATATCCGTTTAAATCCTAATTTAATTCTAATATTGTTTTAATATTATTTCTAATAGCCCCACATATATTCAATCATAGCTTCGTAGAAATCCAGTAAAAATAATTTTCTTTCATATATATATATTATATATATATATATTATTATATATATGCATTTTCAAAAAACTATTTCTATTCTCTGAGGTGGGCAACTGTGTGGATTGGTAATAATGGTTTTAGTTTGTAATGGTGTCTTTTTGCATTTGCCCCATCTCCCTATACCGCATGATTTCACTCCCACTCGTTTCGTGAATTCGGTATTTTCCTTGAAGCTCTGAAAGGTGATCCCTTTTATCTCGCCGTACTTAGCATCATTGCTGGGGACATGTCCAATCCTCTTGACGGGCGCAGTGTTCTCGCGTTCTGACTTCTGCATCTAGATACCGTATGGTACATATGCCTTGCACGATCCTCGCACAAACGGCATAGCCTAGTCAATATCTATCCGCCCAACACCCGCTTAGCGTTTTTGACGGCAAGTTCTGCACGCCCATTACCTCTGAGGATAATATGTTGATGATTATGCGTGTTTTAATTCCGCGCTAGTTCTTCAGAAAACTGTTTATATTTTTCTTGGCAATCAAATACGGCCCTCCGCTCTCGGACGATAATTCTTCCGGGACACACCGTATGTACAGAACCCACTTCTAGGCATCACATGTTGCCCTTGGCATTCCCAGCACGACATTACGGGCAACTTCTTACCCCATCCTGTATATCTGTCTGCCTAGACGCATATTAATTTCTTTTCCAATTGCATGTCAAAAAAAGTCTGTCACCGTCATCTGAAACGGAATTCAGGATTCGCGGTTTTGGCATTAAAGGTTCTCTTTGCTGTGATGGGGCCATGTATTGCCAAATTTACATTGGCCTTCCTCGGTCTGACGGAAATGCTTGCGTCTAGCACCTGCCAGAATAATGCTGTCATGTCGTTCGCCAGCATGCCCGTTGACTCCTGAACCACCAATTCAGCCTGTCAGAGCTTCTGCTAATATCTTACTCTGCGTGTTCGCTGCATTTAGGGCCCAAGCCCTGCCACACATATCCACTAGAATAATTTACTTGCCAACCACCGGGGTCAGAGCGTGGACCAAGGGCAGCAATGCGTGCGTGAACGGGGTGCTTCCAGGCAGTCCCACAAACCCTCCAAACTGGAAACCTCAGCCTAAATAGAGTTCCTAACGTCCATTCTCCCAAGGAACGTGATCCGGAAGGGGCCTCTCCGACCTCGTTCGTCTAGCCTAATGTAATGGCTTCTAAAGTGAGCGAGTGTCGCAGACATGGACCTGATCATCACCAAGACTCCGTCCTTAAGCATCCACGGACAGGTTTGCCAGCCACAGCCAACAGCGTGCTCCAACTGGGGGAATTCTTTACCCACTTTTGCAGATGTGGGCAGTTCGGTACCATTCTAATGCCCCCAGCCGACAGGGCGAGAGCAGTCCTTGTGATAGAGGACAAGCAAACAACACAGCAACACATTTTCTTTAACATACGTAATTTAAATCATGTATTGTTGCCTTTGCAAATGAACCAATACAAAAACATACAACAATAACAGAATCTACAATTTGAATATCTAACATTACAGAGGTAGGGATAAGTAACGCCTTTTTAATTTCATTATCTTATAATGTAATATTTTTCTTTAATTAATTAAACTGAATAAGCATTATATCAATTTTGTTAATATATTATATAATTCCATTAAACTGCTGCGCAATACAGTCATGTTCCGAAAAAATAANGGATGATCTAAAAGGCTTTATTTTGGTCCACTTAAACAAAGCGGCGTTTACTTATGCTGCACCCTGTATATTTCATTTGTTTGTATAATTCTACCGAAACTACATGGTTAATATGTAGTTGATAATTCTATTTTGTGGATAACGGTATTGCTGGTACCGAGGAATCTTTGGGACTGCTTTTTTCTTTTTCATTTTCAGTTGACAGCATGTTGTGAAAGCTTATATATTTCTTTTTATTTCAAGTTGTTATGCAGGTATAACTGATTGGGGAAGTCCGCCGGTAATTTAAAAAACAAATCAAATATTCCAGGTGCGGTCTTGTGATAAGAGGCGAATCAAAACACAACACCAACCATTTCGTTAAACATACAACCCATTGGATTTGCTGGAGGTTGTTAAGTATAAAATTATTTCTGCACTTGCTTTTTTATTTTCTGCTACTTTTTTCCCTATTTTTTTATTTTCGCCATTTTCTTCAGAAGCAAGTTGTGTTGTTTATTTTTTTTGTTTGTGTTCTTCAAGTATTTTTCAGCTAAATCAGTTATTTTTTGTATTCAAATAGGGATAAACATGGTTGCACAACAAAAAAGGAGATATGGTATATAGGAAGAAAGTAATTAGAAGCAAAACAAATATTGGCAGTGGTCAGCATGTAAAAAGAAAACGAATCAAAAACAAAACAACAGATGAATGTAGAAAACGTCTGAAAGGTTCAGTGTTACAAGCACTTTTAACTGTGCCGGTTTTTAACAATGGTATATTTTGTTTTCTTGTTTTTTTTGTTGTTTTTTTTAATATTTAAACAAGGCTAATTTCTATTAGGCTACAAGCCATGCGATGTTAACTTTTTTGTTTTGTTTTCTTTTTACATATTTCTTTTTTTACTGTTTAAACAACGTTGGCGCCAAACTGATGTCGTATATCAGATATGTGAAACAGTAGAATTTTAATTGTTATTTAGAACATTATTTATTTATTTAGCTATAAATTTGATTGTTAGGAAGTTTTTTTTCTTATTTGGGTAATTATAATACAGGTTTATCAATGAATAAATGAAAGTGTAAAAAAATAAAGAAAAAAAAAACGAAATAAAAGAAATAAAGATTGAACTAAAAAATATAAAGATGTAGTGAGACTTTGTTATATACCCACATTAAACATCGGGTATATAAACGGTGAGTGAGAGAGTTCTGGAGTGATAGAGAGACATATCAGAGAGAGAGAGAGAGAGAGAAGAGAGAGAGAGAGAGAGAGAGAGAGAGAGAGAGAGAGTTAAAAAATGAGGGGGAGAGTGTATTTGTATACCCCACTTGTATGGACTGGCACAAGGCCTCGTTTAACGTGGGGCCACCACAAGCCGAAGCTCATGGGTGGAAAAGAACACAAAAATTTGTGTCGTTCCTGGGGGGATAGCCCTCTGGGATCGACGCTTATATTAAACTCTCGACGGGTCCCGCGGCCGAAGCTCGCTGGACCCCCGGCGTTAACCGGAAAACCGAATATGCAATGAGTTCATAAAAAAAGATAAATGAGGGGGAGAGGGAGAGAGAGATTAGAGACTTATTTTAGGGAGGAGATGGTCTTATTTTACCACTTGTTGACATCTTTACTTTTCCATTTGCCATGTTCATGTCTCATGTAGTGAGAAAACAGACCTACCTCATGCAACACGGTGTGACAGAGAACACGAGGTGAGTGGCGGGCGTGAAGGCTTGCCGTATTCTCGAAGGAAGCGGGCTAGGCTTTGCCTGGCATGTAGGACTGACCTAGAACCGAACCCGCGTCCTTCAGAATGCGAAAGGGCGACACATTGACACGGGCACTGGAGTCGAGATGCCACAGTACCGTATATAAGTGCCAGGTGCCCCGAATGATAGCTGCGAGCATTCCGGCGGCTGGAATTGGGTTGACAGTCCCGTATGTGGGCCACAGACGCCCGGATGATAGGGGAAAACGGTTTATAAGTAGAAGGCAACACCCAGAAGTGGGGTGACGGCAGTATAGAGTGTTGCGATATTAGCTGTTAAGGATTGTGACGACGACGACGACGACGACGGCGACGAAGTCGAAGTCGATGTTTTAGCCTACGATAAGGCATTGGACTCGCTTCTTTTTTTGCCCCCCCCCCACCCCTCAACAAAGACCTGTTGAGTTAAATATTTATCCCCCCCTCTATTTTTTTCCTTCTAGAGACAATTTCTTCTTCTCTGGCCGATATTTCGTCTACTTGGGTTCTTCTATCTAACTTCTACTAAGTTAAAAATTGACCCGTCCGTGATTTAAATTGAAAACCAATATCAGACCAAACTTTAGCGTTTGGTCTGATTTTCGGGTCAATTTCTTTACTTAATTGCGAATTACGACTATTAGAATCAATTCAAATGGAATTTTCTTCAAACGTAACGTAACACTAAAAACAAGGTATATTTTAGTATGAATTTTATGTCATCAACTTAAACAGGAAAAAAGCCTTTAGGAAATAAAAGGTTATTATCTCAGCTTTAGTATAATAATAATAATAATAATAATAATAATAATAATAATAATAATAATAAATAATAATAATAATATTGGTTTGGAGGTTGATTTTGAAGGCTATCACAATGCAGGTGTAAAGAATAAGGTAACAATGGTATTGTGTGTTAACCTGTATTTTATTCTTGAATTTTCGAGCTAAAATCTCTTTTTCAGAAGATCACAGGAACTGAAGTCGTCTTGTTATGGTATTTCTAGAAATGCCATAACAAGACGAAAATTCAAGAATAAAATACAGGTTAACACACAACACCATCGTTACCTTATTCTTTACACCTGCATTGTGATAGCCTTCAAAATCAACCTCCAAACCAATATATACACAATGCTTCAAGCAAAATTATAAAACTCTCTAATAATATATATATATATATATATATAATATAATATAATATAATTATATATAGAGAGAGAAGAGAGAGAGAGAGAGAGAGAGCATAAGCAAAGGGCAGAATGTGAATTCTATATCGACTTTGACAATATGCCGTCTTTACCGATTGAAAATACAATTATCTTTTCTTCCCATAAGTCATAATAAGACATTCCAAGTGAGACACACAGAATGTCTTCATCATGATATCAATCCGATCATTATCGATTATTGCTTCAAACAAAGGAATCATCATTATTTTTCTTTTCCTTTCAAACTTTGAATTCAAGTTGAAATTCCGTTGACATTTCCGATTTTATATTCGGGTCGACATTTAATTTTCTAAAATTCAGTTATCTTCCTGTGCATCGGGGTCGTGTCATGTATTGAATCGAATTTGGAAATAATTCTTACATATGAATCGATCTAAAAATCGATTGGGATTTATGAAAGACACAATTCAACAGTTAACGCCAAGTTGTCTACTGTTTGTTCAGGCCTCACAAAAAAAAGTAACATAGTCTCATATTTTCAAATTGTATTACAGTTTGCTGCTTGTGTTACATAATTGATAGTACCCTAACAATTGTGTAGGGTTAGTGTAGAAATCAAAATGGCTGTTAGAAATTACGGCTAGCTGTTTTTTTTTTTTGAGTCGGAGTATGTGTCGATATCATGGAAGATTGATTGGCACATGTTAAACTCGTGTTAACCCCTTTTCCGGTAGATACCGTGAGAATTAGTAGAGAAATGAGAAACAAATGCTCTTTCGGTTTTGATTTGAAAGAGTTAGTTAAGTCAGTACAGGGCAAGCAACGGCGATAGTAAATCGCGATCAGTGCGCTCACTATTGGGCCATACTCACACTCTGCGCAGTTAGTCTGGATGGGGATTTCTAAATAAAATATGATATAAATAAAATCTTGGGTTATTTATCCAAAAACTACTATGAACCAGATTTTCTGATAGACGAGAAATCCTAATGGGAGATTAGACTCGAAATCTTTAAATGGAAAGTTCCAGACCCTAGAAGAAGAACTTCCAGATACATAAGATAGCAAATATGATCAGAAGAATATAACACTTGGGGTAAATAGAAATTACTGCACACCTTCGACGATTGTACCAAAGATTTTCAATATATTAGGGTGACTCAAAGATTTTTTGCAATATTTTACTAACCTGAATATATATTATATATATATATATATATATATATATATATATATATAGCGGGTACTATTATATATAATATATATATATATATATATATAATATATATATATATATAGCGGGTATATATATTATATATATATATATATATATATATATATATATATATATATATATATATAGGGTGTCACAAAAAAAATTGACATAAATTTATGAAATTATGTCGAATTTTTTCCACCATTTTATGAAAATATTTTCATCATTTTATGAAAAATATTTTATGAAAAAAAATGTGACCATTTTATTAAATGATGTCAAATTTTTTGGACACCTTGTATTTACCAACTCATCCCAACGGGTAGGATGTGACACAGGTTCAATTTCTTAAGTAGAGTTTTAATTCAGAGTTTTCCCTTATCCTAGTCTGGTTTCCTTACCCATGAAAAAAAGTCACGAACGGAGCTGCAACCGAGGACTTTGTACAACGCAAGGATGTTACCCAACACTAAGGGACACCGAGGAACAACCAAAGGTTTTTACACTAACGATCAACCTCTGCTTAACACAAGGGATCTCCACTGTAAAGTGCTTTAACTAGAAGCCTATTAATGGCCACAAAAATCATAACAAACCTAACAATCATCTCTAATCTCTACTGAAATCAGATTCGTCGTTTGAAAACCACTTTGGACAAAACGCCCCTTTCTTTGTCAATAGAAAAGAAGCCACCTTAAATTATTATAATTGTAGCATAATTATCATAGTCTACAGAGAATTTGGGGATTGAAAAGAAAACGGTAATCGGATTCCTGGAGAAAGAGAAGAAAAAGAAATAAAACAAAGAGAAGTTTAAGTTTGGAACGGTAAACACTCCACGGAGGTCCAGTCATTGACTGACCAATGATCCCGGAACTAGTGTTAAAAATAAAAATGGAAGTACGAGTTTTCTGCGGAGGAACGGAAATAGATTGTGACCCTCCAATCCCGGGATGACAAACGGAAGAGGAAAAAATCGATCTTTTTCGGCTGGGCCTTCTTAAAGTGCAGACAAGGTTTCGCGGGTTCCCCCGTGATATGTTTCGCATAGTAGTACCGAACAGGATTTACAATATAATAATTTGACCTTATCCTCTCTCTCTCTCTCTCTCACTTCTCTCTGAAAAAAGAACACACGAGCCTAGAAATACATAAACAACCCCTCTTGGACTATACAACTTGCGTATGTTGTTTCTGAACTAACGACGACTACTACTACTAACGACTACTACTACACCTCGAATTTGGCTGTATGCAACATAATTCATGAGTTGCTCTATTCTATGTATTGGCAAGGCTCATTACTGCTTAACTTCAGTGATCTAAGGGGAACCGGTACTTTCGTTGTGCCTCCTTTGTCAATAAAATAGGAGCCACCTTCTATTATGATAACGTCTGTGCTCGCACAACTCAGTTGACTAAAGAGCTCTTAAATGAACTGGGTTGGGGGTTATTGCTTCATCCTCCACTTCTTCTTCCTCCCGATTATCACTTGTTAAAAACAAACAAACAAAATTATCAGAATTCAGAGAGGTAAATAAAATGTTGCGTGTTCCGATTAACATATAACTGCAAGTGACAATACAACATAAAATACCCTCAAAAGAAGAGTACTACCCCAAACAGCATATGAGTTGCACAGGGATCTATACGGTAGAGTGGGGAGCTGATGGTGGGTGTGGCTTTCCCCCTCAGATGCCAAAAAAAAACAATTTCCTGGGTCGGGCGCTAGTTAAAAAAGGGGATAGACTCCCTCGATATCGAGCTGATAGCGAATTTAGGCCAAACCGACGAATTTACTTTTACTTTTATAAATATCTACCTTGGCGTGTGGCGCTCCGCCTCAGACGCGAAAGCCATCTCCTTGGCTTAGCGCTAGTGAAAAGGGGATAGATGCCCTCGCTGTCTGGCTGATACCGAATTTAGGCCACCCTTAGGACTTTATTTTTACTTTTACCCCTAGAATCACCCCTAAAAATTATAGAATTATCACACTTTGTTTATGTTCACCTTGTTTTGTTTTTGTTTTGTTTTTTGATTTTTTTTCATGTTTCTTATTTAGCAGTAAATAAACTAATAACAGATAATACACACACAATATTTATTTAATAGCTAAACATCCTGTTTTGATAAAATATAGCATATTAATGGTTTTATTTTTTACATACATTACAAGAGAAATTATTATAGATTAATTAATATTGAAAAGACAATGACAGAATTCAATTTTGAAAAAAATGGAATTGATTCGGAAAACTCTGAATTCAAACTAAAGAGGCTCTCTTATCATTTGTCAAAACTACTTTGAGTGCTACTCCTTTTCCTCCACCTCTCTCACTGCTTTATACAAAATAAGTTGAATATAATCTAAGAATGCTAATTATATAATTTTGACAGGGGTACTTCATTTCTGAAATATTAATCATAGCTCATGTTCAGAATTTCAGCGTCCTGGAGGCAATATAGAGGACATCGCTCAAACCAGAGATCTGCATACAATAGTAAAAATAATTCGTCCACCATCTTCAAATCGGTGTCGGTTCCAGCATGAAAGTACCTGATCCTGAGTAATCGCAATTCTTATTCTATCGTTCCTTCATTATGACTATTTTTGCGTTTCTCTATCGTAGATCTTCTTTCCTGCGGTAATGCTCTGATGAGACTAAAAAAAAAGAAGGAATTCGTCTACTATCTACAGATCGGCGGCAGTTCCAACATGAAAGTACCTGATCCTGGGTAATCGCAATTCTTTTTGTTTATCGTCCTTCATTATGATCTCCTTGTATTCTCTGTCGTAGATCTTCTTCCTGTGGTAATACTCTGATGAGACTCGGAAAAACAATTTTCATTAAGGATAAACCCACTTATAGTTGCAATTCTCAAATTTTGTACCTACAGAAAACTGCTTAATGCAAATAAGATGAACACCCTCTAAGAGTATTAATTATATAATATATATATATATATATATATAATAATATATATATATATATATATACTTTGGTGCAGTACCAAGTTTCTTGGTACAAGGTGATTCTAGGCTGGTCCTAATTCTCTACCAGTATTTTGTTGTAGAATTCAGGTTCCGTATGAGAGCTCAATGTTTAATTATTGTAAACAGAGCAAATTATTTGTGAATAAAAACGCCTTAAATACCATGGGTATCATGAAAATGGTCCATAACCACGATACCCATGGTATTTAAGGCCTTTTTATTCACAAATAAACTTTGCTCTGTTTACAATAATTAAACATTGAGGGCATACTCACGAGTGGAAATGGTCCATAACCACGATACCCATGTATTTAAGGCCTTTTATTCACAAATAACTTTGCTCTGTTTACAATAATTAACATTGAGGGGCATACTCACGAGGGAAATGCTCCATAACCACGATACCCATGGTATTTAAGGCCTTTTTATTCACAAATAACTTTGCTCTGTTTACAATAATTAAACATTGAGGGGCATACTCACGAGTGAAATGCTCCATAACCACGATACCCATGGTATTTAAGGCCTTTTTATTCACAAATAACTTTGCTCTGTTTACAATAATTAAACATTGAGGGGCATACTCACGAGTGGAAATGCTCCATAACCACGATACCCATGGTATTTAAGGCCTTTTTATTCATAAATATATATATATATATATATATATATATATGTATATTATATATTGTCAGGAGGTAGTATATTTCAGAAATATTTCAGAGGGAATAAGCTATCAAGTTTGTGGCAATCCGACCGGTTGTCTTATCAATGATTTATTTGTGGCAAACGGCACCGAAGACGGACAATATTACAAAGATTCTATTAAAACCGATCTTGTGTGGTTAAAAAAAATCACACATTAAGAAGTGGAGGAATACGCCGGGGATTGATTGATTTTGCAAAAACCTATAGTCCACTGGCACTTATGAAGAATTTCGTCATCAAAAATATATGATTGCGAAAAGGCAAGACGTCACAGACGTAGCAGCTGAATCGTAGAACCGAAAAAAAAGAAAAGAAAAAGTCTTGGAATTGACGAATAGGAATTCACCTGCCAGGAACCATTTACGTATCCGCGTTATTACCATTTCAATGGATCCAGCAAATGAAGACAGATGTTGCTTCCGTATGAGACATTTCCTTTTTTCACCTGGATTGAAATTAATTGCAAATTACCTGTAGAGTGTTTTGATAAAGAGACTGGTAGAATTTCCATTAAAAAAAACTGTCTCCAGCTTTGTCCAGGAAAACTCTTGGAGTAACAATAATGTTATGAAGAAATGAAAGTAAATCCGAACATATGTGGAAAAAATGATAAACAAATCTGAAAAATAAGATGATGCATTTGTAGTGAGAGAAGAGACTTATCTCGTACAAAACGGGCGAGGACTTGCTTTGCGTGCAAGTTCAACTTGCCTGAGACATTGGAACTGAACGGGTGAACGAGGAGTGGGTGTAGGCAGGCATTCAACATCGAAAAGTTAGAGAGAAGAAGGAAAGGCCTCTTTATAGAAGCGCCTGGGGCATTATGGGTAGAGGCTGGAGATTAAACGTCTGCATCTCTGAGAGGGAGGGGAGAAAAATGGTCATTAAGTCAATAGACTAGAGCGAGCAACGACGTAAATCGAACGAGGAAGGAGAGGTGGAGAACAAAGCTGTGAAGGTCACAAGAGAAGAGTCGCTGGTTCAATCACGAGCAAAGAGTGTTAGAGACAGTATTAATATTTAAAAGTTTTTTGCCGACGTTTAAGACGTTTCAGTTATTAGATATACTAGCAAGAATAACGATTTAAGTTTTAATTTAATGAAATATATTAAATTAGGAAGACTAACGAAATTAAATAAGAACACATATAAAAAGATTAGACTTATTTTAATCATATTTTTAATTGGTTTCTATATGAAATCATTTACAGAATTATTTTTACTAATTTTGAGAATAAGACAATAATAGTAGAGATCAATGAAATAATTATCAAAAGTGTTTAATGCTTTTCAATCAATGAAGACAGACGGATTTATAAGACGTGGATTGAATGCTGTGGGCTGGTACAGTAGTTCAGTTTTCTTTATACTGATAAGTAAGTAAAGTCATCGGGGCGGTCTAAAGTCGGTATCAGCCAATCAGCGAGGGAGTCTATCCCCTTTTCTCTAGCGCTAGACCAAGGAGATTGTTTTTGGCATCTGAGGTGGAGCACCACACCTACCATCAGCTCCTTACCTTACCGCACAGATCTCTGTGCTACTCATACGCTGAGTTGGCGAGGATCGGAATCGAACTAGGAACCTTGTGGTTTCTAGCCGAACGCTCTACCGACACTGATAGTAAGTCCAAATGCTTTTGATGTCTCAGAGAATTTATCAAGAATATATATATACTTAAAATATACCATTGGAAACAGTAAAACTACAATATCATATACTTTGGATCACAACATGGAGATGATAATATATATATAAAAATCGCACGCAAGGATTGAAAAAAATAATGTAGCGTTCAACCGTTATTAAACAGCCATAACAGGAAAATTGCAGAAACACGCACAACCTATATATATATATATATATATATATATATATATATATATATATATATATATATATATATATATATATATATATATATTGATCAAAGCCAGAAGAAGATACCAGAATATCTGAAACACGTGTTTGTGTATGTAAGCTAAAAAGAATAAAACATTTTTTTCTGAGAACAATACATTTGCGGACATTCTTCTTTTTTATAAAATATTAAATTTTCTCCGTTGGAACCAGAAACAATATATATATATATATATATATATATATATATATATATATAATATATATATATATATATATATATATATATATATATATATATATAATATATTATTTGTTGGCATCCTTCCGTCTACTAAAAGACGATGGCGTAGTGTCCACTTAGTGTTATATAAGACGCATGAAATATTTATCAATAAAATCCGTAATTGAAATATATTTCAAGTTTTATGATGTGTAATTTACTTTGAAATATTTACGTTAATAAACTCTAAGTTTCAAATATACATAAAAGTAAATATTTATATTTTTTAGAGTTTTTGAACTGTGCTCCTCCTCATTATTGTTAGATAATAAAAATATCATATCAAGATAAATCCAAAATGTGAGGAAATATATTGGAAAGGTGATTAACGAACACAGATCTTATTACAATGGAGATTTGCTGTTATTGATTTTTAATACAATCATGTTTATTTTGTTTGTTTATTGATTTTAACGACATATCAACCCGTCTGTGATTATGTCATGCTTAACAGTTAGGAAGTAATACATATTTATATTTATACATTTTAGTAATTGGTTTTAACAATGTGTTAGCATTATTGGGATTATGTTGTATGGTATTGATTTGTTTCATGTATATATTCTATGGTATAATTTTATTTCCCTAAAAAAGGAGAGAATATCCTCCATGTTGACATTTTCAAATAGATCTTTCATATTGTTTGCTTTAAAATAACGATTTCTGACGTGAGCAAAAAACCTGCATTCCATGACATGGTTTGTTTGTTTACTTCTCATACTGTCGTGTAGTATAATCACCATAAAGTGGAATATAACCTACTTCTAAACAAAACGAAAAATCTGGGAAGGGCCTGCTGGTTTAACGGTTGGAGTCTCTGCCTGTCAGCTTGATAGTCAGGGTTCGAATCACACACAAAGCGGTCTTCCTGTCTGTAGCTCTGGTGATGAGGCCTAATTGGCTGAAATGTACATACAGAGATTGATTTTTCTCGATTTGTTTAGCCCTACATTTGAATAGGTATCCCCGCCTAATTCATTAATTATTAATTAATTAATTTTCAAAAATTAGGTATGACTTCAATTAAGCACAAAAAATAATTCTATAAAGAAATCAATTAGATTAACATTAAAATAAGTGTAATATTTAATATTCGTTCTTATTTAGTTTCGTTAGTCTTTCTAATTTAATAAAATATTTTGGTACATCAAAAGTTAAATACTTGCGCCCAGGGGCCGAATACTTTTGCTGGTTCCATTAATATTTTGTCTCTGTTGATTTCAGAAACATATTATTGATGATTTTATTACTTTATACAGATTGGTATATAATTGATGATAAGGTAGACTATATACACAACGTTTTGGCCGAGGTACCCTCCGGCCTTCAACAGTTATCATCATAGGAAATGGAATTGGCAATCAGAGTTCAAATCCTGGATGAAGCTGTTTGTGTTTTACTTCGTATTAATGCTCTTAAGAAAGGCATGAATTCATACATTCTACGAATGTATGGGTAAATAGTAGGACAGACAGGGTTCTTTAGCCTTAGGCAACAAATCAATGAGAAGGAAAACTCTTAATTCTAACCAGATGTATTCTGCTTAAAAAAAAATAACTTTGTCACC
This sequence comes from Doryteuthis pealeii, assembly GCA_023376005.1. Taxonomy (NCBI): domain Eukaryota; kingdom Metazoa; phylum Mollusca; class Cephalopoda; order Myopsida; family Loliginidae; genus Doryteuthis; species Doryteuthis pealeii. The sequence goes on from CM042162.1 coordinate 9,756,131, forward strand.
TCCTACCTATGGCGGTTGGGTTGGTTAAATACATACTACAAATTCATATCTCTATATATAATTTAGAAAATGTACAGAACAGTTGAAATACTGTACCTATTATTATTTAATTTAATGTATTTATTAAAGTGCAGAGATTTTGTTTTGATTTGATTTTTTTCCTTTTTCTTTTTTTTTTTTCATATAAAAAGTGAAATACATTTTTGCTATAAAAAAGAATCGAACATTATTCTTTCTATAAAATTACATACATCTCTCTCTTTCCAATAAGGTCAAAGCCCAGTTTTTTTTTTTCAGGGAATATTCATGAAATTTTTTTACTAAAGTTCTTTTCCAGATTAATCGATTTTTTATTAAAGCCAAAAGATATGAACAAATGGGCACCACCATTTTGTTAAAAATGTTCCTACATACATATCTTTTGATGACAGTCAAAATCTAAATTTGGAAGTAAATCCTTTGGATGGGATCTATTGACGGTATTAGGTGTTTTAGATGTTTCTTGTCGAAATCGGTAACCTTCTTGTTGAACTGGTGAGTTTTCGTATCATCATCGGGAGCTTTTATGGAACTTCGAACCGAGTCCTTTAATTAATCCATTTGGCTAGATTGTTCTAATTCCGTTAACCATGGCCGGGTAAAACCGTTAAGCTATGTTAAGAATTATTTGTTATTTTCGCTCGTAGTCAGGATTACATCCAGCTGTTTCAGGAGATTCGTTTTTTGGTTGTTTTTTTTTTTTCAGGCGATATTCATGTAGTGAGATTTCATAGATTCCAGTAATTGCGACCTGGACTGTACCAAAAAATCTACGATTTTCAGAAAGTGAAATAAATTTTTGCTATAAAAAGTGAAATACATTTTTGCTATAAAAATGAATCGATCATTATTCTTACTATAAAATTACATACATTTATCTCATTTCATTAGGACAAAGCACATTTTTTTCAGGGGATATTTATGTAGTGAGATTTCATAGATTCCAGTAATTGTAACCTAAACTGTACCAAAAAAATCTACGATTTTTAGAACGTGAAATACAGTTTTGCTATAAAAAGTGAAATACATTTTTGCTATAAAAATGAATCGATTATCATTCTTACTATAAAATTACATACACCTCACTCTTTCCAGTAAGGCCAAAGCCCATTTTTTCAGAGGATATTTATGTAGTGAGATTTCATAGATTCAAGTGATTGCGACCTAGACTGTACTAAAAAATCTACGATTTTCATAAAGTGAATTACATTTTTTGCTATAAAAAGTGAAATACATTTTTGCTATAAAAATGAACCGAACAGTATTCTTTCTATAAAATTACATACATTTCTCTTTTTCCAATTAGGACAAAGCACAGTTTCAACGACCTCGGACATTTGGAAGAGACGTTTTCGCCAATAGAAAACAGTTTTCGTGAGCATTATGATTAATTCACGACTTCCGTGTCCTATAATCCCCAAGGAGGGTTGAGGCATTACTCCCCTTACCGTGATTAAAGCTATTTATTACTTCCACAGTGACCGCTTCTGTTGGGTCGGATGCTGAGAGAACATTTTGATTAACATTTGTGTCGATGTCTTAGTTTGCCAATGGCTTTTAGGCATTTTTTTCTATTTTTGGACACCTGACAATTAGTTCTCCTCACAGCAGAATTGACCTTTGACGATTATTACTTTAATCTCCTTCTTTTTATTTTGCCTATAACAAAAAAAATGAAGTAGAGAAGTCGGTTTACCTACGTATATAACGGTGATCCGAACATGTGCATGTGGCATGAAACACACACTGCCATAATTGCCACAAAAAATACACACTCCTATCCATAATTAAATCACACAGACTCGCGTAAACTCCACACACACACACACACACATATATATATATATATATATATGTGTGTGTGTGTGTGTGTGTGTGTGTGTGTGTGTGTGTCGGGTTTCTATCCCGGCCGGAGGTAGCTTGCAATGTCTAGCCACACTGAGTCGTAATACGGTGTCTGCGGATAACAAAATATATATGCTTCCAACTCCATGTTGGCTGAGGTCTCTCGGGTAATAATTTGATTGTCGGTCGTAAATTAAACTTTTAAAGTGCAAAGCTTTCTTATAAAAAGTATGTGAGCTCTCTAAGGGCTATAAACATACATCAGTTTAAATCTACCCTTTCCCTGCAGGTTGCTGATGGGGAAGTGGTTAAGACGAACTGACGGAAAAATGTATATGATCAGTGATATTAGCAGTTATAGAATTTCTAGCCATATATATTTATAAGTAAAAGTAAATACTACCAGTTTCGCTTACCAGTTCATCAGGGTAAAGCCAGATGTTTACCCTGATGAGCTAGTAAGCAAAACGGTTAGGTGGTAGACCTGACACATTATGAGGCAGTAGTTGCTATTTTTGCTGCGTATTTCGAGCCATATTTTTTTGTTATCAGTACACACTTTATATATACTAGCAAATATATGCACCCTCCGGGTGCAAGTATTTAAGTTTTGATATAATAAAATATCATGTTAAATTAGAAAGGCTAATGAAACTGACTAAGAATGCAGATAAAAAGATCTGCAACAGAGGGGGTATAATCGAAAAATAGAACAACTTTGAAACTAACTATTCCATCATTTTCCATTACTCGCCCTCTTTCATTGGTAAATTTTTCCTAATTTAACTATTTAGTTAAAATAGGAAGTAAAGGATAATATTACAGTTATTTCTTCTTGTAAATAAATTTCTTTTAAGATTTATCCACGAGATTTTTGTTTATATTTCTTAAGATAAAACCAAACAATTAGAAATCAATAATACCAAGCACATATTTATTAAAATAAAATTTTAAATATCAATATGCAAATTAGCCTTCTCGTTCAAACTGTAAACCGCTATTTTGTTGTATATATAAATACAATTGCATGTTATTAGTACGTAGATATGGTCAACAGAATTAATAATATAAAACAATTTTTATTAATAACTGAAGGTCTAAAAGAATGAAATCATGGAGAATTTGACGTAAATAATTAAGGGAATTGTGACTTGAGTAGTAATATAGTTTCGGTTACAGACAGAAAAACACACAATCTCCATTATAATATATATATATATATATATATATATTATATATATATATATATATATATATAGCAGTTTCAACTTGAGCTAAATTAGACTCATTTTGGAATCATCAATTAACTTCAATTAACCTGGGGATTTACCTATATATATTACTAGCAAAATTACCGGACGAAAAGATTTTACGAACACCCGGTGTTCTTGAAAATAAAATTTCAAAAAGAATCACTGAACATTTATGTATTACAGTGTTTATTTTAGGGATTTTTTTTAAACATTGAAAATATTTTTTTTAATGTAATCCTGAATTTTTTAGTGTTTTGAAATAATTCTATGTCATAATATTAACATTTTTTAGGTAGAATTCAGAATGCGTTTTTTTATAATAAAAAAAATCCCGTATGGAAACTTAAAAAAATCTTTAAATATAATTATTCAGACTATTATCTTTATTGAAAAAAAAAATTAAAACCGTTTTTTATCTGTTTATTTTATTTTCATAAAATAAGCGGGGTGGGGGAGACCTCGTAAAAAATATTTCCCCTAACAAATTTTATGAAAAAACAAACTATTTCAGACATATTTTCATTTGGCTGAACTTGCACAACGGTCGGAAAATTAAAACGGAAAGTTTGTCGGTGGTCCCCATGACAGTTTAACTACAGTCTATGAATTAACTTTTTGCGAATTGGGTTACGGTCTAGGGGATTAAGGTTGTTTTTAAAAAAAAAAGAATTTTATTTTACGTTAAAATGTACTCATAGTTGTAGCTAACATTTTCAATGACTGCAAGCTGATATTCTTTCTTTCTTTGTTTCTTCTTTTTCTTCGGGTAACTGAAAAAACCAGCAGGCAAGCTTCTGCTGATACACCAAGCAGCAGCAGCAGCTATCCTATAGCTTTCGAAAAATCGTTTGATTTTTGTTTGATTGATTAATTATATCCCTTAAGCAGTAAGAATCAATAACCAAATTGCCAATGTTGCTTAGATAGAATGTTATCAATGTGTATGCAAGATTTTGAATCTGAGTGACCTCCCGTTTTGGAGTAATACATCGACACTTACATACCAAAATATCTCCTTTATATATCAGATACATATATATATATATATATATATAATTATATAATATATATATATATATGTGTGTGTGTGTGTGTGTGTGTTGTGTGTGTGTGTGTGTGTGAATAAATAAATAAAAGGTTTAGCTTTTTTACTTATTTATTGGAACACTCATTTTAATTATGGTTGAATGTGTGCGGGTGTTTTTAATTTTGTTTTTTGTTGAAAACGCACACATTCAACCATAATCAACTATCTGCATCATTTCCAAAAGCAATTTCGTTTCATTTGAGGAATGCCATAGCAAGAAACCGAACGGTTGTAACGATTTTTCCAATAAATACATTTTAAAAAAGCTAAACCTTTTATTCATTCATTTATTTATCTATCAACGCTCTATCACAGACATTGAGCACTCTTCCAAGAAAACTGTATGTTGGATTATTACCCTTTTTTTTAAGTATAATAGTGCCAACTATACACATTGATATAATATATATATATATATATATATATATATATATATATATATATATATACATATATACGGTTCTTCCAGGCTGTTGTCATATCAGTACTGCTGTAAGGCTGCACCACCTAGACCCTAACTAAGCGACTAGAGAATAAACTAGGTGGGAGCTGCACAAGAATGCTGCGAGTGATCCTGAACAAGACATGGAAACAACACCCTACGAGAAAACAGCTCTACGGCCACCTGCCACATATCATTTAGGCCATCAGAGTAAGACGGACAAGACACGCGGGACACTGCTGGAGAAGCAAGGACGAACTCATAAGCGACGTCCTCCTGTAGAAGCCAGCACATGGACAAGCCAGTGTGGGCCGACCAGCAAAATCGTACATTGATCAGCTCTTTGCGGATGCAGGATGCTGCATAGAGGACCTCCCCAGAATGATGAGCGATAGGGACGGATGGAGAGAGATTGTCATGGATATCCGCGCTGAAAGCGCGACATGATGGTGATGATATATATATATATATTATATATATATATATATATATATATATATATATATATATATAATAAGGATATCTACTGAGTCAGACGAACCTACTGTTAGTTTCGCATAAAGCTCTTCAGGGCTAAAATCTGTCAGATTTTAGCCCTGAAGAGCTTCATGCGAAACTAACAGTAGGTTCGTCTGACTCAGTAGATATCCTTATTACTTGGCTCTACTTAGGTATCGAGCACTTTTTACAAATTAGCTTCTCCTAGCGGTTATATGAATATATATATATCTTATATACATATATATACATATAAATTGTTTTTTCTTTTGGCCAAATACTATACCAATAGATTATTTTTTGTTGGTACGAATATCTTGGTCTTTTCTTTTTTTCAAAAATTTTTTTCTTCCTGGTTGATGTTTGGTAGTATATTTTTACAATCAAACTCTCTGCTGGGTTTTTTCTCTCCGCAAGGATCTACCAACACGCTTGGTATATTATATATATATATATATATGTTGAAAAGAGAAATAAAGGAAAGAAAGTATTGAATGGATAAAATAGGATTATTTTAATTAATTTAACTTACACGTGTTTCGGTCAGGAGTTGATCCATGTGTACATTATTCTATCTATTATTATTTTTAAATAACAAAATGAAATGAAATAATAATAATAGAAAAAATGTTGACATGTTCAGCACACAAAGAAATATCGACCCTCCTCAGAGTAAATCCTTATTTTTTTTTTTATTATTTTTTCATAAATTGGTATATTAAATTATATATATATATATATATATATATATATATATATATATTGCAGTTTCAATTTGGACTAAATTAGACTAACCATAGTGTACAGAAGAGTATTTGTGAAATGTTCATTTAAATGAATGTGGAATCAAATGAAATTAAATAGACCTAAAACAGAAAGGATGAAGAAAACAAAGATTGTTTAATGACAGATGAAAAAAAAAAAGATTTCTTGTAAATATCGTGAATGAGAATTAATTAAGAAAATGAAAATAAGTAAAAGAAATGTGAAATGAATTTGATGGGAAGAAAAGAAAATAGGAATAAGAAGAAATCCAATTAATTCTAATTATTCATGAACTGAGAAAGAAAGAAACAACAAAGAAATAATGAACGAAATTGAAGAAAGAAAGAGAGAAGGAGTGAAAGAAATATAGAATAACGAAAATGAGAAATAAATTTTAAAAAATAAAGAAATAGTCAATGAAATTGAATAAAAAAAAGAAAAAAGAAAGGGGGAAAAAAAAGAAAAGGCGAAATAAATACAACTAAACAAAAAATAAAGGATAGAAAAAAGAAAGAAAGAAAGAAAGAAAAAGAAAAATGAGAAAAATGAAAGAAAAGGAAGGAGAGAAAGAAAGAAAGAAAGAAAGAAAGAAAGAAAGAAAGAAAGAACGAAAAAGAAAATGAGAAATAAAAAAACAAGACAAATAACGAAAGAAATAAAGAAAGAAAAAAGAAAGAGAAAAAAAGAAAACAGAAAAAAAGAAAACAGAAAAAAAGAAACGAGAAAAAAAAGGAAAGAAAAAGAAGAAAAGAAAATTCAGGAAAATATATTTTCTTATGAAAAAAAATCATTTTTAAATCAAATGAAAAATGACGATGAATGAAAATGAAAGAAAGGGAGAAAGAAAGAAAAAAATGAGAAATAAAAAAACAAGACAAATAAAGAAAGAAAGAAAGAAGAAAGAAAGAAAAATAAGAAAATACGAAAACGAGAAAAAAGAAGGAAATAAAAAGAAGGAAAGGCAAAAAAAGAGTTAGAGAAAGAAAAAGAAAATGAGGCCTAAAAAAACAAGACAAACAACGAAAGAAAGAAAGAAAGAAAGAAAGAAAGAAAGAAAGAGATAGAGTAAAAAGAGAAAAAATGAAAAAAGAAGGAAAAAAAGATAACGAGAAAAAACTAAAAAAAAATAAGAAAACAAATTTTGGAAATACATTTTTTACTGATGAAAAAATACCAAATTGAAATTAAATGAAAAATGACAATGAAAGAAATTGAAGAATGAAAGAAAGGGGGGAAAAGAAAGAAAAAGAAAATGAGAAATAAAAAAAACGAGACAAACAACGAAAGAAAGAAAGAAAGAAGACCAGAAAAAAGGAAAGAAAAAGTAAATAAAATTTAGGAAAATATATTTTTTAATGAGAAAAAAAAACCTGAAATTAAATAAGAATTGACTTAAGGCTGATGAGAGAAAATTATTGTCCAATTAATTTGTTCACGGCCAATGAGCATAAATTTGATTGGCTTAAAAATGCTGTCTGAATAACAAATTGATATCAACGCCAACATCATGTCTAGAATCAAAGAGAAAAAGAAAAAAAAGAAAAAAGAGAAAAACATTTTACAGATTGCCTATTTCACAATTAAATTCACATAAATATGAAAATGACGGAACAAATTAATGATGAAAAGTTTACCGATGTTTTTAAACGCCTATTCTTAAAGTTGATCTTAGATCTGATTGGAATATAAATTTCCTTCATAGTACAAACGCACGCACACACACACACACATATATAATATATTATACATATAATATATATATATATATATATCTTATTATAATGGGATTGTATGTTTTTCTGTCTGTAACCGAAACTATATTCCTACTCAAGTCACAATTCTCTTAGTTATTGACATCACATTCTCCATGATTTTATTTTTATCTAAACCTCAATTATTAATAAAATTGTCTTACATTATTAATACTGTTAACTATGTCTGCATACTAACAACATGCAATTATATTTATATATACAACAAAATAGCGCTTTACAGTGTGAATGGGAAGGCTATTTGCATATTAATATTAAAAAATCGAATTTAATAAATATGTGCTTAGTATTATTGATTTCTAACTGTTTGGTTTTATTTTAATGAATATAAGCAAAATCTCTTCAATGAATCTTAAATGAAATCCATTAACAAGATAAAATAACTGTTATTTTATTCTTTACTTCCTCTTATAACTAAATACTTAAATTAGAAAAAATAACAATGAAAGACGAGAGTGATGGAAGAGTAAGTTTCAGTTGTTCCATTTTTTTATTATACTCCCTCTGTTTCAAATCTTTTATTATACTCCCTCTGTTTCAAATCTTTTTTATCTGTATTCTTATTTAGTTTCATTAGCCTAATTTAATACATTTTATTACATTAAAACTTAAATACTTGCACCCGGAGGATCCATATATTTGCTAGTATATATATATAATATATATATATATATATATATATATATATATATATATATATATATATAACCCAAAAATAGAAGTTTTTTTTAAGTGTTGTAGTTTGCAGAGCTCAATGTGTGGTCTTATTGTCAGTCACAGAGAAAAATCATATAAGTAAATAATTTGTTGGCATTATAACCTATTTCAGGAAGCATCTATCTATCTATCTATCTATCTATCTATCTATCTATCTATCTATCTCTTCTATTATTATACTAAAGCTGAGATAAACACCTTTCATTTCCCTAAGGCTTTTTTCTATTCATGTTATTGACACAAAATTTATACCAACATATTCCTTGGTTTCAGGACTACTTATTGTTTGAAAAAAATTCCACTTAATTCGTTTTAATTAGTCGTATTAGCAATTAAGTAAAGAATTGACCCGTCCCTCTCTGTCATTCTGCATTACTCTCACCCTCTCTATGTATAAGTAAGAATGAGAGTAAAAACGGAGAGCTATTGTGTTAGAGATATTTAATTATGTTAAAATTAATTAGGGGATAGCAGGTAGTGGCGTAACCCCCATTGACATGTATTGGACTCACCCGTCATAGAAAGCCTCCTCTCCAGTAGATATAAAAAGGATATTTTTGCTTTGACCTCGGGGGATGGAGGTGCAGATTGCAACGATGTGCTGTGTAGTGAAAGCGGTCTTGTTGGGGCTGACTTTTTTTTGTAAAAGTGTTTGTAGCTCGTTATTACTGTGTTTGGTTGGCTAAAATTTAATTTTGCTGGAAATTGTTTTTAACTAAATAACTATTACCATCATGTAGGTTTTAAATTTTGNACTAATAACTACCACTGTAGTTAAAGTTTATGGTTTTATATCTCTGTTTGTGCGACACTGTTCAACGTTTCTTCTTTTTTTTTTTTTTTTCTTTTCCCTAAAAAAAAAAACACCTGTGGTGTTTGCTGAAAATCCAGCCCATAATATTAATTCAACTCCTTTTATTTTTCTTAAGGGCGTTTTCCGCGATTGCTTAATGTTGTGATATGAAAGTGATATCTTCCCCTCTTCTATTCTCGACAAGTAAACTGTATTTTCTTTGGATATTTAAATATAAAATATTATTAAACAATATTTTTGAAACTTCGGTCATATTACTTATCTTTTACTCTCTGCTATACTTTGGTATTTTTTTAATTCTTCTTAATATTATTATAATGATTTAGTGCTTGTTCCATTATTAAATTTAAGTAAAATATATATGAGCACCTTTTAAACCTTTTTATAATAGTTTACACACTACGATTCAAAAAAACAAAACACAACAACATATTTCCGACCCACTACTACATCTACAAGCAACATTAAAAAAATATCATATCTATGTTGAGATATAGTAATTATGACTTATGTAGTAATGTAAGTTTACTATAATTTTATGTTACTCTGAACACTTCAAACCTATAAGAGTGTAAAAAATATTTTATAATATATATTTTTGTTGTTAAAATTGTTTATACAATTTACGTATCAGTTCGAGAAACTTTTCTGCAGAGGCACGGTGCCGACTTAGTGTTTTGTAAATTTTACGTCCCCTAAACGAGGGAAGCTAGTGGACAGGTTTCATTCCATTTAATATGAGATATTCTCCAACTCCTGCTTATTATCTATCATTCTGTATATCAACACCATTTCTATCCTAAACGATGTAACAGTATACTTTATTTGCCAAAATTTAATCGATTATTTATATTACTACGCGCTCTATCGCGAAAACCTATTAAGGGATATATTAGGTGCATACATACAACCTCCATATAATAATACAAAAACAGACTACATCCTGGAAATCCCTATTAACTGCCAACCCGTATTATGACGAATAATAATAGTCTTAGACTTGCAAGATTCTTGTATCAGCAAGAAGGTGTTAGACACCTTTTTAGTTCTCGTTTATTTTTAAAGTGACCCGAATATAGTATCCAAATCTTGAAGAATGTAATAACAAAATCAATGAATGAATATTTTAAATGCAGAATACAGGTCCTTTTGCAGTTCCATGTGCGCTATTTTATGAAATTACTTGTCGTGAAAACTTATTTGTTGTTTTCATTTATGTCATTTTATACCTGTATATACACACTTAACACTTCTCTCTTTTATTATTTTTGAAAACAAGCGACTTTAAAATATTGGTGGGGTTTATAACCCCTGAGGATCCCTATGTTACGCGCATTCCGAGCAAAAAATTGTCCTCCCGCAATTCACTATTAAAAGACATGCTCAGGCTAGGTATAGAATAACTATGATATAGCGGGAACCCAACACTCGTGAGCACAATAGAACTCTTTCTGTCCTATTTCTAGATTATATGGTGCCACTGTCGTAGTGAATCAACCAAATACGAGTCTCTTACCGTGAAGTGCTGTAAATGCATAGTAGATTAGTTACTCTATCCATATCAAACTATGTATATATGATTATATTGGATTATGTTAGAGAATGTTCTACCCCACACCGCTATTTATTTTTTATGAACATCAATCACTTCTTATGAGAGAATATATAAATATATAAAGGGACGCGTGTGTTAATTTTTTTTTCAATAAAGTAATAGTCTGACTTATATTTCATAGATTTTTTTAAGTTTCCATACGGGATTTTTTATTTATAAAAGAAACGCATTCTGAATTACTACCTAAAAAATGTTTAATATTATGACATTAGAATTATTCCCAAAACACTAAAAAATTCAGGATTTACATTAAAAAAATAGTTTTCAATGTTTTAAATAAACAATCCCTAAATAAAAACTGTATAAACAATTAATATTAGTTCATGTGTATTCTATTTTTGTAATATTTTATAATTTATATATTTTCAAAGGAACACCGTGGTATATTCGAAAATCCCTTATATCGTACCTCCCGGTAATTTTGCTGAGTGAGTATATATAGGTAAATCCCCAGTTAATTGCTTTAATTTTTTGATGATAAAAATGAGATTCAATTTTAGAGGCTTACATAGTTGAGATACTGCCACAGTTATTATATAAATAATAATAATATTATAATATTAGCTACTTTATACATAAATATATTTAGCTAATAATAAATGTCTATTAATTGGATGATTGTGTTGTTCTTTACTGTCTGTAACCTGAATATATTACTACTCAAATCACTAATTCCCTTTAATTATTTACGAGTCAAAATCTCTCAATTGTTTCAATTCTTTAGACCTTCAGGTTATTAACAAATTATTGTTTTCTCAATATTAACTAAATTATCTCTGTGACCTATTATCTAACGTAATAAAAAAAAAAAATGCAATACTGAATTTTATAATATTACAACAAAATAGCTCGGTTACAGTTTGAACGAGTAAAAGGCTAATTTGTATATTGGATATATTCTTTCATAATATTTTTATTATATTAAATATTGTGTGCTGGGTATTATTTGATTTCTAATTATTGTATTCTGAGTTTTATGCTTAAAGAAATATAAAAACAAAAAATCTCAGTGAAATAAATCTTAAAAGAAAATTTATTTATCAAGAAAATTAAACTGTTAAATATTATTCCCTACTCCCTATTTAACTAGAATAGTTAATTAGGAAAAACTATTACTCAATGAAAAGAGGCGAGTAATATGTAAAATGAATAGTAAAAACAAGTATCATAAGTCGTTCTATTTTTTCATATATAGTACTCCCCCTCTGTTTGCAGATTCTTTTTATGCTGCAATTTCTTTTAGTCAGTTCCATTATTACTCCTTTCTAAATTTTAATTATTATTAATTTTATTATATCCAAAACTTATTAAATACTTGCAACACCGAGTAGAAGTGGTGCTATTATATTTGCTCTATATATGAAACGTGGCCATTGTTTACTGATTAACAAAAATTTTTTATGGTATCAGAAATACGCAGCCAAAAATAACATAGCTATTATACTACTTTGCCTTCATAAATTTGTCAGGTCTACCACCTAAACCGTTTGGTTACTAGCTCATCAGGGGTAAACATCTGGGCTTTACCCTGAATGAACTTTGGTATGCGAATACTATCAAGGATAAAGTTAGTTACTTCTTATACTTATACAAATATATTATGGCCTTAGAAATTCTATAACTGCTAATGATCACGGATTCATATACATTTTTACCCGTCAGTTTGTCTTAACCACTTCCCCATCAGCAACCTGCAGGAAAGGGTTAGAATTTTAAACTTGATGTGATGTTATTAGCCCTTACGAGAGCTACCATAGCTTTTTATAAGAAAGCTTTGCACTTTAAAAGTTTAATTTACGACCGACAATCAAACTTATTACCGAGAGACCTCAGCCAAACATGGAGTTGGAAGCATATATATTTTGTTTGCTATTCCGCAGACACCGTATTACGGACTCAGTGTGGCTAGACATTGCAAGCTACCTCCGGCTCGGGATAAAACCCCGACACACACACACACACACACACACACACACACACACACATATATAAAATATAATTTATAATATGTGTGTGTGTGTGTGTGTGGAGTTTACGCGAGTCTGAATGTGAATATAATTATGATAGAGTGTGTTATTTTTTGTTGGGCAATTAGGGCAGGTGTGTATTCATGCCACATCACATTTTCGGATCACCGTTTAGTATTACGTAGGAAACCGCTTCTCTATCATTTTTTTGTTATAGCAACAATAAAAAGAAGGAGATTAAAGTAATATCGTCAAAGGTCAATTCTGCTGTGAGGAGAACTAAATGTCAGGTGTTCCAAAAAATAGAAAAAAATGCCTAAAAAGCCATTGGCAAACTAAGACATCGACACAAAAATGTTAATCAAAATGTTCTCTCAGCATCCCGACCCAACAGAAGCGGTCACTGTGTAGTAATAAATAGCTTTAATCACGGTAAGGAGTAATGCCTCAACCCTCCTTGGTTATAGGACACCGAAGTCGTGAATTAATCAGTAATGCTCACGAAAACATGTTTCTCTATGGCGAACTCTCTTCAAATGTCCGAGTCGTTGAAACTGTGCTTTTGTCCTAATTGGAAAAAGAGGAAATTGTATTTGTAATCTATAGAAAGAATACTGTTTCGGGTCCATTTTTATAGCAAAAAATGTATTTCACTTATTTATAGCAAAATGTTAATTCCACTTTATGAAAATCGATAAGATGCTTTTAGTACAGTCTAGGTCGCGAATCACTTGAATCTATGAAATCTCACACATAAATATCCTCTGAAAAAAGGCTTTGGCCTTACTGGGAAAAGAGTGAGGTGGTTAGTTAATTTTTATAGTAAGTAATATAATCGATTTCCATTTTTTATAGGCAAAAATGTATTCACCTTTTTTATAGCAAAACTGTATTCACTTCTAAAAAATCGGTTAGATTTTTTTGTACAGTTTAGGTTACAATTACTGAAATCTAGAAATCTCACTTACATAAAGAGTATCCTCCTGAAAAAAATGTGCTTTGTCCTAATGAAATGAGATAAAATGTTATGTTAATTTTATTAGTAAGAATAATGATCGATTCCCCATTTTTATAGCAAAATGGTATTTCACTTGTTATCAGGCCAAAACTTTATTTCACTTTCTGAAAGATCGTAAAATAATTTTTTTGTACAGTCCAGGTCGCAATTACTGGAACTATGAAATCTCACTACATGAATATGCTGAAAAAAAAAAAAAAAAACAACCAAGAAAACGGACAATCTCCTGAAAACAGCTGGATTGTTTAATCCTGACTACGACGAAAATTAACAAATAATTCTTAACATAGCTTAACGGTTTACCCGGCCATGGTCTAAACCGGAATTTTAGAACAATCTAGCCAAAAGAATTAATTAAAGGACTCGGTTACGAAGTCCATGTAAAAAAGCTCCCGATGATGATACTCGAAACTCACCAGTCAACAAGAAGGTTTACCGATGTTAGCGACAAGAAACATCTAAAACACCTAATACCGTCAATATGATCCCATTCCAAAAGGATTTACTTCCAAATTTAATTTTGACTGTCATCATAAAGATATGTAGATGTAGGAACATTTTTAACAAATTGGTATGGTGCCCGCCCATTTGTTCATATCTTTTTGGCTTAATAAAAAATCCGATAATCTGCGAAAAGAAACTTTAGTAAAAAAAATTTATGAGATATTCCCTGAAAAAAAAAAACCCAAACTGGCTTTGACCTTATGGAAAGAGAGAGAGTATGTAATTTATAGAAAGAATAATGTCGATTCTTTTTTATAGCCAAAAATGTATTTCACTTTTTATATGAAAAAAAAAGAAAAAGGAAAAAAATTCAAATTCAAAACAAAAATCTCTTGCACTTAATAAATTACATTTAAATTAAATACATAATAGGTACCAGTATTTCAACTGTTCTGACATTTTCTAAATTATTAAGAGATATTGAATTTTAGTATTGTATTTTAACCAACCCAACCGCCATAGGTAGAGGTGACAAAGTATTTTTTTTTAAAGCAGATACATTCTGGCTTAAATTAAGAGTTTTCTTCTCATTGATTTTGTTGCCTAAGGCTTAAAAGAACCCTGTCTGTCCTACTATTTACCCATACATTTGTAAATGTATGAAATTTCTATGCCTTTCTTAAGAGCATTAATACGAAGTAAACACAAACAAGGGCTTCATCCAGGATTGAACTCTGATGCCAATTCACATTTCCTTATGATGTAACTGTTGAAGGCCGAGGGTACCTCGGCCAAAAACGTTTGTATATACTTACCTATTCATCACATTATATTACCAATCTATATAAAGTAATAAAAATCATCAATAATAGTTTCTGAAATCAACGAAGAAACAAAATTATTAATGGAACCAGCAAACAGTATTCGGCCCCCTGGGCGCAGTATTTACTTTATGATGTACCAAAATATTTATTAAAATTAGAAAAGACTAACGAAACTAAATAAGAACGAATATTTAAATAGTTACACTTATTTTAATGTTAATCAATTGATTTCTTCTATTAGAATTATTTTTTTGTGCTTAATGGAAAGTCATACCCTAATTTTTGAAAATTAATTAATTAAATGAATAATGTAATATGGCTGGGGGATACCTATTAATGTGGGGGCTAAACAATAGCGAGAAAAATCAATCTGTATGTAACATTTCGCCATATTAGGCCTATCACCAGAGCCTACTAGATAGGAAGAACGCCTTTGGCTGATCGAAACCTGACTTTCAACGCCTGACAGCAGAGACCGTAACCCTAAACACCACGGCACCTTCTAGATTTTTCGTTTGTTTAGAAGTAGGTATATTCCACTTCTATGATGACTTATCACTACGACAGTATGAGAAGTAAACAAACAAACCATGTTCATGTGAATGCTAGTTTTTTGCTCACGTCAGAACATCTTTTATTTTAAAAGCAAATACAATATGAAAGATCTATTTGAAAAATGTCAACCATGGAGGATTGTTCTATCCTTTTTAAGGAAATTAAAATGTTCTATGACCATACATGAATATAAACCATGAAAACAAGAATTCAATTACATACAACATCAATCCCAATAATGCCCTAAACACATTGTTAAAACCAATTACTAAGTGATAAATATAAATATGGTATACTCTAAACTTTGTTAAAGCATGACATAATCACAGACGGGTTGAATATTGTTAAAATCAATAACACAAACAGAATAACACATGATGTATTAAAAATCAAATAAACAGCAAAATCTCCATTGTCATAAGATCTGCTTGTTCGTTAATCACCTCTTTCCAATATATTTTCCTCACATTTTGATTTTATGCATTGATAGGATTTTTTATTATCATAACAATAATGAGAGGACGCCCAGTTCAAAAAACTCTTAAAAAATATTAAATATTTACTTTTATGTATATTTGAAACTCTAGACGTTTATAAATCGTATATTTCAAGTAAATTACACCTCTTAAAAACTTGTGAAATATTTTCAATTACGGATTTTATTGAAAATATATTCATGCCTATTGTCCCCATCTTCATTTGTTATTCTGTACAACATTTTGGCCGATATCCCTTTTGGGCCTTCTTCACGGTATCTCTTGTCAGACTCGGAAACCTTCTTGTCGTAAATTGGGCCATCACGGAACTTTGAACCTGACCCTTATATTCAGTCACGGGGTATCTGTTCTCATTCCAGCTAACTATAGCTGGGTTAAGCATTAAGCTGTGTTCAATATAATGTTCTATGTTTCTACTGCTGCTCTTGAACCACGAATTGAACCTGCAGTCCAGAGATAACTTGTCACCATTAAAACTGTCTTAACTAACTCCTTTATCCCACTAGGCCATTGTGTCCAAATAACGCAGATAATACTAATCATCAAAGTCTCCTCTCAAAAACATTCTGAGAAATAAAACGATAGGATATAAGGATCTTTTCCTAAATATATCATTTTTACATTAATTTTCCACATCATCCACTTAATGCGAGATACATTTTGAACAAATGCCTTCATTCCCACTAGAAATGGAACGAGATGCCAAAAAAGCCAGAGAGATAAAATACCAATTAAGAAGAATTACTCTCAAAAATAAGTACAAATCTGCCAAAATGAAATTGACAGGACACACCCTCAGTCCCTTATCAAAACTAGGAGAGATTCAAACTTCAAAGAAACCTATATAACCACCCGTCACCATAGTCTACCCACATACGAGGAGGAAAACAGCGCTATCACAAGCAATAGCCACCCCCACACCACAACCCCACTATAAGGAACTGCCAGAGGCCAGCGTCATTTTCTTTCCCCAGTCTGAGAAAGAGAGTATTATAATCCTGAAAATTTTCTAAATAAACGAAACTATTCTCTAAAACAACCGAGTTTCTTATATTTTTAATTTTGTTAATGCTTCACACTAATGCCCAAACTTGATATATATACCTTCCACTAACGGATACGTAAATCTAAATGAACATAAATATATACATACATACAATATATTATATATATATATATATATATATTATATATATATATATAACGAATTGGTGATGGTGAATCATTTGGAATATGTCTTTCTTTTTCTAATCTCTCAAAATAAGGGATACATTAAGAGATACATTTTGTGCTGACCGAGTTTTTTTGTGGCAGAAGTTAAAATACGACATAATTTTATTTTTTTTGCAACATCAAGGATTTCATTTAGAATTCATATCACAGGACTATAAAATTTAAAAGATCAAAAAATCAAAAATCAAAATCTGTTTTCAAATGCCTTTAAAGTAATAAAGAATTCATCATTCGCATCTGATGAGTCGGGAGAGTTAGACAATATGTCTAAGCTCCCTGAAATAACTATAAAGCTAAATCTCTGAAGTGTTTTGTTATTTCTTTACTTATATATATAATAATATATATATATATATATATATATATATATATACACTTACATGTATATATGTATCATAGTCTGTTTCTTTTTGTATCTATCATTTCTAATCCTATATAAGCATAAAAGTATCACATTCTCTTATATCTCTCTGTTCATAAATATAAAATCATTCAAGTCTCTGTTTATAGCAATGTATCATTCGCACGCTGTTTATGTATCTGTTTTTCTGTTTAGCTTTATTTGCATACACACACACACACACACACACACACACACACATATATATATATATATATATATATATATATATATTTGTGTGTGTGGTGTGTGTGTGTGTGTATTTTGTATATATATATATGTGTATATGTTGAAAAGATGTTTTGGGAGAATGTATGTGTTTGTATTTTATATATACACGCACACACACACACACACACATATATATATATATATATATATATATATATATATGGGGGGGAGATTATGTGTAAATTAAAGTCCTACTAATTTTGTTAATTAATTAATTATAATGAAATAGGCGTGCATATCGGTTTAAATGTAAAGCGTAAACAAATCGAGAAAAAGTTTTGACTACTTCACACACACACACACACACACACACACACACACAGCACACATACACACACAACACACACATATATATATATATATATATATATATATATATATATATATATATATATGAATACTCCGAAAGGATCGCTATTTCTTTTAAATAAGATATGTCTGCATCGTCTGCATCGTCTGCATATTAATTATTGCCAATAAACCAAAAATACAAAGAATGTTTAGAGATCTTTTCCAAAAATAGGAAATAAAGTTTTTGAAGTAAAAAGCAAAAAAAAAAAGCAAAAGAAATATACCAATCTAATTAAATGTTGCATGTTATTTTTAACAAAAAAAATCTCTCGATTTTACCAAAACTGTTAAAATCTTTTACATAAATAAATAAAAATACTTAAACCGAATTACAGTAAATAAACGAATAATCAATATCACTAAAATATTTTTTTCTGTTTTCCTGACTGCATCCTGAAAAATACATATCTTATTTTCCTGTAAATCACACGCACATTTAGCATTAAGATAAGTCTAGAGGAAGTCCCCTTGGTGTAAAGGCTAACATGCTGAACTGCGACATCGTTGTAACCGAGTTCAAACTCTAGTTACGCTATTATATTCACTTACCTTGGTAAATGTATTAACCCCTATTCATACAGCAATCGGCTAAGTAGTGTTGAATAGACGTCTCAATTAAATGTATTTTTTTAAATAGTAATAATTCTATACTTATTGTTTTTAAATAGTAATAATTCTATACTTATTTTTTTTAAATAGTAATAATTCTATACTTATTTTTTTTTTGAATAGTAATAATTTCTATACTTATTTTCTTTTAAATAGTAATAATTATATAATTTTTTTTTTAATAGTAATAATTCTATACTTATGTTTTTTAATAGTAATAATTCTATACTTTTTCTTTAAATAGTAAAATTCTATCTTTTTTTTAAATAGTAATAATTCTATACTTATTTTTTTTGAATAGTAATAATTCTATACTTATTTTCTTTTAAATAGTAATAATGAATAGTAATCTTACTTTTTTTTTAAATAGTAATAATTCTATATTATTTTCTTTTAAATAGTAATAATTCTATACTTATTTTCTTTTAAATAGTAATAATTCTATACTTATTTTTTTTAAATAGTAATAATTCTATACTTATTTTCTTTTAAATAGTAATAATTCTATACTTATTTTTTTTGAATAGTAATAATTCTATACTTATTTTCTTTTAAATAGTAATAATTATATACTTTTTTTTTTAATAGTAATAATTCTATACTTATTTTTTTTTTTAATAGTAATAATTCTATACTTATTTTCTTTTAAATAGTAATAATTATATACTTTTTTTTTTAATAGTAATATTTTTTTTTTTAAATAGTAATAATTCTATACTTATTTTTTTAAATAGTAATAATTCTATACTTATTTTTTTTTAAATAGTAATAATTCTATACTTATTTTTTGAATAGTAATAATTCTATACTTATTTTTTTTAGTAATAATTCTTATCTTTTAAATAGTAATAATTATATACTTAATAGTAATAGTAATAATTCTATACTTATTTTTTTAAATATTAATAATTCTATACTTATTTTTTTTTGAATAGTAATAATTCTACACTTATTTTTAAAAAATAGTAATAATTCTTTACTTATTTATTTCTTTTAAATAGTAATAATTCTATACTTATTTTATAAAAATAGTAATAATTCTATACTTATTTTTTTAAATAGTAATAAATCTATACTTATTTACTTATTGTTCAACTATTCTCTTGGATGGAATCTATTGGATGGTTGATAGGTCTGTTGTTGATCTGTTGTGGGACTGGATGGCATTCTCTCTGTTTGAGTCTGGGATAACTTGGGAATCTTTTGAGGATATCTTGTCTTGTGCCGTTTATAGTTTTCAATGACAAACACAAGATATACTTGTTTTTTTCTGAGCTCATATTTTATTTCACCGCCACTTAAAAATGTCTTGGAAAACAGACACTTAGCTGGATGGTAATGTAATGTTTATCGTCGTAGAAAAAGAAATTCTAGACGAGGCTATTTGTTTTTCAATCCATGTTAATGGAATAAATTCATCTCTACTCTCTGAGGTCATCTTTAGGTAAATAGTTGGGCAGACTGGGTTCTTTAGTCTTGGTTAGGTAATCAAATCTAGTCTCATCGGAGATTAATTCATCTTTGAGAATTAACAAATATATATATATATATATATATATATATATATATATATATATATATATATATATATACTTTGGTGCGGTACCAAGTTTCTTGGTACAAGGTGATTCTAGGTGGGTTCTAATTCTCTACCAGTAGTTTGTTGTAGAGTTCAGGTTCCGTATGAGAGCTCAATGTTTAATTATTGTAAACAGAGCATAGTTATTTGGGAATAAAAGGCCTTAAATACTATGGGTATCGTGGTTATGGACCATTTCCACTCGCGAGTATGCTCACGAGCTTCTTCAGACCACTGATATATTTTATTTAGACAGGCACATGGCCAAACTCATGTTATATTCATACATTTCACCTCCCTCATTCATATTGCATTATTTCTTTTCAAGTGTCTTTTTTATTGGTGGAAATTCTTTTTTTTTTTTTTTTTTTTTTTTTTCTTCATCCTTTGCCTGGTTGGCAGCCATAATAAAGTAAACTCAGATACCCCCACCCGATGAGAAAAAAGACATACCTTCCCTGCTTCCCACTTGACCCAATTAGAGCGAAAACAGCATCTAGACCATAAATTAAAATCCTGTTGGACAGTCAAAATAAACTTAGGAATTTAGCAAAGAGACTAGGCAGACACTTAAAAAAAACACCGCCAACCAGGCAAAGGATGAAGAAAAAAAAAAAAGAATTTCCACCAATAAAAAAGACACTTGAAAAGAAATAATGCAATATGACCACCCCTGAATGAGGGAGATGAAATGTATGAATATAACATGAGTTTGGCCATGTGCCTGTCTAAATAAAATATATCAGTGGTCTGAAGAAGCTCGTGAGCATACTCGCGAGTGGAAATGGTCCATAACCACGATACCCATAGTATTTAAGGCCTTTTATTCCCAAATATATATATTTATTCATAATTTTTTTGGGGGGTACAGAATTTTATTACTGCTTTAAACAGACCTCTTAAAAGATTCATTGTAAGGAGAAGAATAACAAGAAACAAATATTTTTTCTTTGTTATACCATAGAAGGGGGGGGGTAAAGGGAAAATAAAAGCAAGTTGTTTTTTCCCTTTGCCCCCCCCCCTCTATAGTATAACAAAGAAAAATATTTGTTTCTTGTTATTCTTCTCCTTACAATGAATCTTTTAAGAGGTCTGTTTAAAGCAGTAATATATATATATATATATATATATATATATATATATATATATATAGTATTTGATAATTTGCTTGAAGTATTGTTAAGTATATTATTATTTATTTATATTAAGAAGGCAATTACAATGCGTATTAAAAAAAATAATGAAAAAATATTTTTTCAAATAAAATGACTGGACATTATGTTTTTTATACGCATTGTAATTGCCTTCTTAATAATAATAATAATAATAATAATATAATAATATATATATATATATATATATATATATATATATATATATATTATATATATATATGCGACAAAATGCGACACGTTGGATCACCCATTAATCTCAAGGTAGATAAATGAGATTAGGGAAAAGTGAATTTACAAAGCGAATAAAATTTTTTAAAAAGATGAACGCAGCCCAACAATTAATTAAAATAAAACAACATATAAATCATTTTGTAAGATTTCTAAGAAATCTTACAAAATGATTTATATATTGTTTTATTTTTAATTAATTGTTGGGCTGCATTCATCTTTTTTTTTAATTTAATTACAAGTGAGAATTGGTTTGAGATATCTAATTAGGAATCTTACCATACGATGATATTCCTTTGGCTAATGACAACTGATGCGTATTCTTTGATGGCCTTACGTGACTTCTATCAATTCCATCGGGTGTGTGAACATGTCGTCTTGTTTTCTTGGTAATAACATCAAATTCATAATGCGTTCTGACCAACACAACATTCACTTCAACTGCCAAGGGTTGTTAAGATATCCTCATATAAGTTATGCTAGCGTAGACATGGAGTCAACGGCGTGTGGTTACTTACAGTTTCTCGCTC
>CM042162.1:9786118-9796118 GCA_023376005.1 Doryteuthis pealeii
GGGGAGTCTTACCCCTCTGCAGAGGTGCAGTCGGTGCATTCTAACGCCCCAGACGACAGGGCGGTCTTAAAGAATAAGATAGTTTATTGCGGGATTTATTTTTACATATTGAACAAATCGCAATAGCTTTTAAGTAAACACATCAAACGTTGTAATAATTAAATCTGTTATATTCACAGCTCCTGCTAGTTTTCTACATAATTCAACACGTTTGAACTACCAACCCATCGTAGAGACATGATTTCCTTTTACAAACATTGAACAATAAACTGGGGACCGTCTTGCTGACATAACCACGTGATTCAATGCAACATTTCCCAAGGACATGACACGATTGCCCACGTGACTTGTCTGGAAATGTTGAATTTCATGGCAGCAAAAATAATTGCATTATCCGTTTCTATTGTTTCGCCTTCGTCCGCCATTGCGTGTGTCGAAGATGTTACGCATTGTTCGATCGAATCGAAATAAACGCATCTTCTTTCCACATCAAATAAACTTTCTCTTTGTTCATCTAATTATCACCATTAAGCGCAATAGAAATACACAAAATATTCACGTTAAATATTATTGCAATTTTTCGTTCCACTGTATTGGCTAGTGAGAATTTGACTTATATTTCCAGCACGTCTCTGTCCATACAGAATCACCTGAAGATCGAAACCGTGAAACTCAGAGTTTTATAGTATGTGAGTACTGACTCAAGTGAGTATTGGAGTCATGAGCTGTTATCCTGATTTTATTGTTAGTTTTTTTTTTTATTTAAAGGCATGCAAACAATTGTTGGGTTATTTTATGCCAAGGACATTGTTTTATTCATTGTTTACGGTTATTAAACCTTTTTTTAAACTCAATCTTTTAACCGCCCTGTTGGCTGAGACGTTAGAATGCACCAACTGCACCTCTGCAAAGTGGTAAGACTCCTCAATGGGGCCAACTTTTGGCCGTGGGTGGCGACCCATGATGCTTAAGGATAGAACCCAGGTGGATGAGCAGTCCATGACTTGCAATACTCCACTCCCTTTCTTGGGCTGGACGGACGGTTGGAGAGGCACCCTCCGATCAATCGGCTGGTCACATCAAGCCCTATCACCTATAAGATTGTCCCGACCCTATTGTCCTTATGGCAAACCCCAACCCCTTCTTATCATATGGGTGCTAGAAGGTGGTGGCTGAGGGTATTCATGTTCTGGAAAATACCATAAACTGTATCTGATGGTGAGGTTCCAGTTTTGGAGGTTTGGGGAATGTGGTTCACCCTCTTCATCACCATTGCTCCCTGGTCCACTCTGACCTAGGGTGGTAGTACCTGTTAGGGTCCCATCTATGGGTTAAATAGAAAAAGTAAAACATGAGTTTATAAACAAAATTGTATTATCCATTTTTTTTTAATTGAGTATCAATTAAGAATGACTTTGTTTCAAAACATTATCGGCATTAAATGACCCACTGAGGTTGACATGCCGTAAAACAATACAAACCAAACCAATCAAGTAATTTTTTTTATTTAACCAATAAATGTGACCCTGATAGGTTATACTACTCCATGTCAGCTTAGATGAGGAAGTAATGGTGATGAAGGGGTACTTTACACACCCCACAACTCCAAAATTTGAACTTCACCATTAGATGCAGGTTAACCAAGGACACTAAAGACCCTCGGACATCTTTATGTCTTCTGTATAGAATAACCCAACAAGGGTTTAATTGCCGTAAAATCCAACCAACCAACCAGCCAACCCTTTCCTGGTGGCTGCAAACTTTTTACCGAATCCCAACTTTCAGTCGAAACGGACGCAATGTCAGTAGACTTTACAAAAATGTCCTAATAAATTGGTAGGTATGTAATTATTTATCGATGTTATTGTCATAGATTTGGTCTTCGAGTATATTTTTATTTTGCTTTGCGTGTTTATTTCTGAGACAGAATTGTCAACACGTAATGTTTTTAAGTTCGATAAATTAAAAATCATAAATATTGTAGATCAAACGTTAAGAAGAAGAAGAAGAAGAAGAAGAAGAAGAAGAAGAAGGAGAGGAAGAAGATGAAGAAGAAGAAGAAGAAGAAGAAGAAGAAGAAGAAGAAGAAAGAGAGGAGGAAAGAGGACATTCAACAGAAGAAGAAGAAGAAGAAGAAGAAGAAGAAGAAGAAGAGGAGGAGGGGGAGGAGAAGAGAAAAGAGGAGGAAAAAGAGAAGAGGAGAAAGAGGATGAAGAGGAGCAGGATGAAGAGGAAAAAGAAAAGGCCATTCAAACAGAAGAAGAAGGGGAGGAGGGGAGGAAGAGGAGGAAATACCATTTAAACAGAAGAAGAAGAAGGAGGAGGAGGAGAGGAGAAATATATAACATAAGAAGAAGAAAAAGAAGGAAGACAATCATAGAAGAAGAAAAGATTAAATATAGAAGAAGAAGAAGAAGAAGAAGAAGAAGAAGAAGAAGAAGAAGAAGAAGAAACAATAACAAGTACAAGAAGAAGAAGAAGAAGAAGAAGAAGAAGAAGAAGAAGAAGAAGCAACAAGAAGAAGAAGAAGAAGAAGAAGAAGAAGAAGAAGAAGAAGAAGAAGAAGAGAAGAAGAAGAAGAAGAAGAGAGAAGAAAACAAGTAAAGAAGAAGAAGAAGAAGAAGAAGAAGAAGAAGAAGAAGAAGAAGAAGAAACAACAATAAAAAGAAGAAGAGAAGAAGAAGAAGAAGAAAAAGAAGAAAAGAAGAGAAGAACAAGACAAGAACAAGAACAAGAAGAAGAAGAAGAAGAAGAAGAAGCAGAAGAAGAACAACAACAATAACAAGTACAAGAAGAAGAAGAAGAAGAAGAAGAAGGAGAAAAGAGGAGGGAAGGAGGGGGGAAGAAGAGTATGAAGAGGGGAAAAGACAATTCAAATAAGATGAAAAGTAAAGGAAGACAATTAAAGAAGAATTAAAAGAAGAAGAACAAGAACAAAAAGAAGAAGAAGAAAAGAAGAAGAAGAAGAAGAAAGAAGAAGAAGAAGAAGAAGAAAGAGGAACAACATAACAAGTACAAGAAGAAGAAGAAGAAGAAGAAGAAGAAGAAGCAGAAGAGAACAACAACAATACAAGAAGAAGAAGAAGAAGAAGAAGGAGAAAGAGGAGGAGAAGGAGGAGGGGGAAGAAGAGTATGAAGAGGGGAAAAGACAATTCAAATATAAGATGAAAAGTAAAAGGAAGACAATTAAAGAAGAATTAAAAATAGAAGAAGAACAAGAACAAAAGAAGAATAAGAAGAATAAGAAGAAGAAGAAGAAGAAGAAGAAGAAGAAGAAGAAGAAGAAGAAGAGAGGAACAACAATAACAAGTACAAGAAGAAGAAGAAGAAGAAGAAGCAGAAGAAGAACAACAACAATAACAAGTACAAGAAGAAGAAGAAGAAGAAGAAGGAGAAAGAGGAGGAGAAGGAGGAGGGGAAGAAGAGTATGAAGAGGGGAAAAGACAATTCAAATATAAGATGAAAAGTAAAGGAAGACAATTAAAGAAGAATTAAAAAATAGAAGAAGAACAAGAACAAAAGAAGAATAAGAAGAAGAAGAAGAAGAAGAAGAGAAGAAGAAGAAGAAGAAGAAGAAGAAGAGAAGAAGAAGGAACAAACAATAACAAGAAAGAAGAAGAAGAAGAAGAAGAAGAAGAAGCAGAAGAAGAACAACAACAATAACAAGTACAAGAAGAAGAAGAAGAAGAAGAGGAGAAAGAGGAGAGAAGGAGGAGGGGGAAGAAGAGTATGAAGAGGGGAAAAGACAATTCAAATATAAGATGAAAAGTAAAAGGAAGACAATTAAAGAAGAATTAAAAATAGAAGAAGAACAAGAACAAAAAGAAGAAGAAGAAGAAGAAGAAGAAGAACGACAACAACAACAACAACAACAACAAACAATGCTAATTACCAAAGACGAGCATCTGTGTGTAGCAATCGCGTGAAAGGTTCAAGACATGCGAGTGAAAAATATTGAGATGTCTAAATTTTAGAAGCTTTTTAATACAGCAACGTTTTGATTATGAGTATTTTCTTTTGATAAATTCGTTATATTTCTACTTTTTTTTTCTTTCTTTTTTTGTCTCACTTTTAAATATAAATTTAGCGATAATCACTCGCGGTCACAAAACATATGAAAACATTTCAAGATAAGTAAAAAAAAAAAACACTGTAAACCATTAGTCAACAAAACTACCAAAGAAAAAGTACAATCAATAAATTTTAGAACATACCTACTAACATTACTGCTTACAGATAAGAACTCACACGAAGAGAATATATATATATATATATATATATATATATATATATATATATATATATATATATCAATATATATATATATATATATATATATATATAATAAATATATGTATGCTTACATGTATATATTTACATATATACGTACTTTGTATATATGTATATATACATATATATGTAATTTAACACATACATACACAAATATATAGGCATTAATATACTTACATGTGTATATATACATATATATACGTATATATGCATATATATACACACCCACACACACATATATATCTCTAAATATAGACATATCTATACATACGTAAATACATATACTCTATATATATATATAATATATAGCAAATATATGTATGATTACATCACACATACACACTCACGTATATATATATATATATTATAATATATATATATATATATACGGGAATGTGTGTGTGTGATGTAACCATACATATATTTGATATTTATATATAAGAGTATATGTATATACGTATGTTTAGATATGTCTATATTTAGAGATATATATGTGTGTGTGGGTGTGTATGTATATATATGTGTATATATATGCATATATATGTATATATATGTATATATACACATGTAAGTATATTGATGCCTATAAATGAGTGTATGTATGTGTTAAATTACATATATATGTATATATACATATATATAAAGTACGTATATATGTAAATATACATGTAAGCATACATATATTTGATATTTATATGTGTATATGTATATATAAATGTATAGATATGGTTATATATGTGTGTGTGTGTATGTGGGTGTGTATATATATACGTATATATATAGACATGTAAGTATATATATATGCCTATATGTGTGTGTGTATGTACATATATGTATTTTTATATGTATATGTGTATATATATGTCAATATATATTCATATGTATACATATACATGTGTGCTTAGATATATATTTATATACATTTATGTATATATGTATATATGCATATGTATATATATATATATGTATGCATATATATATATATATTTATATATGTGTGTGGGGATGTAGATATATGTATATAGAATTTAAATATATGTACATATATACATGTATATGTATATATATGTATATATATATATATATTCATATATACATATTCACACACACACACACACACACACACACACACACACACATATATATATATATATATATATATATATAATGTGGGAGACACTCAATTGTAAGTCTTCCTCTTGGCACTTGTATCAGCATTGTCTCCTGATAATTTGGCGCGTACGTTTTCTTTCTTCAATTTTTGATAGTGACATAGTTCTGCACTAAGATACATGACCGATTCTAATTTACTTGTCTGTCAAAAGTGCAAATAATCTCAAGTTAAATATCAAATGATAGTGCGCGCATTATCTCTCTGATTATTTCTCTTACCCTCTAACAAATCTACATATCGGTCTGGGAATTTGGATATCATTTATAAGTCTGCATATATATCGTATGTTTTAGTTTATTCTTATTCTAATATATCCCATCGTCGGTTATATAAACAAAACTGTACTTCAGGGTGTTCTCGGTGATAGAGAGAAGCAGAGACAGAGACAGAGAGACAGAGAGAGACAGAGAGAGAGACTATTACAATCTGATGGGTCATCCTGTAGTCTTTAAGCAAGGGCGATTGTCCAGTGGAATTAGATCCTTGGTAATGAATCCTTTGATTCTTCTGGTAAAGAGTCCTGAGTATGTTAAGTCCCTCCTCAATGGGTTCTAGTAGAAATATGTCCAGTATCCGTGTTTAAGTAGTGTATCAGCCTCGCAGTATGGCTAGTGATTGGCGAAGGAATAAACCTCGTGACCACGGCTAGTCTATAAATCCAGGTGGGAATTGTAGCACACCTGATATACCAAATAGTCCAACAGAGACGGAGACACAGAGCTGTTTGTTTGTTTATTGATTTTAACGGTATATCAACCCGTCTGGGGTTATGTCACACCTAACAGTTATGAATTAATACATATCGTGTATTTATATTTATACTTTTTAGTAATTGGTTTTAACAATGTGTTAGCATTATTGGGGATTATGTTGTATGGTATTGATTAGTTTCATGTCTATATTCTATGGTATAATTTTATTTCCGTCAAAAAGGAGAGAATATCCTCTATGTTGACATTTTCAAACATATCTTGCATCGCTTTAAAAAAATGGTTTCTGATGTGAGCAAAAAACCTGCATTCCATAAATAAGTGTTTAACTGTCAAAGGTGTTTGACATGTTCTACATTGTGGTTGTTGTTTCGTAAGTCTGCATATATATCGTATGTTTTAGTTTATACTTATTCTTATATATCCCATCGTTATATATATTCATCGCAAATGCGGCTCAAAGCTTTTAATATATATATATATATATATATATATATATATATATATATATATATATGTTTGTGTATGTATGAATATATATGTATATATTTATATGTATATATATTTTTTGAGAAATGGTCTGCAAAATGTATTCTGATTTTCAAAAGACTTTTTTACTTTACTTGAGCAACACGTGTTTCATATATTCTAGTATCTTCTTCAGACTTCGTTTAATCACCTTCTGACAAATATATGTATATACGGAATCTGAAAGTGGTTAAATGAAGCCTGAAGATGATACTAGAAGATCTGGAACACGTGTTGCTCAAGTAAAATAAAAATGCCTTTTGAAAAACAAAATTCATCTTGAGGACCTTTTTTTATAAAACATTTAATTTTTTAATTATTCTAAGCAATGACTTACCGGTAAAAATATTTGGTTGGTACAAGTGTTACTGATATGAATTAGATTTATAAACGACAGTGTACTTCAGAGAGTTCTTATTGATAGAGAGAGAGACAGACAGACAGACAGACAGACACAGAGACAGAGATTAGAAACCTACTTGTGGCTTTATTTCTGCTTTACTGCTACTGCTAATTTCTTGTCTGGCTGTCATCTTGTTGTCTAGTTGCTCTCTTCTAGTTGCTTCTTCTTTTTCTTAACTAAGGGCTTCTTTATCCTGTGCCAGTTTTAGTCATTGGATTTAATTAAACTGACATGACATTTTTTCCTTGATCAAGATTTTATTTAGTCTAGCCCATATTTTTCCGCCCGGGGAAATAACAACCCCAACAGAGAGAGACACATCCTCTCTCCTGAAAAGTTTGGTCATAATATATATATATATATATATTATATATATATATATATATATAGAGAGAGAGAGAGAGAGAGAGAGAGAAATATGTGAACCATATCAGATAATATTATCGTAATAATATCTGAACGATTTCTCGTTTAATTAAACTGGTTTTGTATGTTTGTGTAGATAATATTCCAGCATAAAAAAACTCATTTTTGGCGAGAGAGCATCATGTATGTTATACAAAATCTTATTATAATATAAATTATGTTTCTGTATGTCTGGAACCGTAACTATGTCACCACTAACGTCACACATTTCTTAGTTATTTAAGTTGTATTCTCCACGATTCCGAAAGAGTCATTATTTGATATTAATTAGCATCTTATTACTAAATATATCTCTATTAAGATCTAGCATAATTTTTATCGCAAACTATCCATATTATTAATGCATTTAGAATCTTGAAATATGTTATATATATTTTAAGAAATAAAGATTTATATAGTACTAGCAAAAGTACTCGGTCCATGACCGGACTAAAAAAAAATTAACACCAGGTATTGGTGGATAAGAGAGAGAATAAGATGAAATAATTCATAGAATTAAAAAAAATGTAATCCTTAAATTTAGAGTGTTTTGAAATATAATTCTATTTTTCAAAAACTGTTTTGTACATATGACAAAAAACTTTGAATACCCAGTAACAATGAATAAAACAAACATGACTTCGGCATATAATCGATTTAAAATATATATGAGTATCATTTGCTTTTCTACGACCATATGCGTAGAAGTTCAAAGCCTAAGTAAATAAAAATTACTTGAGGTGGGTACAGGGATGTACACATTTCAAATATCAAGCCTGTACCGATGAGAGGGGTGGAAGTTTTTTTTAGTTTTAGAACTGTCTTTTTTGTTACAGTTTGGAATTTCAAAGAGGAATTGTGCCGACGGGAGACGGGATGTGTGGGTGTATCAGCCTAATTGTGGTTTTTGTTTTTTGAAATGAACATTCGTATTTTCTTTCATATAGCGACGGAGTCTTCTGTCTGGGAAGTTTAAAACTAAACTCGTGTAGACGTGAGTAGGGAGGGTGTGTATACTGTATTTTTAAATTTTTTAATTATTGAATTATATCGTTTAATTATTGAAAATCAAAAAACAAATTTTGTGCGTTTCTTAGTTATAAGCATATCAAGTAGTATGCGAGATTTCAAATCTGAATGACCGCTCGTTTGTGAGTTATAAGTCGACACGTACATACCAAATTTCTTTTTATATATATAGAAGATATGGTGGGAGAATTTGCATAATGATTTGTCTAATAACTTTATATTTGTTCTAGATTAATTTCATGAGTCTTTTTAATTAAGCAAAATATTTTATTAGATTAAAACTTAAATACTTGTGCTTAGGCGCAAGTCTATTTAAGAGCTGTTTTTTATATCTTTATTTTACTGAAAAATCTCAGTTAAACATCTTTTAAATAACCAAAATTTACGAAAGAACGAAAATGGGGGAGTTTAACTTGAAACCGAGGGCCATCCCCATGTTTGATGACGAATTGTTAATGTTAAAGGATAGACTTGTGTTATACGCTAAGCCTTAAGTTTAATTTAAAACTTTGCACTTTAAGGGTTACACAACAAAATGGCTAAATATAAGGAAAATGTTCAAATATTGAGATATTGCCAAATCTAAGCAATCTGAAATCAATAAGTAACCGGGCAATTAAATTGATTTTTCTCATGGGTTGAGAAGATCGAACTAAAAAAGAGCACTAAATATAGAATTGATAGGCTGCACTTTTTGGCTGTCAGATGAGTCTAAATCTGTGTATGCTAAGATTATCTTAAAATTTTATGTCACGTGCATATATTGGAGTTATTCTATCCTCTTAATTAATGTTAATTCCATTAGATATGAAAAATTGTCAATATTATATCGTTAAACAATGATTAGAAATATTATTGTAAAAGTATATGAAACCCTTTTTTTTAGAGGGGGTTCGAGCAAAGAATCTCGAGGCAACCCTACTATTTGTAGACTTCTCCAAAGCATTTGACTCCATACACAGAGGGAAAATGGAGCAAATACTGCTAGCATATGGCCTACCCAAGGAAACGGTTTACGCCATAATGATGCTCTACCAAAATACAAAAGCAATGGTATGTTCACCAAACGGCGACACATACTTCTTTGACATTGTCGCCGGAGTCCTCCAAGGGGATACACTAGCACCATACGTACTCAGAACATCACTAGATCCCATAAAAGAAAATGGCCTCACACTAAAAAAAAGCAAGAAGCAAGCGATATCCCGCACATACTATTACGGATGCGGACTATACTGATGATCTAGCACTACTCGCAAATACACGTGCACAAGCCGAATCCTTGCTACACAGCCTAGAAAAGGCAGCACGAAACGTCGGCCTATACGTAAACTCTGATAAAACTGAGTTCATGTCTTTCAAAAACAAAAGCGACATCTCCACCATCGATGGCAAACTCCTAAACTCGGTAGAACAATTTAGATACTTAGGCAGTAACATCTCATCCACAGAAAACGACGT
>CM042162.1:9801118-9803618 GCA_023376005.1 Doryteuthis pealeii
TACTGTAATCCCACACTAGGGACCAGTGGCCCGTCCGCACCATACGCCTCGGAAATCAAAAAGAGAGCGATATTCTTCTACGTTGTTCCATGTCACCACGTGACTTCCGGTTCCGGTCAACACCCGAAACTTCCGGTTGGCTTTAAATTCTCCATTCGGGGGTCATGCCCCGGTCAAATTCCCGGCAAACCGTTTTGTGTTCATCACTTTAAAAAAAAAAAAACTTTACTCTCTCTTATTTCTTCTTCCTTTCTTTTCTATTGTAGTCCTCCCAAGACTCAGGACCTTCATCATCTCGTTATATAGAGTTCATTGTCATACACAGGACATTACAAACCCCAGCCACTGCCTCCAAGCGCATACCTAATAAAAACAGACTTGCCATAAGGGCAATAGGGATGGGACAATTAAATAGGTGCTACGACTTGACGTGACATTTCATCAGAGGTGGCCTCTCCGACCGGCCATCTAGCTTAAGTAAAGACAAAAGTGGGGTGTTGCATGTCATGAACTGCTGTGCCACCAGGGTTCCATCCTTAAGCATCACTGGTCGACAAGCATCGCCAACAGGTGACCGGTAGGGGTGGGTCTTATCCCTCAGCGGAGGTGCAGTCTAATGTCCCAGCTGACGAGACTCTACAGGATTGGTGGTGTATGAAAGAGCATGTACCTACTATCACACAAACCATTCAAGTTATTATTATCTGCATTATTCGGACTATTGTCCTCTTCTTCATTGCTACCTGTACAACGTTTCGGCCGATGTGCCCTCCGACCTTCTTCAGGTATTTCTTGTCGGACTTGAAGGTTCCCTTCTTTTCGGAATCGGGAACCTTCTTTTCTCAAGAAGTCCAGAGGACACATCAGCCGAAACGTTGTACATATAACAATGAAGATGAGGACAATAGTCCGAATAAAGTATAATACTAATCACCAAGCCTCATCTCAAACATTTAGAGACGTTCGGGTTATATTAAAAGACACCCTGGACACTTCTGGAGAAACAATAACGAGCCCATAAGTGATGTTTTCTTGCAGCCTCCTACAATGAGGGTCATATATCAAGAACCTACATTGATCAGCTTTGCACGAACACCGGATGCTGCGCAGAGGTTCTAATTGGAGCACTTATAGATAGAGGCATCAACAAGGAAGCGTCATAAACATCCTTGTTGATGATGATGATGATGATGATGATGAGGATGATGATGATTAGTTGTTAATAGTCATATCCGAGGAATGCGATTTAATTAATTCGTAGTGACGAATAAAGCTTACATTAAACCTTAACTTGGCAATCTCTTGTCATTTTGTATTAATTTGATCGTAAGAAATCAGACAGAATTTGTCTCCACCATTTATAATCTTAAAAACTTTTAATCCTCTTTTTTATTCGGAACATGATGATGTACACAGTAAACAAATTCTTCTTTAGCCATAAACATTCATTTTCTTGATTGTTATTTAATATATATATTTTGAACGAAATAAACTGAACCATCGGAAGGAATGGCGTAAGACCTGTTTAGCTAAACTAAAGAGCTTTGAACAAAATAGACTGAACCATAGGAAGGAATGGCGTAAGACCTGTTTCGCTAAACTAAAGAGCTTTGAACAAAATAGACTGAAGCATAGAGATCGGCCCCGTCTAACTTTAAAAGAAAAACATTTAACTCCTGCCTTGGAGCATTTCGTTTGTTAGTGTGGCTCCATGGCTCGCAGCAGGGCTGGGCTGCTGTCACACTCGAGGAAACATAAAATGTCTTCTTGACAGCATGCACAACATGGGAGGAATCAAATCACTCACTGCTGACCCTCATCTATCGTTCTCGATAGGAGAGTCCACCATATATATATATATATATATATATATATATATATATATATATATATATATATATATGGTATTTTGTACCATTATAAGACCTTCTTCAGAACGTAGGATTGAGTTCTTGCTTTCAAAGGTGAACATTTCATACTGTTGAATTACGAGGTAGTGAATGAGGGGAGGGGGTCACTGGTTATATATATATATATATATATATATATATATATATATATATATATATATATATTATAAAAAGGTAGTTAATATATTATGACCGATGTTGAATGCTATCTTATTAATTTTAGGTTTATTATTTTTTATACTAGTGCCATAAAACAATATTCGATTACAATACATATATATAAATTCACTTTTTTCGACATTAGAAAAATCCTCACGGAAAATACTAAAGTCATCATAAAATGACAGTAAAAAAAAAACGCCTACAAATTCTTGATGGGATATGCATAAAAAAACTAGCCTTATTAAATAAGCATTCAATATAGGTCATAATATATAAACTATCTTTAATAACTAATACACTAATCACAGCAACTCTCTGAAAATATTTGACGCTTCTAATTTAAAAACAATATATGTA
Organism: Doryteuthis pealeii; assembly: GCA_023376005.1. Taxonomy (NCBI): domain Eukaryota; kingdom Metazoa; phylum Mollusca; class Cephalopoda; order Myopsida; family Loliginidae; genus Doryteuthis; species Doryteuthis pealeii. Next base: position 9,803,548 of record CM042162.1, read on the forward strand.
TATATATGTATATATAAAAACAATATATATATATAGATGTGTGTGTTTTCGTGTATGTTTATATATATATA
>CM042162.1:9808618-9836118 GCA_023376005.1 Doryteuthis pealeii
GTTAAACTATAAACATACAGCTAGTTAAAACATAGAATATACAGCTAGTTAAAGTATAAAACAAACACCTAGTTAACTATAAAGCATACAGCTAGTTCAGCTATAAAACACACAGCTAGTTCACAATAAAACAACAGCAAGTTAACTATAAAACATACAGCTAGTTAAACTATAAAACATACAGCAAGTTAAACTATAAAACATTACAGCTAGTTAAAAATAAAACATACAGCTAGTTAAAATATAAAATATACAGCTAGTTAAAATAAAACATACAGCTAAAACTATCACTCCAGCTAATTCAACTATAAAACACACAGCTAGTTAAACTATAAACATACAGCTAGTTGATATATCAACCCAACAGCCAGTTCAACTTTAAAACAGACATCTAGTTAGACTATAAATTCCAAGTTCTCGTGTGCAATATCCAATGGCCCGTGACTCATGAATATTAGTCATGAGAAGCGTAATTAAGTACCGAATGTGTTACATCTTATTTGCTTCTCACTAGGTGACTTATAGTTCTGACTTTGTACTAAGCTAAAAATGCTGAATAAATTAGTACACATTATTTACTTAACAATAATTTAGATACATTCCAGCTTCAAGATTTGGATAGCAATATTCTAAGAAATGCTTTTTTCATTATTGCAAGAGTGTAATAAAGTTATTGCTGGAGGATTGTATGATTTAAGTCATTTAAGTCATGTTGCATACTTAATTTCTTAGTATATAATACAGGGTTGTTCTTTATTCTATGTATTAGTGATTTTGACTATAAATTAAATACTCATTAATAAACTTACACAATTCCTGAGTGTATTGGGACATAAGCAGTGATGTACTTCCAGTTACAGACACCGAATCTCCATTATATATAGATGACAATCTTATAACCCATATGTAATATGGTTAAGTCTTACTAGTTAAAATAATTCTTAATGTATTTCTATAATTTCCAATGCAGTTTTGTATATATTCTTCAAGCATTTACTGAATTATGAAATATCTTATATGTATTGATTAGAATGAAGGATACAATACATGGATCTATATATGATAGAATGGGTTATATAAACATCTTTTAATAAATGTTCTTCAGTTAAATCGAACTTAACGGACCTAAATTCCACCATTGTATGTCACCCCGCCGAAAGAAAAAAATACCAAAAATCAGGGAATTATTAAGTCATGTTTTGTATACAAAATGTTACAATTTTATGGGCCATCCTGTGATCTTTAAGCAAAAGCGCTTGTCCAGTGGAATTGGATACTTGATAATCCTCTGATAAAGAATCCTTTTGTTCTTTTGGTAAAGAATCCTATCTTGCTGCAATACTACTGCACAATGCCAGGTTATTTATGAAGCCTCATAACCTCATAGAAACCAAGCAGCCAATCAGAACTCAAGGACTAGAATCACCCAAATACATGGACTATTTTTGATTTCCATAAATACCAACTGTCTTGGCACTTGTTTTTTTTTAACTCAATTCTTTATTTTATGCTGAAGATATTTTGTTTTATTCATTCTTGATAGTGTAGAATAATCATTAGTTCCAATTATCATCGAATTGGTAAGAAAAGGCAACAAGTAATCACAACTGAATACGAATCTATCTTGCTGCAATACTACTGCAAAATTCCAGGGTATTTATGAAGCCTCATAACATCATAGAAACCAATCAGCCAATCAGGACTCAAGGAATGTAATCACCCAAATACATGAGTGGACTGTTCTTGATTCCCATAAGTACCAATTGTCTTGGCACTGGTTCAGTTGTGCTTAGCTAGTTGCTGTTGTTTAAACCAACAGTACACTAACTTACATCAGAAGGCGTTGGCAAAGGGTCTTAGTGTACTGGGTTTGACGTTAAACTGCATCTAGTGCTGACGTTTCTCTTCTGGAACTCTGGAAAATGTAGAGTACCACTTTATCGCCATTACTCCGATATCCATCCGGACCCGGAATCCTATTACGTATTAAGATCCCATCAGATATATCCGGGTTAAAGGATATATTATGAAGTTGGTATTTGGTATATCATCGCAGTAGTAGTTGGTGCGTCGAATAGCAGTCCGTCTTCCGAGCAGTCGTGGTGTAGTCTTGCGAGTAAATTTAGGCTTGTAAGCTTAGGGGTATTTACATGTGTCCCACTTTCACACGATATGGCACAAGGTCGTTTTATGTGGACACTACCCACAAGCCGAGACTCATGGATAGTAGGTAGAAAAATTGCGTTGATCCCGTTGGCATCGCCCCTCAAGGGGGCGCCAGGGATCGCCGCTATTAATCAAACACAACCTGTCCAGGGCCGAAGCTCACTGGACAGGTAGGCTTTGGTTTATTTTCCCAATTCCCCACTCGCACCGGGTCAGGCACGAAGGCCCTATTTATGTGGGACCACCCACAAGCCGAGACTCATGGTGGCGGGTAGAAAAATTGCGTCGATCCCGTCGGCATTCCCCCTCAAGGGGGGGGGGGGGGCGCTGAGCAATAAACCCAGCCCTGCCCCTTTAAGTCAAGAGGGCAGGTGTTGCCTGGAGGGATGGCCCTCTGGGATCGACGCTATTAATTTACCATCTCACCGGTCCAATGGCCGAAGCTCACTGGACCCCCGCCTGAGCGGGTAGGCGTAGGCCCTTGTACCACCACAGTGTCGAATATTTATACATGACACTGTCCAATCAGATTATAGTGAGGGGGCACCAAGGTATTTACATATTCATTACATCGCCATCTATAGAGCAAGAAGATAAAAAATGAGTATTAAAATGTATTTTTCAAAAATTTATTTCGAAAAAAAAAACAAAAAAAAACCAAGAATGAATATAAAACAAAATGTGTTCGGTATAAAATAACATAAACAAGGGTTAACATGCTGTAAAATCTAACCATCCAATCATGAAACATACTCCAACCCATTATAAAAATCTGGGTAAAACTGTTGATACTAATGTTTTCTAATATTTTGATATATTTTCAACTCGTGGTTACTATGTCATGATGACCACACGGACCTGGAATGCTAGTGTCTGTTAGGGTCCCATCTATGGGTTAAGTAGATAAAAAATGGGTTAAATTGAACTTAATGGACCTAAATTCCACCATCGTATGTCACCTCACCGAAAGAAAAAAAATTTTTTAAAATCAGGGAATTAACTGAATTTAATGAAATTTTCAGTGATGATATATTAATGAATAAATGATATAATGCACTAGTTATTTTATTTAAAAACACTTTTACATTTTGTCAGGTCAGTTAACTTTGTGTTACATAATTATTAGATACATAATTATTATGGCAATAGTGTAGAAATCATAATGGCGATTAGTGCAGCTGATGGCCTTGAGAGTGAGTGACAGCGCTTGACCTCACTCTCACCTTCAGGGAATACATCGTGAGAACCGGAAGGCATAGAAGACCCTGTTCCGGTTTAAGGATACTAAGTAACTCAGTCAGTTAGGCGTTAGAAGCCGAGCTAGCAAGATGTAAGGATCTGCGCAGACGTCTGGTTTGGGGATTTATAAATAAAGTAACATCAACGTAAATCGAAGTCTTGTGTTTATTACCTAAAAACTAACAATGACACAGGGCTTCTGATAACGAGAAATCCCAACAGAAACCAGACCCGACGTCCCCAAGAAAGTCAACACCAGACGCTAGACCAGACCAAGATAGATGATAGACGATCAGAAGAACCAAAGCCGGCCAGAGGAGAAGAAGACTAGAGTAAGAAGTAAGAAAAGGGTATACAACATGATATCGATTTGGTACGGTGAAAACCATCAGTATATAACATTTGAACCAAGTATCTTTGAGAATCTGTGTTACGCCTCAAAGATACGAAGTTCAAAGTTAACTGATCTGAAAAAAAATCAAAATTTTAAAAAAATAAAATAACTAATGCATTATATCTTTTTTTCATTAATATATCAACACTGAAAAATTAATTAAATTCGGTTAATTTTGGTATTTAAAAAAATTTTCAGCGGGTTGACATACGATGGTGGAATTTAGGTCCGTTAAGTTCGATTTAACCAAAAATGAGTATCAAAGAATGTTTTTCAAAAAATTAATTTTGAAAAAAAAAAAAAAAAACAAGAAAAAAAACAAGAAGAAATAAAACAAAATGTCTTCAGCATAAAATAACCCACAAGGGTTAACATGCTGTAATATCCAACCATCCGATCATGAATTATCTGGAATAAACATACTCCCGGCTAATAAAGAGATCTTTGGGTAAACTGTTCATACTATTGTATTCTAATATTTTAATATTTTTTCAACACGTGGTTTTCTGTGTCATGATGACGTCACGCCGAGAAATAATCCCAGTGGACTTATTCACTACACTAATTGTATCTACCAGTTTGTCAAATACGTTTAACTATCAGCGCGCAAAGAGATACCGGTTTTATTTATTTTCAATTTTTTTTTTTAATTTCTGGATTTAATTTTACTGTCTTCAAGAATCTAAAGTTTATATTGTTATAGTCTATGTTGTATATCTTAGGCGTATTTTTTGCGAGAATTTGACGTGTGCTCTGCGAAATGTCAGAACCTAGCAATTAACATGAGTGAAAGCGGTATGTCCCTAACATTTTAGATAATTACATTAATTGGATACAGGCATGCGTCCTCTTAGATAGAAAGAAAGAAAAGTACAGCAGAAATAATAAACAAATATTCAGGATATATATATATATATATATATATATATATATATATATATATATATACATGTTGAATATTTTTACACTCAAAAGTATTCATACTAATATAACGTTTATTATTTTTATACTTACACACATACGCACGCACTCACCCCACAACCTCACATATATACATATATATGTAAAATGATACATAATAGGTAATAATAATGTAATATATATATATATATATATATATATATATATATATATATATATATATATATATTATATATATGAATATGATATATTGAAAAAACAAGGATGTTTACAAATGCATGGGCTCATCAGGAGAGAATGATGAGCCCATGCATTTGTAAACATCTTTGTTTTTTCAATATATCATATTCACACTGTCGGATTAATTTCCATTTTATTTACACACACACACCAACACACACACACATACACAACACACACACACACACATATTTATATATATATATATATATATATTTATATTATATTATATTATATTATATTATATTATTATTATTAGAAACACATTTGAAACATATTTATTTCAAAATAAAATAAAAATCATCTACTGTTGTGGTTTGTAAACAAAATGAATGTATGGAAATATATTGACAGTATACATATATATACAAGCCTAATAGAAAAGACGGTATATTTTCAACAATGCTTGATTGAAAAATAACCTGTTGCCAAAACACACAACACCCACAACACCATATATATATAATATATATATATATATATATATATACATATATATATATATATATATACATAAATATATATATATATATATATATATATATATATATATATACATAATACATATATATATATAATATATATATGTGTGTGTGTGTGTGTGTGTGTGTGTGTGTGTGTGTAGTAAGGATAACGGAACAATGGACAAAAGGAATAACTCAAACAACTTGATGTAGGAGATATATTTCGTTTCGCGTTAAGCGGGACTTCCTCAGTCAGCTTATTAAAGCATAGTACAATGCATATGTATTTTAAAAAAGAAAGTGAGTGGGTGGGGGAGAGTTTGGTGATGAATTCAGGAGGAAGGGAATAGTTTGTAAGGATTTGGTTGGTCAGAGGACATCTATCATGGAAAGTGGAGGAGGAAAGTTTGGAATTTGTTCGGGGTGATATATATATATATATATATATATATATATATATAGCCATCCACACACACCCTTTCTCGATGTATCACGTCTCCTCAGTGTGGGTAGACTTCGCAGGTTACCTCCACCCAGGATCGAATCCTGACCGATTTATCATCAGTCAGAGTCTTAACCACTGGGCCATCATCAGCACCTACAAAGTAATAATATTTGAAAATATATAGAAAGTATACAGAAAAATGGCCGTCATCAGGGCAAGATGTTTGATATTTGAAATTAAAACGATAAGAATACAAAGAATTTGGAAGTCTTCGAAAAAAAGATTTTGGGGGAAAAAACTTTTCACACACTCACACACACACACACACACACCCACACACACATACACACACAACACACACATATATTATATATATATATATATATATATATATGGTAAACTATATATGGTAAATATATATGGTATATATATATATATATATATATATATATGGTAAACTGGCAAATCATACTCAAAATACCATGACTCAGAAAAAATAGAACCCACAAATTTTGTAATAAAACTGTTAATTTTAAGTAGGGTTTGGATTTAAGGTTAGGGGTAGTGTTAGGGTTGGGGTTTAGGGTTAGTTTAATTGGAAAATAAATGGATAATTTGGGTTCTTTTTTTTCTGGGTCACCCTGTATACAAGGTGACCCAGAAAAAACAGAACCCACAAATTTTGTAAAAAAAATGTTAATTTTAACTTGGGGGTTAGGGTTAGGGTTAGGGTTAGGGTTGGGGGTTTAGCGTTAGTTTAATGGGAAAATAAATAAATAATTTGGGTTCTGTTTTTTCTGGGTCATCCTGTAATATCATGGGATTTGAGTATGATGTGCAAGTTTTACCACACACATATATATATATATATATATATATATATATATATATTATAATATATTATATATATATTAGTCCATGAGGACAACAATTACTCATGTCGAATGATCTAGACATGTGATTTTGTTTGTATAGATAAGGGTCATGAAAATATGGGAATTGTGATATAATTTCATATTGAACCCAAACGAACCATTGATATCTTCAGAGGTTTAAGCACGCAGCTTTTCTGTGTGTACGCGCACTCGCCATGTATGTGTATGTTTGTGTATATATGTATGTGTGTGTAGTGTGTGTGTGTGTCTGTGTGTGTGTGTGTCTGTGTGTGTGTGTGTGTGTGTGTGTGTGTGTGTGTGTGTGTGTGTGTGTGTGTGTGTGTGTGTGTTGTGTGTGTGTGTGTCTGTGTGTATTAGCACCCACTCCGTTTGATTACGCCGACCCACGACCGATGACCCGATCCCATAACTATTTACAACGATGCATGTATCTTCGACAAAATCAGGAACCTATTGTTTAGTACCACAACAAAAAAAAAAAAACGTTCTTTCCAGTTCTGTGAGTGATTGGTATTTTTCGTATCACCTTGATGTATTTCCCTAAGCTGTGTCTATGAGGGATATATAGGGCAACAAAAACACAGAGAAAATGAAGGAGATGTATCGGATACTGTCCGATTTGTTTTTCTTTGAAGAAAAATGGACATAGTTTATAGCTTAAAACATGAGGTGTTCTAAGTGCAAAATGTAATCCAAATGCCCTGAGATTCTTCAGCATTTTTACAATCTGTACAGCCGCCATTTTAACAAGCGTTTGTTGTGTCTCATCGAGCTGTTTATGTATCGTTTAATATAAAGGTTCTGTTTTATGTTATTTTTTTTCGTTAATTCATGGAACCGAAGTAGGCGATATTTATGCCCTTAGCTAGAAATTCACGTAATTATGAACTTTTGTTTAGTAAATCAGGGTGTCCCAGAAAAAACAGAACCCACAAATATTGTAATTAAACTGTTAATTTTACTAGGGGATTTAGGGTTAGGGTTAGGGTTGGGGTTTAGGGTTAGGGTCAGGGTTGGCGTTTAGGGTTTAGGGTTAGCAATGGGAAAATAAATAAATAATTTGGGTTCTTTTTTTCTGTGTCACCCTGTATAGGGTGACCCAGAAAAAACAGAACCCAAACCCTAATCCTAACCCTAAACCCCCCTAGTTAAAATTAACAGTTTTATTACAAAATTTGTGGGTTCTTTTTTTTCTGGGACACCCTAATTTACTAAACAAAAGTTCATAATTACCGAAATTCATGTATATATATATATATATATATATATATATATTATTCGAAACAAAACATCCTTTCAACTTGAACGTTTCGCGTGGTGGAAGAAGTATCAGAACCCCCTCACATGGTTCGTAATGTGAGGAGGGGGTGATGACGTGTGTTTTTGTTTGTTTGTTTTTTTGTGTTTTTTCCTTCTTCTCATCCTCCCTTGATTCGTTCGGTTATTATCCAATTTGTACGTCTTTCAACATTTGTCAAGCGAATTTCTCTGAAGAGATTGACCGAAAAAAAATGAAAAATAAAATAGAATTAAGACATAAGGGTTCCTTAGCTTTTCTTTTTTAGAAATTCAATATTTTACAATGTATACGCTTTTTCGCTCCTTAATAAAATTCTGTACTACAAAAAACTTATATATATATATATTATATATATATTATATATATATATATATATATAATTATGATTATTATATTTAACGCTAAATGTGTTTGTAATCCCTTAAGTATTTACATTGCTCTATGCGTCAACATGCAAAGAAATATCTCAATTCATTTGAAGTATAAAATTGGTTGATAATAAAACACAATAGAAATTTACGACGGAATAGGTATTGAATATTTATTCACCTATATAAACAACGTGAAACTCTGAGTCGTAAGTTGCTTTTCCTGAGTAATTATTATTTCAATTTATACTTTAAAATTTCATACTATTCCCTTTTTTGAAGACTGGTGTCTCTCAAACGATTCTTTCCTTCCTCTAGCATAGCAGTTCTCGCCAATGTCAGAAACAGGGAAAGGAAGAAATTGCTTTTTTAAGAATACATATATAGTTGTGCAAGTCTGTGTGTGTGTGAGAGTGAGAAAGAGAGAGAGAGAGAGAGAGAGAGAGGGAGAGGGGAGAGGAAGAGGAAGAGAGAGAGAAGGAGGGAGTTTTAATGTCTGCCCATGAAACGATGGCACACATTTCGAGTACACAGAACAGATTTATCAAATCGTTCATCTGTCAAATTACTCGACATTTCTCGGGGTTTGGGATCAGCTTGTTTTGCCTTCGGCCAGAGAAGGTCATAAAATAGATATGCCTGGTGCCTGGAGATTTAAACTCCCGCTAAAATACTATCCCGGCATTAGTTAACATCAATATCTTATTATAATGGAGATTGTGTGTTTTTCTGTCTGTAACCGAAACTATATTACTACTCAAGTCACAATTCCCTTTGTTATTGACATCACAATCTCAATGATTTTATTTTTATTTAAATCTCAATTATTAATAAAATAGTTTTATATTATTAATGCTGTTGACCATATCCACATATTAATAACATGCAATTATATTTATATATACAACAAAATAACGGTTTACAATGTGAACGGGAAGGCTAATTTGCATATTGATATTAAACATGTGATTTTAAAAATATGTGCTTAGTATTATTGATTTCTAATTGTTTGGTTTTATTTTAATGAATATAAGCAAAAATCTCTTCAATAAATCTTAAATTAAATCCATTAACAAGAAGAAATAACTGTAATTTTATTCTTTACTTCCTCTTTTAACTAAATACTTAAATTTTAAAAAATAACAATGAAAGATGAGAGTGATGGAAGTGTAAGTTTCAGTTGTTCTATTTTTCGATTATACTGTTTCAAATCTTTTTATCTGCATTCTTATTTAGTTTCATTAGCCTTTCTAATTTAATACAATATTTTATTACATTAAAACTTAAATACTTGCACCCGGAGGGTGCACATATTTGCTAGTTGATAGAAATAATAATAAATCTTTAGCCATCTTGAAAAAGTCCCTAAAGAGTTCACATAATAAATAAAAAAAGACATTTATACAGGATTTACAAAGAACAACCAAAAATAATTGAATAAATATATAGATAATACAAGACCTTAATATGTGAACTCCGATAAAACAGAGTTCATCGACTGCAAACAAATTGGGTGTTCCTTAGTGTTGGGTATGATCCTTTGGTTATTACTTAGTGTTGGGTAAAATCCTTGCGTAGAGCAAAGTCCTTGGTTGCAGGTCCGTTCGTCAATATCGAATAACGTGCTCATGAATGGCTTTCGATATCGGCAATTAGATAGTTAACTAACCACGTATTCGAGCTATTGATTTGCTGAGTTTAATCCACGTGCCCGCGTCGAGTCTATAATTTTAAGTGGTGGGTCTAAGCACACATTATTTTACGAAAAATTCCAACAAGATGGGGACTACACAAGAGTCCGTGCTGTTTTGAAAAAAATCTTCGACACATCACCTTATAAAAATGCACCTGTACGGTCACTTACCTCCAATATCAAAGACAACGACGTAATGAAGAGATTGCAACGAAGGCACATCAGGAAAAAGGAAAGTGGCAGTCAGGTAGTCACAGAAAAAAAAAACCTACACACATTATTGCTGTTTTTCAACCTCCCTCATGTCACATCCTGCTCGTGCAAGAGCGGGTTGATAAATACATAAAAATGGCTCTTATAAATGTCGTTACTTCAGCTAAATAATTGACCATTCTATTTTTTATTATCAGGAAAGAAAGCGAAGAAAAAGTACATGCTACACAGAAAGAATATGAAAAGAAAGAAACACTATGCTAATTCTATGAGATAATGGCAGAACAGTTGTTGTGGAAGACTTTCCTGTGCGTATATTGACTTCCCTTTGTGTAGATGAGATATTACTACCTATGTATGTGAACTTATTATAAGTTAGTTCATACTGAAAAGAGGTAATTCCCTTTGTGTAGATGAGATATTACTACCAATGTATGTGAAAGTGTTATAAGTTAGTTTATACTGAAAAGAGGTAAATTTTAGTAAGAAATATCGGACATTTCATTTTGGGAATTCATTCATGCGAAAACGAGAATTTGGTTGCATTTCAGCAGACATTTATGGTGAAAACAATTCTATAAATGCTGGGAATTTATGGTGAATATGTTCTGTGTGAAGAAGAAAGAAAATGAGTTCAGAACTGCGGGAAGAGAAAAAAAACTTCATGAAAAAAACAAGGAGGGAAAATTGTACAATACGTTGGACAATCTGAGAAATTATATATATATATATATATATATATATATATATATATATATATATATATTGTGTCCATTTTGAAAGCTTAATATGTTTATTATATTAATTTAAGAACTCTTACAGTCTTTTACGTCTGATAGGCATAGAAATATTTTTTTTTTAAATAGCGACACACATTCACATGGAGACACACATATACGACAGTGTATACACACACACACACACACACAAATATATATGTATATATATATATATATATATATAGAGAGAGAGAGAGAGAGAGAGTGAGAGTGAGAGAGAGAGGGAGATAGATAGATATACACACACACACACATACACACGTGCACTCTCCCAATAAAACTGTATATATTGGCACCCTACTGTCTCATCAAGTGAGATAGTTTTAATCATACATTCAGGTAATATATATATATATATATATATATATATATATATATATATATTATATATATATATACATATATATATATATGAATTAAATATTTTTTTGAAAAAACAAATGATGTTGATAAAATCGCTGACAGAATCTGTTTCAACCTTTAGCAGTCTTCTTCAAGAGCGAAATATATATGATGATATATTCATCATATATATTTCACTCTTGAAGAAGACCGCTAAAGGTTGAAACAGATTCTGTCAGCGATTTTATCAACATCATTTGTTTTTTCAAAAACATGTTTAATTCATACTGTCGGATTCACTTCCGTTCACTTACACACACACACACACACACACACACACATATATATATATATATATATATATATATATATATATATATTATTACCTGAATGTATAATTAAAACTATCTCACTTGAGACAGTAAGGTGCCAATATATACAGTTTTATTGGGAGAGTGCACACTATCTTTGATTGAGAAAAAAAGAAAATTACAAATATTTTGTAAATTTAGAAGTGGACAATATCAAGTAAGCAGGAATGAAAGGAAAAGTTAAAAAAGAATATCTTAGGAGAACATGAAAACTATAAACCAAGCTTAACAGCAGAAATCAAAGGAATAAATACCTGGGCCGTCGCCATTATAAGATACTCTGGGGATTCTTAAAATTGATAAAAGAAGAACTCAGGCAGATCGACCAAAGGACTAGAAAATTAATGCCCATGCACAAGGCTCTACACCCTAGAGACGATAGAGATGGAAAGGAGTGGAGAAGAGGTCTTGCCAACATAGAGGATTACGTAGATGTCACAATCCAAGAACTGGAAGACTACACAAAAAAGAGCATTAACAAATTACTTATGACAGCCAACAATAGCAGAAGTAATACATGGACAAACAGAAAAACAGCTAAAACTAGAAAACGAAATGGGAAGAAAACAATTATATGGACACTTCAAACGACAAATCGGAGAGGTTGCACATGAAAAGACATGGACATGGTTAAGAAGAGGAAACCTCAAAATAGAAACCGAATCACTAATAATTGCTGCACAAAATGATGCCATTAGGACAAATCATATCATTATTGATAAGACGCAACGAAACAATAAATGTAGACTATGCGGTGACAGAGATGAGACAGTAAATCATGTACTAAGCAAATGTAGCACACTAGCAAAACGGGAGTACAAAATTAGATACGGGGCGGGAGGGTGATCCACTGGGAATTATGCAAAAAATTTAATTTTGACCATACAGCAAAATGGTATATGCATAAACCAGAATTTGTTCTTGAGAAAGAATCGCATAAAATTCTCTGGGACTTCGAGATAAAGACGGATCAACTTATACCAGCAAGGAGACCAGAGCTAGTGTTGATTAACAAATAAGGAAAAACTTGTCAACTGGTGGATTTTGCAGTTCCAGCAGATCACAGTGTGAAGCTGAAGGAAAACGAAAAAATGGACAAATACCTGGACCTTGTCAGAGTACTGAAAAGGCTAAGGAATATGAAAGTCAAAGTGATACCAATTTTGTGTGTATCTTTGTGTGTGCGAGTGTTAGTGCGTACACGTGTGTGTGTGTGTATGTATAAGTACGTGTGTGCGCGTTTGTGTCGATCCTTGTGTATGTTTGTGAATGTATGCATGTGCGTGTTTGTGTAAATAATCCCAGAAAACCGTTTAATGAATCAAAAAGTGCTCAAATGCAAGCCAGCAGAGCAGTATAAAAACTAATTATAATTAGAATATTACCATCTTACTATATCATAAATTAAATACGATCTTTTTGAATTAAGAAGAAACGCTCCAAACCAGAGAAACATTGTTGATTGTTGATTGGTTGATTGGTTGGTTGGATTTTACGGCATGTCAACATTTCTTGGGTTATTTTATACCAAATACATATTTTGATAGACACTGAATCTTAAACTAATTTTTTTTTAAGTGATTTATTCTATTTAACCAATAGATGGTACCCTTAAAGGTACTACAACTTTAGATCCTAGTAAGGGTCGGTTTAGCTCAGTCGGTAGAACGTTCGGCTAGGAATCACAAGTATCTTGGTTCGATACCGGCACTCCCCAACTCAGCGTATGAGTAGCAAAGGGACTTGTGCGGTAAAGTGAGGAGCTGCTGGTAGGTGTGGTGCTCATACTCAGACACAAATATAATCTCCTTGGTCTAGAGCTAGTGAAAAGGGGATATACTCCCTCGCTGTCTGGCTGATACCGACATTAGGCCGCCACGACAACTTTACTAAAAAAGAAATAAGACATGGAAGGAATTGGAGCCTCACCACTAGATGCAGTTTAACGTCATACCCAGGACACTAAAATAAAAAGGTTTGGGGTTTTCCATAGAGAAATAGGGTCGTGGCATATAGGTGCTAGGGCTTGACGATTGATCGGCTGGTTGTAACTCTGACCGGCCGTCTAGCCTAAGTAAGGACCAAAGTGGAGTGTTGCATGCCATAGATTCCTTAGCCATAAGTATTCCGTCCTTAAGCATCATGGGTTGCCACACTCCGCCAACAGATGGCCCCAATGTGGTTATTTTACTATTTTATTATTCTGCTAAGGTGCAGTGGTTGTATTCTACTGTCCCTGTCAATAGGTCGGTAGTTGTTTTTTGTTGTTGTTTTTTTCTTCTGTAAGTTGATTATGAAATTGTAAAGAGACGGTTGTACAACATTAAGGAACACGAATGTTTGTTGTGGCTATTTTTAGGCTGCAGGTAAGAGCACTTTACAATGGAGATCCCTTCTGTTCCTTAGTGTTAGATAGAATCCTTGTGTTCCTCGCTGTTAGGCAGAATCCTTGGTTGTTCTTTGGTGAAGAATCCTTGGGTGTTCTTTGGTGAGGAATCATTGGTTGTTCCTTGGGGAAGAATCCTTGGTTGTTCTTTGGTGAGGAATCCTTGGTTGTTCCTTGGGGAAGAATCCTTGGTTGATCTTTGGTGAAGAATCCTTGGTTGTTCCTTGGTGAAGAATCCTTGGTTGTTCCTTGGGGAATAATTATTGTGTTAAGCAGAGTTCTTGGTTATTAATCCGTTCGTCCGTGTCGAATACGAGCAAATGAACAGCTTTCAAGATCGGCGATTTAGTAGTTAACTAACCACGTATTCGAGCGTGTTGATTGACTGGCTTTAATATACACACCCACGCAGAGGCTATAAGTTTAAGTGGTGGGCTACTGCACACATTATATAACAAAATCATGGAGGCGCATGGTCAAATGGTTAGAGTCGTAGGAAATGGACTCGTCAACACGAGTTCAATTCCTGGACGAAGCTGTTTGCATTTCACTTAGCGCTAAAACCCTTGGGAAAGGTATGAATCCAATTCTCCCTCCAGCTATGGGTAAATAGCAGGGCAGACTGGGCTCTTTACCATGGCTAGGTAACCAGTCTAGGAGAAGGAAAACTCTGAATTCAAACCTGTTAAATTCCGCTTAAGAATTTGACCTTGTGTTGCATCCTGCTCGTGTGGAGGGGTTGGTAAATATTATGTAACAAAATATTCCAACAGTATTAATAAATAGATTGTGTTGGTTAGTATGATTGTCGTTAGAACTGAGAGAACAAATTTACTGCTTAGAGAAATGGAGGAGGGTTTATCGGGTTGGCTGAAAGGTCTTAAACTTCGATAGACCTCAATGTTTCTGCTTCGATTATTCGATAGTTTTAATTGAGTGACGAGACAAATATTATTACAAAACATGATTTGCTTACTAAGATATCTTAGTTGTAAGATGTTGTCCAATTAAACTCAGCGGATTGATTTCTCTTCCCACTCTCCCCACCTCCCTCCCCTATCTCTCGTCCCGCTCTCTCTCTCTCTCTCTCTCTCTCTCTCTCTCTCTCTCTCTCTCTCTCTCTCTCTCTCTCTCACCTCATTTTTTGACATGTTGCATCTGATTATATATCTATTCTTCGATCAGTCTGATTATATTAATGACCATCTATTCACCTATGCATCACAGTATATATATATATACACACACACACACACACACACACACACACACATATATATATATATATATATATATATATATATATTATATTTGAGAATAAAAGGCCTTAAATACCATGGGTATCGTGGTTATGGACCATTTCCACTCGCGAGTATGCTCACCCTCTGTTTGCTCTGTTTACAATAATTGAACATTGAGCTCTCATACGTAACCTGAACTCTACAACAAACTACTGGTAGAGAATTAGGACCCACTAGAATCACCTTGTACCAAGAAACTTGGTACCGCACCAAAGTATATATATATATATATATATATATATATATATATATATATATATATATATAAGTGTGTTGTAAAAGTATTGAGATTGAAGATGTATTTACCAAGATTGAAATGAACAATGAATGGAACGTTATTTTTTTCAGAATACAAGATGTGTCAAAAAGTAGAACAAATTTCAATACTTTTTTTTTGACACACCTTGTATATAAGTTATTTAGATTTTCCGGACTGTTGTCCTGATCTTTATTATTATATACACAGCGTTTCGGCCGATATGCCCTCCTGCAAACAGCGTAAAATATCATCTAGTTCTTCGAAATGACATTGAAGATCAGTTTGGCTCGTGCGAAAGTATTCCTAATGGCGAGAAAAACAGCTCTCGCAAGAATTGCAAAGGTAATAATTGACCACTTTAGTTGTGGACACCATCTTACGTCTATATCAGTAGCCCAGTCGGTAGAGCGTTCGGCTAGAAACCACATGGTCCCTAGTTCGATACCAGCCCTCACCAACTCAGCGTATGAGTAGCACAGGGATATGTACGGTAAAGTAACGAGCTGATGGTAGGTGTGGCACTCCATCTCAGACGCAAAAACAGTCTCCTTGGTCTAGCGCTAGTGAAAAGAGGATAGACTCCCACGCTGATTGGCTGATTCCGTCTTTAGGCCACCCCGACAACTTTACTTTACTTTACTATATGTGCGGTAAAGTAAGGAGCTGATGGTAGGTGTGGCGCCCACTTCAGACGCAAAAACAGTCTATTTAGTCTCACGCTAGTGTAAAGGGGATAGACTCCCTCGCTGATTGGCTGATACCGACTTTAGGCCATCCCGACGACTTTGGTTGTATTTTAGGGCATGGCAACCCTTTTTTGGGGTTATTTTATGCCAAAGACATTTGGTTTTATTCATTATTGATGCAACATTTTTTTAAACTCATTTTTTCTCTTTAGCCCATAGATGGGACGCTCCCAGAATCTAGCTATATATTTCCAAACTCCTCCGAACGAGCAGGATATGACACAAGTTTAATTTCTTAAATGGAGTTTAACAGCTTTAAATTCAGAGTTTTCTTTTTCCTAGACTAGTTACCTAGCTATGGTTAAAGAGCCCGATCTACCCTACTATTTACCCTTAGCTGGAAGGAGAGTATTTAGATGCATACCATTCCCAAGGATATTACCGCTATGTGCAAATGCAAATAGCCTCGTCCAAGATTTGAACACGAGTCGACGAGTCCAATTAGAACGAATGCCACGGACCTCCATTTCTTTATATATGGGTTTTATATTCAGAGGCTTCTTTCTCCTTGACTGGTTGCCTAGCCAAGGTATGCACTACTATCCACTTCTAGTCACCCATAGCTGGAGGGAGAGTAGTTGGATGTAAAATGTAAACCGCCTCGTCTTGAATTTGAACACTGGTCGACTAGGCCATTTACGACAATTCTAACCATTACACCACACGCCTATATCTCTTTAAATACGGGTTTTATATTAAGTAGTTTCTTTGTCATAGAGTGGTTACCTAACCATGGTATGCACTTCTATACACCCATAGCTGAAGGGAGAGTAGTTGGATGCATACCCTTTCCAATTGTATAGTTATTTACTAAGGTTAGTTTAGATGCGGCACCAGGCGAGGATGGAGCGCCCAGTGAGAATCGAACTCACTAACAATGGTTTGCAAAATTAACTTGCTAACCATTACACCACGTGAGGTGCCCCCTTTCCAATGGTATAATCACCATATAAAATGTAAGCTGGAGGTACGTAGTGTAATGGTTAGAGTCGTTGGAAATGGACTCGTCGACCCCAGTTCAAATCCTGAACGAGGCCGTTTGCATTCCACATAGCGCTAATACCCTTGAGAACAGTATGAATCCAATATACTTTCCTTCCAGCTATGGGTAAATAGTATTGCAGACTGTGCTTGTTTAGGTACCAGTCTAGGAGAAGGAAAACTCTGAATTGAAACCTGTTAAAAACTCCGCTTAAGAAATTGGCCTTGTGTCATAGCCTACATATGCGGAAGGGTTTGTAAATAAATATATAGAAAATGTAAACAGCCTCGGCCTGAATTTGAACTCTGGTCTACGAGTCCATTTCCTGTGACTAATAAACATTACACCACTCGCCTCCATCTATACATATATAAAGGGCAGTTGTGTGTATATTTATGTCCGGGGGGGAAACTTCGAAAATAAAACAATTAATGACAAAGTAAATATATATACACATTCAATATCATCAGAGCTTGGTTTTTGAACAAAAATAATAGAGATCTCATTTATATTCGTGAAGAAAATTCAAAAATAAAATTTAAATGATAACAGCATAGAATTTCTTTTGCATTTAATATTCTAATTAGTAGACATTGATTTTTTCTTTTCAGAGTTGCTGGATCAACACAAGGTCTTTTTACATAAGGATTTTAATGGGGCATACTGCGAGGATCTAATTTGTGATTCAGTAATAATAGATCTGCGAGACTAAATTTTTTGCTACCACCTACTTAGGCGATGCCGGTTAACCGCTTCTAGTTTCTTTATATACGGATTATATTGTCAAATGTAGAAGACTGGGTGTTATATTCTGAAATAAAAATCGCCTTTACTAAACACTTGGTTCATCTTAATTATTTCAGATCTATTGTTAATTAATGAAACTTTTTCCTTTTGAATTTCTTATCAGATTATCTGCAGACGTTTTCCTCGGGATTAATTCAGAAGAACTTTTTTTTAATTACCAATTTTATTTTTTTAAGTGCACTTTCATGATCGTATGAGACAACATCAAAGGTGCCGTTAGCCTATTATGTCGGATGTTGTCAGCACCTCCCCTGTGTGTGTGTGTTTGTGTGTGTGTGTGTGTGTATTTGGGCAGCATCCTTTCACTTATACATGTAGAATTATAAAAATTCACGTTTCTTCAGTGTGGCTAGACATTTGTAAGCTACCTACATCCGAGATAGAAACGCAATCGATTCAGCATCAGTCTGACAGCTCGCCTATCGTCACCTACAGAATGGGAAGGGGTTTTAATTGTTTTATATATATATATATATATATATATATATATATATATATATCTTATTATAATGGAGATTGTGTGTTTTTCTGTCTGTAACCGAAACTATATTACTAATCGAGTCACAATTAACATACTTATTTTCATCCCATTCTTCATGATTTTATTTATATTTAAACTTGAATTATTAATAAAATTTCTTCACCTTTTTATTAGTGTTGTCCATATCTACATACTAATAACATGCTATTGTATTTATATATACGAAAAATAGCGGTTTGCAGTGTGAACGGGAAGGCTAATTTGCATATTGATAGTAAAAATGTGATTTTATTAAATATATGCTTAGTATTATTGATTTCTAATTGTTTGGTTTTATTTTAATGAATATGAGCAAACATCTCTCCAATGAATCTTAAATGAAATCCATTAACAAGAAAATAAGTGTAATTTTATTCTTTATTTCCTAATTTAACTAAATAGTTAAATAAGTAAAATTCAGCAATGAAAGACGGCAGTGATGGAAGAGTAAGTTTCATTTCTATTTTTCTATTATAACCCCACTCTGTTTCAAATCTTTTTATCTGCATTCTTATTAGACTTTCTAATTTAATACGATATTTCATTACATTAAAACTTAAATACTTGCACCCGGAGGGTGCATATATTTGCTAGTATGATTTAATATACCAAACCTATTGGTAAATCCTCGCAGTGAGAAAAACACAGCAAATAGTTTGATTGTAAAAATATACTACCAAACATCAACTGGGGAGAAAAGACCAAGATAATCGTACCAACCAAAAATAATCTATTGGTACAATATTTGGTAAAAAAACAATTTATATGCATATATATATATATATATATATATATATATATATATATATATATATATATATATATATTCATGCAAAACCTCCAGGAAACTAAAGATAATAAGTAAAAAGTGCTGAATACCTAAGTAGAGTCGGATCTTAGCCCTGCAGATCATTAAGCGAAACTTTTAGTAGGCTCGTCTGACTCATTAGATTTTTTATATATATATATATATATATATATATATATATATATATATATATATAAGATTAAAATTAAACAAAACACATCTCCTGTTTAACAATTTTATTAACAATCTTTTCAAGTTTTCTGGCCAACTTATTTACATTTGGATGGAATCCGTGGACTAGTCCGCCAAAGTTTTTATCCCAAGTACCTAAATAACATTGATTTTGAATGTAGTACTTACATTTTAAAATGCCTATTACACCTTTCCTACCAATTCTCGTACTTCCAGCCCCCACACCTCTTAATATAATTTCTACGTGTTCCCTTCCTAGATACTCTCACTACTACTAACTTGAAAAAAAACAACAAAAAAAAACAACTGGAATACAAACACATCACCCCTGATGATGTCACTTCGAAGTGCCGAAAGTACTTGGGATAAAAAATGGCACCGACAATGGTTTGGTTAACAAACTGAAACGCTTTAGCGTAGGCTAGATAAACATCATCTTTCAATGCAACATGTTTTTCCTTTATATATATATATATATATATATATATATATATATATATATATATATATATATATATTAAATGTTGTGTATTTTGGCAGCAAGTTATTCTCAAGGCATGTGTTATTGAACAACATGGAGTATTCCTTTTTCATTTTTTGTATTAATATTTTTCCAGTCTTCTGGCGATCTTTTTTGAGTTTGGATCGAGTTGATTCATGATATTTCCCATACTAATATCCCGAGCGCTTTCGACTGTTTCGCCAGTCGTCATCATGGGGTTACGTAATTTGGTTTTTAGTTAATTTTTTAGTTCTGTTATCTATGTTTTTTATCAAATTTGGAGAGTCTATTATTTTTAAGAAGGGGATGTTAGTTAAATGTTAGTTATTAAAGATATTTAATACGTTGTCTCCGACTTTAAATGCTATTTTGTTAATGTTAGTTTTTTTTAAATTTTTAATGCATATGGCTTCTGGGATCTGTAGGCGTTTCTTATTATTATTTTCATAGATAATTTTAGTATTTTCGTTTAAGATTTTTCTAATTTCGGGGGAGGTGGATTTTTCTGGGTGTCTTTTAATTAAGTGTTGTTTTATGGAGCGTGTGTCGGAAATATGGTATGTGAGACGGCGGGATAGTGTTGTTGTTGTATGGCCAATGTAGCTATTAGTGTATAGTTTATTTTCGCTCTTTGTACCCATGGCTAGGTAACCAGTCTAGGAGGAAGAAAACTCTGATTCAAACTGTTAAATTCGCGTTAAGAATTTGACCTTGTGTTGCATCCTGCTCGTGTGGGGGGTTGGTAAATATTATGTAACAAAATATTCAACAGTATTAATAAATAGATTGTGTTGGTTAGTATGATTGCGTTAGAACTGAGAAGAGAGCAATTTACTGCTTAGAGAAATGGAGGAGGGTTATCGGTTGGCTGAAAGGTCTTAAACTTCGATAGACCTCAATGTTTTCTGCTTCGATTTATTCGATAGTTTAAGTGAGTGACGAGACAAATATATTACAAAACATGATTTGCTTACTAGATATCTTAGTTGTAAGATGTTGTCCAATTTAACTCAGCGGATTGATTTCTCTTCCCACTCTCCCCACCTCCCCTCCCCCTCTCGCCCGCTCTCTCTCTCCTCTCTCTCCTCTCTCTCTCTCTTCTTCTCCTCTCTCTCTCCCTC
Source organism: Doryteuthis pealeii (assembly GCA_023376005.1). Taxonomy (NCBI): domain Eukaryota; kingdom Metazoa; phylum Mollusca; class Cephalopoda; order Myopsida; family Loliginidae; genus Doryteuthis; species Doryteuthis pealeii. The sequence continues at coordinate 9,830,074 of CM042162.1, forward strand.
TCTCTCTCTCTCACCTCATTTTTTGACATGTTGCATCTGATATATTATTATCTATCTTCGATCAGTCTGATTATATTAATGACCATCTATTCACCTATGCATCACAGTTATTTATAACAACACACCAACACACCCACACACACACAATTATATAATATTATATATATATATATATATACTAATATATATTATGTGAATAAAAGGTCCATTAAATACCATGGTATGTGGTTATGGACAATGTTTCACTCGCGAGTATGCTTCACCCTCTGATATGCTCTGTTTACAATAAGTGAACATTAGAGGCTCTCATAGCGTAACCTGAACTCTACAACAAACTACTGGTAGAGATAATTAGAGACCTACTTAGAATCACCTGTGTACCTAAGAAACTTGGTACGGCACCAAATATAAATTATATATATATATATTATATATATATATATATATATATATAATATAAAGTGTGTTTTCGTAAAAGTATTGAGATTGATGGGAGATGTATTTACAAGATTGAAAATGAACATATGAACTGGAACGTCTTTTTTTTCAGAATACAAGATGTGTCAAAAAGAGAACAAATTGTCATACTTTTTTTCTGACAACCTGTATATAAGTTATTTAGATTTTCGGACTGTTGTCCTGATCTTTTATTATAACACAGCGTTTCGGCCGATATTGCCCTCCTGCAAAACAGCGTTAAAATATCATCTAGCTTCTTCGGAAATGACATTGAAGATCAGTTCGTTGGCTCGTGCGAAAGTATTCCTAAATGGCCGAGAAAACAGCTCTCGCAAGAAATTGCAAAGGTAATAATTGACCACTTTATGTTGTGACACCATCTTACGTCTATATCAGCTAGCCCAGTCGGTGAGAGCGTTCGCTAGACACACATCGGTCTATTCGATACCAGCCCTCACCAATCAGCGTATGAGTAGCACAGGGATATATGTACGGTAAAGTACGAGGCTGATGGTACGGTGTGGCACTCCAATCTCAGACGCAAAAAACAGTCTCCTTGTCTAGCGCTTAGTGAAAGGAGGAAGACTCCACGCTGATTGGCTGATTCCGTCTTTAGGCCACCCCGACAACTTTACTTTACTTTACTATATGTGCGGTAAGTAAGGAGCACGGGATGGTAGGTGTGGCGCCCACTTCAGACGCAAAAACAGTCTATTTAGTCTCACGCTAGTGTAAAGGGGATAGACTCCCCTCGCTGATTGGCTGATACCGATCTGTGTTAGGCCCATCTCACGAGACGACCTTTGTTGATTTAGGCATGGCAACCCTTTTTGGGGTTATTTTATGCCAAAGACATTTGGTTTATTCATTATTGATGCAACATTTTTTAAACGCATCATTTTTTCTCTTTAGCCCATAGATGGACGCTCCCAGAATCTAGCTATATATTTCCAAACTCCTCCGAACGAGCAGGATATGACACAAGTTGTAATTTCTATAAATGGAGTTGAAGCAGCTTAAATTCAGAGTATTTCTTTCCTAGACTAGTACCTACTATGGTTAAAGGCCGACTTTACCCCTACTATTATCCCTTGCTGGCAAGGAGGAGTATTTAGATGCATACCATTCCCAAGGATATTACCGCTGATGTGCAATGCAAGTAGCCTCGTCCAATGATTGTTGAAACACGGGTCGACCGAGTCCATTAGAACGATGCCCGGACCTCCTCATTTTTAATATGGGTTTTTAACTGATTCAGAGGCTTCTTTCTCCTTGACTGGTTGCCGTAGCCAAGGTATAATGACACTAACTAATCCGATCTAGCTTCTAGGTCACCCAATAAGCTGGGAGGAGAGAGTAGTTGGATGTAAAAATGTTAAACCGCCTGTCCTTGAAAATGAACACTGGTCATCGACTAGAGCCATTTACGACAATTCTACCATTACACGCACTACCCTAATCTCTTAATACGGGTTTATTATTAAGTAGTTTCCTTTGTCATACGAGTGCGTTTACCTAACCATGGTATTGCACTTCCTAAACACCATAGCCTGCACGCAGGAGAGTAGTTGGAGCATACCTTACCAATTGTATAGATTATACCTAGTTAGTTTAGATTGCGGCACCAGTGCGAGGATGGAGCGCCCAGTCAAGTAGAATCGAACTCGACTAAACAATGGTTGGCAAAATTAACTGGCTAACTTACACCACCGTGAGTGCCTTTCCATGGTAGATAGATCACCATATAAAGCTAAGCCTGGACGGTACGTCAGCTGTATGGTTAGCAGTCGTTGGAAATGGACTCGTCGACCCAGTTCAAATCCTGAACGAGGCCGTTTGCATTCCAACATAGCGCTAATACCTCTTGAGACCAGATGAATCCCATATACTCTTCCTTCCAGCTATGGGTAAATAGTAGTGCACGACTGTGCTTTGTTTACGGTACCAGTCTAGGAGAAGGAAAACTCTGATTGAAACCTGTTAAACACTCCGCTTAACGAAATTGGCTCTGGTGTCATAGCCACCATGTATCGCGGAAGGGTTTGTAAAATAATATACGAAATGTAAACAGCTCCGGCCCCTGAATTTGAACTCTGGTCTAACGAGTCCATTTCGCTGTGACTAATAAAAACATTACAACTACTCGCCTCACATCTATAGCATATATAGGGCATGTTGTGTATATTTAAGTCCGGGGGGGAACTTTCGAAATAAACAATTAATGAAAGAAATATATATACAGCATTCAATCTCATCAGAGCTTTGTTTTTGAACAACATAATAGACGATCTCATTTATATTCGTGAAAGAAAATTCAAAAATAAATTTAAATGAATAACAGCATAGGAATTTCTTTTGCATTTAATATTCTAATTAGTAGACATTTGATTTTTTCTTTTCAGAGTTGCTGGATACACAAGTCTTTTTACATAAAGGATTTTAAAAGTGGGGCATACTGCGAGGATCTAATTTGTGTTCAGTAATAATAGATATCTTGCGAAGACTAATTTTTGTCTACCACCATACTTAGGACGATGCGGTAACGCGCTTCTATTTTTTTATATATGTTTATTGTCAAATGTAGACTGGTGTTATATCTGAATAAAAATCGCCTTTTACTAAAGCACTTGGTTCATCTTAAATTATTTCGATCTATTGTTAATTAATGGAAACTTTTTCCTTTTTGAATTTCTTATTCAGACTTATCTGCAGACGTATTTCCTTGCGATTTAATTCAAGAAGGAACTTTTAGTTCAAAATCCTGGATCAGGCTGTTTGCATTTCACATAGTGCTAATACTCTTGACAAAGATATGAATTCAACTATTCTCTCTTCAGCTATGTGTAAATAGTAGGGCAGACTGGTCTCTTGCTATGGCAACTAGTCTTGAAGTAATACATTGAATTCAGACCAGAGATTCTCTTTTCATTAGTAAGAAGAAAAAAACTATTCTGAGAGCTCCTCCTCCTCCTCTATAGTAGGGGGAGGAGGAGAACAAACTATTTTGACTAATAAGAGATCCGGTTTTGTTTGAATTCAATTTTCCTTCTTGAAAGGTTGCCATACCAAGGTTAAAGAGCATAATCTGCCCTACTATTTACCCATTCGTGGAGGAAGACTAGTTGGATGCATACCTTTCCTCAAGGGTAGGCATTTATCCAACCCATTCTCTACAGGTAGGATCTGACACAAGCTCTTATGAGGCATCCAGTGAGGATTGAACTTACTGTAGAATAATCATACTAGTTCCAATTACCAATTGGTAAGACAAGGCAACAAGTAGTCGTAATTGAATGTGTAATACGATGTTGGTCGGGGTGCTAAATGTAATACTATGATCTGGTCACGGGACCAAATGTAATACTGTGCTGTCGCAGCGTCGAATCTAACGCGATGGGTGTTCTTTGACCCACATGAAAGTTGAAGTGCTTGTTCCGGGCTGTACCTGAAAATGACAAAATTCACCAAGGTTGTTCCACAATTAACACGAACGCGTTTTTAACAATAAAATACCTTTATTAATCATACAGTGATTAAAAATCATGTACAACCACAAAGGGGTATCGAGTTGAAGTTGAGTCGGTATTTTGTGGACTGATTGGCGATATATGCTGGGTTCTGATTCAAATTCAGGACTTTGAGTAACAAGATGACAAAGCAAAGACGGTGACAAGGGCCATGAGATGGAGCTATCAATTTGCTAGGGAAGCAGCTGTCCGATCTGGTCAAGGACCAGCTCTCCACTCTGGTCAAGTACCAGCTCTCCAATCTGCCTGGGACCCTTTTGGGTCCTCTTTTATGGATTCCAAACCCCTGAATCCAGGGCTCTGATTGGCCAGCCAATCGAAACGCCGGACCAATGGCCCTACAGTGTAAACATCAGGAGGTGTACGAAACCCCACCCACGCGGTCGCATTTGATTGGACGGCCAATCAAAATCATGGCTCTGGGTTACACATCTCGGAGGGGGGCAACAAGTCTCCGCCCCAGTTTTCTGATTGGTGAGGCACCTGATAATATTTTTGTTATTGTATAAATGGTCCTGTCAATTGCTATGATAATTCCCAGAAACTGGCGTAAGACCACCCGGGGAAATTATCATTCCCACTAAATCAACACTTTTAAGATTTAATCTTTCAAAATGTCTTTGTTAAATAAATTTTTCTGGTCCTACACAGTCCCCACAAGAACAACATTAGATATGGATGTCAGCAGTCATAAAAAACAGACATTCGTTTTTATAGCAACCACTTTTAGCCTGGATAAATTGGTTCCTATCTTTTGGAGTCTCCATGTAAATGATAATATGATAAAACAGACTTTTGCTTTACATTAACCTATTTCTGCCATTAGGAATGGTTTTGTTCAAAATTATTTATCATCTTGTTTCGACGCTACAAGAATGATAATATATATTTATATGAAAACATTTGTATAAACAAAAAGTCATTTGTGTTATATCAACCACTTTTAGCCATTAGAATTTCTTTGTGTTAGAGTAATTAATTTTATCTAGTGTTGACTTTACCACACCACTGACCTGTACTCTAATCTAAGTCGCTTGTACGACTCTAGACTCAATTGTTATTTTTAAGTATCTAGTCAGATATCGCCAATCAGTCCATAACACTACTACAGTGTTATAAATGCAAATCTATCTTGCTGCAATACTACTGCAAAATTTCAGGGTATTTATGAATCCTCATAACATCATAGAAACCAAGCAGCCAATCAGGACTCAAGGAATGGAATCACCCAAATGCATGAGTGAACTATTCTTGATTCCTATAAGTACTAATTGTCTTGAGACTGGTTCAGTTGTGCTTAGCTAGTTGCTGTTGTTCAAACCAACAGTACACTAACTCACATCAGAAGGCGTTGGCAAAGGGTCTTAGTGTACTGGGTTTGACGTTAAACTGCATCTAGTGCTGAAGTTTCTCTTCTGGAACTCTGGAAGATGTAGAGTACCACATTATCGCCATTGCTCCGATATCCATCCGGACCCGGAATCCTATTACGTGTTAAGATCCCATCAGATATATCCGGGTTAAAGGATATATTATGAAGTTGGTATTTGGTATATCATCGCAGTAGTAGTTGGTGCGTCGAATAGCAGTCTGTCTTCCGAGCTGTCGTGGTGTAGTCTTGCGAGTAAATTTAGGCTTGTAAGCTTAGGGGTATTTACATGTGTCCCACTTTCACACGATATGGCACAAGGCCGTTTTATCTGGACACTACCCACAAGCCGAGACTCATGGATAGTAGGTAGAAAAATTGCTTCGGTCCCGTTGGCATTGCCCCTCAAGGGGGCGCCAGGGATCGCCGCTATTAATTAAACACAACCTGTCCAGGGCCGAAGCTCACTGGACAGGTAGGCTTTGGTTTATTTTCCCAGTTCCCCACTCGCACCGAGTCAGGCACGAAGGCCCTATTTATGTGGGACCACCCACAAGCCGAGACTCATGGGTGGCGGGTAGAAAAATTGCGTCGATCCCGCCGGCATTCCCCCTCAAGGGGGGGGGGCGCTGAGCAATAAACCCAGCCCTGCCCCTTTAAGTCAAGGGGGCAGGTGTTGCCTGAAGGGAT
>CM042162.1:9841118-9881118 GCA_023376005.1 Doryteuthis pealeii
AGGACAATAGTCCGAATAATCCAATTAATACTAATTATCAAGCCTCGTCCCAAAAATTCAGAGAAATGTTTATAAAATGTTATAGTTTGTTATTTAACAACATGCAAATCTGTTAAATAATAAATCTAAATTAACTTTGAGAGTAGCGACAATATTCTAATATGCTTTTAATAGAGAGATGATACAATTTCATTCTAGATCACGTTTGCCTAGCTCGTTAGAAATATCTAAAAAAATAAACTGCTACCGTAATTAAGCATTACCATAGCGACATAAACCAAAAAATAGTCGATTATTATAGTTTAGGTAAATAATACTCAGTTTTGATAATGGTTCAGAAATGAACCGAATGTACTTGGTTTAATAATAATAACTCGTTCGGACAACTGATGAATGCCTTTCAAAAAATTGTTACAAAACTAGAAATGAAAAAAATAAATTTCAGCTATTTTCAACCAGGTTTCCAGAGTGGTGGTAGATGGCACGGTTGTTGGAGAGCTGAACGTTTCTAAAAGATAAATAAGTAATATATATATATATATATATATATATATATATATATATGATGGACTATCCCGTCGATTTCGATGTATAGGTTCCGACAACCTCTTTCATTTAACCTATATATATTATATATATATATATATATATATATATGTATATATATATATATATATATATATATATATATATATATATATATATATATATATACATATATATATATATATATAATACACAGTTTTGATAATGGTTCAACAATGAACCGAAAGTACTTGGTTTACTAATACTGATCGACGCCTTAAAAAAAACACTGCAGCGTAAGTGAAATAAACATTACTCGTTTATGAACTTGTGTTTTTCAATTTTGTCATAATATTATATCCTGTCGGATTTACTTCCACTTTTTCCTCACATATATATATATATATGTGTGTGTGTGTGTGTGTGTGCGTATATATATATATATATATATATATATATATATATATATATATATATATATATATATATATATATATATATATATATATATACTATTCGAAACAAAACATCTTTCAGCTTGAACGTTTCGCGTGGTGGAAGAAGTATAAGAACCCCTCACATGGTTTGTAATGTGAGGGGGTGAAGACGTGATTTTTTTTCATTCCTTCCTCTCATCCTCCTTGTTTTTGTTCGGTTATTATCCAATTTCTACATCTTTAAACATTTGTCAACTGAATTTCTCTGAAGAGATTGACCGAAAAAAAGGAAAAATAAAATAAAATTAAGACATAAGGGTTCCGTAGCTTTTCATTTTTAGAAATTCAATATTTTTTTCGCTCCTTAATAAAAATTCTGTACCTACAAAAAATTATATATATATATATATATATATATATATATAATTAGGATTAATATATTTAACGCTAAAAGTGTTTGTAATCCCTTAACTATTTACAGTGCTCTATGCGCTAACATGCAAAGAAATATCTCAATTCATTTGAAGTATAAAATTAGTTAATAATAAAACACAATAGAAATTTACGACGATTGAATATTAATTCATCTATATAAACAACGTGAAACTCTGAGTCGTAAGTTGTTTTCCTGTTCAATTATTATTTCAATTTATACTTTAAAATTTAATACTATTCCCTTTTTTTGAAAACTGGTGTCTCTCAAACGATTCTTTCCTTCCTCTAGCATAGCAGTTCTCGCCAATGTCAGAAACAGGGAAAGGAAGAAATCGCTTTTTTAAGAATACATATATATATAGTTGTGCAAGTGTGTGTGTGTGTGTGTGTGTGTGTGTGTGAGAGAGAGAGAGAGAGAGAGAGAGTGGGGGGGGAGTTTTTAATGTCTGCCCATGAAACGATGGCACACATTTCGAGTACACAGAACAGATTTATCAAATCGTTCATCTGTCAAATTACTCGACATTTCTCGGGGTTTGGGATCAGCTTGTTTTGCCTTCGGCCAGAGAAGGTCATAAAATAGATATGCCTGGTGCCTGGAGATTTAAACTCCCGCTAAAATACTATCCCGGCATTAGTTAACATCAATATTGATAGAAATTATAATAAATCTTTAGCCATCTTGAAAAAGTCCCTAAAGAGTTCACATAACAAACAAAAAAAAACACCATTTATACAGGATTTACAACGGACAACCAAAAATAATTGAATAAATATATAGATAATACAAGACCTTAATATGTGAACTCCGATAAAACAGAGTTCATGGACTGCAAACAAATTGGGTGTTCCTTAGTGTTGGGTATGATCCTTTGGTTATTACTTAGTGTTGGGTAAAATCCTTGCGTAGAGCAAAGTCCTTGGTTGCAGGTCCGTTCGTCAATGTCGAATAACGTGCTCATGAATGGCTTTCGATATCGGCAATTAGATAGTTAACTAACCACGTATTCGAGCTATTGATTTGCTGAGTTTAATCCACGTGCCCACGTCAAGTCTATAAGTTTAAGTGGTGGACCTCAGCACACATTATTTTACGAAAAATTCCAACAAGATGGGGACTACACAAGAGTCCGTGCTGTTTTGAAAAAAAATCTTTGAGGCATCAACTTATAAAAACGCACCTGTACGGTCACTTACCTCCAATATCAAAGACAACGACGTAATGAAGAGATTTCAACGAAGGCACATCATGAAAAAGAGAAGTGGCAGTCAAGTGGTCACAGAAAAAAAACCTACACACATTATTGCTGTTTTTCAACCTCCCTCATGTCACATCCTGCTCGTGCAAGAGCAGGTTGATAAATACATAAAAATGGCTCTTATAAATGTCGTTCCTTCAGCTAAATAATTGACCATTCTATTTTTTATTATAAGGAAAGAAAGGGAAGAAAAAGTACATGCTACACAGAAAGAATATGAAAAGAAAGAAACACTATGCTAATGCTATGAGATAATGGCAGAACAGTTGTTGTGGAAGACTTTCCTGTGCGTATATTGACTTCCCTTTGTGTAGATGAGATATTACTACCTATGTATGTAAAATTATTATAAGTTAGTTTATACTGAAAAGAGGTAATTCCCTTTGTGTAGATGAGATATTACTACCTATGCATGTGAACTTATTATAAGTTAGTTTATATTGAAAAGAGGCAATTCCCTTTGTGTAGATGAGATATTACTACCTATGTATGTGAACTTATTATAAGTTAGTTTATACTGAAAAGAGGTAATTCACTTCGTGTAGATGAGATATTACTACCTATGTATGTGAACTTATTATAAGTTAGTTTATATTGAAAAGAGGTAATTCCCTTTGTGTAGATGAGATATTACTACCTATGTAGGTGAAATTATTAGTTTATACTGAAAAGAGGTAAAGTTTAGTAAACAATATCGGACATTTCAATTTGAGAATTCATTCATGCGAATACGAGTAGAATTTGATTGCATTTCAGCAGAGGTTTCTGGTGAAAACAATTTTATAAATGCTGAGAATTTATGGTGAATAAGATGTTCTGCTTGAAGAAAAAAAATAAGTTAAGAACTGCGGGAAGAGAAAAAAAAAACTTCGATAAAAAACAAGGAGGTAAAAATTGTACAATACGTTGGACAATCTGAGAAATTATATATATATATATATATATATATATATATATATATATATATATATTGTGTCCATTTTCAAAGCTTAATATGTTTATTATATTAAATTAAGAACTCTTACAGTCCTTTACGTCTGATAGGCATAGAAATATTTTTTTTAAATAGCGACACACATTCACATGGAGACACAAATATACGACATTGTATATATATGCACACACACACACAATATATATATATATATATATATATATAATATATATACGCACACACATATATATACACACATATATATATGTATATATATATATATACACACACACACACACATATATATATATATATATATATATATTACCAGAATCTATGATTAAAACTATCTCACTTGATGAGACACTAGTGTGCCAATATATACAGTTTTATTGGGAGAGTGCACACTATCTTTGATTGAGCAAAAACGAAAATTACAAATATTTTGTAAATTTAGAAGTGGACAGTATCAAGTAAGCAGGAATGAAAGGAAAAGTTAAAAAAGAATATCTTAGGTGAACATGAACACTAGAAACCAAGCTTAACAGCAGCAATCTTATCAAAGGAAAAAATACCTGGGCCGTCGCCATTATAAGATACTCTGGGGTATTCTTAAAATTGACAAAAGAAGAACTCAGACAGATCGACCAAAGGACTAGAAAATTAATGCCCATGCACAAGGCTCTACACCCTAGAGACGATAGAGATGGATCAAGAAAGGAGTGGGGAAGAGGTCTTGCCAACATAGAGGACTAAGTAGAGGCCACAATCCAACAACTGGAAGACTACACAAAAGAGAGCAAAGACAGATTACTTATGACAGCCAGCAATAGCAGAAGTAATATAAGGACAAACAGAAAAACAGCCAAAACTAGAAAATGAAATGGGAAGAAAACAATTATATGGACACTTCAAACGACAACTCGGAGAGGTTGCACATGAAAACACATTGACATGGTTAAGAAGAGGAAACCTCAAAATAGAAACTGAATCACTAATAATTGCTGCACAAAATGATGCCATTAGGACAAATTATATCATTATTGATAAGACGCAACAAAACAGTAAATGTAGACTATGCGGTGACTAAGATGAGACTGTAAACCATGTACTCTGCGAATGTAGCAAACGAGCACAACGGAAATACAAAGCTAGACAGGGGTTGGGAGGGTGATCCACTGGGAATTATGCAAATAATTAAATTTTGACTATACAACAAAATGGTATGTGCATAAACCAGAATTTGTTCTTGAGAAAGAAACGCATAAAATTATCTGGGACTTCGAGATAAAGACGGATGACCTTATACCAGCAAGGAGACCAGAGCTAGTGTTGATTAACAAAAAAGAAAGAACTTGTCAACTGGTGGATTTTGCAGTGCCAGCAGATAACAGAGTGAAGCTGAAGGGAAACGAAAAAATGGACAAATACCTGGACCTTGCCAGAGAACTGAAAAAGTTATAGAATATGAAAGTCAAAGTGTATTATTTTTGTGTGTATCTTTGTGTGTGTCAGAGTATGTGTGTACGAGTGTTAGTGCGTAGACGTTTGTGTCGACCCCTTTGTGCGTTTGTGACTGTATGCTCGTGCGTGTTTGTGTAAATAATCGCAGAAAACTGTTTAATGTATCAAAAAGTGCTCAAATGCAAGCCAGCAGAGCAGTATAAAAACTAAATATAATTAGATTATTACCATCTTACTATATCATAAATGAAAGACGATCTTTTTGAATTAAGAAGAAACTCTCCGAACCAGAGAAACATTGTTGATTGTTGATTGGTTGGTTGGATTTTACGGCATGTCAACCTTTCTTGGGTTATTTTATGCCAAATACATATTTTAATAGACACTGAATTTCTTAAACTAATTTTTTTAACACACAGTTTCTTGAAGGGATTTATTCTATTTAACCCATAGATTATACCCTTAAAGGTACTACAACTTTAGATCCGAGAAAGGGTTGGTTTAGCTCAGTCGGTAGAACGTTCGGCTAAGAATCACAAGTAACTTGGTTCGATACCGGCACTCCCCAACTCAGCGTATGAGTAGCACAGGGACTTATGCGGTAAAGTGAGGTGCTGCTGGTAGGTGTGGCGCTCAACCTCAGACGCAAATAGAATCTCCTTTGTCTAGCGCTAGTGAAAAGGGAATAGACTCCCTCGCTGTCTGGCTGATACCGACATTAAGCCGCCACGACAACTTTATTCATAAAGAAATAAGACCTGGAAGGAATGACAATGAATGTATACTACACACTCTCCAGAGTTCCAGAATTGGAGCCTCACCACTAGATGCAATTTAACGTCATACCCAGGACACTAAAATAAAAAGGGTTGGGGTTTTCCATAGGACAATAGGATCGTGACAATTATATAGGTGCTAGGGCTTGACGTAACCAGCTGATTGGTCGGCTGGTTGTAACTCTGACCGCCCGTCTAACCTAAGCAAGGGCCAAAGTGGAGTTTTGCATGCTATAGATTTCTTAGCCATAAGTATTCCGTCCTTAAGCATCACGGGTTGCCACCCCCCGCCAACAGATGGCCCCAATGTGGTTATTTTACTATTTTATTATTCTGCTAAGGTGCAGTCATTGTATTCTACTGTCCCTGTCGATAGGTCGGTAGTTGTTTTTTGTTGTTGTTTTTATTCTGTAAGTTGATTATGAAATTGTAAAGAGACGGTTGTACAACATCAAGGAACACGAGTATTTGTTGTGGCTATTTTAGGCTGCAGGTAAGAGCACTTTACAATAGAGATCCCTTCTGTTCCTTAGTGTTAGATAGAATCCTTGTGTTCCTCGCTGTTAGGCAGAATTCTTGGTGGTTCTTTGGTACAGAATCCTTGGTTGTTCCTTGGGGAAGAATCCTTGTGTTAAGCAGATTCCTTGGTTATTAATCCGTCGTCCATGTCGAATACGAGCAAATGAACAGCTTTCAAGATCGGCGATTTAGTAGTTAACTAACCACGTATTCGAGCTTGTTGATTGACTGGTTTTTTTTCACGCGCCTACGCAGAGTCTATAAGTTTAAGTGGTGGGCTACAGCACACATTATATAACAAAATAATGGAGGCGTGTGGTCAAATGGTTAGAGTCGTAGGAAATGGACTCCTGGGCGAAGCTGTTTGCATTTCACTTAGCGCTAGTACCCTTGGGAAAGGTATGAATCCAATTCTCTCTCCAGCTATGGGTAAATAGCAGTGAAGACTGGGATCTTTAACCATGGCTAGGTAACCAGTCTAGGAGAAGGAAAACTCTGAATTCAAACCTGTTAAATTCCGCTTAAGAATTTGACCTTGTGTTGCATCCTGCTCGTGCGGAGGGGTTGGTAAATATTATGTAACAAAATATTCCAACAGTATTAATAAATAGATTTTGTTGGTTAGTATGATTGTCGTTAGAACTGAGAGAACAAATTTACCGCTTAGAGAAATGGAGGAGGGTTTATCGGGTTGGCTGAAAGGTCTTAAACTTCGATAGACCTCAATGTTTCTGCTTCGATTATTCGATAGTTTTAATTGAGTGACGAGACAAATATTATTACAAAACATGATTTGCTTACTAAGATGTCTTAGTTGTAAGATTTTGTCCAATTAAACTCAGCGGATTGATTTCTCTTCCCACTCTCTCTACATCCCTTCCCTGTCTCTCGTCCCTCGTCCCTCGCCCCCCCCTCTCTCTCTCTCTCTCTCTCTCTCTCTCTCTCTCTCTCTCTCTCTCTCTCTCTCTCTCTCCCACCTCATTTTTTGACATGTTGCATCTGATTATATATCTATACTTCGATCAGTCTGATTATATTAATGAACATCTATTCACCTATGCATCACAGTATACACACACACACATATATATTATATTATATATATATATATATAATATATATATAATTCAAAAGTCCAGAAACGAAATCTTCCTTAAGACACAAGAGTTTATTTTTTAAAAAACCTGTCGAAGTTTGAGAGCTCAATGTGTGCTCTTAATATTAGAGTCACAGAACAAATATATAAGTAAAGAAATAACAAAAGACTTAGAGATTTAGCATTATAGTCTATTTAAGTGTGTTATAAAAGTATTGAGATTGAAGATGTATTTACCAAGATTGAAATGAACAATGAATGGAACGTTATTTTTTTCAGAATACAAGATGTGTCAAAAATTTGAAAATATCTCGATACTTTTTTGACACACCTTGTATATATGTTATTTAGATTTCTCGGACTGGTGTCCTGATCTTTATTATTATATACACAGCGTTTCGGCCGATATCCCCTCCTGCGTAAAATATTTTCTAGTTCTTCGAAATTACATTGAAGATATGTTTGTCTCGTGCAAAAGCATTCCTAATGAACTCACTAACAATGGTTTGCAAATTTAACTTGCTAACCATTACATCACGTGAGGTGCCCCCTTTCCAATGGTATAATCACTATATAAATGGAGGTGCGTGGTATATTGGTTAGAGTCGTAGTAAATGGACTCGTCGACCCGAGTTCAAATCCTGAACGAGGCCGTTTGCATTCCACATAGCGCTAATACCCTTGAGAACCGTATGAATCCAACTACTTTCCTTCCAGCTAAGGGTAAATAGTATTGCAGACTGTGCTTGTTTAGGTAACCAGTCTAGGAGAAGGAAAACTCTGAATTGAAACCTGTTAAAAACTCCGCTTAAGAGATTGGCCTTGTGTCATATCCTACACATGCGGAAGCGTTGGTAAATAAATATATATAAAATGTAAACTGTCTCGGCCTGAATTTGAACTCTGGTCTACGAGTCCATTTCCTACGACTAATAAACATTACACCACTCGCCTCCATCTATACATATATAAAGGGCAGTTGTGTGTATATTTATGTCCGGCGGGGGGGGGGACTTCGAAAATAAAACAATTAATGACAAAGTAAATATATATACACATTAAATATCACCAGGGATTGGTTTTTGAGCAAAAATAATAGAGATTTGATTTATATTCGTGAAGATAATTTAAAAATAAAATTTAAATGATAACAGCATGGAATTTCTTTTGCATTTTATATTCTAAATAGTAGACATTGATTTTTATTTTCAGAGTGGCTGGATAAACGCAAGGTCATATTTTTACATACTGATTTTAATGGGGCATATTGCGAGGATCTAATTTGTGATTCAGTAATAATAGATCTGCGAGATTAATTTTTTTTACGCCCGACCTAGGCGATGCCGGTAAACCGCTTCTAGTTTCTTTATATACGGATTATATTGTCAAATGTAGAAGACTGGGTGTTATATTCTGAAATAAAAATCGCCTTTACTAAACACTTGGTTCATCTTAATTATTTCAGATCTATTGTTAATTAATGAAACTTTTTCCTTTTGAATTTCTTATCAGATTATCTGCAGACGTTTTCCTCGGGATTAATTCAGAAGAACTTTTTTTTAATTACCAATTTTATTTTTTAAGTGCACTTTCATGATCGTATGAGACAACATCAAAGGTGCCGTTAGCCTATTATGTCGAATGTTGTCAGCACCTCCCCTGTGTGTGTGTTTGTGTGTGTGTGTGTGTGTGTGTGTGTGTGTATTTGGGCAGCATTCTTTCACTTATACATGTAGAATTATAAAAATTCACGTTTCTTCAGTGTGGCTAGACATTTGTAAGCTACCTACATCCGGGATAAGAGCGCAATCGATTTAGCATCAGTCTGACAGCTCGCCTATCGTCACCTACAGAATGGGAAGGGTTTTTGAATGTTTTATATATATATATATATATATATATATATATTAATAATATATATATATATAATATTATATATATATATATATATACACAGAATTAGAATTAAATAAAGACACATCTTCTGTTTAACCATTTATTAACAATCTTTTCATGCTTTCTGGTATCTTATCTTTACATTTGGATGGAATCCGTGGATTAGTCTACCAAAGTTTTTTATCCCAAGTACCTAAATAAGATTGATTTTGAATGCAGTAGTTACATTTTAAAATGCCTATTACACCTATCCTACCAATTCTCCTACCTCCAGCCCCCACACCTCTAAATATAATTTCTACGTGTTCCCTTCCTAGATACTCTCACTACTACTAACTTGAAAAAAAACAAAAAAAACAAAACAACTGGAATACAAACACATCACCCCTGATGATGTCACTTCGAAGTGCCGAAAGTACTTGGGATAAAAAATGGCACCGACAATGGTTTGGTTAACAAACTGAAACGCTTTAGCGTAGGCTAGATAAACATCATCTTTCAATGCAACATGTTTTCCTTTATATATATATATATATATTTATATATATATTATATATATTAAATGTTGTGTATTTTGGCAGCAAGTTATTCTCAAGATATGTGTTATTAAACAATACGGATTATTCCTTTTTCCTTTTTTGTATTAATATTTTTCCAGTCTTCTGGCGATCTTTTTTGAGTTTGGATCGATTTGATTTATGATATTTCCCATACTAATATCCCGAGCGCTTTCGACTGTTTCACCAGTCGTCATCATGGGGTTACGTAATTTGGTTTTTAGTTAATTTTTTAGTTCTGTTATCTATGTTTTTATCAAATTTGGAGAGTCTATTATTTTTAATATAGGGGTGTAAGTTAAGTGTTAGTTATTAAAGATATTTAATACGTTGTCTCCGACTTTAAATGCTATTTTGTTAATGTTAGTTTTTTTAAAATTTTTAATGCATATGGCTTCTAGGATCTGTAGGTGTTTCTTCTTATTATTTTTATAGATAATTTTAGTATTTTCGTTTAAGATTTTTCTAATTTCGGGGGAGGTAGATTTTTCTGGGTGTCTTTTAATTAAGTGTTGTTTTATGGAGCTTGTGTCGGAGAGATGGTATGTGAGACGGCGGGACAGTGTTGTTGTTGTATGGCCAATGGCTATTAGTGTATAGTTTATTTTCTGAGAGGCACTCTCGGAATGGGCAAATTGATCTATATACTACGTTCGTTTGGCATAGGGGATTTTTTTAAATAATAGACTCTCCAAATTTGATAAAAACATAGATAACAGAAGATTGGAAAAATATTAATATACAAAATGAAAAAGGAATACTCCGTATCGTTTAATAACACATGCCTTGATATATATATATATATATATATATATATATATATATATATATATATATATATATATATATATATTTATATATATGTTTATATCTATCCATCTATCTATCAACATGTCTATATTTTAAGTATATATATAAATATATTCATATGGGTTTGTGTGTGTGAATGGGTGTGTGTTTTTGTGTCTGTGTTTGCTTCTGTATCTATCTATCTATCTATCTATCATATTGTTCATATCTATATAGTTACTGTTGATTTATAGACGTGTCCCTATATTTCATTGACTCGATTTGTATATTCCCGTCTCTATGTTTGTGTACATCCAATTTCCTGTATCTCTTTTACAGCTTATTTATATTGTTTTCATTTTGGGCATCTGTCTACGTTTGTGTATGCTCATATATAGTAAGTTTCTTACTGTTTATAGACGTGTCCACACGCAAACACGCACACATTCTATGTTAGATTTATGATTTCGATCTTATTGATAAATACTGTATTGATATTCTCCAAGCTCACTCTGTTCGTAAGCATATCTCTCTCTCTCTCTCTCTCTCTCTCTCTCTCTCTCTCTCTCTCTCTCTCTCTCTCTCTCCATAATTATATATATATATATTATATATTTGTGACTCTGGTTCTCAGTCTGTATATATTATATTAGTATATATTTATGTATATATAAATGTCTATAATATATATTATTTGGGATTTAGTGTGAAGCATGGGGTGTGAAATATATAAGAAACTCAGTTTTGGGGATGTTAAGTTTCGTTTTATTTCATTCTAATATTTCGAAGACTTGACCCTCCTTCTTCAGGGTAATATAGAATGACAATATATATATATATATATATATATATATATATATATATATATATTATATATATGAGGTTAAGTAAACAAACTAATGTGTTTATTTTTATATGGCTTTAAGTTTTCGAGTAACACACGGAACAGTCTCCCATGTCTATAACCTTGCTGAAGAGACCTAATAGGTCGAAATGTACATTCAGGGATTGACATTTTCTCGATTTGTTTAGCCTTACATTTGAACATATATGCCCGCCTAAATTCATTAATTATTAACTAATTAATTTTCAAAATTAGGCATGACTTCAATTAAGCACATATTTTCCAAAATATATATAAATATATATATATAAAGTAAAAAAAAAGAAAAATCGTCGGAGCGGCCGAAAGTCGGTATCAGCCATTCAGCGAGGGAGTCTATTCCCTTTTCACTAGCGCTAGACCAAGAAGATTGTTTTTGCGTCTGAGGTGGAGCACTACACCCACCACCAGCTCCTTACTTTACCGCACAGATCCCTGTGCTACTCATACGCTGAGTTGGCGAGGGCCGGTATCGAACTAGGAACCTTGTGGTTTCTAACCGAACGCTCTACCGACTGAGCTAACCCGGCCCCTGACCTGTGGAAATATCACAGTATGGTAGATTAATTAATAGGTCCTGTTAGTTATTACATATTTTCGTATTTTTTAGAGACCATCATTCTGAATGACCCAGATCGATAGCCGATTATAATGCCATAAAATATATGACGCTTCCTGCTTATGGAGTCCTTCGTATTGCTGACCCACTTATTATACACAATACACATCTCCAATGAACAGGAATTCAGAAAATCAGAAATAATATTTTTTTTTTTAAATGTGTTCATCAGAAAACAGAACTACAAGTCTGTAGATTTGTTTTCTTTATTGCAACATATATGTGTAACATCACGTCATATTGATATTTCTGTCATATATGTATATTAGTACGGGGTCTATAAATCCCAATCGTTTCATATCTATCTATCTATCTATCTATCTATCTATCTATTCTTCTAGTCATATACACCTTGATACGTTCATATCTAACTATCTATCTGAGGTCCATAAATCACAATATTTCCACATCTATCTATCTGTCTTTATCTATTCATATACATCTTGATAGGTCCATATCTATCTATCTATCTATCTATCTATCTATCTATCATATATATATATATATAATATATATATATAATATATATATATATATATATAAAACTATCAGCTCCTTACTTTACCACACAGATCCCTGTGCTACTCATACGCTGATATATATATATATATTATATATATATATATATATATATATATATATATATATGATAAGTATGTAAACACGGTGTGTTTGGATATGGCTTTTAGCCGACAATTTTTGAGAGAATATGTGCTTAATTGAAGTCGTACCTAATTTTGAAAATTTATTGATTAATAATTAATTAATTAGGCGGGAATGCCTATTTAAATGTAAGGCCAAACATTGATTTTTCACGATTTGTTTGGCCTTACATTTGAATAGGCATTCCCGCCTAATTAATTATTAATCAATTAATTTTCAAAATTAGGTACCACTTCAATTAAGCACATATTCTCCCAAATATATATAATATATATATATATATTATATATATATATATTAAGTAAAATTAAAGTCGACGGGGTGTACTAAAGTCGGAATCAGCCAGACAGCGATGAAGTCAATCCCCTTTTCACAAGCTATAGACCAAGATGATTGTTTTGTCATCTGAGGTGGAGCGTTACATCTACCATCAGCTCCTCACTTTACCACAAAGATCTCTGTGCTAGTAATGCACTAATTTGGCGAGGGCCAGTATCGAATCCAGAGCCTTGTGGTTCCTAGTTGGACGCCCTACCGACTGAGCTAAACCGACCCTACTTATCTTGATACATATCGATGAATTCATATCTATTTATCAATATATTTCAGTCACATTACATTTAGATATGTTCTTTATCTATCTATCTATCTATCTATCTATCTGCTGGTCCTTGGTATAGCGGTAAACTGCATCTAACGGTGAAGTTCCACTTTGGAGCTCATATGGGTGCTAGAAGGCGGTGGCTGAGGGTCTACATCTCCTAGGAATGACGTTAAACTCTATCTGATGCTGAGGTTCCAGATTTTGAGGCTTGGGGAATGTGGAGCACCCCTTCATCACCATTGCTCACTGGTCCACTCTGTCCCGGAGTGGTAGTACCTGTTAGGGTCCCATCTATGGGTTAAATAGAAAACATGAGTTTATAAACAAAATTGTATTATCCATTAAAAATGAAATTATTTCAAAACTTTGTTAGCATTAAACATTTTTTTACCAATAGAAGTATTTGGCATAAAATAACCCGACCGTAAAACTCAACCAACCAACCACTTTGGAGCTTTGGAAGTGAGGAGTGCCCCTTCATCACCATTACTCTCAGGTCTTCTCTTACCCTTAGGATTACATCTGTGTGTTAAATAGAAAAAATGAGTTCGAAAAATGTGATCTAAAAAACGTTTTAAAAGGAATTGAATATCTAACTAGAATGAAATAAACCAAGAAGGGTTGCCATGCCGTAAAGTCCAACCAGCTAACTGACCAACCAACCAACCAATCAATCAACATCTATCTATTATCTATCTATCTATCTATCTATCTTAGTCTCTTCATATGCATGGTTAATTTCGCAGGGATTGTTCGCTGTGTACTGTGGCCGAGGCGACGAGTCCATTTCCCATGACTTTAACCATTACACCACGCACTTCCCATATATAGATATCAAAATTTCTCATCCATATGTCGCCCCGAGTTCAAATCCTGGTCGCGGTAATTGCCTTTCAGTTAGCGCTAATACTTTGGAAAGGTATGAATCCTGCTCTCCCTCCAGCTATGCATAAATAGTAGGGCAGACTGGGCTGTTTAACCTTGGTTAGGCAACCGGTCTAGAATTCAAACCTGTTGAACTCCGCTTAAGAAACTGACCTTGTGTCGCATCCTCGTGCGGAGAGGTTGGCAAATATATATATATATATATATATATAATTATATATTTATATATATTAGAGAGAGAGAGAAGAGAGAGAAGAGAGAAGAGGAATGAGAGAGAGAGAGAGAGAGAGAAAAAGAAACATGAGAGATTTTTTGAATATATTTGAGAAGAAAGCCTAATCTGTAAATATTAATACTCTATACACCCTATATATATATATATATATATATATATATATATATCGGATATATATATAATTATATTATATTATTATATATATATATAATACCCGCTATAAATATATATATATATATATATATATTATATGTATATAGGTGTCCCAAAAGTCGCGTACCATATAATTGTTTTTGTTGTTTTTTTTCCAGATTTTATTGGATATGGGTGAGAAATTAACAATACAGAAAGAGTTAAATTGGTTTTTATGTTTGGAAGAGATAGGGCTACATACCACTCTGTAGCTGAAGAATTCAACCGCACTCATCCCGAACGAGAAAAAACCATTGAAACCATAACCACTGTCTGCCGTTTTGATAAAACGTTTCCAAGAACTGGTTCAGTTGCTGCGTGAGAGACGTGGTCGAAGAAAGAGTGCAACTGATGAAGCAACATCAACTATGGTTTTGGCGATGTTGCTAGAAGCCCCGTGAAAATCAGTAAGGAAAATAAGCCAGGGAGCTTACGATTAGCAAATCATCAGTACATCGTATTCTTAAGACACAGAAATTTCCTTTTTATAAAGAGAATTGATGTATTTATCAATGGAGAGAGTGAACAATTTGAGCATCTCTTATGATTATGATGAATAAAATTAATATTCATATGTCTTTTTATACTTTTTATATATATTTTCATACATGGTGCGCGACTTCTGGGACACTCTGTATATATATATAAATATGTATGTATGTATATAAATATATAGTAAAAGTAAAGTTGTCGGGGCGGCCTGATGTCGGTATCAGCCAGACAGCGAGAGAGTCTATCCCTTTTCACTAGCGCTAGACCAAGGAGATTGTTTTTGCGTTTGAGATGGAGTGCCACACCTACCCTCAGCTCCTTGCTTTACCGCACAGATCCCTGTGCTACTCATATGCTGAGTTAGCAACGGTCGGTATCGAACTAGGACCTTGTGATTTCCAGCCGAAATATATATGTGTGTGTGTGTGTGTGTGTGTATGTGTGTGTGTTTGTGTGTGTGTGTGATTCTGTGAGGAAATATAATGGAAAAGTGTATAACGAACACAAACAATTCAATTCTATAATTATTTTGTTTCTGTTGATTTCAGAAACTTCATCAGAATGACTTTATTGGTTTGTACTCATTGGTATGTACATTTGGTGGAGACGTCAGTCTATAGGTAAAGAATGTGTGTTGCATTGTTCGTGATTTTGATTTTGAGTGTCTCCTCAGCTAGATAATCGATGATTCCGTTTTACTATAAATAAAAAAGGAAGAAATATGACATGTTACACAGAAAATATGATAACAAAGAAGAAGAAGGACATGCTAGAGAAAAATAATGGTAACAAAGAAAGAAAAAAAGAAGACATGTTCATAATATGCTACCAAGAAGAAAGAAGAAAGGAAGAAGGACATGTAATAAATATGCTAACCAGAAGAGAAGAAAGAGAAGGAAGGGACTGTTACATCGAAAAATATAAAAAGGAAAAGAGGAAGTGTGATAGACAAAAGCATAATGCTAATCAGTTTTCATTGAACAAATCAAAAGAATGAAGAAGGAAAAAAAGAGTGAGAGAGATAGAGACAGACAGACAGAGGAAAGGGAGAGAGAGGGGAGAGAGGGGGGGGCAGGTCGTACTTAAAAATGGAGAGATAGAGAGACTGAAACGAGAGAGAGAAATGAAGAGAGAAAGAAAGAGAGAGATACTCACAGAGGGAGAGAGAGAAAAGATTAATGATAGAACTGACTTCAATGATAGGGAGAGAGAGAGAAGAGGAGGAGAGAGAGGAAGAGAGAGAGAGAGAAAGGGGTTGGGCGCTCAAATGAGGGAATAGAGAAAGACAAGGAGAGAGAGAGAGAGAGAGAGAACTCAGGAAGGAAGAGAGAAAAAGATTAAAGTGAATTAGAGACATGACTCAAAGAGGAAGAGAAGAGAGAGAGAAGAGAAAGCGAGAAGAGAGAGAGAGAGGAGAGAGAGAGAGAGAGAGAGAGAGAAAGACTCAAAGACGAAAATCGAGAGTGGAGAAAGGAGAAAAGACTCAATGAGAAAGCGAGAAGAAGACGTGAAGAAGAGAGATAGAGATAGAGAGCGATGAACAGGGAGAAAGAGGAGAGTTTGTGTGTGTGAGTGAGTTGTGTAGTGAGGAGAGAAGAGGAGAGAGAGAGAGGAGAGAGAGAAAGAGAGAGATTTAAACAAGATAATTAATTTTTACACCCGACTGGTTTGTGTGATACGGGGCAGGTGGTCGTACATTCCTTGTCTTGTATAAGATTGCACGCAGCATTCTTGCGCAGCTCTCATTCAGCTTATTCTCTAGGCGCTTCGTAAGGGTCCAAGTGGTACAGCCGTACAGTAGCACTGATACGACTACGGCTTGGAAGAACTATCCATTTAACTTGTCAGTGAGATAGGATTTACATGAAACTGACAATTTGTTTATAGCAGGCTGTCTTTCCTATGCGTGCATTATGTAACATTATCTATTCTATATCTATCTAATCTTATCTATATATGTTATTCCTATATTTACAGGAATATTCCATACTATAATCTATATGTCTGCATGTCTGTCCTGTCTGTCTTATTTTCNATTAATAAGAATCGGATGATAAATCGTTACGATGGTTGTTAATATTGTTGATCCGAAGTTCGGCTTACATACAGCAGTGTAACATGAATCTGGTGCATGCGCAGATAGAGGTACGAGGTATGGAAGTAAGTGAGGTGCTAGTATAGTGTGATAATAAGTGGGTAAATTAGGCAGCGTCCTTCCCGGCGTCGTCTGGGCCGTAGGGGTGCATTTTTTTAAAAGAAGCTTAGTCCAGCGAGGATCATATTTACTTGAAGTGACGTTAATTTAATTCTCGGGGGATGGGCTCGAGCTTAAATCGCGCTAGTGTCAAAAATAGACCTGCATTGATCCAGCTACGTCTTGAAAAGAAATGTTAATGCTCTTCTACTCTTAAAATTTAAATGAAAAAAATCCACTTGCTGTATCATTTAGAATTTCTATTTTTTTAATTCATTCATGAATATAAATCACAAATTTGATTATTTTTGATCAAAAACAAAGCCATGGCATAATTTAATAGCTATAGATATTTACTTTCGTGCGTTAATTGTTTATTTTGAAGTTCCCCTCTCGGACATACATATACACACCAATTGCACTTTATATTTGTATATATCATATATATATATTATATATAGTTACTAATTAGCATATGTGTATGTGCTATGTGTGTGTGTGTGCTGTGTGGGAGGGTGGAGACATGTAGAAGAAACGGGATGTCACTACTTGATGGTTCGTAGTGTCGATGTTTGTGCCATGAGTGCAGTTAAGAAAATATTTTTCATGCATAATGCTTTTTTTTTTTTCACCAACAAACATCTTATTCTTTCATTTACTTTGTTTCATATTGTCCCTGCAAGAAGGATTCTTTTCTAAACCGAAATGGTTCGAACATCGACCTAGACCAGAGTACTATAAACTCTTTCAGTCCAATATAAAATCCTCGAGTTGGTCTATTATTTCGTCCAACTACTGTCATCGGATGGATTTGCTCATTTTACGCCCCTCCACGCCACACACACCACACACACACACACCACACACAAGGCACTACAACCGTGTGCTTGACACGATATCATCTTATAATATCATATATGATGACTTAAGTAGTATATAGAATATGAGATTATAGTTAAGAGGTTTTTTTTTCATGGAATACAGTGAAGATTAAGAAAAATTAAAAATTAAATAGAATACATCAAAGAGGGTCCCGCAATAATCAAAGCGACGTAATTGGCATGCGCATAAACATGAACAAAATGTCTCAAATATAACACGCAGAAGATTGTAGCAAGCCGTGAAGATGGTGAAATAACTGAAAACCTGGGTATTGAGCCATGGAAAACAATTATATTTAAAAGGCAAATCGAACAAATAAATAGAAAGCCTCGCTACAACTTGTTGTGGTTGAAGCACTTGTGATGTCTTTGTGTTATACACAAATAACAAGTTTTTTATAAATTATCTATTAGTATGCTGATCTGATCTATCTAATGTATAATATATCAATTATAGTATATATAGGTAGTGATATAGTGTATATAAAATTGTATGTGTGTTGTGATGGTGGTGTGTGTGTGTGGAAGTTAAACTATTTTGGAGAAACGACAAGTAATGTGATGAAGTACGCTGACGAGAATCTGTTGTCAGAGTCTTAGCTCGAATATACGTAGTGAGTGGCGAAAGGATCGGAAATAATAAAAAGCCGTTAAAAAGATACGAAAGAGGTACAAACGAATCGTGGTTACGGTGAAGTCAAATGTTCGGAGCGAAGAATTATTTGTAACTTTGAAATTGCATAGTAACTGTGTTAAAATAAGAATAAATTGGTGTAGGTTTAAAAAATAGGGAAGCAGTTATTAATCATCACAGGCAAAACTCCAAAAGATTTGTTGTTGTAAAATAATATAAGTTCAAGAAAATGTAATAAAAAAATGTATCAGAAAATGTTAATCTGAGATGCCATGCATAAGGAACGTTAAGTCGTTAGAAAGTCCTCAAGCATAATAAAAAGATTGAAGTTGTTCGCGTTGTTCAGAGTATTGACATGGGTGGTTGAGAAAATTCCGTCGTAGCTGTGTAGATCACTCTTTAGCGCTGCATGAAGAAATAGGCAAAGTGATCTTTTTCGTTTTTTTCAAAAGGAGAAATATTAGGGTAAATGGAAGTGAAGATAAAGAGAATGTTTAGACATTTCATACTGTGGGGGAAAAATGCTGATGTCAGATTTACATTGATGCACACAACGGTGAGCTCCTACCACACACAGATCGTCAAGGTCGAGTCGAACACACACAGATGAGGCAGTGAGAGAGAGAGGCAATGTTTGGTGGCACAGAAACTATTAGTTGGGGGTAGGTAATTTGAAGGAAGTTTTATGAGGGTGTATGAGTTTATAATATATGATGAATAAGTTAGTGAATGTAAGATGGATTAAAGAAAGTAGTATTATTAGTTATAGATGTGGTGAGGATTGTTCTTTCGATGTCTGTTAAGCGAATTATTGTGGAAAACATGAATCATGTCAGATTGGAGATTTGTGTTTGGATGTTTAAGTGTTATATATTACAAAAAGTAAACGTATTTTATATTTTGTTGTATGGTTTCGAATATTTCTGTGAACATTGGAGGAATATATGGTGAGTTATGTCTATGGATATGGGTCAGAAAGAAAGGAAGAATAAAAACGTGAACACGTGTCTAAATTTATGGGGAATTTATGAGCTGAAAAAAATTATTCCATCGATCTGTGTACTCATAGCTGCAAAGCCCTAGAGTATCATGAGCATTCTAGTGATAAATTTATATGACTTAGATGGGAAAGATAGATAGATAGATATGATAGATAGGAGTACGATATGAACATTCCGGATGAGATATATGTAGAGGATATAAAACATTGGAGATATGAAGTGAATGAGATATAGCTAGGATATGAAGAAATTAAGACAAGAAGGAGACATAGAGAGAATCACAGAATACCAGAGTAGGTAGAAGAGGAGCTGAGCAGACTAGGGTAACTGAGTAAGGAGTTCCTAGGGGTAAGTGTAATGGCGAGGGAGTCCATGAGAAAGGTAACTATAAGATAGTACAGACAGGACAGACAAAACAGAGAGATAGAAGAACAGATAGATATACGATAGATAGAATAGATAGATATGTAGAAACTAAGACAGACAGACAGAACAGATAGATCGATAGGCCTAGATAGATAGAATGGATAATAGAGTAGAGATAAAAACATTCTGATAAATAATATAGGAATGAATACATAAGATGATATATCGATGATAATAGAGAGATAGATATGGAGGAACACTTTAAGATAGAGGGTAGATAAAGTTAGATAGAAGAGGATGGGAGTATATAGATGGGAGTCAAGGAAACTGAATACAGGAGATATCAGGAGAGACAAGTGCAGGAGGAGAGAGGTTGAGTGGATGATATTCACTGGATAGAAACTACTATATGAGATAAACAGTTAGATATGTATAGGAATAAGGAGTAGGATGAAAGTAGATAAAGTGTACATATAATAGGCACGCATAGGAAGACAGGCGCTGCTATAATTGGTTCGAAGATGAAACTAAAATTGTCAGTTTCATGTAAAAGTACATATTTCACTGAAGATTGGTTAAAATGATATTCTTGTCCGTAAGCCGTTAGTGCGTTAGTCAGTTGCACTGGTAACGCTGTATCCGTGGCCACTTAGGACGGTACGGAAGCGTCTAGAGGAAGTAAGCTGAATGAAGGAGCTGCGCAAGAATGTCTGAGAGCGGTGAGAATTTATTAGACGAGACATATGAAGGTAATGATACGAGCGACTGCCGCCGTTATTGTCATAGCAATAACCCAGTGACGGGTCGTAAGAATTTGATAAATATCTTTGATTGTAAATTCGTCTCGTTCTCTCTTCTTCATGCTGCGGTCTGTCACATCTCTCGTTTCTCGTGCGGGGATGTGCCGGTGACTCGCCGGTGATGCGGGACTCGTACATGTACATGGTCTAGCGCACGACGACCCAGAGGTAGTACGAAGGGTTCAGTGGCTGCAGGGCAAGGCTCGCAGCTCTTGTCTTCTATGTGCATGCTCTCGTCGAGGGCTATCCTAATTTCGCTCTCCGCTCTCTCGCTTCTCATTGGGAGTATCTTTTCTTTTCACCTCGGGGATTTCTTGGAGTCTGTCTCTCTTCTCTCTCTCTCTCATCTGATCTCTCCATCTCTATCTCTCTCTGCAGTTATGCGGATCACTTCGTCTCTATCAGTGTCCGGGTCTTCTTCTCTCTCGTGATGTATTCATCGTATCTACGGTGTATTCTTTTTTCTCTCTCGCCTGGTTGCATGCGTGTTTCTTCACGTTCGCAGCTGCTCTCACTCTCCGGATTAGCCTTTTTCTACTTATCGTCGAATGTATGGTGTTTATCTGAGGTGCTCTGCGTTCGAGCAACCTGTACTCAAGGTTTCTAGTCGTCATACGCTTGATCTGTCAACTTCGTATGCGCTCTCGTCTCTACTTCTTCTCTTCTGCCGCGCATAATGTTCATTGGGAGTATCTAGAGGTATCGGTCGACGTGTATACAGTGTAGGGCTGTTTCTCCTCTCGAGCGGCCTTTCTGTGAGTATCTGTCTTCTCTTGGGTGTTGTATTATCCTATGGAGAGTCGAGCAGGTCTTAATCTTTCTGTCATGTGATCATGCAGTGGTAGGGATAGATTGTCAGCTGATCTTAGTCCGGGCAAGTAGCGTCGAGAAGGGGGGGTGGGTCTCTCTGAGTCTGTCGGGCGGCACTTTGGAGGATATAACTGGGGTGGTGTGACGTATGCCGATGGGCGCTGTTACGTGATCGTCTCGTGGCGCTTCTCCTCTCCTTTTTGTCTCTGGTTATTCGGCTGTGGTCGTAATCTTAGCTCTCATTCGCTCATTTCGCCTTCTTTTCGATCTATAGGGAGCGATTTATTGTCAATTTGGGAACGTGATGAGGTATTGGGCTGTTTGATTCTAATCAAATGCTCTCGTTCTTTGACACTATTCTTCGATTATTGATTTGCGTGCTGGTGTAACATGGTCCTTTCTCTTTGGCTTTCTTGAGAGATGTGAAGTATTTCTTGTTGCTTTTCCTTGGGTTGTAGCAGATACTGTTTGTTACCTGTGTAAGATGTCTGTGGGTAAGATGGGGTTTTTTTGTTGAAGTCTTATTGTTGGCGGTAGACTTCTTGATGTCGTGCGTCTGTGCTGTGATGTTAGCAAGAGTTTTTATTTATATAGGGTATAAAGTTAGTGACGGCTTGTGCGAGTAGTGGTATCTATAAGTGTTTACTTTGTGTATGTCTATTCCATTTGTGTACAGGGGCGGAAGATATGATTGTCTCCGTAGCTAAAGTTTATGCGTGGGGTCGTGGTAGGTATGCGCGAACTCTTAAGTTCTTGTGTTTATCAGTGTATAGGTTGTCGGTTATAGACTGTAGTATTGTGTGCGCGCTTGTTTATTTTATATAGTATAGAACGTGAATCATCGGATTACTCAGGCTCGAGTGGTGCGGTAAGTACTACTGAGCAACAATATGCAGAATCTCACTTGGGAAACAATGGCAAGACGGCACTAGTGTCTACTAATTAAAACTTCGGTAAGCTGTGGCCACAATAGTGAAGGAATTCTATTGAGACAGAGATGAGTACAAACATATAGTCATATCGCTGTAGGTGGAAGTTTCTGAAGATAGAACGAAAGATGGAGGGTAAGTAGAATAATAGTAAGAGAAGATTCGGAATAGTTTGTGTTCTTATAGATGTACCCTTTCGCCGAGTTAGTATTGTCTTGACATCGGATGTGACCAACCACACAACACACAAACAATACAAGCGACATCAGGCTACTATCATCACACACATTATATTTGCTGGGGAATGCGATGTTTGCACAGTCTAGTTAGAGAAAATATAACCGCGAATGGGAGGTTGGCTACTGAGCTAGTAAGGTGAGTAGCACAGGGATCTGTGCCTGAGTATAAGAGCAAGGAGCTGATGGGTGAGGTGTGGCATGTTGCAGCTCAACGTGCGGGACACAGAGACTCAATATGACCATAATATAAGACAGTCAAAAACAAGTACTTGGGTCTAGGACTCGGTCGTGAGTGAAAAGGGGATAGACCCTCTGACGTCTGGGATACTAACTAAGATGGGAGGAAGCTCGAGCGGGGTGCCAGCCCAGGACGAACTTTCTT
Organism: Doryteuthis pealeii; assembly: GCA_023376005.1. NCBI lineage: Eukaryota > Metazoa > Mollusca > Cephalopoda > Myopsida > Loliginidae > Doryteuthis > Doryteuthis pealeii. The sequence continues at coordinate 9,864,615 of CM042162.1, forward strand.
AGGCTATTTACTATATATCGTCAGTAAGAGTCGCGAGAGGGGTGGCAGTACCATAACTAGGATATGATATATAGGCAGTTCACATGGGGGTGTTACAGGAGTGGCCAGAGTTGGTCGAGCGAACTAGGTATTACGAACTATAGATACCAGCAATAGGTATAAAAGACATATGAGGTTTTTATTTTGATTCGATCATAAATCATGAAGAAATTGTCAAACTTATTGGTATTCATAGCTCTTTCCATTGATAAATACAGCTCAAATCTCTTTCATAAAATGCGTCCGAAATGTAGTTCTGTGTCTTAAAGAATATGACCGACTCACGTACGACTGACTGAACAATCGTGAACCTGTTATTTCCTTACTATTGAGGTTCAACGGGAGACAGCACAAACAAACACACCCTGCCAAAACTGATGAGATGGTTGATTGTTGCTAGGTCATCAGGTTGCACTCTTTTCTTCGACCAGCGATCTCTCAGAGGTCAGAGCAAACTGAACCGAGTTTCTTGGAAACTGTCTTGCAGTAAACGGGCAGACAGTGGGTCTAATGGTTCAGTGGGTTGTTTCGTCGGTTCGGGATGGTTGCGGTTTGGAATTTTGACGCGGCTACAGAGGGTAGGTAGCGCCTAGTCTTTCAAAATAACATCAAAAACATATTAACACACTTTGCTGTTATTGTTTAGATTCTTTCCTCACCCATACACTCAATCACAGAAGAACTAACATAATGAAAACAACACACGAAAAAACACATTATACTGGTACGGAACGTGAGGATGTGCGTACTTCTGAGACGCCCCTATATTACAAAAAGGTCATATATATATAAGATAGACTAGATGTATACGGCGGTAATGTAGGCTGCGTAGAGCAGAGGGTTTATAATAATTAAGGAGTCTGAGAGAGAACGAACACGGATAAGTATGCGATCGTCTTGAGTAGTATATAAGGAAATAGTGACGAGAACAAAAAGAGAATGAAAAGCTAGGTTAATAAATAACGGTGCTAGAAGTAGGTAAACGCGTGACAGCGCTAGTAATGCCGTGGCATAGTAGATATAAAAATAGCTTAAGATCTAATAGTATATATAGGGTGTGATAGGGGAGGTAATTAATATTTTACAAGGATTGAGGGGTTTCTCGAGAGATGTCAATAGTGCTCATAGTTTCGTGGCCATATGACTGTGCGCAATTCGTCTCGATCTTACGCTTCGTGGATTCGGCGTCTCTCGTCGTCTCCTGACCGTGTTGTGCTGCAGGGCTCTAGTGCTTCGTCTGGATAGTGATGAGGTGTGTCTTAGGAGTGGAAGGAATAAGCTGTGATAAATAGTTACTGGAGGGAGTGTAAAGATCGAGGGTATTAGGAATTTTGGCAGCGGTTCCGCAGCGGTAATTGCGAGCAGTTAGACCAGGTCACAGGTTAGTCGTAAGGCGAAAATGATAAGCGAGGTTTGAATTTCTAGAGGCGGTGCATAACCAAGGTTAAAATCGAGCCCAGCTACATAGATGAGGAGAGGCCATAGAATTACTGAAGTAAGAGCAGGAGGGAGAAGAGATGCAGCATATAAGGACTTTTGCCAATATATATAACTTAAGCTGAACTGAAAAAGGCATATGCCAAGTCGGGAACGGGCGAGCAGGTTCGAGGATTTGTGAAACTCGGGAGCAACATAATAGATGATTAGAGAAATTTTTAGATCATCTAGTGATTAGTGGAAAAGTTGAGTGGTGGTATATGGAGATAATATATATATAGGAGATACATACAGACTACTGTCGGCACAGGTCATTCGTGAGCCGAAAAGGTATACGACACGAATGGTCGTGATAGGCAGATCCCTGCGGCTGGAGAAATATAACTCACGGAATCAGAGAGGAGGTGTACGCAGTATGAGAAGGAATTTACTGAAGGAGAGCATAATGTTGATATGGATGATTTGTGAGGTAGTTAGAGATAGATAGTTGATTGACATTCGTGGTGTGGTGGTGTAGTTGCAGAGGTGTAGGCTGGTGGGGTGGTGGACACTTTTACGCATGGAAGGACGTTCTTTTAGGGTATTATTCAGTTATTCGGGAGTTAGATATTCAATTCCTTTTAAAGAACGGCTTAGATTGAGGTAATACTCTTTTCGGAGACATTTTTTCGTTCTTAACACAGCCAGATTCAAATCCAGAAGGGTAAGGAGTAAGACCTGAGAGAGTAATGAGGTGGGTATGTTAAGGGGAGCTACGTGCGCGGTCACTTCCAATGAGCTCATGGGTCAAAAGTAAAGTGTGTGTAAGGGTGGGGAGACGTTGATGTAAGACGGTGGGTTATCTGATTGGCCTAAGTATCGGTTCTATTGCGGTAAAATAAAATGTTATAGGTTGTAGCTGAAGCTGGCGGCAAGAAGTTGAGGTAAGGGGTGGAAAGATGATTTTGGGATTAGGCAACGTAGTTTGTGGTGTAATAAACCTCAGGTTATTCGTTGTATAATAAGCCGATCACAACAGCATGGATAAGACAAGGTAATTGGAGTACCACGCCGGGACAAAGTAGTGGCCGAGTCGAGTACAGTTGTCACGGTAGGAGGATGGACGTCTCTAACAGTTGCATAAAGACAATCACGGCGAGAGATTGTGGGAACCGGGAGCATCGAGATAGAGAGTGTGAACGGATGTATTGCGTAGAGGGATATGTTAAAGGCGCAGGTCTTACGCACCGGGCCTTCTTCTTTGGTGACTCGGGTCGAATCAAGAGCGCAGCAAAGTGGCTTACGTTACGATAAGTGTGCTCGTTATGACTGGCTATAGTACCAACGCTCAGCATCGGGAGGGAATAGGATAGAATGAGTTAGATAACAAGGAAATCCAGTAGTAAAATATTGGAAATTACGTGAGATGTAGAGATGAATAGTAGATATGAAGTATTGACGGGAGATTATGTATGCTATAGAGGATAAGTTAAGAAGTGGGATTCGGTGTGTTAGCTCGGTGAAGCGGAGGTGAGTTAACGTGTGGAATACCAGGGTCGTACGTAACTTAAGGTAAGGTGCGACAAGGCGTCTTGGGAGTCGAGTTACTCTTGGGTACTCTGTGACAAGAATTGTCATTAGCTTAAAAAGAGATTTTGTGGAAGTTGGAGGGAAGCTGAGGGGGTAGAAAGTGTAGAGTGCGGCGTCGCATGCGCGTCGAGAATGACAAATCGAATCAGTGCTTTGGTTTATTAGCTTGTGAAAAAAGGGGGGATTGAATGACTTACGACGCTGTTCCTGGTCTTTACTGCTAAGTTAGTGACCGTCGACGTTTAAAGGTGTGGACTTAATATATAGTAGTTAGGGTGGATGTAAATTGCGGTTGGAAGAGGAGTCGGTCTAGTTACATAGAGTCGGACTCAAAATTAGGACGATAGGCTATAGTAGTTTAGGGAGAATATGTGTGCTTAATTGATGGGTAGGCTAGGAGTAATTGTTGAGAAATTAATTGAATATAATAATGGGTGAAGGTTGGTAGTCAGGAATTGCTATGATCAACAAGGTGTAAGGGGCGCAATATCGTGTGTGGTGATGGAATTAAATGTAGTTGTTAGAATTATAAGTGGTGCATATGCGTGTAAATTAAGTAGTTAGGTAAGATACGAACGTATAAATATCAGAGAGAGTAGGTATACGACGAGTTAAGCAATATGCTGCGGCAGTTATGGGAGGTCTTGAACGTGAGGTTCTCAAAATGTCGGGCTCAATCAGTATCCAAACACACCGTGGTGTTAACATAACTGATCATCATGATATCTAGTTGTATATATAGAGTTAGTTATAGTATTACGGGTTATTAGGCACGATTGAAGGTCTGATATATGTATCGAATATTATCAATATATCACGGGTAGGAGTAGGAGCAGGGGGATCGGGTGTGGAATAAAGGGACTGATAGTTTTATATATAATATATAGATGAGTATATATATATATAGTAGGGCGTGTATGAGATGATAATAAGAGAGTATAGTGACATGATGATACGAAATAGGAATAAATAATTAGGGATGAAAGGAGGATAAGGATGATGAAGTAGATTTAAGGAGCTCATCAAGAGCAAGATGTACTACGTCGAATGAGACGTGAAGAGTGACTAGAGTTAGTGTGGAAATCTGAGTTTAATGGACTGTTCTAATAGATGATGTTAAGATATGTAACGTATCAAGAAGGGTGTGATATGAGCGGAGAATACGACTGAATAGCGATAGATAGAGATAGTAGCTGATATGGAAACGATTGGGAGAGAGGACTGTAGCTAATATATGAGTGAAGAATAATCAACACGCGTGAGGTCACACGAATAGTGGGCACATAGCAAAGAAGAGACAAATCACAGATTGGTAAGTTCTGTTTACTGATGAAAGAGGTCAGCATTGTCTAAAGCAGGAATATGCTATCTGAGGTCTAAATCTTCTCTGTTCATGCGATACTCTGGTCTGTGAAGATGGTGCTAGTGTTCGGGGAGAGAATGGGTCGAGTCAGATATGAACGTGGAAGGACCATTGGGCAAGTGGGAGAGAGATTATGGGGGCAGTGGTATTGTAGTCATAACCGGAGTTTTGTATTCAGCTAGGATGGATGGTCGTCTAAAAAAGACGAGAAAAAGGATTTAATAACTAACATGGATAGTAGGTGAAAGTCGTATTGCCGTAGTATTCTTGTTAACTAGTCTGCTCGCTACACAGAGAGGGAGAGGTTCACGAGGAGGGTTGGGGCTCAGTGCGGGTAAACGGCGTGTTTATGAAACGAGAGTTTCTCGAGAGATCGAGAGCAGCGGCATCTCGCAACCACGCGTAGTAGCAGGGCGACAGGGGATCTTGTGCGGGTAAAATGGGAGCTGCGTGCAGGTGGATGGGAGTCAGCTGCGGGTCAACCTAGTCTGAACGCAAAAACATCTTCTTATGGTGGAGGCGTCATAGCGCGAGAGACGCGATATAGAGAGCCATACTGATGATATGGAAAACACGAGGGACTGCGGTCGAGCGCCTGGATCAGGGTTTTTCGTTTTGTTTTGACTTCTATTATGTATAAATCTAGGGCTGTAGTTGTGAATTATCTCATAGTATAGGGTCTGTATGTGTGGGGATTCCGGAAGAAAACTAGTGTGGCTCGTTTAATTGGACAGTCCATGCGGCGTCGAATTTGAAAGAATATTGTAGTTATATAATTATGGATTAGTGGCGGGCAGTATTATTGTGAATGTAACGACATAAACAATATACGATTCACGCAGAAAATTAATACCGGAATGTAACATTTCGACCTATAGGTCTTAGAGGTATGAATGGAGAGATGCTGTTCAGTTGTTATCGATAAACCTTAAGAGACATATAAAGTAGATGAACACATTTGGGTTTGTGTTATCTTAAAGGTCATAAAGCTGGTATATATATATATGAATAGCATATAGAGATCTAAATAATAGAGTTAGAATGTATGAATGTAGTGTAAAACTAGATATGCTTGTCATGTGAGGCTAATTAGCTGAGAGAGGAGGGGGTCAAAGTACTTCGAAATGATTAGGGACAAATAAAGAAATCTTTAAGCTGAGTTCGAAGTTCCGAGTTTAATGCCTATGATTAGTTTTACGGGAGCTCGCATGCTATTACATAAATCCAAGTTAGTACACTATGGGAGTGATGGAGCCATTTATATTAGTACGTACATAGATTTAGGAAATACTAATATTATGATATAATACGAGGGACCGGAGAACCAGAGTCACGCGAAAACATAGGATATGTGAGCTATATATGGTAGTTACACATGGAGGAGTAGAGAGATGAGAGGAGAGGAGTGGGTGAGAGAAGAGTAAGAGAGAAGAGGAAGAGGTAGATAAGTTGCTTACGCAACAGAGGCTCGAGCGTTGAGAATCCATAATAGTATATCATAAAGATGAGAACAGTGAGAATGTAAGTGGCGTGGGTTGCGTCAGTGAAACGGGTATAAAAAAAGAAGTATATGAACATAGTACCAAAATAGACTCGCAGGGCCTCAAGGATAAGTAGCGGAAAATAGAATATGTAAGAGATATACAACTGTGGAAGTTGAAGTGAAAACATTATGAGACGGGGAAACGTACATCGGAAGTCAATAGGAAAGATATCAAGAGGAACTCGAGAAGAATACTAACGAGTGAGAATTTATAGCTAGATGATCTCAGGAGGCAATATGATGAAGTGAGATAGATAACTAAGATTGCAATAGCGGGAGAGCGAGACACGTAGAAAGTAATGGCGGAGTTAAGGCAGATATCACAACACGACGCACAACACTACCTGAGGCAATAGAGTAGATATGTGATAGGTATGGGGACTTAAACGATAGGATGATGTTATAGGATGATCTGAGTAGGAGATGAGAGCAGTACTCATGTAGTGGAAGTAGTATTTAGCATGTACGATATACTATAGAGAGTTAGAGCGCGTGGTTATAGTATTGTCTGAAATATAGGGGGGTAGTGCTAAACCTCGTGATAGGGTAGGTATAGTAATTGAGGTCAGGGGTATGATGTGTGATTTTGTAGGTTAGCCTTGTAAAGGGCGTGGTTAGTAAAACGGGATGCCGGGAGGTATTGCTTTTTTTCACACACTTCTGTTGAATGATTGACTATTTTCCAATCTTCTGTTATCTATGTTTCTGATCAAATTTGGAGAGTCTGAGTATTTAAAAAATCCTATCCAAAGAAGGTAGTATAGATAGATAATTTCCCATTCGAGGGAGTCTCTCAGAAAATAAACTATCACTAAATAAGCCATTGCCATACAGACGAAGAGACACTGGTCCCGGAGCGTCTGACATCACCATTCTCTCGCTCGGACAACTAGGGCTCCTACAAACAATACTTTAATAAAATGACACGGAGGCAAAACATCTAGCGGCGCTCGCGCTCTGTCGCATTTAGGATAAAAGCTTGACTGAATACAATACTTTAAACAGGATTGATTTCGTTAGTGAAGGAATGATTATAAGTATTGCAGATAGTAGCAGAGGACGTAGGCAATATAAGCAAAGTATGTCCGTAGGATAGAGTATAAGTTGCATGCTGAAGAAATTTTAGGATAGAAATATAAAGCTAGATACATGAGAGGTAAGAGGTGTGCGTGTTGAGAGCCAATTGATGAGCGCATATCTCTGTATTAATGTATTGGTGTTGATATTTAGACATAACACGGATAACCTACAACTTCTAGGATAGTAGGTTAATAAGAGATAATATTTAGTAGGCTAAAGTACGATCGAGCCGAGGTGCCGGGGAGATAAGAGTGCAGAAGCGCAAACGACAGGTGATGTGAGAGCTGGGTTGACGTTAATAACAGGGGCCAGGGTTTGGGAAGAGGTCGTGATTGGAAGAGGATGATTTTCGTGAGGAGGGATATAGCAGTGGTGGGGTGTGGTGTTGAGGGTATGGGCCGGTCGCGATAGTTCTGAACTGCGGGAGATGCTTGCAGGAGGTTCGATGAGTATACATGACGGAGGTGCTGAGGCGGGACGTGATGGTATAAGAGGTGAAGATAGGTTAGAGGCCAACGTTGGATAAGAGAGGGGAATGTAGCGATGGAGCGGGATGCACTCGTGGTCAGCGGGATATATGGACGTGGTGATTATGGTGTTCGATGATCTGTCTGGGTGAGGGAGTCGGCCGGAGTGGTGGTGTGAGTGTGATAGTTTGTAAGCGAGTAGTTCGTGTTGGTGATGGCGGATGCGTTGCTGGGAGTGAAGGATGCTATATACGGACGTTACACATTACGTCCTAGTACTGGGGAAAGGAGTATAAGCGATGGCGTGTATGCGGATGGATCGACTGATTGAATCGGCAGGGGATGAAGAGGATAGATGTGGGTGGCGAGATGAGGTTGGAGGGAATGATGGTGGGGGTCTGTAGGTAGGGAGAAGGATCGATGGGTTAGTGGTGGAACAAATGATTGATGTGTCAAGAAGAAGGCGGGTGCAGGACGAAGTGAAGACAGAGATGGTGGTAAAAGATCCAGGTTGGGGGGACGTGTAAGTGCTGTTAGAGTGGGGGTGTGGGAACACTGGTGGATGAGGGGATGCGGAAACGACATGGACGATGAGGAGAGGAGAGGTCAATTGTAAGACTAGTGGTACGACGCGTAATATTTATGGTGTGGAAGGGTGAGATTTAGGGAGTGGGACGGAAGCTGAGCAAGGTATGACAGGGTGGGTCAACTTGGTATCTAATAGCAAGCATGGGAGGAGGGCAAATGCGTGAGGGGGGTCTAGAGCGCTCAGTGAGGGAGAATGATGGTGGGGGTTGTGCATGAGTGGCGTTGAGGAGGGTGCTCGTAAATACTTGTAGGGACGTAAGTAATATAAGTAGGATAAGGGTCTCGACAGTTTGGGGTGGGGTAGGAGGAGGATGGGTTATGGGGATACCGATGGAGGTATAGAAAGGTGTGAGGTATTTTAGGGGTGGAGGGGCGGCCGATTAGGCGAAGAGCGAGAGGTTGTGGTGTGTATAGGGCAAGGCGATGTATGTATCATAAGCGGATGGCTCGTAGGGGAGGGGGAGTAGTTGCTTGGGACAGGCAGTGGTGGGCGAGGTGATAGGTTAAGAGTAGGGATGTTCGGCGTGGTATTGTGGTTGGCAGAGGTATGAGCGGGGTTAGAGGGTAGGAGATATGAGGTTTGGCCATTCGCTGGAGGTCTGTAGTTGGGGTAGCGTTGTTGTGTGTGAGGGAATAGTTATCGTGTGAGTGCGGATGAGGTGAAGGTTTCTTGGTTGCGAGTGTGATGAATGTGTGGTGGAGCAGTGTGTGTTGATAGGTCGTATACTAGCAAGGATGTGACGGTGATGGTTTTGAGGTGAGGTGTTCGCTAAGTGTTATGATTTGACGATAGGTGTGTGGCAATTCGAAGAGGTGATGCTTTGGGAGCGTATGTTATCGTGCGGTGGTTGAGATTGTATGAGAATTTATTTCAGAACAGAGTCTTGGTTGAGCTAATGAGTAACTAGATGTAGGAGTAGTGGGGGTTCCAAGTATCGGAATATGTGGGATGTAGTTGCATGCAGGGCGGGAGAGTTTGATATAGCGATTAGATTCGCTGGATCGGAAATGCAGTGCGTGAAGACAGAGGAGTAGGTCGTCCGGATCTGGCGGTGGATGGGGTGGAGTAGGATGCTGCGGTCTAAGTAGGAATGTGAATGGGTCTTGTCGTTGCTTAGGATGATTGGCGTCAGCAAGGGATAATTGGTAGTAAGCGTACAGAAGATGATGGAAAGGTACGATGGCGGGGGTTTAGGGGGTGTATATTAAGTGCATTGTACGGGGGTGAAGGAATTACGGGTTTGGAGGCATTGTTGGAACTGACGGGTACTGGGAGTTTCGAGTGGGGTACGGTACCGAAAAATTAGATCTTACTGTTATAGGGTGCGTCGCGGGAAAGTAGAGTGTCGCTAGTCAAAAGTGGCGAGTGAGTGGGTTTTGGAAAGGGGGTGTGTCGAGACCACGGGTTATTGGACAGCGTGGACGTAGTAAAGTAGGTGCAAACATAACGATGGGCAGTTTGAGCACTGTGCTATAAGATGTTGTATGCGGGGATTGGTGCTACCGCAAGCGTTAAGGCAGGGAATAGAAGTGAGGGTAGGGGGTATACTCAAGGGCGTTGGACGATGGTGTAAAAATATCCTTATGGAGAGGAGGGGGGAAGGTGGCGAGGTAGAGGTGGATTGTCATATATAATGTATAGACGCAAGAGAACGTCACGATTGGTGTAGAAACAAGAGTGATGTACTTGAGCGTGGTGATTTGAGTGTATAAGAAGATTGCGAGCTATCGGACGGGGAGCTAGGGATTGGACGAAATCATCCTTTTGGGAACATGGAGGTGTCTGGATTCGTAGGGTGAGGTATATGAAGAATATGAATCGGTAAATGAGGCTTAGATATATGGATCGCGTTTGCGGTAGACTGCTGTACGAAGAGTAGCCTAGGAGTATGTGTTTAGGGTAATAGGATACTGTCTGAGAGATTCTTGAGCGGAAATAAGATTGTAGGCTGTAATTAGACAGGATGGAGGGAAAAGGGATTTAAGTGTGGTAGAGTGTAGACATAAGCCGGGGAGATGTGTGTCGCGAGTAGGCAGGATGACAGCGGAGAATCGAGAGAGGCGTAGTTAGACAGTTACTATGATAGGGTGATGTTATGGTATAGCGAGAATTGGGTAGCGCGCGTCGGTGGAAAGAATTTGTGGCAGTCTTAACTTTCTTGGTGAGATGGGATCTGCGGGCGAGGTAGGAATGGATTGAGAGGGCGTGGGAGAGGGAGAGGGATGTATCTGGGGGAGCGTCATGACTTTAGTGAAAGTGAGGTTGGCTAAGACGCGAAGGATAGTGGGTGGTGATTAAATTTTTACAGCGTGATTATTAGTAGCTTTTGGCGTGCTTGAATGAGGCCTTGGTATATGAGCCGAGATTGTCTGCTGGTGTCAGGAGTGGTGCGTGACTCCTGCGGCAAAGCGGTGGAAGTGCGGTTACTCAGGACGTGTTTGAATGATTTGGGTGTAATTGGATCGAGGGGTGTATGATGGATGAAGGTACATTTTCTCACAATTATTAAAGACTTGTAATATATGTTCATTATTTAATCTTAATTAGCAACTTATATAAATAACGATGTCTGTATTACAGTCTAGCTGTGTTTAGATTCGAACCAAAACTGCCATATTATTAATGCATTTAAATATGTGTTATATATCTGTCAGAAATAAAGATTTACATAAGTATATTAGTGGGAATAATTTGCATAATGATTTTAACAAAACTGGGTTTAATGTATAATTATTTGCTGTTACTGATTTCTAATACTGCCATGTTATTCACAAACATATTAAAAGCTATACTATAAATATATTATTTATATAGAAATAAATTAAAATAACATTAAAATAGAATTAATATTTCTTATATTCGTTTTAATTTCGTCAGTCTTTTATAATTAAATATATTTTATAACATTAAAACTTAAAAACTTGCGCCTAGGGGGGCGTGTTCTTTTAACTATATAATATATTTATATTTTATTAATATTTTTATATATAATTTAATATATATTTATATTATATATATTTTTATATATATATATATAATGAAAGTAAACAAACAATTTGTTTGATATGGCCTTAGCGTCAATTTTTGCAGAATAGTGCTTAATTGAGTTATACCTAATTTTGAAAATAATATTCAGTTGATAATTAATGAATTAGGCGGGCATATCTGTTCAAAATGTAAGGCGTTTTTTAGCCGACAATTTTTGGGAAGAATATGTGCTTAATTGGATGTCGTACCTAATTTTGAAATAGTATTAATTAATAATTAATAAATTAGGCGGGTTACTATTCAAATGTAATGTTACAAATTCCCGAGAAAAATCAATCTCTGTATATACATTTCGGTGCTCCATATTTTTTCAGCTTATAGACAGGAAGACCGCTTTGTGTGTGATTCGAACCCTGACTGTCAAGCTGGAAAGGGCCTGATGGTATAATGGTTAGAGTCCCTGCCTGTCAGCTTGACAGTAAGGGTTCGAATCACACACAAAGCAGATATGCCCGCCTAATTAATTATCAACTAATTAATTTTCGTAAATTAGGGATGACTTCAATTAAGCACATATTCCCCCCTCCCCAATATATATATATATATATATATATATATATATATATATATATAATATATATATATCTTTGGTGGGGTACCAAGTTTCCTGGTATTATGATGATTCTAAGCTGGTCCTTTTTTCCAACAGTATTTTGCTGCAGAGTTCAGGTCACGTTTGAGAGTTCAATGTTTAATTGGATATGGACCATAATCGCTACACACCCCGGAATTTAAGGCTTTTTTTCTTTACAAATTTCTTTACAAATATATATATATATATATATATATATATTATATATATATATATAGAGAGAGAGAGAGAGAGAGAGAGAGAGAGAGGGGTTCTTCACGGAACAAATGGACATGCTACTACTAACACACTCATCTACCCGGATTTTAATAGCATGTCAAACCCTCAAAAACACTTCAATTTTTATAGTTCTTCTATAATGCTCCCTTTCAAAAAATCTATAAACAATTTCTTCAAATAAGAAATTTTCTCCTGACGATGACCTAAGGTCGAAACTAGTTGAGAATAAACAGCATACGAAATATTCCTGCTTGTCTTATTAATTTGGTTCATACTATATATAAACTCACTTTGACTTTCCTCTCCGACCCAAACAACTACGGGAGTGAATGAGCTCTGATGATGATTTTTGTAAAATCGAAATATTGATCAATATCAGCTATGATTATATTATAAATTGTTTTCTTCTTTAACAGCATTGTGTGATGTTTTCGATTCCACCTTTTCTACTCATATAATATATATAATATATAATATATATATATATATATATATAATATATTAATAGAAAGAGTAAATAGTAAAATAACTATTCAATGAAATGTTGGATGAATAAGGTGGCATCAATCTCTTATTTCTTTACCCTTCTATTTTCCATTGTATATAACTCACACTTGATTTGTTTATCATAGGATTCTTTCGACGCATTCATCTGACAAATCGTATATCACAAATTTCTTAAGTATGTACATATTATATATGCAATCATATATCTAGCTAACAGTCTGCTTCGTCACCGATTTGCTGTCATCATCCATACCATCTCAATCACCTATATCTCTTTCTTCCCCTCTTTAAGTTTTGTTTCTTTCTCTCTCATTTTCCCTTTTAATCTCTCTCTCTCTCTCTCTCCTCTCTCTCTCTCTCTCTCTCTCTCTCTCTCTCTCTCTGTGTGTTGTGTGTGTGTGTACCTCTATGTGTATTTCTCTTTCGTTCTATCTTCCACTTTGAGACTTGTCTCTCTTTCCATCTTTTTCTTCCGCTTTGTGTCTTCTCTCTCTCTCTCTCTCTCTCTCTCACTCTCTTTGAGTCTTGTTTTTTCTTTCACCCTTCTTTTTTGTTCTCTCTCTCTCTCTCTCTCTCTCTCTCTCTCTCTCTCTCTCTCTCTCTCTCTCTCTCTCTCTCTCTTCTCTCTATCTATCTATCTATCTATTCTATCTCACACACTTTCTTCGTGATTCTTCCTCTTTCTCACTCTGATTTTCCTCTTTGAGTCTTCTCTCTCTCTCTCTCTCTCTCTCTCCTCTCTCTCTCTCTTCTCTCTCTGTTGTCTCTGTGTGTGTGTGTGTGAGCCCTCTTGGAGTATTTTTCTCTCTTCCGTTTTCTCTTCCATTTTGAGACTTGTCTCTCTCTTTCCATCTTTTTTCTTTCGCTTTGTGTCTTCTCCTCTCTCTCTCTCTTTCTCTCTCTCTCTCTCTCTCTCTTCTCTCTCTCACACTCACTCTCTTTGAGTCTTGTTTGTCTCTCCGCCTTCTTTTTGTTCTTCTCTCTCTGGCTCTCTCCTGTCTGTTGTCTGTCTGTCTCTCTCTCTCTCTCTCACTTTCTCCTTGAGTCTTTCTCTTTCTTACTCTCGATTTTCCTCTTTTTGAGTCCTTGTCTCTCTCTTCCTCTTTGAGTCATGTCTCTATCACTTTTAATCTTTTTCTCTCTTCTTCTTGAGTTTCTCTCTCTTTCTCTCTCTCTCTCTTTGTCTTTCTTTATCCCACTCTTTTTGAGGCCCATCCCTCTCTATCTATCTATTTATCTATCTCTCCCCTCATTGAGTCATGTCTATCACTTTTAATCTTTCTCTTTCTTCTTCTTTGAGTATCTCTCTCTTTCTTTCACTCTCTCATTCTCTCTTTCTCGTTGTGTGTGTGTCCTCTCTCTCCATTTTTAAGTAAAACCTGCCCTCTCTTTTCTCTTTCTCTTTCTCGTTGAGTCTCTCTCTCTCTCTCTCCTCTCTCTCTCTCTCTCTCTCTCTCTCTCTCTCTCTCTCTCCTCCATTTAAAGTAACACCTGCCTCGCTGTCCTCTCTGTGTCTCTCTCTCTCTCTCTTTCTCGTTGAGTCTCTCTCGCTCTCCATTTTTAAGTAACACCTGCCCACTCTCTCTCTCTCTTTCTCTTTCTCGTTGAGTCCTCTCTCTCCTCTCTCTCTCTCTCTCTCCTCCATTTTAAGTAACCTGCCTCTCTCTCTCTCTCTCCTCTCTCTCTCTCTTCTCTCTCCTCCATCTCTCTCATCTGCCCACTCTCTCTCTCTCTCTCTCTCTCTCTCTCTCTCTCTCTCTCTCTCTCTCTCTCGGCTCTCTCTGTCTCTCTCTGTCTATGTCTCTCTTCTGTCTGTCTGTCTCTCCTTTCTTCATCACCGATCTACCGCCATCCACCAACCCTCCAATTGCCACTTGATACTTTAAATCATCTCAGTTCCTTTCTCTCTCTCCTTCTTTCATCGCCTCAACTCCTTCCATATTTCACCGCTCCTTTACCCACGATAGATTGACCGGTTAAGAGTATTGATATCTTCTTGAGGGGTCAGAATTCACGCCGCTGGCCGTAAATTCTCGCCCTTCCTATCCAGGAAAAATCTAAACCGTCGAAAAAATATGGAGCAACGGTCGAAGCTGAAAGTATATTAATATCAACGTCCCAACGCAACACCCATGCTTTATAGACAAAACCTTTTGAAACCTCGGACTAAACTTATATCATAAATTGAAAGATAGACATTTCATTGTTTCCCAAGTTTGTACAATACTAAGGATATTATAAGTCAACTTAGTGAGTTTCGGCTAGTTGTCCGTACTTTCTTTTTTGTAACTTGGCATCCAATCGAGATACGATGACAAATATTCGCTAGTGTTTTCGTAGCTATATTATGATGTCTCCATTTTCCCATGCCTATGTTTTCTTGCACCACAAGAATGACAGTTTAGAATGTGTAAAGTATTTCTCTTGTCTCCCATATATATATATATATATATATATATATATATATATATATATATATATATATGATAAGTTGTAAACACGGTGTGTTTGGAATGGCTTTTTGCCAACAATTTTTGGGAGAATATGTGCTTAATTGGAGTCGTACCTAATTTTGAAATTAATTAATTAATAATGAATTAGCGGGAATGCCTATTTAAATGTATGGCTAAACAAATCGAGAAAAATCAATCTCTGTATGTACATTTCGGCCTATTAGGCCTCATCAGCAGAGCTATAGATAGGAAGGCCGTCCGGTTTCAAATCACGCACAGGGCGGCCTCCTATCTATAGCTTTTGCTGATTGAGGCCTAATAGGCCGAAATGTACATACAGAGATTGATTTTTTTTCGATTTGTTTAGCCATACATTTAAATATGCATTCCCCGCCTAATTCATTATTAATTAATTAATTTTCAAAATTAGGTACGACTCCAATTAAGCACATATTCTCCCAAATATATATAATAATATATTATATATAATATATAATATATATATATATATATATATATATATATATTATAGTTGAATGAAGTGACAAATAAAAGTTTTAGCTTTTATTCATTTATTTGGGAATGATATAAAACTTTTATTTGTAACTTAATTCAACTATCAACGCTTCTATTGCAGATATTGAGCACTCTTCTAATACACTGTACGTTGGATTACTATTACTGTTTCTAGCATACTAGTGCCAACCATACACATTAATATATATATATATATATAATATATATATATATATATATATATATATGTTTGCTATATACGTGTCGACATATAACTCTAAAACGGAGGTCACTCAGATTCGAAATCTTGCATACCCCTTGATATTCTTCTAACTAAGAAAACGCCAAATTTGGTTATGGATTTTTACTAATTAAGGGATATAATTGATTAATTAAACAAAAAATCAAACGATTTTCGGAAAGTAACGTAAGCTGCTCCTATTGCTGGGTGGATCATCAGAAGCTTGGCTGCTTCTTATTTCAGCTGCTCGAAGAAGAAGAAGAAGAAGAAGAAGAAGAAGAAGAAGAAGAAGAAGAAGAAGAAGAAGAAGAAGAAGAAGAAAGAAAGAAAGAAAGAATATCCGCTGCGTGTTGACTACCAGTCATTCAAAATGTCTGCTATAACTATGACTAAATTTTTACGTAAAATCAAATCCTTTTTTTTGGTCAAATCTTTGAAATATTTTTTTGGTTAGAAAGAAGAAAAAAAATCTTTCTAAATATGTCATTTGTATGAGTTTTTATCCATTGAATTATCTTTTACAGCGTGTTAAAAATATTTTAATATACGAAGTATGTTGGGGTTTTTTTTCAGACTAACTTTTAACGTATAATCATATCTTTGTCCATATTCTTAAATTGTACACTCACTTTAATGTAAATTGTTGTCATGCACGAAAAATTGTAGAAAAATTAAAATACAAGTTTACGGTTACATTTTTTTTTTAAATTTAAATGTAAATAAAAATTTCATGAAAATGTTTTAAAATATTCAACAGTATAGGGTTATATATATATATTAAATGTAAATAAAAAAAATGACAAAACGAGCCGTTTTGTAATTAATACTAATGCTAAAAATA
>CM042162.1:9886118-9914774 GCA_023376005.1 Doryteuthis pealeii
TGTATCACATTCTGCCTGTGCTGGGGGGGAAATAAATATAGTTTATGAAACTTTATTTAACATTGAACATATATAATGTACTTCTCTCTCTCTCTCTCTCTCTCTCTCTCTCTCTCTCTCTCTCTCTCTCTCTCTCTCTCTCTCCTCATAAAAAACACAATCAAATTAGAAATAGTGTAAGACAATGTTTGCCAATAAAATAATGCCGTTACCAACCCCTCTGCATGAGCAGGATGTGACACAAGATCAATTTCTTAAGCGGAGTTCAACAGGTTTGAATTCAGAGTTTTCATTCTCTTAGACCGGTTGCCTAACCAAGGTTAAAGAGCCCAGTCTGTGTTACGTTTTTAAGGGCCATTCCTTGATAATTGCGAACTTTGGAATGTAAATTATAGAATAAAAGATTAATTACCTATCGAAGCTAAAAAATATCTGTATAACTATTTACTCATAGCAGGTAGTAAAAGGAATAGTTTCATACCTTTCTCAATTGTTTATGATAAATAGAATAGAGTAACATGTTCATGGATGTGTATTTTCATTTGTGTGAAATCCTCATATGAAATATAATTATCATTTCATGAATAAAGACAATTATTAATAGATTCACTCTTTCAATTTAGACATTCCAGCTGGTCGTCATTAGATGTCAAAAAGAAAGGATTGATATGGCCAATTCATTATTCACGTAAAACAATATTCATTGTTCTGATCCACTACAGCTTGGTAAATATCTTTTATTCTATAATTTTCATTTTACACTAATATTCCGAAATTCGTTTTAATTTGTTGATTTTATGGCATTTTTTGGGTTATTTTATGCCGAAGAAGTTTTGTTCCATTCATGCTTGATGGCTATCCAAAATATATATATATATCTTATTATAATGGAGATTGTGTGTTTTTCTGTCTGTAACCGAAACTATATTCCTACTCAAGTCACAATTCTCTTAGTTATTGACATCACATTCTCCATGATTTTATTTTTATCTAAACCAATTATTAATAAAATTGTCTTACATTATTAATACTGTTAACTATGTTCCATACTGACAACATGCAATTGTTTATACATAAAACAAAATAGCGGTTTACAGTGTGACGGAAGGCTAATTTGCATATTAATATTAAAAAATCGAATTTAATAAATATGTGCTTAGTATTATTGATTTCTAACTGTTTGTTTTATTTAATGAATATAAGCAAAAATCTCTTCAATGAATCTTAAATGAAATCCATTAACAAGATAAAATAACTGTCATTTTATTCTTTACTTCCACTTATAACTAAATACTTAAATTAGAAAAATAACAATGAAAGACGAGAGTGATGGAAGAGTAAGTTTCAGTTATTCCATTTTTTATTATACTCCCTCTGTTTCAAATCTTTTATTATAATCCCTCTGTTTCAAATCTTTTTATCTGTATTCTTATTTAGTTTCATTAGCCTTTCTAATTTAATACGATATTTCATTACATTAAAACTTAAATACTTGCACCCGGAGGGTGCATATATTTTCTAGTATAAATAAAAGAATTAACTTAGTTTTTGACACATTTAAAAAAAATAATTTTCTTTTACTTAACCCATAATGGGACCCTAACAGTTACGACTACGGGTCAGAGTGGACCTGGGAGTAATAGCAATGAAGGATATTGGAACTTCACTACTAGAAGTTGTTTAACATCAATGCCAAGCACATTAAGGACTCAGTCACTGTCTTCTAGCAAATATTTGATAAAAAGAGTCGGTGGTTGGCGTGAGGGCAATAGGGTTGAGACATTCATATAGGTGCTAGAGCTTGATGTGACCCGTTGGTTTTAGATTGGTCTGATTGTTTGGTAAAATTGCAAATCAAACTTTATGGGTTATCTAAGACCAACTCCATTATATATATATATATATATATATATATATATATATATATACACCACCACCTTGAGGTTTGTTTCGATTCCGTTTATCGCAAAAGATTTATACACACACATGCAACCACACATTCATAAACACACAACAAATGCACAATGCTTTTTTCGATACACACTCTTACACACTCTAATACTCACACCGCAAAAAAGAATATTTGACGTCATATTTCAAAGTTTCCATTTTTTCAACGTTCTTTTTTCAGACTTCAAATTTTAAACAGACTTTTCTCGTTATTCTGTGATAAAAAAAAGTTTATCACCTTCCATATACCAACAAATGCCCTGAAGATGATCTAATTAATATATCGAAACACTGCAGCATCGGCCTATAAACTTACCTTTTAACTCATTTAAACCTGTTTTTTTTCAATAATTCTTAATATACTACATACGTCTGCTTCACTTCCTTTTCTTCACACACACACACACACACACACACACATATATATATATATATATATATATATATATATATATATATACAGTAAATACGAACATCAAACACAAATACGCACATTCATACGCACATACACGCGCGAATGTGATCATGACGTCGCGCTTCTTGCATGCGTTCATGTGTGCGTGCATGCCAACATACGCACACAGACAAACAGAACAGGCGCCCCGACATTATACATAGCACACGCAAACACATAAACAAACAAACAAATGACACGCGAATACAGTTAACCAAACGCACACATTTGACCATATTTATGCAATTTGTATAATTTCAAAAACATTTTTCGTTGTCTGATGATTGCTCAGCTTTAACAAAAATAAGCACACACAGCAAGAAACCAATGGTAGCAAACTTGTTCCCATGCAAATAAATATAAAAATATAAACCTAATTACTTATTTTCTCTCTCTCTCTCTCTCTCTCTCTCTCATATATATATATATATATATATATATATATATATATATATATATATATATATATATGTATATAATATATATATATATATAAGATTTACATATCTATTTATTTGATGACAAAGGAACAGTCACAACGTTCGGTTTCAAGCATGCGTAAGTGCAGACAATCTTCAGGTGACGTTGTTTCAAATTATATAACAGCTCTATTTTTATAGTGAGCATTCTTCCTATAATACAGCATTTTGACACACCGCTCCAATAAAAGCTGAAACAGTGACAATCCCACACACTATATATATATATATATATATATATATATATATATATATATAATTTACTTAGGAAATTATCTAGATTTGTATTAATAAATTGGTAGACACAATTCTCAATAACTTCATGTTCTTTTATAAAAACTGATGGTCGACCCTCAGCCGTTGCCTTTTAACACCTAAATGATAAAGATGTGTGGGTGTTCGTCAGATGAACAGTTTGGAGAATACGTTTTGGACAATGATATATTCAATAGGGCGACTGATCGATGGGCACTAAGGGAACCTGTGGCCCTATTACTTGGGCTAGACCGGTGGTTGGAGAGACACCAACCGTTCAATCGGTTGGTCATGCCTCGCCTTATCAAATATGTATATACATAGATATAAATTTATTTCGGCATTTTTGCCTCTTCAAGTCAGATAGATTGCGCGTGTTCGCGTTCAGGAAATTGCGTTCTCCAAATTTGATTTCCTTACTGATTATATAATCAAAGTTTCCAAGGTATGCCGGTTCTGCTTAAATGCAGTTGCAACACGCCTTAGAAACACGTGCATGAAAAATTGTAATTGTTTCTGTGCGCACTGTCGATAACTTTTTAACAAACGCGAATATGAATTTTAAAATACAAAATCAATGAGACGGAAAGATCATCTCAACTAAATGTAATATAAAATCCTGATCCAATCTAAAAATCAGACTTAAAGAGGCGAAAATGCCGAAATAGATTTATATCTGATTAAATAATTTACTCATATATTTGTTTATCTATAATACTTCGTATATGTAAAAATATATACGTGAATCTTTATATATAATGGCATTTTATTTAGCGCTAATACTCTTGGGAAAGGTATTAATCCTACTCTAACACCAGCTATGAGTAAATAGTAGTGCAGACTAGTCTCTTTAACTTTGGCCAGGCAACCGATCTAGGAGAAGGAAATCTCTGATTTTAAACCTGTTGAACTCCGCTCAAGAAATTGACCTTATGTCACATCCTGCTCGTGTGGATAATAATCTAAACCCAAGAACATAGCATTCGTAATTCCTACAGGCTTTTAAAATGTCACTCACATATTTAAGTAAGAGAAAACAAAGTGAACGTTCTAAAATTCAATAAATAGGTAAACGACGGTCTTCACAGGAAAGCACAAATATACGCTTTTGTCTATTGGCACTAAATCTATAGATTCCACCAAAAAAAAAAGACAGAAAGAAACGTTCACAAACGTAAACCACCCAGAGGATTTCGTATTCATATTAAGATGCACCTATTTCGCTGTAAACTTTTGTACAATAACGTCTTTACTGTTTATTACGTTTATCTGACTGAGACACTTGTATACCCTTTAAATTTAATAACATAGCTTTCTTATCTTCGACTTGCTCGCGATACAGACTTTTTGTCTTTTGTCCAAATAAGATTATTTCGCGTTAGGCTAGACAGATTATTTTATTTGGTTTCGCGTTATTACTCTTAAACAACAACGATAAAGAACTATAGCCAGAATATATGGGACCAGCTAAACGACAATACTTGAGTTTTTAAATTGATTTTCTATTGTATTTATCAATCGATAAAAGAAAAATAGTTGTGATCTGTCCCTATATTTTTGTTGTTTTATTTCTTTTTTTTATTCAGTTTGGACCAGGAATCACTGTTTCATTAGCTATATATATATATATATATATATATATATATATATAGAGAGAGAGAGAGAGAGAGAGAGGCAGAGACGGAGACAGGGACAGAGACACAGAGAGAGACAGCCACAGACAGAGAGAGAAAGAGATAGCGATAGAGACAGAGAGGGAAACAGAGACAGAGACAGAGAGATAGACAGAGACAGAGACAGAGAGACAGAGACAGACAGACAGAGAGAGCGAGAGAGAGAGAGAGAGAGAGATAGACAGACAGAGAGATAGAGAGAGACAGACAGACAGACAGACAGAGAGATAGACAGAGAGATAGACAGAGACAGAGAGACAGAGAGACAGAGAGAGAGAGAGAGAGAGACAGAGACAGAGACAGAGACAAAGACCGAAAAACAGAGAGAGAGAGACAGACAGACATACAGACAGACATCGCTTTCTGTGGATGAGATATTACTTCCTAAGTACCTAAATTGTTCTACCGATTTTATGAGTATACCATCGATAGTTGAGATGTCTCACACATATATATATATATATATATATATATATATATATATATATATTATAAAAAAAGAATGTATTATGTTCTCAGAAAAAAAAAATTATTCTTTTTATCTTTTTCTGTGGGAAAAAGAATTTCTGAGAACATAATACATTTTGCGGACCTTCTTTTTTATAAAATATTGAATTTTCTCCCGTTGGAACCAGAACAACATATATATATATATATATATATATATATATATATATATATATATATATATATATATATGAGTGTGGTGTGTGTGTGTGTGTGTGTGTGTGTAACTGTGTGTAACTGTGTATTATATTATGCAGCCCAGTCAGCATATTTTTAATAACGACGAACTTTAATAATATAATTATGCAACAGAAAAAAATAAAAATGATAATGGATGATTTTTTTTTAAATTAAAGATGACAAGTTTAACATAAATTGTTGAAGAAGTGGGGGATCAGTTTCAAGAAGTCTCTAATTAGTCAGATAGCCCTCCACTTTAGAACCATCCCGCTTTGTACGTGTGTTACATACTCATACATGAGTATGTAAGACACGTACAACCATGTTGGGTATATACACACGTGTTCTTTTACTAGAGATGGGAGAGAGATAGACATAGGTAGACAGAGAGATGCATATGCATTTTGCATTACTTACTTCTTTGGCCGTTTGGTGATCTCTAGTCGTTTCTATTCTTTCTCTCCATGTTGAATTCTATTTCTAGATTCTTGTCGGCTGTTCGTCTTTGATTCATTCCTTCTTCTTGGTCAACCTTGTTGCCAAGACAGTCATCAAGCAAGAACACCATTTTATTTCTTTAATTTTTTTTTTTTTGCTTAAACTTCTTCTAACTAATACAACACGCGTGTGCATTTGAGCCCAGCTAAGGCAGACGTGCTTTCTGCCTGACGTCCAAGCTGGAACTGAAGGTTAACTCGGTCCCACGTGACTTTACGTATTTTGCGGGCTTTCTGTAATATTCCATGGAAAGTCACGCCCGTGATATGAAAAGGGGCCATCCCTTCAGAAATACAGGGGGTGGACAATAATCTATGCATAGATTATGTAACACGTGTTTTGGGTTTTTACTTTGGTCATCACTTCCTTGGGAATAAGCAACAGCATAAGACATCAGGTTAACAAACTTAAAAGTGAGTAAGGATGGCAATTATTTTTTACCGAGCCTAATATTACAATCACTAATTGTAAAAAACATGTATTCTTGTAAAAGTAGCCTTTTCATTTATTGTCATGAAATTGGTAATCTATAGACATTTTGAATCAAGGAGTTGAGTTTAGCCATTTTCTTTGAGGCCTAAATTTCAAAGCAAAGAAAAATACATGGGTAGGTCAACTCTCAAATTCCTATAGAATAAATAGGTCTTACATGAACTTTCTAAGAAAAAACTAAAAATGTTTCTACTTTCACAGTGTATAAACTGTTAAATTAGTAACTTTGTTTTTTAGAAAACTTAAATTAGATATTTTGATTTCTTTTGAGTTAAGTTTTCTAAAAAATAAAAGTTATTTCTAATGTCACAGTTTATAAACTATGAAAGTAAAAAAATTGTTTTGTTTTGTTTTTCTCATAAATCCGTTTAAGACCTGATTATTCTATCGGAAACTGGGAGTCACCTTACCTGAGTATTATTTCTTTTCGTTTGAAATTCAGACTTCAAAGAAAAAGTCTAAACACAATCCATTACTTCTAAATTTCTAATGATTAATAATTTCATTCATATTTTTTTAAACTCATTATAATAAGTAATTGAGAGTTACTTCTTTTGTTTTATCATTACCACCCCCTTGTGTAAATCTTTAACTTTCTGAAAGTATATAAACTCCCAAGAAACTACAACTGTATACTTAAGTAGAATAAAGCTTTCTAAAGCCCAACCGTGTGTGTTCATATATTATAACAGATAGTTTTAGTAATATATAGTTTTGAGGGGGAGATACATTATAGATACATTAGTAACATATAGTATTTCCACCCATACCGTTCGTTTCGTAGGAAAATGTAAAAAAATAGATTAAAAAATAAAAAATAGAATGGATAAAATCAATTAAATTCATAGAAGGGGGCGAACTTACCGCAAGCGGAATCCGTAAAGAGTAAATTAGACTGAAACCGGGATGACCAGATTATTTCATTATATATAAGTAGTAGAGGGTGGTGGGTTTTTTCATTGACTGACATTGACTGGGGTTACCCTTTTTAAGAGGTCGAATTCTTGTGTAGTTTATTCGAAGCAAAATGTCAATGTTAGCAGCACGTAGCTTACAGGGTGACAGCTTGAAGATGCTGGATTCACGTTGGGTATGCTATCGGAGCCGATATGATGCATAAGAACCCGTAATCGATGATGAAGATAGTGCATCACCGACGACCACCCTGTACGCATCCATAAGATGTATTGTACAACTCATGACCATAAATCAAGGGTCGACATGAACAGGAATACAGTTTTTGGACAATATTTTTTTCGAACTAGGTTGAAAATGTTTGCTATAAAAAAAAAGAAAGTGTTCATTTGCTAAACAGACAATAAAATAATTATTTTTTCATATTTTTACATATGAAGAAATATATCTTAAAGAGGCACCTAACCACATTTTCAGTGGTGTTGTAAGATTTAAAGTGATATATACTTGAAGATACAAACTCCGAAAAAGATTGACAGACAAAACATTTAATACGTAAACAGCACATGGATAAAAAGAGGTAAATAATACATAGGTGTACATGAACATACATACATACGTAATACAAAGTTATATGTAAAAAGATAATGACACATTCATGAATGGTACAAAGATAAACATAAAAGCCACAGACATGAGACTAGGAATAGTCCATGCTGTGTGAATCACTTACAGTGATTAGTCCAGCGTTGAGGGCCGAAGCCCCAACGAGGAAGGGGTAGAACAGAGCCTAACCCACGTGTCTCGTAGGTCGAGGAACTGGAAAAAAAAGCGAGAGACGTTCAAACTAGCCGCTTAAATATAACCGGCCCCTAGCGGGAACTAGCAAACTAAACGGGCAGACAACTCCCCAGGCAAAATACGAAACTAACACCACAATGTTATCCAAGGATCATTGGGTGTTTCGGGTCTTACAATATCATACAACTTCACCTAGTTGACCCAGCTGTTGATGATTGATATTAGATAATTTAATAATAATAGCGAATATAACATAAATAAACGATGGGTTGGTTGGCTGGTTGGCTGGTTGGTTGGTTGGTTTTACAGCATGTCAAACCATTTGATCATTTTATGCCGAAGACATTTTTGTTTTATCCATTCATGATAGTTTTAAACACATTTTTCTATTGAAGCCATTGATGGGACCCTAACAGGCAATACCATTCCGGATAAGAGTGGACCTGGGAGTAATGGGAATGAAGGAGTGCTCCAAATTCTGCAAACCTCCAGAACTATAATCTCACCATCAGATAGAGTTTAACGTCATACCGAGGACATGGAGACCCTCCACCACTGCTTCTGTCACATATATGATAAAAATGGTTTGGGGTTTCCATAGGGTTGGGACAATCATAGATACTAGGGCTTGATGTGACCAGCCGATTGATCGGACGGGGGACTCTCTGACCATCCGTCTAGCCTAAGTGTTGACTTTTTTCTGTTATAAAGGTGTGTGCCTGATGCCCACTTTTATTTATAGACTCGCCGAGAACCATATGTTCAACCTCTTGGCCAATCACTGGCAGTGCTCTACTGCTGAAACAATACTTAAACTGAGCATACTGATCATACTGGCCTACTTGCTTTGAGCCTTCGAGGACGAAGGACATAGGAGTGAATCACTGGACCTTTAACAATACGCTGGATAGGACCCAATACGCTGGATAGGACTTATTCACTTACCAAAGGATTCCATAACTCAGGACTTACTTACTTTAAGTCCTTTTCAACTGGCCAAGGATGGCATTTAAAAACTTAACACTAAGAAAGGGCCAAAGGGGAATGTTTCATGTAATGGACTGGTAAGCCACCAAGGTTCCATCCTTAAGCATCACGGGTCGCTACCCACGGCCAACAGGTGGTTCTATTGGAGGGGATATTACCGCTGTGCTGATGTGCAGTGTATTCTAAAGCCTCAGCTAACAGAGCTGTAAATAAGGAAGGGAATTGTGATGTCAGTAGTGACCTTAGTTACATACAGACGCTCAGTCGTTAGAGTGTCCGACCCGGAACTACAAGGTTCCAGGTTCGATACCGGCCCTCACCGACTCAGCGTATGAGTAGCATATGTATCTGTGGTGAAGTAAGGAGCTGATGGTAGGTGTGGCGCTTCACATCTCCTTGGTCTACCGCTAGTGAAAAGGGGGATAGGCTCCCTCGCTGTCTGTCCAATACCACCAAGGCCACCCCGACGACAACACATCTTATAATAAAAGATGTATTGAAAAGTAGCGTGTAGAAATATTTGGACCAAGTAACCAGTAAGTACCCCAAATCATTAACTTAATGAAAGGTTCATATTTTAACTCATCACCAGTAAGTTTCGCTTTCAAATATTTGAAAATAAACGAACAGACGATTTTGGCAATTATATTGTATCTGACAAAAACACATTTTACAAATTGTGTTATACTATTTCTGAACGACATCCTTTTATTTAGATAAGCCTAAAAAATTTTTGTAAATAAAAAACTGTATTTTTATCTAAATAAACATAATAGCATTTCTCTTCTGATTAAGTAAAAACTATTTTAGTATAAAAACATCTTTCGTCTTTTTTTAAATCATCGTAAGTGTTGAAAAATATTCATGAATTTCTGATTAAAAAAGTATTTATTTAAAAAAGATTTTTCTATTGAATTTTAATCTGTATATATTGATTTAATTTATTGTGAGTTCAACATCTCCATAAACTTCTGATTAAAATCATTTGTTTACAAAAATTTGGAAGCGGAAATCACCGGCGATGAGTTAAAATATGAACCTTTCATTAAGTGGATGATTTGGGGTGCTTATTGGTTACTTGGTCCGAATATTTTAGTGAAAGAAAATGTCGGTAGTGATCCAACAAGGGAAATATCACTAACAATCAAGACTTGTCGATGCGAGAAATGAGTAGAATTTTTCCCGCTAAGTACGTATCAACAGAAACGCTTTGAGGGAATCAATTACATATATCTCCATTCAATGGGAAACAAGGAATAAAGACCAGCGGAAAGTACATAGGTCCTTGTTAACTGCGTTGCTATAGGGCAGAGATATCTATTATATACAATTAGCACGAAGCGTGTTGTGTAATGGTTAAAGTAATGGGAAATGGACTTGTCGCCCTGAGTTCAAATCCTGGACGTGGTAATTGCATTTCATTTAGCACTTATACCCTCGGAAAAGGTATAAATCCTACTCTCCCTCCAGCTATCGGTAAATAGTAGGGCAGACTGGGCTTTTTAGCCTTGGTTAGGCAACCGGTCTAGGATAAGGAAAACTCTGAATTCAAACCTGTTGAACTTCGCTTAAGAAATTGACCTTGTGTCACATCCTGCTCGTGCGGAGGGGTTGGTAAACACACACACACACACACATATATATATATATATATATATATATATATATATATGCCCGAGATATCTATTATATACAATTAGCAGGGGTATCCAATCAATGACCGGGCTAAAATAATTTTAGGAACACCAGGAAGCGAGAGACAAGTTCAGAAGAGATGCGTAATGTAAAGTCATCTCTCTCATTTCCGAATGGAGTGACGACGTGTTGATAGAAAAATGAATAGTTGTATACTTATCTCCTTTTCTGTCTACGCGGAGAGGCTCGAATCCGGTTGCTGGGCTGATGCTAAGTTGGCTGACAGTTACTTGATTTTTTGAGTCTGGAAAGCAGCTTGTGCTGGGGGACATCTTGCCAATGCCATTTAGAGATTTTTAAAAATAATAATACAAGGCGACTAATCTTTTTCTCATGAGATTTTTATTTTTACCCAAGTCACAATTGCCGAGTCAGAGCGACGTCTCACTCTTTCAACGCATCTTTCTAAACTCCCCAATCATTCTCACCTTTCATTCTTCCTCTCTCCCACTTCGCCACGTGACACTTCTCGGCCAGCCGAAAAACGCCAAGTAGCATTTTCTGATATATCCTTAAAAACTTTCCATACTTGCCTACTGGCTCTTTCCATACACACACTCACACACTCACACACACATTATCTCTCCCTCTCCCTCTCCCTCTCTCTATCTCTCTCTCTCTCTCTCTCTCTCTCTCTCTCTCTCTCTCTCTCTCTCTCTCTCGTTATCACGTGCGTAAGTAATGGAATATGTTAAATTAGAAAGACTAACGAAATTAAATAAGAATGTATATAAAAAGATTACACTTGCTTTAATTATATTTTAATTGGTTTCAACATGAAAATCACTCATAGGATATTTTAATCAGTTTCTTTTTTTATAATATATATATTTATAGATTTATAGAATTATATTATATATAGATCATATTATTTATTATTATGATATAATCATTTATTTGATTATTAAATTGTTTAATTTATTATTTGATTATTTGTTAGGTTAAAGTGGATTATATAATAGTTTAATTATATATTAGTTGAAATATTTATTTAATTATTAGATTATATATTGGTTTATTTAGTTAATATAGAAAAAAATGGAAATAGATATGTAGGTGAGGGTAGTTGATAGTTAAAATTATTATGAAAAGAGACTATATAATTGTTTAATTTATTTATACATTGAATTATTTATTTAAAATATTTAATTATTATTGGTTTAAAGTAGAATATATTTGTTATTATTATAACTAGCAAATATATGCACCCTCCGGGTGCAAGTATTTAAGTTTTAATGTAATAAAATATCGTATTAAATTAGAAAGGCTAATGAAACTAAATAAGAATGCAGATAAAAAGTTTTGAAACAGAGTGAGTATAATTGAAAAATAGAACAACTGAAACTTACTCTTCCATCACTCTCGTCTTTCATTGTTATTTTTTCTAATTTAAGTATTTAGTGAAAAGAGGAAGTAAAGAATAAAATGACAGTTATTTTTTCTAGTTAATGGATTTCATTTAAGATTCATTGAAGAGATTTTTGCTTATATTCATTAAAATAAATCTAAACAGTTAGAAATCAATAATACTAAGCACATTTTATTAAAATCACATTTTAAATATCAATATGCAAATTAGCCTTCCCATTCACATTGTAAACCGCTATTTTGTTGTATATATAATATAATTGCATGTTGTTAGTATGTATATAAGGTTAACAGTATTAGTAATGTAAAACAATTTTATTAATAATTGAGGTTTAAATAAAAATAAAATCTTTGAGAATGTGACGTTAATAACTAAAGAAATTGTGACATAAGTAATAATATAGTTTCGGTTACAGACAGAAAAACACACAATCTCCATTATAATAAGATATATATAGATAATTATTAAATTATTATTTTTTTAAATCTAGATCTTCACGCAAACTCTTCACGCAAACTATTCAAATTTTTTTAATCTTCAATCAAACTTTCCCTACTTTTATTTACTATGAATTACCACACCACAAATATTTTATAACTTATTAATTAATTCCACACTTTACATAATTTGGAGAATAAAAAAAATATAATATGAGAGATCAATAACGCCAGGTAATCATTTATTACACCTAGTTTTGTTAAAACCAATATGCAAATTAAACATACCATATTATGTAAACCTTTAATTGTTAGTGATATAGAAACACATTGTGTTACATAATTATTAGACACCTAATATTTATGTGCAATAGTGTAGAAATCAAAACGACCGTTATAAGCTGCAGCCCATGGCCTTGAAGGATTTGAATGACAAGGCTTGACCTGTCCTGATCCGTCCTTCCGGGGATAGCCGTGAGAACCGGTAGAGAGGACCCTCGCTTCCGGTTTAGATAGTAAGTAAGTTTCAGTCAGTTGGAGACTAGCAGCCGAGCTTGACGGAAGGGTAAGTCTCGTTACACGCGCTCCCGTCTTAATCTGCGCAGATGTCTGGTTGGGTATTTAAAAATAAAGTAAGATCAAAGCAAAATCGGAGTCTTGTGTTATTACCTGTAAAAACTAACAATGACACAGGGCTTCTGATAAAGAGAAATACCCAATAGAAGACCAGACCCGAAGTCCCCAGGAAAGTCCAGACCTTAGAAGATTCCAGACCAAGACAAGATGTTATAAGATTCCAAAGACGGCCAGAAAAATTGAGTAAGTAAAGAAGTAAAGAAGAAGAGTATGCAACAATTGCATTTTGATTACACTAATAATATGGGCTGTTTTGAGGCAAATCTATCTTAGATCTTTATAGAGACATCGTTAATAAATAAGATGTATTCTATGTATTCATGATTTTGGCTATAAATAAAATACTCATTGATAAACTTACGCAATTCCTGAGGGGATTGTGACGTAATCAGTGGCTTAGTTTCGGTTACAGGCAGAGACTGAATCTCCATTATGATAAGATAGTCTTGGATGCAAAGAAAATTAAATGTGAAAAAAAAGAAAGAATAAAAAGTAATAAAAAAGAGTATATTTAAAAAGAATATTTGAAGAGGTAAAGACGAAGAAAGACAGAAAAAAGGAAGCAAAATGAAAGAAGGAAATAAAATGAAAAAAAAAAATAAATAAAAATAAACGAAAGAAAAATTGACCTTATGTCGTTGTTGAGAGGTTTGGTAAATAAAAAAAAAAGAGTTTTTGACGAGAGCTGTGGAACCTTAAAGCTGGTCAGAGTGCCTTGCCACATTGCAAGAGATTGAAGAACGTAAAAAAGATTGGGCCGCCAAACCCCTCTGATCAAAATCCCATATAGAATTAATAGGATACGCTAAGCTAAGAAATATGCTATGCGGTCCAACCATTACGTAATCACTGCCAGTTAAGGTGCAGCTCATATACTGACGCCAAAAACTTATTAGGCTTATTTTCATAATATCAGATCCAATCAATCATAATAATACTAAGTAGAATATATATATATATATATATATATATATATATATATATATATATATATATATATATATATATATATATATATATATATATATATATATATATATATTAATATATATATTATTATTTATTATTTCATTATTATTATTCACTCCTTTTGAGTCTTTCACTGGAGTCTGAGTGACAGCAAGTCTCCTCAGGTCTCCACGACTCTTCCAAGTATTTTAGCAGATTGCAGCAGTGCAGTATTCTGGATGGTCTCAATCTTTCCTCTGATGTCCAGGTTTTCCAATCCTTTTTCCAATCCCTTTGGGACCGTTCCAAGTGCACCAACTACAATTGGTATTACTTTGACCTTCATATTCCATAACTTTTTCAATTCTCTGGCAAGGTCCAGGTATTTGTCCATTTTTTCATTTTCCTTCAGTTTCACCCTGTGATCTGCTGGAACTGCAAAATCCACCAGTTGACAAGTTTTTTTTCTTTTTTGTTAATCAGCACTAGGTCTGGTCTTCTTGCTGGGGTAAGGTGATCCGTTTTTATCTCAAAGTCCCAGTATTATTATTATTATTATTATTATTATTATTATTATTTATATTTTTAAAGGCAATTACAATGCGTATATCGTATAGCTGCATCCACAATATATACATCGATAGAATTTGATAATTATAATTGAAATAATCATTCTGTCGGGGGAGATCATAGGTATACACTGCTGGTGAGACATAATAAAGTTGAAACAGCTGTACAGTGTTTCACATGTTGCACGCGGTAATCGTCGAGTTTGCTTGTCGTGATTATTTCAATTATAATTATCAAATTCTATCAATGTATATGTTGTGGATATAGCTTTACGATATACGCATTGTAATTGCCTTCAAAAATATGAATAATAATATACTTTTCTTAACAATGCTTCAAAAGTAAATTACCAAATACTATATATATATATATATATATATATATATATATATATATATATATATATATATATATATATATGTTCTGGTTCCAACAGGAGAAAATTAAATATTTTATAAAAAAGAAGGTCCGCAAAATGTATTATGTTTTCAGAAAATTTTTTTAAAATTCTTTTATCTCACATATGCAACACGTGTTTCAGATTTTCGGGTATCTTCTTCAGGCTTTGATTAATAATATGAATTATCAATCAAAGCCTGAAGAAGATACCAGAAGATCTGAAACACGTGTTGCATATGTAAGATAAAAAGAATAACACATTTTTTCTGAAAGCATAATATATTTTGCGGACCTTCTTTTATATATACTAGCAAATATATGCACCCTCCGGGTGCAAGTATTTTAGTTAAATTTTATAATAAAATATCATATTAAATTAGAAAGGCTAATGAAACTGAATAAGAATGTAGATAAAAAGATTTTGAACAGAGGGGGTATGATTGAAAAATAGAACAACTTTGAAACTAACTCTTCCATCATTTTCCGTTACTCCCGTCTTTCATTGGTAAAATTTCCTAATTAAACCGTTTAGTTAAAATAGGAAGTAAAGAATAATATTACAGTTATTTCTTCTTGTTAAGGGATTTATTTTAAGATTTGTTGAAGAGATTTTTGCTCATATTCAATAAGATAAAACCAAACAATTAGAAATCAATAAAACTAAGCATATATTTATTAAAATCAAATTTTAAAAATCAATATGGAAATTAGCCTTCCCGTACACACTGTAAACAGCTATTTTGTTGTATATATAAATAGAAATGTATGTTCTTAGTATGTAGATATGGTCAGCAGTATTAATAATGTAAAACAATTTTATTAATAATTGAGGTATAAATAAAAATAAAATCATGGAGAATGTAATGTAAATAATTAAGGTAATTGTAACTTGAGTAGTAATATAGTTTCGGTTACAGACAGAAAATCACACAATCTCCATTATAATAAGATATATATATATATATATATATATATATATAATTTGCATCTAATGGTGAAGTTGCCATTTTGGAGTTCTAGGGAGTGTGGAGAACCCCTTCATCGCCTCGGTCCACTCTGATCCGGAGTGGTAGTACCTGTTAGGGTTACATCTTTGGGTTAAATAAAAAAAAATGAGCTAAAAAAATATGTTTAAAAAATTGAGTTTTAAAAAAAAGTTTGATATAAAAGAAAATTAATATCCATCAATAATGAATATAACAGAACGTATTCGGCATAAAATAACATAGAGTGGTAGTACCTGTTAGGGTCCCACCTATGGGTTAAATAGTACAAAATGAGTTCTGAAAATGTGTTTTAAAAAATTTGAGTTTAAAAAAAATTGTGTTCCCATGAAGAATGAATAAAATAAACGTCTTCGGCATAAAATGACCCAACATGGGTTGATGTACCTTAAAATCAAACAACCAACCAACCAACCAACCAACCGGCGTGAAATGATGATGATGATGATGATGATGATGATGATGATGAAGACTTAATATTTTGCCACATTAATGATTGTTTTTTTTTTTTTTTTTTTTTTTTGGGGGGGGGTTCTTCAAAGTAATATGTATGATGATGATGAGGATGATGATGATGATGAGAAAGACTTAACATTTTGCCAAATTTTTGCCACATTAATGATTGTATTTTTTTTTTGGTGGGGGGGTAAAGTAATATGTAAGAAATATGATTTTTTCCTAAAGTTATAAAAGAAATAAGCATTAAACCTATATTTAAATCAAACGTTTACGCACACCTGGAATTAATATTCGCTATTCCCACAATTAACAATTGCCAGAGATTCAAGCATCTTTCTTATTCTTTGATGTTTTTTCTCTCCTTTCATTCTTCATTTTTTGTGATAAAATCTGTGCCAAAATCATTAATATGTTGAAAATCATAAATACAGTGTATTCATTGGA
This sequence comes from Doryteuthis pealeii, assembly GCA_023376005.1. Taxonomy (NCBI): domain Eukaryota; kingdom Metazoa; phylum Mollusca; class Cephalopoda; order Myopsida; family Loliginidae; genus Doryteuthis; species Doryteuthis pealeii. The sequence goes on from CM042162.1 coordinate 9,903,271, forward strand.
AGCCTGTACCCACCATTGCTCAATCAGCACATTATATAGGATGTCTGCGTAAAGATGAGAATATTGATTTTAAAAAGATCAATAATCATACACAATATATTGGAATTAGAATGCGATATACAATGTGTGTCAAAAAAAGTATCGAGATTTTTTGTACTTTTTAAACACACCTTGTATTCTGAAAAAAATAACGTCCGATTCATTGTTCATTTCTATCTTGATAAATACACCTTCTCTCTCTCTCTCTCTCTCTCTCTCTCTCTCTCTCTCTCTCTCTCTATGTATATATATATATATATATATATATATATATATATATATATATATATATCCTCCCTCTTGTTCATTCCTATGGTGGAAGTATTCACAGATAGTTAATTTGTAACATCTCTGTTTTTAACTCTCTCTCTCTCTCTCTCCCTCTCTTTATCTGTCTCTGTTGTCTCTGTCTCTGTCTGTCTGTCTCTTTCTCTCTCTCTCTCTCTCTATATATATATATATATATATATATATATATATATATATATATATATTCGCATGTGTGGATCGCGACTTGCCTTTCAAAAATAAAACGCTGATCAAATACAGTTACATAACTAAAAAGATTTTCATCTCCTGTCACCTGTAAAAACATCCATCATTTTCTTCACCTCAAGATACATCCTGATGAAGGTTCAATGTAACCGAAATTTTAAAACATCGATAATTAAATTCATCCCATTTTCGGAACACATGTTTTTTCACAATTTTCTTTATATTGTTGGATTTATTTTCCATATTTACTCCCATATATATATATATATATATATATATTTATATATATATATGTGTGTGTGTGTGTGTGTGTGTGTTTTATATTTATATAAAATTATTTAATGGAAAACAAGAAAAAATCGAGTGAATCAAAATTTTGAGTTTTGTAAAAACAGAAAAAGAAACCGAATGAGTCAAAATAATAAAGAATATATAAAAGTGCTTCATATGTACGTAGTGCTGGTTCAGGGGACCGAATCAGTAAGAGAAGTTAGCTACTCTCGGTTCCTTAAGATGATCTACACGAAACCTTTGACATTAAATGCAACAAACGGATAGACATATACAAAAAGCATGGGAAATATTTGCATTCAAAGAGATAGAAAATGAATTTAAAATATATGCTTAAAAAATGATTTTTTTTTTAAATGTAGAAGGAAGCTTTTTAGCCGGTCCCGGTAAAATAAACAAACCTAATGCTATGCTTATTTTAATGACCCTGTAAACATTTTTATTATGAATGCAAGTAATGTTAAAAATAATAACACAGTTAGAGCGTTCGCCTAGAAACCACAAGGTTCCTAGTTCGATCCCGGTCCTCGCCAACTCAGCGTATGAATAGCACAGGGATCTGTGCGGTAAAGTAAGGAGCTAATGGTAGGTGTGGCGCTCTACCTCAGACGCAAAAACAATCTCCTTCGTCTGGCGCTAGTGAAAAGAAGAAAGACTCCCTTGCTGATTGGCTGATGCCGACATTAGGCCGCCCCGACGACTTTACTTACTTATTAACTCAAAAGTTTATCTATATTCATTTATATTTATATTTTGTGAAAGATAAAGATACAAAAATTCTTCTAAATGAAAAATATAGACACCGTTAATGACTGTGTGATCAAATATGTTAATTTTTTTTTAAATTTAAAAAGATTAAAGGAAATGTTTAAGATAAATTTGACTATTGTGAATCTTTATCCAAAGTGGAAAAATTGCATTTTCCACTATCAATTATTAAAACATAAATTATAGCCCTAACCCTAACACTAACCCTAACCTTAATCCTAAACCGAATTCCAATCCTAACCCTAAACCTAAATCTAGCACTATAGCTAACCCTAACCCTAACCCTAACCGGATGAATTCTCGTCAGGTACCATTTTAAGAAGTTAGCTTTAGATTTTTTTTAAAGTTTGTTTGTATCACAAAATTGTACAACTACTTTTTAAGCAATTAGCTTTTAGATAATCCCAGATTGTTCGACAACAACCATTTTAATATTTTGGCTTTATATAGGTTGAAATATATTTAAATATATTTCAAATATAACTGCTGGCAAATTAGCTTGTGGTCAATTTTACTAGGACCGCTAAAATATACTAACAATGCAAGTTTGTCTATTTTACTGGAACCGGCTAACTAGCCAATTCGAAAAACGTAGATACCAATGAATAAAACAGAATGAATAAAACAAAAACTTTTTTGGCATAAGATAACCCGGGGCTCGACATGCCATAAAATCCAACCAACCAACAAAAAATTAGTCGCAAAAAATCACGTTCAAAATTGCCGAACACAATCGCAGTAATTAAAAGTTGGGGATCCAAAATTTCAGAATTGCGTGTTCGGATTCGGCACGGAAGGATTTTAATTTGCTCATGGAGTCGACTTGATTCCAAAGTGGTATGATATGTTGGGCTATTATCTCTAGTTGGAAAGTTTGAAAAAATGCCGTTAAACACAACCCAAACTCAAACATGAAGTTGGACTCATAATAGACGAGATGCTACTTACTCTTGTGCCTACATTTGTCCAACATCTCAGATCTTTCAATTAATGATTCTTTAAAATTAAGATAAGATGCTACACACACACACACACACACACACACACACACACACATACACAGACACACAGAAACACACATATTCATATATATATATTATACTAAAGCTGAGGGAATCTATGTTTGTCTCCTAAAGGCTTTTTTCGTGTTTAGTTTAATGACACAGAATCCATAGTAGAATATTCCTTAGTTGTAGAAGTGAATCATGTTTGAAAATTCCATTTTAATTGGTTCTAATTAGTCGTAATTTGCAAGTAAGTCAAAAACTGACTCGTCCATTTCTTCATATCTACCTCACTTTCCCCCTCTCTATATATATCTTCATTACCTCCTCATTATATATGTTAGTTTCTCAATGAGTGTAATATATATATATATATATATATATATATATATATATATATAGAGAGAGAGAGAGAGAGAGAGAGAGAGAGAGAGAAGGAGAGCGATACAGAGACAGAGAGAGTTAGGGAGAGAGTTAGGGAAAGAGAGCGAGAGAGAGAGAGAGAGAGATATGGATAGATAGATAAATAGATAGATCAATACATAGATAAATACGAAGAGTCTGGGATAGATAGATATAAACAGTCTGATAGATAGTAGATATATAGATAAATAGATACATATATACATATATACATATATACATACATCGATAAATAGATAGATAGATAGATGGATAGATAGATTGATAGATACACAGATGAAAAGATAGATCAATACATATATAGATACGAAGAGTCTGAGATAGATAGATAGATATAACAGTCTAAGATAGATAGATAGATTGATTGATAGATAGATAGATAGATAGATAGATTTGTTGATATAAATATGAATAGATACATACATACATATATACATACATCGATAGATAGATAGATGGATGGATACATAGATTGATAGATAGATAGATAGATAGATAGATAGATAAATCAATACATAGATAGATAAGAAGTGTTTGGGATAGATAATTAGATGTAAGTAGTCTAAGCTAGATAGATAGATGAATAGATAGATGGATGGATAGATAGATAGATAGATAGGTAGGTAGGTAGATAGATAGATAGATAGATAGATATATTTGTTAACAGAAAGATAAATAGATAGATAGATACATACATATATACATACGTCGATATATATATATATATATATAGATATATAGATAGGTAGATAGTTAGATAGATAGATGGATAGATAGATAAATATATAGATAGATACGAAGGATAGATAGATAGATAGATAGATAGATAGATAGATATAACAGTCTAAGATAGATAGATAGATAGATAGATAGATGGATAGATAGATAGATAGATAGATAGATTTGTTGATAGAAAGAAAGATACACACACACACATATATATATATATATATATATATATATATATATATAGATAGATAGATAGATAGATAGATAGACAAATACATAGATACGAAGAATCTGGGATAGATAGATAGATATAATCAGTCTAAGATAGATAGATAGATAGATAGATAGCTTTGTTGATAGAAAGATAGATACATACATACATATATACAAAGATAGATAGATAGATAGATAGATAGATAGATAGATGGACCCAATATTAAACCGTATGAAATGAAAATGTTTTCATCATATCCCCTTTCAATTCTTTTTTACTGCTGAGTCTTCTCTCCTCGTTTATTCAAATTGTACGAACAGAATTCCTGAGTTAAGAAAAAGAAAAAAAAAAGAAGAAAAGAAAAAAGGAATTGAATGATGGTCTCATTACTTGATCGATTGCCCACCCCTCCCCTCTTCATTGATATTTACTAAAAAAGAACTATTGATCTTCTCGTCTCCTCATATCTCATTCGAAAAGGTGGAAACCTATATCCGTTCAGTGAACCATTCTTTCTTTAAATTCCCACTAATCACTGAAGATATAAATATTATCTTCCAAGTTCGACAAGTTCGATCGGTTCGAACTTTTGAATTACTTTAGTTTTGTTTCTTTTAAATTTATTTCTATATGAATACATGTAGATCGAGCTACGGAAGTGCATCCCCTGGCTATAGACATTATGAACCTCCACTACTACTACTACAACTACTACTACTACTAATAATAATAATAATAATGGAGATTCGCTTCTGGTTTTTGTCTGTAACAAATATTACATCACTGCTTACGTCTGTTGCAAGATGGGTATATTCCTGACTTTTGTGAGCTAGGACTACTAATGGAAGGAGGCGGAAGAAATAATAAAGGTTAAAAAAAATAGTGATGACCCAAAAGAGGATGAACGATGATTTTACCGTAGCGTGACCCCGAACGAAGAATTGAGTGGCAAGCGGAAGTCGGGTGTTGACCGCAAGCGGAAGTCGGGTGTTGACCGCAAGCGGAAGTCGGGTGTTGACCGGAAGTCACGTGGTGACGTGGAACAAAAAAGAAAGGGATCAGCCTCTTTTTGCCTGCCGCGGTCGTAGGGTACGGACCTGACCTTGGGTCCCTCGTGGGACCATAGTAATCTAGTAGTGTTCTCTCTCTCTTTCTCTCTGCCTTTCCTCCTCTCTGGTACGAGCCCACTATACGAGCACGATAATAAAGGCTGGTAGTTGTGACGACAGGTTTCTCGTGTTATAATTTCTATCAACACCATTTTGTTACGGTGAATTTGGAGGCACGTGGACGAGGCCCACTACATAGTATACAATGCCGCCACCGCCTTACGGTTATAGTTTTAGTACCAAGAAAAAAAAATGACAACGCGACATATATCAATTTGGTACCGTGGAAATATACCACTACGTAACACGTCACATTACCCAAAATGGTCATAACATAAAATAAATACACTCAAAATTTGAACATGCTACATTAGACAGTCCTCGTTGTTTTTTAAAACAAGTTTTAATAAATACATGACTGGTATTATATATTTATATATAGTTTGTTTTATTTTAATACATATTTAAAGTTTACATTTCAAATTGTTTTATTTGTAATCCTTTAATGAATTTAATGATTTTAATTACTTAGGGTACAAACTCGCTGACAATGAATTTTTTACTCCCACCCCTCAGGCAATATGTTTAAAAAATCTACTTTTACATCGCCCGGAGGCTGTTTTTTTATTTTGTACTAGTTATAATAATTAGAATATATAGCCAGGATATAGGGATGGAATTCGAAATTGAAAAATGATCTATGCTTGTAATAAAACGGGGTGAAAGAGAATTAATTAATGGAATACAACTGCCAAATCAGGAAACTATAAAATCACTTGATGAAAATGAAAGCTACAAATACTTAGGGATTTTAGAAGCGGAAAATATCATGCAAACAGAAATGAAAGGAAAAGTTTTAAAAAAAGAATATCTCAGGAGAACTAGAAAACTCCTAAAAACTAAACTCAACAGCAGAAATCTAATCAAAGGAATCAATCAAGGACACTTCAAACGACAAATTGGAGAGGTTGCACACGAAAAGATCTGGACGTGGTTAAGAAAAGGAAATCTTTAAAGAGAAACTGAATCACTAATAATTGCTGCACAGAATAATGCCATAAGAACAAACTATATCAAAGCAAAAATTGATAAGACCCAACAAAATAGTAAATGTAAATTATCGGTAATATAGATGAGACTGTAAACCATGTACTATGCGAATGTAGCAAACTAGCACAAAGGAGTACAAACTAGACACGACTGAGTTGGGAAGGTGATCCACTGGGAATTATGCAAAAATAAACATTTTTACATACAACAAAATGGTATATGCATGAACCAGAATCTGTTTCTTGAGAACGAAATGCATAAATTCTCTGGGACTTTGAAATAAACGATAACTTATCACAGCAAGAAGACCAGACCTAGTGTTGATTAACAAAAAAGAAGAACTTGTCAACTGGTGATTTTGCAGTTCCAGCAGATCACAGCGTGAAGCTAAAATAATTTTTTTAAAAATGGGCAATATCTGGACCTTGTCAGAGAACTAAAAAAGTTATGGAATATGAAAGTCAAAGTGATACCATTGTAGTTGGTGCACTTTAAACGGTTCCAAGGATTGGAAAAGGGATTAGAAAATCTGGACACCAGAGGAAAGATTGAGATCATCCAGAATACTGCACTGCTGCAATCTACCAGAATATTCAGAAGAGTCATGGAGACCTGAGGAGACTAATAATAATAATAATAATAATAATAATAATAATAAAGCGAACATGATTTGTGGAGTTTGCAGTTCCAGCAGATGACAGGCCGAAGAGGAAGGAAAGCGAAAAGATAGACAAATACTTGGATCTTGCAAAAAAACAAAAACTGATGGAACTGTGGAACATGAAGGTGAAGGTCGTACTAATTGTAAATGGCGAACTAGGAATGATCCCCAAAGGTCTGGAAAAGAGTTAGCGTGAAATTGGAAATCAGAGGAAGAATCGAAACCATCCAAACTACAGCACTGTTAAGATCGGCTAGAATACTCTAGCTGGTGTATCTTTCACAGGAAACAACTTCAAAATTCACAGTACAGTAAAATAAATCTCACTAATTCAACTATCAGATCATCTTATAACTATCCAGTCATACATGTTATCCTTATTAAGTCTTTTTGTTTAGGAAAGCCTGAATAAAAAATATGGATGAGTAACCTTACCTAAAAAATTACCATAAATTTCACGAGCAATTTAAGTGAATTGTATCAACCAAAATAGTCCGTTCTCCACACGAAGAGAAGAGAGAAGAAGAAGAAGAAGAAGAAGAAGAAGAAGAAGAAGAAGGAAGAAAAAGGAAAGAGAAGGGAAAGAAGAAGAAAGAAGAAGAAAGGAAGGAAAGGAAGGGAAAGAATAAGACAGAGAAATGAAAAAAGAAGAAGAAGAAGAAGAGAGAAGGGAAAAAGGTGAAGAAGAAAAGAAGAGAAGAAAAGAAAAAAGAAGGAAAGGAAGGGAAGAATAAGACAGAGAAATAAAAGAAGAAGAAGAAGAAGAGAAGAGAAGAAGAAGAAGAAGAAGAAGAAGAGAGAAAAGAAGAAGAAGAAGAAAGAAATGGAAGGAAAAAGAGAAAAGAAGAGAAAGAAGAAGAAAGAGAAAAGAAGAAGAAGAAGAAGAAGAGAGAAAGGAAGGGAAAGGAGGAAAGATAGACAGAGAAATGAAAAAGAAAGAAGAAGAAGAGGAGAAGAAGAAGAAGAAGAAAGGAGGGAAAGGAAGGAAAGAATAAGAAGAGAATGAAGAAGAAGAAGAAGAAGAAGAGAAGAAGAAGAAGAAGAAGGAAATGGAGGGAAGAAAGAAGAGAGAGAAAAGAAGAAGAAGAAGAAGAAGGAAAGGAAAGGAATGGGAAAAGAAAAACAGAGAAATGAAACATGAAGAAGAACAAGAAGAGAGAGGGGCGAAAGAGGAAAAATAAAAAGAGAAAAAACACGAAGAAGAAGAAGAAGGAGAATTAAGATGAAGAACAAGAATGAGTTTTGGGAAGAAGAAGAAGAAGAAGAAGAAAAGAAGAAGAAGAAGAGAGAAGAAGAAGAAAGAAGAAGGAAGAAGAAGAGAAGAAGAAGAGAAGAAAGAAGGGAAAGGGAGGAGAATAACAGAGAAAGAAGAAGAAGAGAAGAAGAAGAAGAAGAAGAAAGAAAGAAAGGAAAAGAAAGAAGGGGAAAAGAAAAAGACAGAGAAATGAAAACATGAAGAAGAACAAGAAGCGAGAGGGCGAAAGGAAAATAAAATGAAAGAGAAGAAAACACGAGAAGGAAAAGGAGAATTAAAAGATGAAGAACAAGATGAGTTGGAAAGAAGAAAAGAAGAAGAAGAAGAAGAAGAAGAAGAAGAAGAAGAAGAAGAAGAAGAAGAAGAAATAATGGTTTTGCTAAATATAAGGGGATTGGACAGATCTCGTCAGTTCACGTTGCGTCGGTCACATGGTTTCAAGTCATCCAATCACCACTGTGAAAATTCGGTTGCTGAAAGTGGGGACTTGGTCAGATTATTTAATCAAGCCCCGAACATTTTTTTTTCTTTTTTTTTTTTTGCCTTGGAGATTCATCTCTCAGCTCTTGTCTCTATTTCCGTCTCAACTTGGCACTGATATTGATTCGGTTAAGGGCCTTTGTGAAATCAAGTTCGGTAACTTTAGTCTACCACGAGATTAATGATTATACTTTTTTGTTGTTCTATCACCTGTGAATAAATGTACGGTCTCGGCGTTTTTCCTCGCCATACAATGTCACCTTAGGGAAACTGGAAGCATTGAAACAATTTATCTTTTTTTTTTCGATACCAAAAAAAAAAAAGAGTTTAAAAAAAAGATCAGCAAAATCTATTTGGAATAAAACTCGATTTAGGATCTGAGATCCAAATCAGGATTTTACAGGGTCATGCATCTTCTGGCTTTTATAAAACAGAGATACATCATGTAATTTAAACAACACTATCCACGTTTTTTTGTATAAAAATCTAACCTGGATATTTTCAAAGTTTGGTCAAGTTAGGTATAAGGCCATGTGTTGAAAATTCAGGAGTGACATTCTCTTGTTGTTACATAGGAATTATGACTGTACTGTAGTAAATCTAGATTAAGGTGTAGCGATGTCTCCTTGTAGGAATTGAGTTGAAGTAGGAAAGTTCTTCTTGCCGCCAGGTTCCACTATAGGGGCGCACACTCGGACTATTAAAATCAGGCTGGGAAACTCTCTCTCTCTCCCTTCTCTCTCTCTTCTCTTTCTCTCTGTCTGTCGTCCTGTCTCTCTCTCCTCCTCTGATGCTCTCTCTCCTTCTCTGCACCTCTCTTCTTCTCTCACACTCTCTCTTCTTCTCCTCTTCTGGCATCCACAAAAGATGCACTAGACAAGTTAGTGTTATAAGTGACATTCTCTTGTTTGTTACATACGGAATTGTGACGTACTGTACTAAATCTAAATTACGTGTAGGATGTCTTCCCTTGTTGGAATTGGAGTTGAAAGAGGAAAAGGTTACTTCCTTTGCCGCCAGGATTTGCCACTATAGGGCGTACACACTCTGACTATCTAAATCAACTGGAAAACTCTCTCTCTCTCTCTCTCTCTGCTCTCTCTCTCTCTCTCTCTCTCTCTCTGTAGTCGTCTCTGTCTGTCTGTCTGTCTGTCTAGATTACGTGCAGCGATGTCTTCCTTTGTTGAATGGATGAAAGGGAGAAAAAGTTACTTCCCTTGCCGCCAGGGTTTGCCACATAGGCGTACACACTCGACTACTAAACTCAGCTGAGACAACTCTCTCTCTCTTCTCTCTCTCTCCTCCTCTCTCTCTCTCCTCTCTCTCTCATCTCTCTCTCTCTCTCTGGCATCCACAAAGCTGCACTAGAACAAGTGTTGTTTTTCTTCCATTAAGGCTCGGGGCCTTGAACCACTATAGCTTGTCACCCGTGAATATACGTCGCCCTTTCTACAGCGTATGACTCCACTGAAGTATCGCAAAAACCAGTACTCTACGGAGCTTCTCACAAGTAATTGCTTTCTTCTATTCACTCCATTTATAGCATCAAGATTATCTACTCGTCCTACAAGTTTTGTATTGTATTGTTGTTATTGTGCCTCAGACAATAAAGTCTATATTTTAATACTAGCAATATATGCAAACCCTCCGTGCAGTATTTAAGTTTTAATGTAATATATTGTAATTAAATTAGAAAGGCTAAATGAAAACTAAATAAAATACAGATAAAAAATTTGAAACAGAGGGAATATAATAAAAGATTTGAAACAAGGGAGTATAAAAATGGGAACAGAACTGAAACTTACTCTTTCCATCACTCTCGTCTTTCTTGTTATTTTTTTCTAATTTAAGTTTTAGTTATAGAAGGAGAGTAAAGAATAAAATGACAGTTATTTAATCTTGTTAAAGATTTCATTTAAGATTCATTGAAGAGATTTTTGCTTATATTCATTAAAAAAACCAACAGTTAGAATCAATAATCAAGCACATATTTATTAAATTCGATTTTTAAATTAAATGCAAATTCAGCCTTCCCGTTCACACTGTAAACCGCTATTTTGTTGTATACTATAAATATAATTGCAATGTTTGTCAGTTGTAGACATAGTTAAAGTATTAATAATGTAAGACAATTTTATTAATAATAGGTTTAGATAAAATAAAATCATGAGAATGTGATAATCAAACTAAAGAATTGTATGACTTGAGTAGTGATTTAGTTTGGTACAGACAGAAAAACACACAATCTCCATTATAATAAGATGTATCTTGTTGAATGTTTGTACATTCCCTGAGTCTGGGGCGTCTCTGGGCCTCCTAAAGTATCGAAGAAGCAGCCTTAGCCATGGAGTTAAAAACCACTTTAAATTTTGTAACCACCTTGTCGCTGGGGCGTCAGAATGCACCGACTGCACTCTGCAGGCGGGTAAGACTCACCCAATGGGCCACCGTGGGTGGGGACCCCGTGATGCTTAAGATAGACTAGGTGTTGAGCAGTTCATGACATCAATACTCCACTTTGGCCCTATCTTGGCTAACGGCGCTCGAGAAGCCCCTACGATCAAGGCTGGTCACACAAGCCCTAGCACCTATATGATTGCCAACACTAATTGCTCTAATGCAAGCCACAATCTGTTTATTGGGTGCTAGAAGGCGGTGGCTGCGGTCTACAATCCTGGGAATGACTTAAACTCTATATGATGGTGAGGTTCCAGTTCTGGAGGTTGGGGAATGTGGAGCAATCCCTTCATCACATTGCTCCCTGGTCGCACTGAACCCGGAGTGGTAGTAAACTGAACCTCACCATCAATAAGTTTAACGTCATTCCCAGACTTGTAGACGCCGCAGCCACCGCCTTCTAGCACCCATTATGATAAAACGAGATTGTGGTGCATAAGAGCAATAGGTTGGGGCAATCATATAAGGTGCTAGGGCTTGGTGACCACCGATTGATCGGTAGGGGCTCTCCGAGCGCCCGTCTAGCCTA
>CM042162.1:9914874-9919874 GCA_023376005.1 Doryteuthis pealeii
AACCAACAAGGTCGAATTTATACCGGTCCTCGCAAAATCAGCGAATGAGCTAGCCGCAAGTTGATCTGTGCGGGTAAAGTAGGAGGTTGGATGGTAGGCGTGGGCCTCCGTTTCAGACGCCCCCAAAACAACTCGTTTGTCTAGTGCCCTAGAGAAAAGCCGGGATATACTTCCTGGCTGTCTGGCGGATGCCCCGACTTATAGACCACCCGCGGGACTTTACTTACTTTAACAGAAATATATGTGCCCCAAAATGCTGTGTACTTATCGAGAATTATAAAATATCGATTATTCGAGTAATCGAACTTCGACATTCGAATAGAATGTTTAACCGGAATAAGTCAAGGGGTTTATAAAGGCAATATGAGAATGATCTTTTTTTGTTATATTACTTAAGAATTTTAATGAAAAATTTGTGGACTGAATCATACAAACAGAAACTGTAATAAGAGCATAATTCATTTCGTACGGGATGTTTGCTAGAAAATAATCATAATTTCCCTCGAAGGTCTGTTAGCGTGCAATGGAGGAGAAGCAAGCCTGGAGATGTAGAATAATCATACTAAGTATCCAATTGCCATCGATTGGTAAGACAAGTCCACAAGCGTATCGCTAACTCAATACGCTATCTAACCTTGTTGCCATCCTACTGCCAGAATTCCAGAGTATTTATGAAGCCCTCATTAACATCATAGAAACCTAGCACCCCCAATCAAGACCTCAAGGAATTGGAATCACTAATATATGAATGCGACTATTGCTTGAGTTTTATAAGTTTTGCCTAGAACGCGATTTTGATAAAATAGTTATAGCTATAATTTAATTTGATTAATTTGCTGTTAACCTTCGCCTGTTTCCTCATTTTTACTTCTCATTGGTCTTAGATGATCACGGGACCAGGCGACATAGGGGAAAGCTAGAATTTTATAACTAGCCCGCGAGTTAAAATTGTTTTGATCTCAGCATATAACGCTCAAGGAGGCACGCCATGTGTAATGGTTGAAGGTTTGTAGGAAATGGACTGTCGACCCGAGTCAAATTCTGGACGACGCTGTTTCCTTTTTACATATCCGGCTAATATCTTTACGATAAGGTATGCCATCCACTATTCTCTCCAAGCCGAGGGAAAATAGTAGGGCAGACTAGGATTTCTTAAACATTGCTTATGGTGACCAGTACTAGGAGAAGGAAAACTGTGAATTCAAACCTTGGTTAACCCCCCCTAAGAAATATGACCTTGCCTATCAATTCTGCCTGCTGCTTGGGGGGGGTTAAATAAAATAGTGGTATGAAACTTTATTTTAAACATTGAACAATATATAATGCACTTCCTCTCTCCTCTCTCTCTCTCTCTCTCTCTCTCTCTTCTTGGTCTCTCTCTTTCTTCTCTCTCTCATAAAAACACAAGCAAATTAGAAATTTAGTGTAAGACGACAATGGTTGCCCAATAAAGTGAATACCTGGGTTGTACCAACCCCTCTGCTATGACCAGGATGTGACACAAATCGAATTTCTTTAAAGCTGGTATGTTCAACAGGTGAATTCAGAAGTTTTTCATTCTCTTAGCACCGCGTCGCCTAACCTAAGTTAAAGAGCCCAGTCTGTGTATACGGTTTTTAAGGGCCATCCTGATAATTGCTGAACTTTGAATGTTAAATTATATGAATATAAAGATGGTTACCTATCCTATTGCCCTAAAAATATCTGTATAACTATTTTACCATAGCCCAGGTGTTTTATAGTATAGTAATAAGGAATAGTTTCATACCTTTCTCAATTGTTTATTGCATAAATAGAATAAGTAAGCATGTTCTATGGATGTGTATTCCATTTGTTTTTTTGTAAAACCTCCATATGAAATATAAATCATTTCCATGAATAAAGCACAAGTATTAATAGATTCCTTTCTAACCACGCGACCAGATACAATTTAGACATTCCAGCTGGGTCGTCTATTAGAGTCAAAAAGAAAGGATTGATATGCCAATTCTTATTCACTTAAAACAATATATTCATTGTCTGATTCCATTACAGCCCTTGGTAAATATCTTTTATTCTATAATTTTCATTTTACAGATAATATTCCGAAATTCTGTTTTAATTTGTTTTTTATTGGCATTTTTGGTTATTATGCCCGAAGAAGTTTGTTCATTCATGCTTGATGGCTATCCAAAAATATATATATATATCTTATTATAATTGAGCATTGTGTGTTTTCTGTCTGTAACCAGAAACTATTATTCCTACTCAAGTCACAATTCTCTTAGTGATTTGACATCACATCTCCATGATTTTATTTTGGGATTAAGACCAATTATTTAATAAAACTTGTCTTACATTTTAATACTAATGTTAACTATGTCTCCATACTGACCAACATGCCAATTACTATTTATATATAAAACAAAATAGCGGTTTACAGTCGCGAACGGGAAGCGCCTAATTTGCCATATTTAATGTATTTAAAAAAAATCGTAATTTAATAAATATTGTGCTTTAGCTATTATTGATTTCTAACTTGTTTTGGTTTTATTTTTAATTGAACTAGAAGCATAAATCTCTTCACATGAATGTCTTAAATGAAATCCAATTAACAAGATTAAATAACTTGTCATTTTTCTTTACTTCCTCTTATAACTTAATACTTAAATTAGAAAAAATAACAATGAAAGCGAGAGTGATGAAGAGTAAGTTTCAGTTATTCCATTTTTTATTATACTCCCTCTGTTTTCAAATCTTATTATAATCCCTCTGTTTCAAATCTTTTTATCTGTATTCTTATTTAGTTTCATTAGGCTTTCTAATTTAATACGATATTTCATTACATTAAAACTTAAATACTTGCACCCGGGGAGCTGGGCATATATTTTCTCTCTAGCTTATAAATAAAAGAATTAACTTAGTTTTTGACACATTTAAAAAAAATTTAATTTTTCTTTTACTTAACCCATAATGGGACCCTAACAGTTACGACTACGCGGTGCAGAGTGGACTGGGAGTAATAAGCCCAATGAAGGATATTGGAACTTCACTACTAGAAGTTGTTTAACATCATGCCCAAGCACATTAAGGACTCAGTCACTGTCTTCTAGCCCAAATATTTGATAAAAAGAGTCGGGTGGTTGGCATGAGGGCAATAGGGTTGAGACATTCATATAGGTGCCTAGAGCTTGATGTGACCCGTTGGTTTTAGATATGGTCTGATTGTTTGGTAAAATTGCAAATCAAACTTTATGGGTTATCTAAGACCAACTCCATTTTTATATATATATATATATATTCATATATATAATATATATATATATATATACACAACCACCTTGAGGTTGTTCGATTCCGTTTATCGCAAAAATTTATACACACACATGCAACCACACATTCATAAACAACAACAACAAATGCACAAATGCTTTTTTCGATACACACACTTACACACTCTAATACTCACACGCCAAAAAAGAATATTTGACGTCATATTTCAAAGTTTCCATTTTTCAACGTTCTTTTTTCAGAATTCAAATTTTAAAACAGACTGATAAACAAGGACTATTACTTGTTTTCTCGTTTATTTCATGTGATAAAAAAAAATGTTATCACCTCCATATACCAACAAATGCCCCTGAAGATGATCTAATAATATATTCTGAAACACTTGCAAGCATCGAGCCTTAAACTTACCATTTTAACTCATTTAAACCTGTTTTTTTTTCAATAATTTCTTAATATACTACATACGTCGGCTTCACTTCCTTTCTTCACACACACACACACACACACACACACACACACATCATATATATATATATTATATATATATATATATATATATATACGTCAGTAAATACGAACATCAAACACAAATACGCCACATTCATACGCACATACACGCGCGAATGTGATCATGACGTCGCGCTTCTTGCATGCGTTCATTGTGTGCGTGCATCCCAACATACGCACACAGACAAACAGAAACAGGCGCACCCGACATTATACATAGCACACGCAAACACATAAACAAAACAAAACAAATGACAGCGAATACAGTTAATCAAACGTACACATTTGACCATATTTATACCAGTTGAATAATTTCAAACACATTTTTCGTTGTATCTGATGATTGCTCAGCTTTAACAAAAATAAGCACAACACAGCAAGAAACCAATGCGCAAACTTGTGTCCAATTGCAAATAAATATAAAAATTATAAACCTAATTACTGATTTATTTCTCTCTTCTCTCTCTCTCCTATATATATTATATATATATATATTATATATATATATTATATATATATATGATACAATAAATATATTAAAGGTTTTTAATATATTTATTTATTTGATGACAAAGGAACAGTTACAACCGCTTCGGTTTCAAGCATGGTAAATGCAGACAATCTTCAGGGACGTTGTTTAAATTATATAACAGCTCTATTTTTATATTGAGCATTCTTCCTATAATACAGCATTTTGACACACCGCTTCCAATAAAAGCTGAAACAGTGACAATCCCACACAACTTATATATATATATTATATATATATAATTTACTTAGGAAATAATTTGCATTATCTAGATTTGTATTAATAAATTGGTAGACACAATACTCAATAACTTCATTTAAAAAAATAAAAACCAGTGTTGACCCTCAGCCATCGCCTTAACACCTAAATGATAAAGATGGGTGGGTGTTCGTCAGAAGAACAATTTGAAGAATACGTTTTGGACAATCATATATTCAATAGGGCAAATGATCGATGGACACTAAGGGGACCTGTGGCACTATTGCTTGAGCTAGACCGGTGGTTGGAGAGACACCAACCGTTCAATCGGTTGGTTATGCCTCGCCTTATCAAATATGTATATACATAGATATAAATTTATTTCGGCATTTTTGCCTCTTCAAGTCAGATAGATTGCGCGTGTTCGCGTTCAGGAAATTGCGTTCTCCAATTTGATTTCCTTACTTAAGGGGTTATATAATCAAAGTTTCCAAGG
>CM042162.1:9924874-9932374 GCA_023376005.1 Doryteuthis pealeii
TTTCCGAATGGAGTGACGACGTGTTGATAGAAAAATTAATAGTTCTATGCTTATCTCCTTTTCTCTCTACGTGGAGAGGCTCGAATCCGGTTGCTTGGCTGGTGCTAAGTTGGCTGACAGTTACTTGATTTTTTGAGTCTGGAAAGCAGCTTGTGCTGGGGGACATCTTGCCAATGCCATTTAGAGATTTTTTTAAATAATAATACAAGGCGACTAATCTTTTTCTCATGAGATTTTTATTTTTACCCAAGTCACAATTGCCGAGTCAGAGCGACGTCTCACTCTTTCAACGCATCTTTCTAAACTCCCCAATCATTCTCACCTTTCATTCTTCCTCTCTCCCACTTCGCCACGTGACACTTCTCGGCCAGCGAAAAACGCCAAGTAGCATTTTCTGATATATCCTTAAAAACTTTCCATACTTGCCTACTGGCTCTTTCCACACACACACACACACTCTCACACACTCACACACTCACACACACATTATCTCTCCTTCTCCCCCCCCCCTCTCTCTCTCTCTCTCTCTCTCTCTCTCTCTCTCTCTCTCTCTCTCGTTATCACGTGCGTAAGTAATGGAATATGTTAAATTAGAAAAACTAACGAAATTAAATAAGAATGTATATAAAAGATTACACTTGCTTTAATTATATTTTAATTGGTTTCAACATGAAAATCATTCATAGGATATTTTAATCAGTTTCTTTTTTTTTTAATATTATATTTATATATTTATAGAATTATATTATATATATAGATCATATTATTTATTATTATAATATAATCATTTATTTGATTATTAAATTGTTTAATTTATTATTTGATTATTTGTTAGGTTAAAGTGGATTATATAATAGTTTAATTATATATTAGTTGAAATGTTTATATAATTATTAGATTATATATTGGTTTATTTAGTTAATATAGGAAAAAATGGAAATAGATATGTAGGTGAGGGTAGTTGATAGTTAAAATTATTATGAAAAGAGATTATATAATTGTTTGATTTATTTATACATTGAATTATTTATTTAAAATATTTAATTATTATTGGTTTAAAGTAGAATATATTTGTTATTATTATAATATATATAGATAATTATTAAATTATTATTTTAAAAATCTAGATCTTCACGCAAACTCTTCATGCAAACTATTCAAAATTTTTTAGATCTTCAATCAAACTTTCCCTACTTTTATTTACTATGAATTACCACACCACAAATATTTTATAACTTATTAATTAATTCCACACTTATTATATAACGAAACATTTAGTATTATACCTAATTCTTCTTTACATAATTTGGAGAATAAAAAAATATATAATATGAGAGATCAATAACGCCAGGTAATCATTTATTACACCTGGTTTTGTTAAAACCAATATGCAAATTAAACATACCATATTATGTAAACCTTTAATTGTTAGTGATATAGAAGACACATTGTGTTACATAATTATTAGACACCTAATATTTATGTGCAATAGTGTAGAAATCAAAACGACCGTTATAAGCTGCAGCCCATGGCCTTGAAGGATTTGAATGACAAGGCTTGACCTGTCCTGATCCTTTCTTCCGGGGATAGCCATGAGAACCGGTAGAGAGGACCTTCTCTTCCGGTTTAGATAGTAAATAAGTTTCAGTCAGTTGGAGACTAGCAGCCGAGCTCGACGGAAGGGTAAGTCTCGTTACACGCGCTCCCGTCTTAATCTGCGCAGATGTCTGGTTGGGTATTTAAAAATAAAGTAAGATCAAAGCAAAATCGGAGTCTTGTTTGTTATTACTGTAAAAACTAACAATGACACAGGGCTTCTGATAAAGAGAAATCCCAATAGAAGACCAGACCCAAGTCCCCAAGAAAGTCCAGACCTTAGAAGATTTCCAGACCAAGACAAGATGTTATAAGATTCCAAAGACGCCAGAAAAATTGAGTAAGTAAGAAGTAAAGAAGAAGAGTATGCAACATTGCATTTTGATTACACTATTAATATGGGCTGTTTTGAGGCAAATCTATCTTAGATCTTTATAGAGACATCGTTGATAAATAAGATGTATTCTATGTATTCATGATTTTGGCTATAAATCAATATTACTCATTGATAAACTTACGCAATTCCTGAGGGTATTTGTGACGTAATCAGTGGCTTAGTTTCGGTTACAGGCAGAGACTGAATCTCCATTATGATAAGATAGTCTTGGATGCAAAGAAAATTAAATGTGAAAAAAAAGAAGAATAAAAGTAATAAAAAGAGTATATTAAAAAGATATTTGAAGAGGTAAAGACGAAGAAAGACAGAAAAAGGAAGCAAATGAAGAAGGAAATAAATGAAAAAAAAAATAAAATAAAAATAAACGAAAGAAAATTGACCTTATGTCGTTGTTGAGAGGTTTGGTAAATAAAAAAAAAGAGTTTTTGACGAGAGCTGTGGAACCTTTAGGCTGGTCAGAGTGCCTTGCCACATTGCAAGAGATTGCAGAACGTAAAAAGATTGGGCCGCCAAACCCTCTGATCAAAATCCCATTTAGAATTAATAGGATACGCTAAGCTAAGAAATATGCTATGCGGTCCAACCATTACGTAATCACTGCCAGTTAAGGTGCAGCTCATATACTGACGCCAAAAACTTATTAGGCTTATTTTCAATAATCAGATCCAATCATCATAATAATACTAAGTAGAATATATATATATATATATTATATATATAATATATTATATATACACATTAATATATATTTATTATTATTATTATTTTCATTATTATTATTCACTCCTTTTGAGTCTTTCACTGGAGTCTGAGTGACAACAAGTCTCCTCAGATCTCCAGGACTCTTCCAAGTATTTTAGCAGATTGCAGCAGTGCAGTATTCTGGATGGTCTCAATCTTTCCTCTGATGTCCAGGTTTTCCAATCCTTTTTCCAATCCTTGGGACCGTTCCAAGTGCACCAACTACAATTGGTATTTACTTTGACCTTCATATTCCATAACTTTTTCAATTCTCTGGCAAGGTCCAGGTATTTGTCCATTTTTATTTTCCTTCAGTTTCACCCCTGTGATCTGGCTGGAACTGCAAAATCCACCAGTTGACAAGTTTTTTCTTTTCAGCTAGGTCTGGTCTTCTTGCTGGGGTAAGGTGATCCGTTTTTATCTCAAAGTCCCTATTATCATTATATTTATTATTATTATTATTATTATTATTATTATTATTTATTATTTTATTTTTTAAAGGCAATTTACAATGCGTATATCGTATAGCTGCATCCACAATATATACATAGATAGAATTTGATAATTATAATTGAAATAATCATTCTGTCGGGGGAGATCGTAGGTATACACTGCTGGTGAGACAATAATAAGTTGAAACAGCTGTACAGTGTTTCACATGTTGCACGCGGTATTCGTCGAGTTTGCTTGTCGTGATTATTTCAATTATAATTATCAAATTCTATCAATGTATATGTTGTGGATATAGCTTTACGATATACGCATTGTAATTGCCTTCAAAAATATGAATAATAATATACTTTTACTTAACAATGCTTCAAAAGTAAATTACCAAATATTATATATATTATTATATATATATTAATATATATATATATATATATATATATAAATGTTGTTCTGGTTCCAACAGGAGATTAAATATTTTTATAAAAAAAAAAGGTCCGCAAAATGTATTATGTTTTCAGAAAAAAAATTTGTTATTTCTTTTATCTCACATATGCAACACGTGTTTCAGATCTTCGGGTATCTTCTTCAGGCTTTGATTAATAATAGAAGAAGATACCAGAAGAAGATACCAGAAGATCTGAAACACGTGTTGCATATGTAAGATAAAAAGAATAAAAAATTTTTTTCTGAAAGCATAATATATTTTGCGGACCTTCTTTTATATATTACTAGCAAATATATGCACCCTCCGGGTGCAAGTATTTTTAGTTGAATTTTATAATAAAATATATCATATTAAATTAGAAAGGCTAATGAAACTGAATAAGAATGTAGATAAAAAGATTTGAACAGAGGGGGTATGATTGAAAAATAGAACAACTTTGAAACTAACTCTTCCATCATTTTGCGTTACTCCCGTCTTTCATTGGTAATTTCCTAATTAAACCGTTTAGTTAAAATAGGAAGTAAAGAATAATATTACAGTTATTTCTTCTTGTTAAGGGATTTATTTTAAGATTTTTTGAAGAGATTTTTGCTCATATTCAATAAGATAAAACCAAACAATTAGAAATCAATAAAACTAAGCATATATTTATTAAAATTAAATTTTAAAAATCAATATGCAAATTAGCCTTCCCGTACACACTGTAAACAGCTATTTTGTTTGTATATATAATAGAAATGTATGTTCTTAGTATGTAGATATGGTCAGCAGTATTAATAATGTAAAACAATTTTATTAATAATTGAGGTTTAAATAAAAATAAAATCATGGAGAATGTAATGTAAATAATTAAGGGAATTGCAACTTGAGTAGTAATATAGTTTCGGTTACATACAGAAAATCACACAATCTCCATTATAATAAGATATATATATATATATATATAATTTGCATCTAATGGTGAAGTTGCCATTTTGGAGTTCTAGGGAGTGTGGAGAACCCCTTCATCGCCTCGGTCCACTCTGATCCGGAGTGGTAGTACCTGTTAGTGTTACATCTTTGGGTTAAATAAAAAAAATAAAAAAATGTGCTTAAAAAATATTTTTAAAATTGAGTTTAAAAAAAAGATTGATATAAAAGAAAATTAATATCCATCAATAATGAATATAACAGAACGTAAACGGCATGAAATAACACAGAGTGGTAGTACCTGTTAGGGTCCCACCTATGGGTTAAATAGTACAAAATGAGTTCTGAAAATGTGTTTTAAAAAAATTGAGTTTTAAAAAAATTGTATTCCCATGAAGAATGAATAAAATAAACGTCTTCGGCATAAAATGACCCAACATGGGTTGATGTACCTTAAAATCAAACAACCAACCAACCAACCAACCAACCAACCGGCGTGAAATGATGATGATGATGATGATGATGAAGACTTAATATTTTGCCACATTAATGATTGTTTTTTTTTTTGGGGGGGGGGGTTCTTCAAAGTAATATGTATGATGATGATAATGATGATGATGATGATGATAAAGACTTAACATTTTGCCAAATTTTTGCCACATTAATGATTGTATTTTTTTTTTGGGGGGGGGTAAAGTAAATATGTAAGAAATATGATTTTTTCCTAAAGTTATAAAAGAAATAAGCATTAAACCTATATTTAAATCAAACGTTTACGCACACCTGGAATTAATATTCGCTATTCCCACAATTAACAATTGCCAGAGATTCAAGCATCTTTCTTATTCTTTGATGTTTTTTTCTCTCCTTTCATTCTTCATTTTTTGTGATAAAATCTGTGCCAAAATCATTAATATGTTGAAAATCATAAAATACAGTGTATTCATTGGAAGCCTGTACCCACCATTGCTCAATCAGCACATTATATAGGATGTCTGCGTAAAGATGAGATATGGATTTTAAAAAAGATCAATAATCATACACAATATATTGGAATTAGAATGCGATATACAATGTGTGTCAAAAAAAGTATCGAGATTTTTTTGTACTTTTTAAACACACCTTGTATTCTGAAAAAAATAACGTCCGATTCATTGTTCATTTTTTTCTTGATAAATACAGCTTCTCTCTCTCTCTCTCTCTCTCTCTCTATATATATATATATATATATATATATATATATATATATATATATATATATATCTCCCTCATGTTCATTCCTATGGTGGAAGTATTCACAGATAGTTAATCTGTAACATCTGTTTTTAACTCTCTGTCTCTCCCCCTCTCTGTTGTCTCTGTCTTTCTCTCTGTCTCTGTCTCTGTCTCTCTGTATCTCTGTCTGTCTGTCTGTCTGTCTGTCTGTCTCTCTCTCTCTCTCTATATATATATATATATATATAAGTAAAGTAAAGTCGTCGGGGCGGCCTAAAGTCGGTATCAGCCAGTCCGCAAGGGAGTCTATCCCCTTTTCAATAGCGCTAGACCAAGGAGATTGTTTTAACATCTGAGGTGGAGCGCCACACCTACCATCAGCTCCTTACTTTACCTAGGAACCTTGTGGTTTTCTATATAGCATATATATATATATATATATATATATATATATATATAGAAAACCACAAGGTTCCTAGTTCGATATCGGTCCTCGCCAACTCAGCGTATGAGTAGCACAGGGATCTGTGCGGTATATATATATATATATGTGTATGTGTGCGTGTGTGTGTGTGTATTTATATTTATATACAATTATTTAATGGAAAACAAGAAAAAATCGAGTGAATCAAAATTTTGAGTGTTGTAAAAACAGAAAAAGAAACCGAATGATTCGAAATAATAAAGAATATATAAAAGTGCTTCATATGTACGTAGAGCCGGTTCAGGGGACAGAATCTCGTTTTCCCTAAGATAGCTACTCTCGTTTCCCTAAGATGATCTGCACGAAACCTTTGACATTAAATGCAACAAACGGATAGACTTATACAAAAAGCATGGGAAATATATGAATTCAAAGTGATAGAAAATGAATTCAAAAAATAGGTTTAAAAAATGATTTTTTTTTAAATGTAGGAGGAAGCTTTTTAGCCGGTCCCGGTAAAATAAACAAACCTAATGCTATGCTTATTTTAATGACCCTGTAAACATTTTTATTATGAATGCAAGTAATGTTAAAAATTATAACACAGTTAGAGCGTTCGCCTAGAAACCACAAGTTTCCTAGTTCGATCCTGGTCCTCGTTAACTCAGCGTATGAGTAGCACAGGGATCTGTGCGGTAAAGTAAGGAGCTGATGGTAGGTTTGGTGCTCCACCTCAGACGCAAAAACTATCTCCTTCGTCTGGTGCTAGTGAAAAGAAGAAAGACTCCCTTGCTGATTGGCTGATACCGACATTAGGCGGCCCCGACGATTTTACTTACTTATTAACACAAAAGTTTATCTATATTCATTTATATTTATATTTTGTGAAAGATAAAGATACAAAAATTCTTCTAAATGAAAAATATAGACACCGTTAATGACTGGATGATCAAAAATGTTTTTTTTTTTTTAATTTAAAAAGATTAAAGGAAATGTTTAAGGTAAATTTTGTTAAGTATCTGGTCGGCATCCTAGGTTCCAGATGTAATAAGTAAGTAAGCAAGCCAATAAGAATCCAGTTTTAGAGTATTCTTTGTAAGTCCTACGTCCAAGAGAATCCAAATGTCAATGAAATAAGCTCAGAATGGTGCCTCTATTAATACAGCAGAAGCAGCAGCAGCAGTGCCAGTGATTGGACAATAGAAATCTACCCCAGGTCACGTGGTAGTCAACGAGTCTATATTTAGGAGTGACCATTTGCCCCATGCCTTATATCAAACAATTCAACAAATTTTACTATCGTGAATCTTTTTTCCAAAATTG
>CM042162.1:9937374-9957374 GCA_023376005.1 Doryteuthis pealeii
TCGCCCGGAGGCTGTTTTTTTATTTTGTACTAGTTATAATAATTAGAATATATAGCCAGGATATAGGGATGGAATTCGAAATTGAAAAATGATCTATGCTTGAAATAAAACGAGGTGAAAGAGAATTAATTAATGGAATACAACTGCCAAATCAGGAAACTATAAAATCACTTGATGAAAATGAAAGCTACAAATACTTAGGGATTTTAGAAGCGGACAATATCATGCAAACAGAAATGAAAGGAAAAGTTTTAAAAAAAGAATATCTCAGGAGAACTAGAAAACTCCTAGAAACTAAACTTAACAGCAGAAATCTAATCAAAGGAATCAATCAAGGACACTTCAAACGACAAATTGGAGAGGTTGCACACGAAAAGATCTGGACGTAGTTAAGAAAAGGAAATCTTTAAAGAGAAACTGAATCACTAATAATTGCTGCACAGAATAATGCCATAAGAACAAACTATATCAAAGCAAAAATTGATAAGACCCAACAAAAAAATAAATGTAGATTATGCGGTAATATAGATGAGACTGTAAACCATGTACTATGCGAATGTAGCAAACTAGCACAAAGGGAGTACAAAACTAGACACGACTGAGTTGGGAAGGTGATCCACTGGGAATTATGCAAAAAATTAAATTTTTACCATACAACAAAATGGTATATGCATGAACCAGAATCTATTCTTGAGAACGAAACACATAAAATTCTCTGTGACTTTGAAATAAAAACGGATAACCTTATCCCAGCAAAAGACCAGACCTAGTGTTGATTAACAAAAAAGAAAGAACTTGTCAACTGGTGGATTTTGCAGTTCCAGCAGATCACAGGGTGAAGCTAAAAGAAACATTTTTAAAATGGGCAAATATCTGGACCTTGTCAGAGAACTAAAAAAGTTATGGAATATGAAAGTCAAAGTGATACCAATTGTAGTTGGTGCACTTGAAACGGTTCCAAAGTGATTGGAAAAGGGATTAGAAAATCTGGACACCAGAGGAAGGATTGAGATCATCCAGAATACTGCACTGCTGCAATCTACCAGAATATTCAGAAGAGTCATGGAGACCTGAGGAGACTAATAATAATAATAATAATAATAATAATAATAATAATAATAATAATAAAGCGAACATGATTTGTGGAGTTTGCAGTTCCAGCAGATCACAGCCAAAGAGGAAGGAAAGCGAAAAGATAGACAATACTTGGATCTTGCCCCCCCCAAAAAAAAAACTGATGGAACTGTGGAACATGAAGGTGAAGGTCGTACCAATTGTAAATGGCGAACTTTGAATGATCCCCAAAGGTCTGGAAAAGAAATAGCGTGAAATTGGAAATCAGAGGAAGAATCGAAACCATCCAAACTACAGCACTGTTAAGATCGGCTAGAATACTCTAGCTGGTGTATCTTTCACAGGAAACGACTTCAAAATTCACAGTACAGTAAAACAAGTCTCACTAATTTCAACTATCAGATCATCTTATTAACTATCCAGTCATACATGTTATCCTTATTAAGTCTTTTTGTTTAGGAAAGCCTGAATAAAAAATATGGATGAGTAACCTTACTCTAAAAGAATTAGCATAACATTTACGAGCAATTTAATGTGAATTGTATCAACCAAAATAGTCCGTTCTCTCACATAGAAGAAGAAGAAGAAGAAGAAGAAAGAAAGAAGAAGAAGAAGAAGAAGAGAAGAAGAAAGGAAGGGAAAGAATAAGACAGAGAAATGAAAAAAGAAGAAGAAAGAAGAAAAGAAGAAGAAGAAGAAGAAGAAGAAAAGAAGAAGAAGAGAGAAAGAGAAGAAGAAGAAGAAAGGGAAGGGAAAGGATAAGACGAGAAAAGAAGAAGAAGAAGAAGAAGAAGAAGAAGAAAGAAGAAGAAGAAGAAGAAAGAAAGAAGAAGAAAGAGAGAAAGGAAAGGAAGGGAAAAAGGATAAGACAGAGAAGAAAGAAGAGAAGAAGAAGAGAAGAAGAAGAGAAGAAGAAGAAGAAGAAGAAGAAGAAGAAGAAGAAGAAAGGAAGGAAGGAAGGGAAAAGTATAAGACAGAGAAATGAAACAATGAAGAAGACAGAAGAGAGAGGGGGACCGAAGAGGAAAAATAAAAAGAAGGAAAAAAACACGAAGAAGAAGAAGGAGAATTAAAAGATGAAGAACACGAATGAGTTTTGGAAAGAAGAAGAAGAAGAAAAAGAATAATAATAAGACAACAACAACACAACAAACTGGTTTTTTGCTAAATATAAAGGGAATTGGACAGATCTCGTCAGTTCTCGTTCGTCGGTCACATGTTTCAGTCATCCAATCACCACTGCGAAATTATTCGGTTGCTGATATAGTGGGGACTTGGTCAGATTTATTAATCAACTACCGAACATTTTTTTCTTTCTTTTTTTTTTTTGCTTGGGAGATTCATCTTCAGCTCTTGTCTCTATTTTTCCCGTTCTCACTTTGGCATGATATTGGATTCGGTTAATGGACTTTTGTGAAATCGAAGTTGCGGTAATTGAAAGTCCTTTACTTTCGAGATTTAATGAATTATAGTCCTTTTTTTTGTTTTTGTTCTATCACCTTGAATAAATGTACGGTCTCGGTTTTCTCGCCATATTCAATTGTCACCTTAGGTTGATAACTGGGAAGCATTGAAACAATTTATCTTTTTTTTTTTTTTCGATACAAAAAAAAAAAGAGTTAATTACAAAAATGATCAGCAAAATTCTTTATTTGGAAGTAATATTAGCTGCGATTTAGGATTGAGTATCAAATCAGGTATTTTAACAGGGTCAATGCATCTTCCGTTGCTTTTTTATAAAACAGAGATCCAATCATGTAATGTTAAACAGGCACTAATCCTACGTGGTCTTCCTGTATAATAAGTCTAACCTGGATATTTTCAAAGTTTGGTAAGTTAAGGTATAAGGCCATGTGTTGACTAATTCAGTGAGTTGAGCATTTCTATTGTTTGTTACAGTTAGCATATTATTACTGTACTGGTGGGATCTAAATCTAAGATTGGTGTAGGCAATGTCTTCCGTGTTGTTGGGAATGGAAGTGAATTTAGGGAGGGAGGAAGGTTACTCTTTTCTCCTTTGCCGTCAGGGTTTGGCACTATCGGGTAACACTCTGACTTATCGAAATCTAGCTGGAAGAACTCTCTTCTGCTTCTTCTCTTTCTCGTTTTTTTTCCATTCTTCTCTCTCTCTCTCTCTGGTGGTGTCTGTCTGTCTGTCTGTCTTCTCTCTCTCTCTCTCGTCTCTCTCTCTCTTCTGGCATCCACAAAGATGCTCTAGACCAGTTGTGTTTATATTGACATTCTCTTGTTGTTACATAGGAATTATGACTGTACTGTGCTAAATCTAAATTACGGTGTAGCGATGTCTTCCTTGTTGAATGGAGTTGAAAGTGAAAAAGGTTACTTCCTTGCCGCCAGGATTTGCCACTATAGGGCGTACACACTCTGACTATCTAAACTCAGCTGGAGAAAACTCTCTCTCTCTCTCTCCCCCTTCTCTCTCTCTCTCTCTCTCTCTCTCTCTCTCTCTCTCTCTCTCTCTCTCTCTCTCTCTCTCTGTTATGTATGTCTATGTTCTGTCTGTCTGTATCTGTAGATTACGGTGCAGCGATGTCTTCCCTTGTTGGAATGGATTTGAAAGGGTGAAAAGGTTACTTCCCTTGTCGTCAGGGTTTGCCACTATAGGGCGTACACACTCTGACTATCTAAACTCAGCTGGAGAAAACTCTCTCTCTCTCTCTCTCTCTCTCTTCTCTCTCTCTCTCTCTCTCTCCTCTTTATCCGTCTGTTGCTGTCTGTCTCTGTCTGTCTGTCTCTGTCTCTCTCTCTCTCTGTCTCTCTTCTGGTATCCACAAAGATGCACTAGACAAGTTGTGTTTCTGTCCATTAAGGCTTGGGGGACCTTGACCCCCAACTATAGGCTTGTACCCGTGAATATACGTCGCTCTTTCTACAGCGTATGACTCCACTGAAGTTATACGCAACCAGTTACATCTTTACGGCAGCTTCTATACAGTAAGTGCTTTCTTCTATTCTCCATTTAGTAGCTCAACATTATCTACAAAGACTCTCTTCTTCGTCCTAGCAGTTTTGTATTTGTATTGTTGTTAATTGTGCTCAGACAATAAAGTCTATATTTGTAATATGTATCTTTGTTGAAAATTGTTGTGTATATTCCCCTGCGTTCTGAGGCGTCTCTGCGGCCTCCTAAAGTATCATAAGAAGCAGTCTTAGCCATGGAAGTTAAAACCACATTTAAATTTTATACCACCCTGTCGGCTGGGGCGTTAGAATGCACCGACTGCACCTCTGCAGAGGGGTAAGACTCCCCCAATGGGGCCACCTGTTGGCCGTGGTGTGGCGACCCGTGATGCTTAAGTATAGAACCTAGGTGGTTGAGCAGTTCATGACATGCAATACTCCACTTTGGCCCTATCTTGGGCTAGACGGGCGCTCGGAGAGGCCCCCTACGATCAATCGGCTGGTCACCAAGCCCTAGCACCTATATGATTGCCCCAACCCTATGGCTCTTAATGCAAGCCCCAATCGCGTTTTATCATATGGGTGCTAGAAGGCGGTGGCTGCGGGTCTACAAGTCCTGGGAATGACGTTAAACTCTATATGATGGTGAGGTTCCAGTTCTGGAGGTTTGGGGAATGTGGAGCACCCCTTCATCACCATTGCTCCCTGGTCCACTCTGACCCGGAGTGGTAGTAACTGTTAGGGTCCCATCTATGGGTTAAATAGAAAAAAGTATTATTTTTAAATTGTATTATCCATTAAGAATTGATTTATTTGACCCACTGAGGTTGATATGCCGTAAAACAAAACAAAACAAAACAAAATTTCATAACTGGTGACATTCGACGAAACCAACATTAAACCTTATAACGGTACGGTGAATTTAAAGTTACCATTAACCATTGTAAAAGTAAATTACAAGTTAATCTTTCACTGACCTAGCTGAAGATTTCTATTTGGCTAAGGGAAGGGCACGTTCTGGGATTGAGTTGGAGCTTGTTAGAATTTAGCGGTTAGTCGAAAGGGCCAGACGTGATATGGTCATCTGTCCCAGATAAGCCATCTTCTCACCGCGCGGTTAAAGCCTTTTGGGATTTAAGTTTTAATAAAGACGCCTTTGAAAGATAAACTAAGTCTTGCTTCATTATTAAAACCAAAGCATAGACAACTTTTAATAAACATTGTTTTTTGTGCAAAAAGATATCATTTATTTAAAAATTTAAATATATGTATATATATATATATATATATATATATATATATATATATACGAATGGAACAATTTTAGAAAAAAACAAAAGATGTTATTAATTTGCTGACAGATGTGTTTAGATCTTTTGATAAAGTGGTCTTTTTCAAAGCAACTATATTTATGAGGAAAGATGGAATAAATAAACCGTTAATCACGAGGTACAAACAAACACTCTCGTTCAGGGCTGGAATCTTTTAAAAATTTTAAAATGCGTATTTTGTGTTAAAAATAAAATAAATTTGATTTTAAAAAATCAGAAGCATTTTTATCATTAGAAAAAGTCAAAAGAGTTTGAAGTAAAAGTGTATAAAAAAGGTATCAAAATTGTTCAAGATGTATTCCAGCTACAAAAGCAAGTTTTAAAAAGTAATTCCACAGCACAATTGAGAAAGATGGAAAGTTTCGGGAATTTGTAATGTTGACAAATCCATAGTGTTGCAGTCCTTATCATATTCGAAATTTAGCCTCCAGTGATGATGTTGAAACAGTCCAGATTTTCTATTCATACTGTCGGATTCACTTCAATTTACTTCATATATGTATATATATATACTCACGCCATAAATAGAGAATATTTGACGTCATATTTCAAACCGTCTCCTTTTTTCAAACCTCAAAATTTGTTAAACAGATTGAATAACAAGGACTACCACTCGCTTTTCTCGTTATTCTGTGATAAATAATTTCTTATCACCTTCCATATACCAACAAATGCCCTGAAGATGATCTAATTAATAGATCGAAACACTGCAGCGTCGGCCAATAAACTCACCACTTAACCCATTTAAACCTGTGTTTTTCATTTTTCTTAATATACTATATATATATATATATATATATATATATATAACATTGAAATTGTAGTTAAAAATTTCTAGCATTTTTAAATCTCAATGTAAACAAATCAATACGTCAGGGTATTTTACTACCCTCTACCCAGGCGATGATGGGTAGCCCCTTCTAGTTTATATATAAAGCTCAATAGTTAGGTTCTTCATGCTATACATCATTTAAACGTGATGTTATTTGAGCGTGTTGCCGTTTTTCGTATCATTCCTCTTTTAGTGACCAATTCTAATCATTCACAGATATTGAAAAAATCTTTGATGAATTCCTCAAAATGGAAAGTGACATTATTCCTTTATCCTGAAAATCACAATTCCGCGGAATATTGATGCAAGGTCATGAAAATGCCCGGGCAAATACTTTGATGATTAAAAAATGAAGCCAAGAATTGATATGAATAAAAGATTTCTACTGAGGAAATTGGTGAAAACCTTTCTGACATTCAAATAGGATTGACTAGACAATTTAGCTGAAAGGTTTCGATGTATCAGAGATAAAGAGGTTAAATACCTTCAAGACTGAATAATTATGATAAGAATTTATATGAATCGAATATGACCTAAAAACCCACTAGACAATTTACATCAGCCCATTAACACTAATATATATATATATATATTATATATATATATATAATATAATATATAGTTGTGTGTGTGTGTGGTGTGTGTGTGTGTGTGCGTGTGTGTGTGTGTGTGTGTGTGTGAAGAAAATGTTTTCAAAAATATAACAGACAGAGGATGTTATGATCATAGGAATAAATTTATATGCCTATACTTTTCGGTTTATGATAAACCATCATCAGGACAATGCAAAATAAATTTTGTAAGGGAGAAAAATGAAAAATGTTAAGTGTATGGTGAATGTGTTATTTTACAATATATTCACACATTCACCATAAAAGTGTTAAATTAAAAACACATTTCAACACCAAAATTTAGGCCGTAACTGGGTCTAGTCGCTCCTATTAGTCAGGGAGATATTCCCTTTCCACGTGCTACTATGACGGGGGATAAAGCCTAATTCATAAAACCAGCTTCTGACTTTCCTTTTCGTTCCCTGACCGGTAGGGAGACCAAGCCTGCGCTTTAAAGATGTTGCAAGAGGTATATGAAGACATGCCACATCGACACCAACACATGGGAGGCTTATTCAGAGGACCGTACAACCTGGGGCCTCCTCGTCAAACAAGAAACGAAAAGGAGTGAAAAAGAGAGGAAAGAAGCCGCCGCAGAAAAGAGAGCCATAAGGAAGGAGATGGTTGGTTGGTTGGTTGGGTTTTACGGCATGTCGACCCCTTTGTCATTTTATGCCGAATACTTCTATTGGAAAAAAATGTTTAATTGACAAAGTTTTGAAATAATTTTATTTGTAATGGATAATACAATTTTTGTTTATAAACTCATGTTTTCTATTTAACCCATAGATGGGACCCTAACAGGTGCTACCACTCCGGTTCAGAGTGGACCAGGGAGCAATGGTGATGAAGGGGTGCTCCACATTCCCCAAACCTCCAAAACCAGAATCTTATCATCAGATAGAGTTTAACGTCATTCCCAGAACATGTAGACCCTCAGTCACCGCCTTCTAGCACCCATATGATAAAAAGGGGTTGGGGTTTGCCATAAGGTAAGAAAGGAGAGAGCAACCACTATATAAGATGGGGTTAAAGAATAAACCCAATGAACACACAACAAGGTACCTTTAAACCTTTAAAACACCGAAACCTCTTACCACACCATAGGTCTCCTATTGGTGAATCCGATTATAGATAAGCGTGAAGTTACAGGAGTAGAAAGTCTCCAGTATTCGTTGAAATCCTCGTAGAAAAATGAATTAACTCCAAGAAGTGAGAGATTAAAACTAAACAAATATATGAATACTTTCTTTTTTTTTAATCTCACCACCAGAACCGAGACGGAACTGTACATCTGCTACGAAAAAGCCAGCAACAAACGATTTCTTCCTTGCTGATCTTACACACCCAGCAAGTCTCAATGTAGCAATTACGTGAATACGAAATTTACCGGAGGTTCATCCTGAAATGAACAATTATTTCTTTTTCTCTGTTTTTCTCTTTCACTTGCATTTTACCATCGGCATTCGACGTCTCAACAAGTTACTCAAAGAAGATGTCGATGACCTGAAACGTCTTCCAGGTAAAATGAATGCTTAATTGTAAAAAAGAAACTTTGTTAAGTTTTGTCTTTTAAATTTAGTAAAAGAAATCCATTCGTCAGAGTATGTAGGTTGATTCCTGAATATGTTAAGCGATATATTGAACATTGTAGTAGAATGTTTCAACTTAAATAGAATTAGTCTCTGTTGCATATATCTTAATTCAAAGAAAGAAGGAAAGGCTCATAAAAGATTCGTTAACAAAGGAAAGAAGAAAGGAAAGAAACAAAGAAAAGAAGAAAAAAAAAAGAAAGAAAATGAAAAAAATGGAAAAGGAAAAGTCTAATAAAGAAAGAAAGAAAGAAAGAGGGAGTAAAAGAAAGGAAGATAATGAAAGTGAGAAAGAGGGAGAAAAAGAAAGAAAGGAAAATAGGGGTAAAAAAATAAAGAAAGAAAGAGGGAGAAAATAAATAAATAAAGAAAGAAAGAAAGAACAGTGAGAAAAAGAAGAAGAGGGAGTAAAATAAAGAAAGAAGAAGAGGGAGAAAAGAAAAAAAATAAAGAAAGAGGGAGTAAAAAGAAGGAAAGAGGGAGAAAAAAGAAAGAAAGAGGAAGTAAAAGAGAAAGAAAGAAAGAAAGAAACAGAGAGAAAAGAAAGAAAGAGGGAGTAAATAAATAAAGAAAGAAAGAAAGAAAGAGGGAGTAAAAGAAAGAAAGAAAGAAGAAGAGGGAGAAAAGAAAAGAAAGAAAGAAAGAGGGAGTAAAAAAGAAGAAAGAGGGAGAAAAAGAAAAGAAAGAGGGAGTAAAAATAAAGAAGAAAGAAAGAAAGAGGGAGTAAAATAAGAAAGAAGAAAGAAAGAGGGAGAAAAAGAAAGAAAGAAAGAAAGAGGGAGTAAAAAAAAGAGAAAGAGGGAAAAAAGAAAGAAAGGGGAGTAAAAATAAAGAAAGAAAGAAAGAAAGAAAGAGGGAGTAAAGAAAGAAAGAAAGAAAGGGAGTAAAAAAGAAGAAAGAGGGAGTAAAAAGAAAGAAAGAGGAGTAAAATAAAGAAAGAACGAAAGAAAGAAAGAAGAAAGAAAGAAAAAGGGAGAAAAGAAAGAAATAAAGAGGGAGAAAAAGAAAGAAAGAGGGAGTAAAAGAAAGAAAGAAAGAGGGAGTAAAATGAATAAAGAAAGAGGAAATAAAATAAAGAAAGAAACAGAAAATACAAATGAAAGAAAGAAAGAAAAAATAATGAATGAAAAATAAAAGCTAATTCTAAAAGAAATAATACGATTTAATTCTACTTATAAAATGGTTATGAAAATAATAATATTATGAAATGAAATAGAAAGTCCAACACTTCGAAGGAAAGAAAGAAAAAGGTGAAGTCTAAGAAAAAAGAAAGAAAGAAAGAAGAAAGAAGAAAGCTGAAACTACTCTTCTCTCTCTCTCTCTCTATCCATCTATCTATCTATCTATCTATCTTTCTCTTTCTGCCTTTAAATGTTTATTCACTTTGTTTTAGCACTACTCTTTCTTCTTCTCTCTCTCTCTCTCTCTCTCTCTCTCTCCTCTCTCTCTCTCTCTCTCTCTCTTTCTCCTCCCTCTCTCTTATATTATGTACATTTCACTCTCAATATCACCTCTTTTTACACCATTTTGTTAACATTCGTCTGCTAAAATGTCATGCCTAAACTGTCGAAATTCGATTGGTATTCACTTCCGTATTATCATCAAGAGAGCAGCTGCTTGTAATCAGCACGACTTCCGGTATATTTCTTGTGATTAGAGAACTGCAGACATAGTATATGCAACATCGCAGATATATGCGCCTTTATTCGAAATAGATTTTATTACCCATAACATAATCCATACAGATAACATTCTCTCGAAAGAATCAACACTTATTAACAAATGTAGTTATTCCAGAGTCGTCTTGCTATTTTTATGCCTAGGTGCCTCCTGAGTAAGACACTAAACTGTATCTAGTGGTGAGGCTCCCTAACTCTAGAAATATGCAGTCACCCTTATTATCGCCGGGTGGTAAAACTTTGAGATTCTTGTCTATTCTTCATCGCAACAAAGATTTATATACTATTTCTCTGAATGTTTGAGATGAGGCTTGATGATTAGTATTATCTGTGTTATTCGGACTATTGTCCCCATCTTTATTGTTATTTGTACAACGTTTTGGCCGATATGCCCTCCGGCCTTCTTCAGGTATTTCTTGTCGGACTCGGGAACCTTCTCGGACTCGGGAACCTTCTTGTCGGGAACCTTCTTGTGTAGTCGGGAACCTTCTTGTTGTAATCGGGAACCTTCTTGTCGTAATCGGGAGCCATCACGAAACTTCGAACCTAACCCTTTATTTAGTCCTCGGGGTTATCATGTTCTTATTCCACTAACCATAGTTGGGGTAGGAGTTGTGTTAATTATTTTTCTATGTTACTGCTTCTACTTAGGATTAAACCCGGAATCCAGAGATAACTGTCGCTTAGAACTGTCTTAACCTAACTACCTTATCCACTAGGCCATGTGTCCAATCGGAAACGTTGTACAAATAACAAT
Source organism: Doryteuthis pealeii (assembly GCA_023376005.1). Lineage (NCBI taxonomy): Eukaryota > Metazoa > Mollusca > Cephalopoda > Myopsida > Loliginidae > Doryteuthis > Doryteuthis pealeii. Next base: position 9,948,173 of record CM042162.1, read on the forward strand.
GAAGATGGGGACAATAGTCCGAATAACGCAGATAATACTAAAGATTGATATGTTATAAAACCAGCCAGCCAACCTACCAACCAACGAACCAAGCAAAATCCAACCAAACATTCAACCAACTAAAACATTCTTGACTGGTCTCGGGCCCTGTATCATTGCATTGCCGGTAATGAAATTAACAGCCTGATCCCAGTGAGGCATCTGCCCAGGCAACACCTGCCCCTTGATTTAAAAGGGCATGGCTGGTTTTATTGCCTGAGGCTCCCCTTTAGAAGCAATGCAAGGGGATCGATGCTTTTCGTGGCTGCCAATCTAAAAATGTGAACATCCAATTCCAATAATTGCCAGTGTTATGTCGATTTTTAGCTCTCCAAATTCGTTGGCGTTCGTGAGAAATCGCGACATTCTGTAGTCTATTTTTTACTGTAAAATGAGTCCTAGAGCTTCCCTACAACTAACAATTGGTTTATAAAAGCATTTTCACACAAGGAATCCAAAAATGCTTTAAAATCCACACTTGGACAAAATTTCAGAAAAATTGAAGGTGGCGGATGACATGGCCAGGATGGTTTTGACATGGAATTACCAATATGTATGTTGCAGATTAAATCTTTAACATAAGCGATAATAACATAGAAGGCTTAACACTTGTACCTGGTCATGAATGGGAACAATGACTAAAATGTTTTGCAATATGGTACCGTGTATATCATATGATCCAAGTAGTTCAAGCCGTTAGAGGGTACCCGTTGTGATTGGTAGTATTCTAGTTTATTTACCCGTCCTCGAGGCAGTAGAGAGTGGTAAGAATTATTCGCTTAGATTTAAGGGGGTCTCCCCCAATGCAGCGTATATTCCCTTGCCTAAATATTTATTGATCAGCGCCTGAGATGTCCCTGAAGGGATGCGGAATATCGATGAAACCAAAAACTTTTGTAGCGGCTAGGCATGTGTCTCCCCAAAATAAAATGACCGTGAATATATTTCGGTTTGGTGGGAAGTAAGAAATATAACATATCCTTATAGTTACTTAATGATAGAGATAACCTATCGTTTTCATAAAGTAGTATAATTTAGATTTTAAATTTAATTGCAACTCGATGGAAAATTACCGAGGGATTGATTGACAAAGTTTAACGCTGAGCTAATCGGGAACGGGACTCTGATTGACTTAGGGAGTCACAGGATCAGATAACTCTTAGGGATAAACCGCCTCGTTTTTATGTCAACGATTCGACCTTCTATTGAGTCTTGAAAATGACAAACCTTGATCTGAATTGGCATGTTTTCCTCTTTCCGTAAATGTGATATCCGGTTTTTCCTTGGAACTGTCCATGGAAGATATTTAGCGTTGTATGTGGGTGTAAAGCGTTTTTTATGGTGAAAAGATTGTGGGGAAATTTCTTTTTTTTTTGTGAGATAGTTGCTACAAGGAGTGAAGTTCAAATCTAACTGCATTATTATTTGTTAAATTCGTATATATATATATATATATATATATATATTGTAAACAAGGTATGTTTGGAACGGCTTTTTTGCCGACAATTTTTTGGAGAATATGTGCTTCATTGGAGTCGTACCTAATTTTGAAAATTAATTAATTAATAATGAATTAATTCCCGCCTAATTCATTATTAATTAATTAATTTCAAAATTAGGTACGACTCCAATTAAGCATATATATATATATATATATATATATATATATGTATGTATATATATTGTCCATTGTGGGCAGGCATATTTCGTCTCTGCTGCTGATTATCCCATGCAGGCGTTAAAGTGTTTGGGAATCGGGGAAATGATTAAAAACTGTACACAGAAATATGTCTCCGTGTTCCTCAATAAAGAAAAACATAAAATGAAATCCAGATCCAATGAGACAAGTATCGTTCAGTGAAAGAGAAAGAGAGAGAGAGAGAGGGGGGGCTCCGGTGAAAGATGGCTGTCAAAGAACACAGAACCCGATAACTGCAACAGGGTTGGGGGGTTGTCATAACAACAATACGATTAGAACAATCATATAGCAGCTATGGTTTGACGTGACTAACCGATTGGTCGGAGGAGGCTTTTCGACTGCCCGTCTAGCCTAAGTAAGGGCCAAAGTGGAGTGTTGCAGCTGCTCAGATACCAAGATTTCGTCCCTAAGCTTCATGGGTCACCACCCACATCCAACAGGTACCCATATTGATGAAATGTCTTACTCCTCTGCAGAGGTGCGGTCGGCGTATTCTAAAGCCCCAGACGACAAAGCGTTTGCTTCTGGTTCTCACGATAATATTTGTATTCCACTCTAACAAAGTTATTAAGTCGTGTTAGCTCAGTTGGTAGAGCGTTCAGCTAGAAACCACAAGGTTCCTAGTTCGAAACCGGCCCTTGCCAACTCAGCGTATGACTAACACAGGGATCTGTGCAGTAAAGTAAGGAGCTGGTGGTAGGTATGGCGTTACATCTCAGACCATAAACCATCTCGTTGGTCTAGCGCTAGTGAAAAGGGGATAGACTCCCTTGCTGATTGGCTGATACCGACTGTAGTCCACCCCGATGAATTTACTTTTCTTTTTACATTATTTTTTTATATTTTTAAGGCAATTACAATGCGTATATCGTATAAAATTCGATAATTATTGAAAATAATCATGACAAGCAAACTCGGCGGATAAAGCGTGCGAGGTGTGGAACACCGTACAGCTGTTTCAACCTTATAAGGTCTCATCAGTAGTGTTTACCTACGATCTCCCTCCGACAGAGATCGAACCGGAGAACCCAGCACGCAGAGTCAGAGACTCTACCTCTGTGCCACCGGCACGCCGCACGCGAAATACGCTAAATTAACATGTCAATGATAAACACGCCACTACTCTACACAACTTAGTACAGCGAGCATTGAGAGAATAATATACTTTACTTAACAATGCTTCAAAAGTAAATTACCAAATACTATTTTCTTTTCACGTTGCAGTTAAATTAACGACAATCTTACGTCTTTGACATTATAAGATCCTTTCTTTTATTTAATCTATTTTTTAGAGGCCAATACACTTTTTATCTGAAAATAAATGTCTGCTTAATATTTTTGAGGGAATATTTTTTTTCTCTTGCCACAATAGTATGAATCAAATATTGAAATGGAGATATTTCTAATTTGAGTTGAATTCAAGTGGACCAAATTGACTTCAATTTAAAAGTGAAATCTTGAAATGCTGTTCGATTTCACAAACGTTTTGGTGAGGATTCACTTCCAATGTCAATTTCAATTAACCATTTGAAGATATGCCAACACAACCTCTGACCTCGGCAGCTTTGATATTCATATCTGTATTAATGGAATCTGTATACCCCTCTTTCTATCCATTATAAACGTTTTCTTCATGCGCTGACTATTGCTACCGGCACTTTGAAAGCGACCGTGTCTAAACTGACCCTAGAAAATGGGTGGATATCAATTTACCTAAATACCCGGATGAGTAAACATTCCGATTATTACGGGTGGATGAGATCGTAAATTTATGAAACGAGATTTAATTTTTCTTTATCTTGGGTAAACAAAATGTGTTAGGTATTTTTTTTTAAATAATTATAGTACGCTTGTTCTTTAATCTTCCAATCGTTATCATCTTGCAAAATACTCTGGTTAAAAATAAGACCGTCCAAATCGTTCACTATGAAAGGAACAAATGTAAATCCTGATTTCTGGCGTTGCTTATCCGCAAATTCTTATTTCTTATTAGTGTCGTTACTCCAGCTAAATAATGGACAATTCGTTTTTTTGTTTTTTTTTATTATAAAGAAAGAGAAGAAAAGGAAATTCTACACAGAAATAATATAAGAAAGAAAGGAAGAAAGGAAGGAAGAAAGAATGAAAGAATGAAAGGAAGAAAGAAAGATAGGAAGAAAGAAAGATAGGAAGAAGAAAGAAAGAGTATAAGAAAAATAGAAAGAGGGGGTCATAACGCTAATATGTTTCAATCGAACGAGGGAAAGAAGGAAAAAGAATGTGACAGAGAATTAAATAAAACTTATTGAACTATTTGGCAATAGCTCTTAAGTAAACATATCAAACTTTGTAATAATCAAATTACACACTATGGTATATCCACAGGTCCATCTAGTAATTATAATTACTAACAAGAATATTTAAGTATTTAACTTTTTATCATCATCATCATCATCATCATCATGTCATGCTAGTGGTCCGGATATTCTTTTGCTAACCGTTCCCATCATTCATTGTTCTGGGGAGGTCCTCTGCTCAGCATCCAGTATCCGCGCACACATGGTCAATTGAGATATTTCCTGTGCAACCCATATTGGCGTGCCAATGTGCTGGTTTTCATAGGAGAACGTTGCTTATGAGTTCGTCCTTGATTCTCCAGCAGTGTCCAACATGTCTTATTCGTCTCACTCGGATGATCTGTGTGATAGGGGCAAGTGGCTGTTCAGCTGCTTTTTGTGTGTGGGGAGGATGCGAGATTCGTTTAAGATTGCACGCAGTATTCTTGCGGAACTCCCATTTAGCTTACTCTCTAGGCACTTCGTTTAAGTCTAAGTGGTACAGCTATACAGTAGCACTGATACAACTACGGCTATATGTAATAAGATATGTTATATAAGAAAGACTAACAACATTAAATAAGAATGCATATATTAAACATTTCACAAATTTTAATTATAACTTAATTGGTTTCTTTATAAAAATCATTCACAATATTATTCTTAATACTTTGGACAATAAAACTATATAATATTAGAGATCAATAATACAAAATAATTATTTATTAAACCCGGTTTTGTTAAAAGAAGTATGCAAATTAACCACACCCTATATTATGTGAACCTTTTTTCATAATCGTATATAAGACATATTGAAGGATTTTAAACACTCTCATGAAATGGTCTGTTTTGATAAAATTTAACTCAGATTTTCATAGAGACATCGGTGATAAAATTCATTCTATGTATTAATGATTTTGACAATAAATTGAATGCAAAATGATAAACTTATAAACAGACAGATAGACACCGAATGTCCATTATAATAAGATTTGTTTGTTATGACACCTGAGACATCTGCTCTTGGGGGTATCTTTTTTATTAGTGTTGCAAGAAGATTGTCGAAGGTCTATCTGAAATATCAGAATTAATTAATAAGATTGAAAATATAATAACATCCGTCAGTTTAAATTTGTATTATCATTTCATATTATTTGTTTTTCTGTGCTTCCAATACATGCGCGTGCGCGGGTGTGTGTGTGTCTGTGTGTGTGTGTGTGTGATACACATATATATTTACCAGCACCTCCTCACGAGCAGGATACGAGACAAGGTCAATTTCTTAAGCGGAGTTCAACAGGTTTGAATTCAGAATTTTCCTTCTCCTAGACAGGTTGTCTAACCAAGGCTGAAGAGCCCAGTCTGCCCTGCTATTTGCCCATAGCTGAAGAGAGTATAGGGATATACATATAAACATCCATTAATATACACACATATGGACTCTCTCCCTCACACACATGCATATATAATATATATATATATATATATAATATATATAATAATAATAATAATAATAATAATGGATTCTCCCGTCGATTATCGACGTATGAGGGTTCATACACACAATGAACTCCCACACAGGGATTTGTTTATAGTGGTGAAGGCTTGTGTTGGACCATCCGCACTTTTTGGCACAGTCGATAGGAAATAATTGGTGCATCAAGGGTTGCCATAAACCCAATCAACGACTGACCTCAGGAATTTTGAATTGAGTTATCCCTCTCCTAGACTGGTTACCTACCCAAGGTTAAAGAGCCCAGTCTGCCCTACTATTTAACCCATAGCTGGAGGGAGAATATGTGGATTCATACCTTTTCCAAGGGTATTATCGCTATGTGAAATGCCAACAGCTTCGTCTAGGAATTGAACTCGAATCGACGTGTCCATTTTCCACGACTCTAACCACTTGCCACGAGAAAGAGGAGACACAACGTCAATTTTAAACGAAGTAAATCTAGATTGTATTTCTTTCTCTTAGATTGGTTACCCAGACTGCCCTACTATTTACGCATAGCCGGTGTGACAGAAAAGAAGGGTTCATGCCTTTTCCAAGGGCAAGAACCAAAAAATGAAGTGAAATGCTAATAGCCTCGCCCAGATTTTAATTCGTCTCGCCTATTCCATTTCCTATGTCGATAACCGTTGCGCAATCGTGTATCCACGACTGAATATTTGACCAATAAACACAAATACATAAAGAAAATAAATAAGCAAAATAAATAAAACCAAATAAATATTAATTTTATTTTGATTAGAAAGACATTTTCAGAAAGTTTTTCTTTTTCGGTTTTGTCTCGTGTATTTATTACTAAGAAAACGTTTTTTTTTTATTTTCAAATAACCTTCCTCGTCTATTTCTTTCACCCCGAGTTGGACGCGCAGACTGGAATATAAAATATATATTGGGTAACGTAAAAAAATAATTTTGGTAAATTTGGTAAAAATAAATAGGGATTTTTTTTTATATAGAATATAACTTTATTGAATAATAGGAGTGATATTATTGCGTAAAAAAAAAGATCGGAACAAAAATGTTCCAGCGAATTTCTAGATATAAACATATCGGAAGAGATAATTTTCCAATCGCATTTGATCGAAAGATAACAATAGACTAAGATATATATATATATATATATATATGTTATTTGTGGAAAAAGTGACTTGCCGGTGAAAATGTTCACAATGGTTAGTTGATGCAAGTTTCACAATGATAAGACAGCGATATAACAAATATAAGTACTGATACGTTAGTAGAGCAAATTTATTATCGTAAAGGTACACGGTAATAACCTACTCGATTTTCACCATAAGGATCTTCAGGGTTAAATCCCTGATGATCCTTAGTGTAAAACTCGAGTAGGTTATTACCGTGTACCTTTATGATAAGGGGCCGGGATAGCACAGTCGGTAGAGCGTTCGGCTAGAAACCACAAGGTTCCTAGTTCGATACCGGTCCTCGCCAACTCAGCGTATGAGTAGCACAGGGATCTGTGCGGTAAAGTAAGGAGCTGATGGTAGGTGTGGCGCTCCGCCTCAGACGCTAAAAATCAATCTCCTTTTTCTAGCGCTATTGAAAAGGGGATAGACTCCCTCGCTGACTGGCTGATACCAACTTTAGGCTGCCCAAAACGACTTTACTTACTTATATATATATATATATATATATATATATATATATATATGTGGGAGAAATATGAGGAGATTAATCCGACAGTATGTGGAGAAAGGTAGACAAACACGGGATGTTGTAGTACATAAATATTCCAATCATCAAACCGAATGTTAATTGTAAATCCATCTTCCCCAATACTTTTCGCCATATCAAAAGAAAAAAGAATATACAAACATACACTCATAACCAATCCTTACAAACCCACCATATATAACCCAAACACTTTGCGCTAATACCCTTGGGAAAGGTATGAATCCTACTCTCCCTCCAGCTATGGATAAATAGTAGGGCAGACTGGGCTCTTTAACCTTGGTTAGGTAACCGGTCTAGTAGAAGGAAAACTGTGGAACTCCGCTTAAGAAATTGACCTTGTGTCACATCCTGCTTGTGCGGAGGGGTTGGTAAATATATATATATATATATATATAGCCCAAACACCCAACACCTGTGGCACCATTATCAGAACCCCCCTTTGATACATTCCTTATCGGAGAGAAAAGGAAAATCCATTACAACCGACCACCCCTCCCCTAATTCCCGATCTCCTGATTCACCAGTATGAAAATGTTCATCATTAAAGCAAGAACTCTCTCCAAAGTCCAGAAGAAGGTCTAACAGACCGAAACGTTACAACGTCGACATCAATACCTACAATAAACATCCATTTTCTACAACGTCCCGTGTTTGTCTACCTTTCTCCATACTGGCCTTTGTTTTTTTCTGACATATACATGCCGATTATTTCCTGTTTAAATAGATACATTTAACATGTCATGCTGATATTTTTATGTCAAGGTGATATTTGCTTCTAACACACATGTGGATTCTGGGTAAAAAAAAAAATTCAGGTTGTTAATTAATTTTTTTTTTTTTTTGTAGTGTCCTATCTGATGAGGCTAAAAATTTATTTTGGGGAGTTTTCAAAATTTATTTAAATTTCTAAAAGCCCCTTATGTTTTAGTCGAAATTAATTTATTACAGAATGATGTTTTTTTTTTTTTAAAGTTTTTCCTTCCTTTCAATGGTATATATATATATATATATATATATATATATTGTAAACAAGGTTTGTTTAGAATGGCTTTTTTGCCGATAATTTTTTGGAGAATAAGTGTTTAATTGGAGTCGTACCTAATTTTGAAAATTAATTAATTAATAATGAATTAGGCGGGAATACCTATTAAATGTATGGCTAAACAAATCGAGAAAAAATCAATCTCTGTATGTACATTTCAGCCTATTAGGCTCATCAGCAGAGCTATAGATCGGAAGACCGCCTGTGCGTGATTTGAAACCGGACTGCCAGCTGACAGGCCGATCCCATAACCCCACACCAAACGAACTTCTTAGATTTTTATGATTTGTTTAGAGTAGGTTAACATTCCTCTTCTAGTGACTTTTATTACACGACGATGTGGTAAGTTGTAAACAAGGTTTGTTTTAGAATGGCTTTTTGCCGATATTTTTTGGAGAATAAGTTTAATTGAGTCGTACCTAATTTTGAAAATTAATTAATTAATAATGAATTAGGCGGTCTTCCGATCTATAGCTCTGCTGATGAGGCCTAATAGGCTGAAATGTACATACAGAGATTGATTTTTCTCGATTTGTTTAGCCATACATTTAATAGGTATTCCCGCCTAATTCATTATTAATTAATTAATTTTCAAAATTAGGTACGACTCCAATTAAACATATATATATATATATATATATAGTTGAAAGACGTGACAAATAAAAGTTTTGGCTTTTATTCATTTATTTGGGAACGATATTACTACCAATGGTTTCCTGCTAAAAGCATTCATCAGATAAACGAAATAGTTTTTTTTTTAAATGACAGAAATGGTGTAAATAGTTAAATGTGTGCATTTTTTAACTGTATATATATATATTTATATATATATATATATATTATTTATTTTAGTTAGCATTTGCTTATAGGCCCCATAAAGTGGGAATTTATGTGCAATTCGA
>CM042162.1:9962374-9969874 GCA_023376005.1 Doryteuthis pealeii
ACACACACACACACACACCACACACACACACACACACACATTTTCTTTTCTTACCTTCTTTTCATCTTTTCATAATGTTCTTATTACAACGTTTGATATGTTTGCTTAAAGCTATTGCAGAAGATTTCAGTATGGAAAAAATGAATTATCTTGAGCTAAATCTCTCTCTCTCTCTCTCTCTCTCTCTCTCTCTCTCTCTCTCTCTCTCTCTCTCTCTCTCTCTCTCAATTACACACACCACACACTTTTTTCTTTTCTTTCCTTCTTTTCATCTTTTCATTATGTTAAGTTGAAACAGATTAGCGTCATCGCGTCCGTAAAAACAACCCCTCTCTATATCTTTCTCCTACTCCCCGTCTTTCTTTCTTATATTTATCCGTATAGCATGTCTCTTCTCTTCTTTTTCTTTCTTTATAATAAAAACGGAGTGTTCCATTATTTAGCTGATATGAACGACACTCATGAGAAATAAGAATTTGGTGGATAAGCAGTACCAGATAATCAGGATTTACATTTTTGCATTTCATCTTGGACGATTTGGACGGTCTGACGTTTAACCAGAGGGTTTTGTAAGATTATAACGGAGTATCAATCATTTTTTTATGGTCGGAAATGTAATCGAATTTTTTCTCTAAAAATTGGAAATAGAATCATGGTTTGGTGATTGATTGACTGGTTTATTGATTTAACGCCATCTCAATCTGTATGGGGTTATTTCATACCAAGTGGTTAGGGAATCGCGTTCATTGGGCGTTAATATTTATATTTTTGTGTAGTTGTTTCTTGAAATTTTTTTTTATTCACACGAACTAATCAAATACGAATGAATTTAAATAAAATTATTTGAATAGTTTCTCTTTCTTCTGTTCTGTGACACGATTCACCTGGGTCGGTTGAGCCAGGTCCATCCAAGGAAAACACCTGTGTTGAATTAATGGAAGGATTAACGAGGCAATATGAAAGTCACAATTGTTACACAAAGCCCGCATGCATATCCCGGCCAGGGAAGGAGATGAACTTCTTTACCGCAGATTTTCAGCGACAAGTACTCCAAAAGCCGTTGATTCCTGGCGATGATGGAGACGCCCTTTGTATTTTCATCAGGGCCCTTTGGGCAGGTTGAGGCTCTAATACAACTGGGTGCCAGACCTGCCCACCTCGAGTGACCAGATGTCATGGCTCTGACAATACTAGGTTTACCCGGTCCTGCCCTGATGAGGAGGGGGTTACAATATATAAATAATGTGCTTGGTGGTTGTTGAATAAAGAGCTTCCTCCGTTCTTTTACGGATTTTGATTTTCGTTCTGCGGGGTGACTAGTTACCCTCCTCGCTAGACAAAAGTTTAGTCGCTGATGATCTGACTATGAAACATGTAGTACTATGTAACACGATGGCTTCTTTAGTCGGCGTCACCTAATTTTTAACGAAAAAGGAAAAGTGTAGAATACTTTTTTGTGTGTGTTAGTGTCATTGGATTTGTTTAGGTGCAATATTGTTCAATATCAGCTATGAATATGATATAAAATATTTTCACTTTAACAGCATATTGTGTTGTTTTCATATCCTTTTATCTATACTCATACTCTCGGATTCATTTATTTTCTCTTAACTTATATCCTGTAGATAGACTATAATATAGAAAAATATGAAAACTATTGGATTATGTAACATCTAATAATGTATTTTTTTTTTTTAAGTTAACAATGAAATATTGCATAGAAATCAAGAAAGAATCAAAGAGTTTGAAAATTATCGGAAATTCTTGCAATTATGGTTAAAATATTTAAAAGGGTGAGTCAAAAAGTTTGGTACGCATTTGTGTGAAATAATGAGATGTGGGAAAACCAAATATTTTAGTTATGCGCTCAGTAGTAAGTAGTAAGTAAATTCGCCAGGGTGGCCTAAAGTAGGTATCAACCAATCAGCGAGAGAGTCTATCCCCTTTTCAATAGCGCTAGACCCAGGAGATTGTTTTTGCGTCTGAGGTGAAACGCCACACCTACCATCGTCTCCTTACTTTACCGCACAGATCCCTGTGCTACTCATACGCTGAGTTGGCGAGGGCCGGTATCGAACTAGGAACCTTGTTGTTTCTAGCCGAACGCTGTACAGACTGAGCTAACCTGGCCTTTTTATTTGCGCTCTATAATAGAGGAAATTAACAAGAATTTACGATGACGTGTGAATGGCTGACCTGTTGGCATCTGGTCGGTCGCAAAATGCCAAAAGGGCAAGGAGTGAAATGAAGATTGATAGAGGAGAGAGTTTTGCTGAGGAGTTTTGGAGGAGACGAATCGCAGTGGTGGAATTTCGAAACCCAAATCTCTAATTTGGTTAAATGAAAACAAAATAAGTGAGCTCAGAAAATAAGAAGGTCTTGTGTTCGTTATTAATAACTTCCAACGGACGCGTGGAATTACCCAAGAGGCCTCAAGTAGTTCCAGACGTGTCGAAGAACGGAGAGATGCCAACCAGCCCAACGATGCAGAATAACAGCCATTCCGATACGATAAGTATAGAAATTGTATACTCCTTTAATAAGACGCCAAGTCACATATCTTAATTTAATGACCTTACATACACACTCGAAGATTAAACTTGCAAATCGTCCACAAAATTAAAACGGAAACTTATTTGGTGATCCATGACAGTTTAACTACAGTGTCTGAATAAATTTTTTTTCGAATTGGGTTTAGGGGTTTGGGAATTAAGGTTGTTTTTAGTTAGGTATTTCTTTAAAAAAAAACTCTACAAAAACCCCAAATTACTATACATTTAATGTTGAAAAATATTTTTTTTAAATCAAGTTTAATTGAAATTATACATTGCAATACCAACACAAACAACTAAAACTAATGTGTCTACCGTTGGATTCAATAATTAATTTCAATGGTTAATTAAATGTATAGTAAGTTGCGTTTTTAAAGCAATATGTAATTAAAAACAACCTTAATCCCCAAACCCCTAAACCGTAACCCAATTCACAAAAAGTCATTCATACAGTGTAAATAAACTGTCATGGATCACCACCAAATAAGTTTCCGTTTTAATTTTGAGGACGATTTGCATGTTTAATCCACTCAAAATAGATCCCACCCCATCCCATGTAGGGAATTACCAACATAAAACTTCATTTTTATGGTTAGATGCTGGATTTACGGCGGACCGTTTTAGCTCAGTCGATAGAGCGTCAGCCTTGAAAACTACAATGTTCCTGGTTCGATACCACCCTCGCCATCTCAGCATATGAGTAGCCTAGGGATCTGTGCGGTAAAGTGAGAAATTGGACCCGGGGAACTTGTGGTTAGGAGCCGGAGGATCTACCGACTGAACTAAACCTTTCATGAGCACCTTAAAATTCTCTATTAATTTTCTGTTTTTTCTAGCTTCAGATCACGGGAGTAAAATTGTCCAATCGCAGTTTTCAAAATGAACTTGGGCCATCAACTGTCACTCACACTCATTTAACCTAATTCTCTCCGTGTACGATCTAATTCCCTTTTCTCAAATTCTACTCTAACCTTAATAATATACATCTAATCTATTATTCAACACTTCGCATTGGCTTCACTGTCCTCCTTGTCTAAAGTGGGTTATGCGTTTGTGTGTCAGTTTGAATTAACCTTTTTTCCGTTTTCTCTGGAGACTTTCGTGTTTCTTATTAGGCCATTGTTATATTTTTTATTACGAAACTCATGTCGTTTGCACAATTCATAGTGAGCCACTGTTCCTTTCCTTCATGTCAACCTAACTTGGAAGAGATAGTCTATATATTTTACTTTTATATAAATTAAGTAAAAAGGAAATGAATCCAACGGTATGAGTATAGATAAAAGGATATGAAAACAACACAATACGCTATTAAAGTGAAAAAAAAATTATATCATATTCATAGCTAATATTGAACAATATTTCGATTTATAAAAATCATCTTCAGAGATTGTTTATACTCCAGACTTATCAATAGCGGATACGAAAACAAGCTCTGAAGAGGATTTTTATAAATCGAAATATTGTTCAATATTAGCTATGAATATGATATAAAATCTTTTCACATTAACTGCATATTGTGTTGTTTTCATATCCTTTTATCAATATTTTACTTTTGTAACAATCTACCTACCTTCATCCTTAGGATTTTGCAAATTGTCACACTAAACGAGGAAATAATAGAGAATATATTAATTCTGTTTTAACTACCTATCTAGCTTCACCCTTAAGCTTTTGCATGTGTCTCATTAAACTAGAAAGAGAGACTATATATCAATACTGTTGTAACTACCTACCTACCTTAAGATTTGGCACATTGTCACACTAAACGAGGAAAGAATAGGGTACATACCATTACTGTTCTAACTACCTACCTAGCTTCATTCTCAGATCGGCTGATACCGACAATAGGCCACTCACACAATGAGGCTCATTCTCTAGAACAGATTCCGGTTTATGCATAAACCATTTTGTAGCATAGTGAAAACTTAATTTATTGCACAGTTCCCAGTCGATAACCTTTCCCACCCAGTCACGCCATGTCTTGCCTCTCTTTGTGCTAGTTTGTTGGTTTCGTAAATTATTATTACTATGATTTTTTTATATCAGCGTTAGCTGATGGTATTTCACTGGAATCTGAGTGACAACAAGTCTCCTCGGGTCTCCATGACTCTTCTGAGTATTGTAGCCGATTGCAGCAGTGCAGTAGTCTGGATGGTGTCAATTCTTTCTCTGATTTCTAGATCCCCCAGTCTTTTTATCCAAGTTTATTGGGGCCGTTCTAAGTGCACCAACTACAATTGCTATAACTTTGACTTTCAGATTCCATAGCTTTTTCAGTTTTCTGGGAAGGTCAGATTATTATTATTATTATTATTATTATTATTATATATTATTATTATTATTATTATTATTTTCACTCTTTGAGTTTTTCTCATCAGTGTTAGCTGATGGTATTTCACTGGAGTCTGAATAACAACAAGTCTCCTCAGGTCTCCAGGACTCTTCTGAGTATTTTAGCCGATTGCAGCAGTGCAGTAGTCTGAATGGTCTCAATTATTCCTCTGATTTCCAGATCCGCCAGTCTTTTTTTCCAAGTTTATTGGGACCGTTCCAAGTGCACCAACTACAATTGGTATCACTTCATTATTATTATTATTATTATTATTATTATTATTATTTAATCTTTTCTTGTATTTCTTATCAGATTATTTCAACCTGCCTTGGTGCTCGTACTCGACGCGTGCGGCTCGATTAAAGAAAAGGTCAAAACAAGCTGTTTGCAAAATTCTTAACCGGAAATAGAAGCAATGGCGCCGATATTTCGCGCCTTTTCGGCAGCAACACCGTTTTTGCCTGAACTGCTTAAGGAATGTGACCCTACACGTCCGTAGAAAAAGGAATGAGACGTCTCGGTTCAAGCATCCAACGAAAAAGAATACAATAGAGATACATGTATCACAGCAATAAAAGCGAAATTCTGAATGAAACGGAAAGTAGATAGGATTAATATCAGTATGTTTATTGGTATTTATAGACACTGGTTTTACAAGTAAGCAAATGTACTAGCTTCATTGTAGGAGACGTGTGTGTCCAAGATTTATTTATTTATTCATTTTAGAATATTCGCGCTTTAAGTTTTTTGTTTGTTTGTTTTTTTGTTTTACGGCATATCAACCTCATTGGGTCATTTAATGCCGATAAAGTTTTGAAATAAATCAATTCTTAATAGATAATACATTTTTTTTATAAATACATTTTTCTATTTAACCCATAGATGGGACCCTAACAGGTACTACCACTCCGAGTCAGAGTGGACCAGGGAGCCATGGTGATGAAGGGGTGCTCCACATTCCCTAAACCTCCAAAACTGGAACCTCACCATCAGATAGAGTTTAACGTCATTCCCAGGACATGTAGACCCGCAGCCACCGCCTTCTAGCATCCATATGATAAAAAAGGGTTGGGGCTTGCCATAAGGGCAATAGGGTTGGGAAAATCATATAGGTGCTAGGGCTTGACGTGAACAGCCGATTGATCGGAGGGGGCCTCTCCGACCGCCCGTCTAGCCCAAGATAGGGCAAAAGTGGAGTTTTGCATGTCGTGAACTGCTCATCCACCTGGGCTCTATCCGTAAGCATCACAGGTCGCCACACACGTCCAACAGGTGGCCATCATTGGGGGAGTCTTACCCTTCTGCAGAGGTGCAGTCGGGGCATTCTAACGCCCCAGCCGACAGGACGGGCTTTAAATTTTAATGTAAATTTGAAAGAATGACGAAATTGAATAAGAATATAAAAAGATTACAAATATTTTAATTATATTTTAATTGCTGTCTATATAAAAAAAATCATTGATATATTGGAGAATATATTGGAGAATAAATCAATAATATTAGAGATCAATACCACCAAGTAATTATTTATTGAACGCGGTTTTATCAAAACCAATATGCAACTTACCCACATAAACAGTGACATAGTTTCGGTTACGGACTGGCTGGTTACCGACAACTGCTAACTAAACCTAATTTCCTTTCCACACTTTTCTAGCGGGTTTCAGGGGCTTCAAGTAAAGGGTATTACCTGTCAATCATAATTATAACGACCAATATATATATTATGTAAACATTTATTTCTTACTGATATATAAGACACATTGCCGGATGTCATAAACACTAATAACCCGGCCTTCAGGATTGGGGTCCGGTAGTATCGGCCACTGGACTATTAGTGTTAAATTAACGGCCTCATCCCAGGGGTCTATCCCCCCAGGCAACACCTGCCCCCTTGATTTATTTGGTTTATTGCCAAGTGCCTGATGCACCCCTGTGAGAGGGAATGCTGACGGGATTGACACATTTTTTTCATATGCCATCCAATGAACTTCGGTTCGTGGGTGATCCCACATTAAATGACCTTGTGCCATACCCGCATATGTGGGATGCGAGGAAAATGCCCTAATAACATGGTCTGTTTTAAAGCAAATCCAACTCACATTTTCATCAATACATCGTTAATAAAAAAAGGTGTCGGGCGGCCTAAAGTCGGTATCAGCCAATCAGCGAGGAGTCTATTCCCTTTTCACTAGCGCTAGACCAAGGAGTTTGTTAGCGTTTGAGGTAGAAGGCCACACCTACCATCAGCTTCTTACTTTACCGCACAGATCCCTGTGCTACTCATACGCTGAGTTGGCGAGGACCAGAATCGAACTAGGAACCATGTGGTTTCTAGCCGAACGCTCTACCAATTGAGCTAGTTTTGACTATAAATTAAAGACTCATTGATAAATTTACACAATTCCTGGGGTATTGAGACGTAAGCAGTGACGTATTTCCGGTTATTTCCATGTATTTTCCCGTGAAGCTACCCCGTATACATACCATCGTTTCAATTCCCATTTCTGTTTTTTTTGTTTGTTTGTTTTTTCTCTTAGTCCTTAGATTACCATTGCTGTTACTGACATTGGTATTTATAAACGGTGATTTTACAAGTATGCTCATGTACTT
>CM042162.1:9974874-9982374 GCA_023376005.1 Doryteuthis pealeii
TTGAACCTGCAGTCTAGAGATAACTGTCACTTAGAACTGTCTGAACCTAACACCTTTATTAACTAAGCTAGGTGTCCACATCGACCGAAACGTTGTACAGATAACAATAAAGACGGGGACAATAGTCGGAATAATACAAATAATACTAATAACAAACTTATTATAATGAACATTGTCTGTACTAGCAAGAATATGCGCCATCCGGCGTAAGTATGTAGGTTTTAATGTAATGAAATGTATTGAATTAGAAAGACTAACAAAATGAAATAAGAACGCATATAAAAAGATTACATTTATTTTGATTATATTTTAATTGGCTTCTATATAAAATCATTCATAGTATTGATTTCAATACGTTGGAGAATAAAAAAAATAGTATTAGAGATAAATAACACCAAGTATGTATTTATTAAACCTGGTCTTGTTAAAACCAGTATGCAAATTAACCACACCATATATATTATGTAAACCTTTATTTCTTAGTGATATATAAGACACATTGCAGGATTTCAAACGCACTAAAAACATGAGTTGTTTTGAGGCAAATCTAGCTAAGATTTTCACAGAGACTTCGTTAACAGATAAGAGTTATTCTATGTATTAATGATTTTGGCTATAAATAATTAAAAAAACTGACGTAATTCCTGGGGGTATTGTGACGTAAGCAGTGAGGTAATTTCGGTTACAGACAGACACCGAATTTTCTTTATAATAGGATTGTAACTTATTTGTATACATTTTTCTATGGGTACTCAGTTCTCAGATACTCCAGGACGTTTTCCTAGCCACTAAACACATCTCCATCGGCGCTAAGTTTCTTTAATGATGGCCTGTTGAAAGCAGTTCCGTTGGCACAGAAAGACTGAAGTTAACGGTGGCTTAGATAGACAGATTATCCAATATGGCTCTCTACCAAAGAAATAACGCTGCTTAATCAGGTTGGGACCATTTATCAGTCTAACTGCCGTTTACAAATTTGGCGGTCTCGAAGATTCTGGGATTTACGGGGTGGATGAAACTGTAATCTTACGACGGTCAAGGAAGATTCTTTTTTTTTAAATAAAAAATGAAACTACCGAATTATGAAAAAATGTTAAGATTCTTGTGGCCATTTTTAGTGGAGATCCGTTGTAGCATTAAGTTTGATGCGTGTTTTGTAGTTTTTCAGTTGGTCCGTGTATCTTCAATCCTATGATCCTTGTTTTCTCCAGTGTTAAGCAGAATCCTTGATTGTTGATCCGTTTGTTCGTGTTAAGCACGAGCAACTGAACGTCTTTCCCGAAGGCCTTTAAATAGTTAACCAACCACGTATTCGAGCGTGTTGATTGTCCGATTGAATCCACGCGGCCAAGGAGAGTCTATTAATTTAAGTTGTGACCCCCTGCACACCTTATATAGCAAAATATAAACATTTTTGGGGGTGCATGTTCTAATGGTTATAGTCGTAGGAAATGGACTCGTTGACCCGAGTTCAATTCCTGGACGAAGCTGTTTGGATTTCGCATAGCGCTAATACCCTTGGGAAAGGTATGAATCCAATTCTCCCTCCAGCTATGGGTAAAATAGCAGGGCAGACTGGGCTCTTTAAACATGGCTAGGTAACTAGTCTAAGAGAAGGCAAACTCTGAATTCAAACCTAGGTAAACTCCACTTAAAAAATTGACCTTGTGTCGCATCCTGCTCGTGCGGAGGAGTTGGTAAATATATATATATTATATATATATATATATATATATATATATATATAACAAAAGCTAGGTATATAAATTTTTCTATTGACTGTTTTTATTTTTTTATTTTGAATTTGACATGGCAACAATCTTGAAACATTGACCGGATGACAAACAGACAATATTAGATACATTTGTTCTCAACAAACATTAAAAAAAAATAAGAAATTACAGTTATTCGCCCATTTCATTCATAAAGGGAGAGAAGAAGAAAGAGAGAAAAAGGAGAGAAAAAGGAAATAAGAAGAGAAATTATAACCACACAAAGAAAAACATAAACACGTCCATTTTTGATACGAAACTCTGATGATGAAGTTTATGCTTCGAAATCGATAAGACAAAAATAACATCTTTTTGTTTTAATTTTTCATACGCATTGTATTGGCCTTCAAATTATTAATATATTATAACATACTTAACAATGCTTCAAGCAAATTACCAATTGCTTATATATATATATATATATATATATATATATATATATATATATATATATATATATTCCAACAAAAAATGAGGGAGACGTGATGATTTGACTGTTTATTGTTACGGCCTTCCCCAAATAATAAATAGTCTCCTCTTGTTTTGATTCCTTCTTCTTTCACTCATGCCTGTTTACTGAATGGCCAGTGTTCTTGCACATCCCACCCACAATGCACTGCACTCTCATCTCCCCTCGCTGATGCCATCTCCCCTCGCTTCTTGCTTCTCATTAGTTACTTTTTTTTCCTTTGTATATCAATTTAGCATTAAAAAAAAAACGAAAATTCAACATTTGATTTTAAATAACTCAAAGAAAACTGTAAACAAAAATTATTCTATGTATTTCTCTTTTATGAATAACTAAAAAAAACGGCCTCCGGGCGGTGTAAAATTATTTTTTGTCAGATATTACCCAACGCGGTGGGAGTTAAAAATTCAATGTCAGAGAGTTTGTACCATAGGTAAGTGAAATCATGTAATTTATTAAAGGAGTAAAAAAAAAGTAAAAATTTATAGAAACTTAGTTCTGATAACTTTAAATATATATTAAAAAGTATATATAAATATATAATACCGGTTATGTGTTTATTAAAACGTGTTTTGAAAAACAATGAGGATCATATAAGTTTGCATGCTCAAGTTTTGAGTGTATTTTTTCTATGTTATGAGGATTTAGGGTAACGTGGCGTAAACAGTCACGTAGTTTCGGTTACAGACATATAGAGACCTAATCTCCATTATTGATGAACAATTTATACATATAAAAAGGGCAGTTGTGTATCTGTATGTCCGGAGGAAACTTCGAAAATAAAGCAATTAACGACAAAGTAAATATATATACACATTGAACATCACCAGGGCTTGATATTTTACCCAAAAATCTTGAAGATAATTAAAAAAAAATTTTTTTAATATTTTAAATAGGAGACATTAATTTTTCCATTCTGAAAGAAAAATTACATAAGGATTTTAATGGGGTATCCTTTGAGTATCCAAATCACTAATAATAATTGATTTGCAAGATCCTCTTTTTACCCCTCTCTACCTAGACGACGCCGAATAGCCGCTTCTAGAATGGTACAAAGGCCAGAATCATCACCCAGCGAAGGAGAGAAAGATTCAAATGAGGATTTCGTTATTTTATGCTGGAGACTTTTACTTTTCTTGATGTGTATTCAATTTTTTAAAAAAGACGCTAAAATAATCTAGCGCTAGTGAAAAGAGGATAGTCTCCTTCGGTGTATGGCTCATACCGACATTAGACCGCCTCAACAACGACAACGATAACATTATTACATAATGGCTTCTACCACACCAAGCTCTTTGCATATCGAATGTGCCAAAACGAGGCGTGATTTACAGGTGACGGATCAAAGGTCACGACTGATAAGTCTGAGAATATAGTGGCTGTTCGTTTATTGGCTAGAGGTATTCGTTTGAGTTTCGAGAAATACGAATTCTAGCCGTGAATCAATAAAATATTCAATACAATCTCAGTCTGTCTGTCGGTCAGTCAGTCTCCCCTCTCCCCTATTCTACTCTCTCTCTCTCTCTCTCTCTCTTCTCTCTCTCTCTCTCTCTCTCTCTCTCTCTCTCTCTCTCTCTTAGAGATTGTGAATGCGCTTAGCTGAAAATGTGACTCACACGAAAGATAGGTACATAGTTAAATAATAGCATCTTAATACATCGACTAGTAGGACCTGTGGATAAACTACAGTATGACAATGTGATTAGTACAATGTTTCATATATCTACTTTAGAGCTATTGCTAAATAGTTCAATATGTAAAATGTATAATAATTTTGATTTAACTATCTATCTTTCTTTTTCTTTTTCTCCTTCTTTTCAACATTTCATTATGTTCGATTGAAACAGATTAGTGTTATCGCTTCCTTGTACTCACCCCTCTCTCTCTCTCTCTCTCTCTCTCTCTCCCTCCCTCTGTCGCTCTCTCCCTCCCTCTCTATCCCTCTCTCTCTCTCTCTCTCTATTGTCCTTTTTCCTCTTTTTCTTTCTTTATAATAAAAATGGAATTGTCCATTATTTAGCTGAGGTGATGACACTCATAAGAAATAAGAATTGGATGGATAAGCAACACCATATAATCAGAATTTACATTTTTGCAGGATTTACATTTTTGCATTTTTATCTTGGCAGATTTAGACAGTCTCCTTTTAAACAGAGGATGTTGCAAGGTGATAACGGTCGTACTTTTAAGGAATACGAGTATTAATATCTTATTATAATGGAGATTGTGTGTTCGTTTGTCTGTAACCGAAACTACATCACTACTCAAGTCACAATTCTTTTAGTTATTTATGTCACATTCTCCATGATTTTATTTTTATTTAAGCCTCAATTATAAATATAATCGTTTTTAAATTACTAATACTGTTGGCCTTCTCTACATATTAATAACATGCAATTTTATTTATATTTACAACAAAATAGCTGTTTACAGTATGAAAGGGAGGCTAATTAGAATATTGATATTAAAATTTGATTTTAATAAATATGTGCTTAGTATTATTGATTTCTAATTGTCTGGTTTTATCTTAATGAATATGAGCAAAATCTTGGTGATAAATCTTAAAAGAAATCCATTAACAACAAGAAATAACTGTAATTTTATTCGTTACTTTCTAATTGAACTAGATAGTTAAATTAGGAAAATTTAGCAATGAAAGACGGGAGTGATGGAAAAGTAAGTTTCATCTGTTGTATTTTTCGATTATACCCATATCTGTTTCAAATCTTTTTATTTGCATTCTTATTTAGTTTCAGTAGCCTTTCTAATTTAATATAATATTTTATTGCATTAAAACTTAAATACTTGCAACCGGAGGGTGCATGTATTTGCTAATATAACTGTAAGTCTCCCTCCCTCCCCCTATTTCTATTCTCTCTCTCTCTCTCTCTCTCTCTCTCTCTCTCTCTCTCTCTCTCTCTCTCTCTCTATCTATCTATCTATCTCGATAAATTCTGTCTAAGAAATTCAAATAGCCCTATTAACCGATTTCCAAGTTAGTTTTTAATTCGCACTGCTAACTCATGTGATTTATATATGAAGTGAAACATGATCTTTTTGGTGTGGTCTGGTTAACAATTTTTTCTTTTATTTAATTTCATTAAAAAAAACTTCGAGAATAGATGGAATAAAAATTACATCTATTTGTAAAAATGTCTTCATTTATTTTTTTGTATTTGTTTTTGTTTTTGTTTGTTTTATTCTTTGTTCTTTTACTTAAGATTTTGTTTTTTTTGGGTTTTTTTTTTAATATATTTTATTTTTCAGTGGAAATGGTCAAACTCTCCAGTTCAGCTAGCAGAAGTAAGAGAGTGAGGAATGAGGCTGGGGAACAAGAGGCTATCCCCCGTTGTCATGGAGACGTATCGTTATCAAATTAAGAGGCATGATGGTTGCTTGAAGTCGGTGAGGATGAATGACTTTACAAGTCCGACGAACAGTGCCATATTAAGACGAGAAGACGCAGACGAAGAATTATTTTTACGAAGTTGGAGAAATGGACTAATGGAAACCGAAAGATGAATGAATGGAAAGTGGAAAACTAAAGTTAGGATTTAGGTTGGTTGGTTGGTTGGATTTTATGGCATGTCAATCCTTGTTGGGTTATTTTATGCCGGGGACATTTTGTTTTATTCATTATTCATGGGTACTCAATCTTTTAAAACTCAGTTTTTAAACACATTTACAAGTTATAGACCGGTGAACTTGTTACACAATCTATGCGGTTGCATAAGATTATTTTCAATCCCCTGTATTTCTGAAGGGATGGCCCCTTTTCATATCACTGGCGGGACTTTCCCTGGAATATTACTGAAAGCCCGCGAAATACGTGAAGTCACGTGAGACCTGGTTGGCTCTCAGTTTCAGCTTGGACATCAGGCAGATAAGATGTTACTGCTTTAGCTGAGACTCACTGCACACGCGCGCTGTGATTATTTAGAGAAATATGTTTAGTCAAGAAATAAAAGTTTAAATAAGTAATATGGTTTTGTGGTTGATGAATGTCTTGGCAAGAAGACTGACCTAGAAGACCAGACACGAAGTACCCAAGACTACGTCCAGACGCTGGAAGAAGAACGTAAGATACCAAAGATGAGTAGAAGAAAAATAGAAGTAAGAAAGTAAAGAAAGTGTATACAACAAACTGTGCCATATTAAGTTGGGAAGAAGCAGACGAAAAGTTATCTTTACGAAGTTGGACGATTGAACTAAATAGAAATCGAAAGAAGAATCAATGGAAGGAGGAAAACCAAATTAATGATTTAGGTTGGTGGGACGGTTGGGTTTTACGGCATCTCAATCCTTGTTGGGTTATTTTATACCAAAGGCGTTTCGTTTTATTCATTATTTATGGGTACTCAATTTTTTTTTTAAATTGATTTTTAAAACACGTTTTATCAATTTAACCCAGAGATAGGACACTATCAAATTAGGAGGAATATAGGCTGATGCAAAAAAGCAGACTTTTTTTGAAAGTCAGGCCTGTTTTGGGGGGAGTTCACTATATATATATATATATATATATATATGTGTGTGTGTGTGTGTGTGTGTGTGTGTGTTGGACTATCCTATCGTGAACGATAGATGAGGGTCAGCAGTGAGTGTTTTGTTTCCTCCCATGTTGTGTATGCTATCAAGAAGACATTTTCTGTTTCTTTGAGTGTGATAGCAGCTCGTCCTTGCTGTGCGCTATGAAGCCACACTGACAAAGGAAATGTTCTAAGGCGGGAGTCAGACGTTTTTGTTTTAAACTTAGGCGGAGCCGATCTCGATGATTCAGTCTATTTTCTTCAAAGCTCTTTAGTCTAACGAAACATATCTTACACCATTCCTTCTGATTTGATGATAGATTTTCCCAAGACCTCAGGTTGATATTGAGGCGTTTCAAATTGTCCTTCAATTTGTCTTTGTAGCGTAGGAGCGGACGTCTTGAAGAATTCCAAGGCGATTTATCTGACGAAAGGCATATGATGCTCTGAAACCGACGGTAATAATCTGGCAGTATTGTATAGAATATAATAAACACAGCTCTTACAATTGTAATCCAGCACTATCTTTGCTTTCTCTAATTCAAAAAATAACTAATGATCGTTTTTCCGGAAATGTGATCTCTCTGTGAGATACATAAACAAACCTATGTACTTAATAGTTTAAAAAACACCAATCCCTCTACAGCTGTCAGTGGCCGAGTGGATAAGATATCAGGCTGCCAAACGGTCAGTCTGAGTTTGACCCTAACCAAGGATGCTGTGTTTAACC
>CM042162.1:9984874-9994874 GCA_023376005.1 Doryteuthis pealeii
GGACTCAGCAATTGATTAAACCGAACACGAGATTACCCGTCAACGGAACGGGATCAAAAAAAAATTGCTGAATACGAAGAGGAAATGAACCTCTTGAAATGCCAACGTCTAAAACTGACCAATACTGACCAGTCCTACCACGACGGAATTCTCAATTTCCAATTGTTATTTCTAATATGAAAAATCAACAGACCCGTATAGATTTTTAGATATTTTATAATTGTATATTTGATATTACAACATTAAAAAAGCAACCCAAAATTTAATCGGAGAGGCACCCTCCGATCAATCGGCTGGTCACGTCAAGCCCTAGCACCTATATGATTTTCCCAACCCTATTACCCTTATGGCAAGCCCCAACCCCTCTTTATTATATGGGTGCTAGAAGGCGGTGGCGGTGGGTCTACATGTCCTGGGAATGACGTTAAACTCTATCTGATGGTGAGGTTCCAGTTCTGGAGGTTTAGGGAATGTGGAGCACCCCTTCATCACCATTGCTCCCTGGTCCACTCTGAACCGGAGTGGTAGTACCTGTTAGGGTCCCATCTATGGGTTAAATAGAAAAATGTATTTTAAAAAATTGTATTATCCATTAAGAATTGATTTATTTCAAAACTTTATCGGCATTAAATAACCCACTGAGGTTCATATGCCGTAAAACAAAAAAACCAAACCAAACCAAAATTTAAAAGAAAATAATGCGGTTATTTCATAAACAGGGGCTAGTCTGAAATAAAATGAATTTAAAAAAATGATTTGTTTATATTTGAGCGATGAAAACGGAATACTATTACTAGGAAAATTTAAAATTCTAAATAAAATAAAAATTGCACATGAAGATGGCACTTTGTAGTATTGAAAATAATTGGTAAAATTTTGGTACACTAATAAAAATTGGATCTACATTATACGGGAGAGAACCGAGGTGATTTATGTAAATCTTCTTAAAACATAATTGTGTATCATATTTGTATTCAGATATGCGTATATCTATACAGACTCGATCATAGACATTGATTCGCACACATCTTCATACATATGCATATACACATACATTCACATAGATACAGATTCATACACACTCACAGATATATATACACAGACACAGATACACGCATACACACACACATATATATGTATATGTATTTAAATGTATTTGTTATAGAGTACAATGCATTTAAGTTGTGATTGTTACCATTGCTTTCAAAGCAGTGTATTGACCGCTTATCATTAAGACAATGCGCATTTTCATAGGCGCCTTGTCTTCATCCACTTAGATATACATATACATTCACAGACTCAGATACACACACATGTACACACCCACACCTCTACACACAGATATATGTATATATATATATATATTTAAATTTATTCGTTATAGAATACAATACATTTAAGGTGTGATTGTTATCATTGGTTTCAAAGCAGTGTATTGTCCATGTATTTATATTTAAGTTACGATAGTGTACACCACTCTTGCAGAAGATCTCTTTCCTATTGGATAGTGTTTGCACATATCTTCTATTATTATTATACTAAAGCTGAGATAAACATTTTTTTATTTCCTAAAGGCTTTTTTACTATTTATGTTAATGAAACAAAATTTATACTAAGATATTCCTTGGTTTTACGACTACTTAATGTTTGAAAAAAATTCCACTTTAATTGGTTTTAATTAGTCGTAATTAGCAATTAAGTCAAAAATTGACCCGTCCCTCAGTCATTCTGCATTACTCTCACCCTCTCTATGCATGAGTAAGAATGTGAGTGAAAAGAGAGAGTTATTGTGTTTGAGAAAATTAACTATGTTAAAATTAATTAGGGGTGAGCAGGTACTCTCATAAAAACCGTGGACAAATACTGGACTCACTCGTCTAAGAAAGCCTCCTCCCCAGCAGATATAAAAAGGATATTTTTGCTGTGACGTCGGGGAAGGGTGCGGTAGATGGTAACGCGTTATTTGGGTAGATAAAGCGGTCTTGTTCGGGCTAACCTTGTTTCTTTTTTTTTTTTTTCTTTTCTTTTTTTGGTAAAAGTGTTTGTAGCTCGTTTTTACTGTGTAGTGGAATCTGTGCTAATCGGGCTAAAATTTATTTTGCTGAAAGATTTTTTAACTCTTCACTACAATGTAGTTAGATTTTCTGTTGTGCGAGCCAACGTAGTTACTTTTTTTCCCTATGAAAGCGATATTTTACCCCCCCCCCCGTCTTTTCTCGACAAGTAAATGTATTTTCAATTTGATTTTGTTTAATATAAAATGTATTAAACAATATTTTCGAAACTCGGTCATATTTTTTTTAGTTTTTTTTTTTAGTTTTGAATAAAATGGAAAAAAATATTTGCATTTGCTTGTTCAAGAAAACCTGGGGGTGGGTTACTTTTATCACCTTCAACCACTAAAAAGTTATTAGTCGATAAAAAAAGCCTTCAAACCTAAAAAATATTTTAACTTTAGCGGGGGGGGGGGTAAAATATTTACATTTACGTATCGAGAAAACTTTTTTGAAGTCACGGCTTAGTGTTTTAGGGCAGGAGGCCATGGCGAATTTATACGATATGCACCTTTTTGTCTTTACACCTTACACTTGTAAACTATTTTTAATACATTTTATACTAGGCACTGCAAAAATAATATTGCACATGTAATTTATTTTTAATACATTTTAATTTAATTTTTAATGCATTTTATACTAGGCACTGCAAAAATGGCAAATCCCTATTTTACAAAACACATCCACCCACACCCACCCGATTCAATAAAAAGTGGAGTATAAATAAGTTCAAAATAAACGAAGAATCTGGGGATGACCAGCTGGTGTAGTGGTTAGAATCCCCACCTGTCAGCTTGGCAGTCGAGGTTTCGAGTCACACACGGAGCAGTCTCCCATATCTATAACCTTGCTGATGAGACCTAATAGATCGAAATGTACATTCAGGGATTGACATTTTCTCGATTTGTTTACCCTTACATTTGAACATATATGCCCGCCTACATTCATTAATTATTAACTAATTAATTTTCAAAATTTGGTATGACTTCAATTAAGCACATATCCTCCAAAAATTGTCGGCTAAAAGCCATATCAAATAAACACATTGTTTATTTACTTACTCTTATATATATATATATATATATATATATATATATATATATATATATTTGGTCGTCTAACCTCCCTTTTATTACCCCCGTTTGCTTCTTCCTCTACTCAAATCTCTCTCCAAGAATGGTTACTCCCCTCCCCTATCCAGTATTTCTCACCATTCATTTTTCTACCTACCTCCCTCAAGTCTCTTCCCATCTGATTTCCTTCTCATCTTCCACAAAGATTTCCCCTATAACCAATCAAATCTTTCCCTCACCACAAAGCTTACCCACCAACATACTTCCCCCTTCTATAAAACACTTGTATGATCCTAATAATTCACTAAAAGCTGAAGACGTCGAGTTCAATCCTCCAGCGAAATATACTACACATTTTTGTCTGAGTTTTGTTCTTACATTCCTCATATTTTACCTCATTCTGTCGTATTCATTCCAAACCCCTTTTCCTCTCACACACACACACACACACACACACACACACATTATATATATATATATATATATATATATATATACAATAAATCTCTCGAGTTCAGTATCAATATCACTTACAATATCAATTCTAACACTAAGTCAATTATATTTCTTTAACATTAGTCTAGTTATTCATGCTTAAACAGAAAACATAGTATTTTGTTGTTTTTCATCTTTATTTGTATATATATATATATATATATATATGACCCAAGTAATCAGAAACTACCTACCTAGGTTTCAACTAATGGCTCATCAGAATAATTCTGTTTCAGAAGTACCCTGATGAGCCGTTAGGGGAAACCTAGAAGGTAGTTTCTGATTTCTTTAGGTCTTTTGAATTTTACTCTACTTAGTGTATCGAGCACGTTTTACATATTTAATTTTGACAAATCTTTCAACGTTTTTTCTCTTTCTTTTAGCCAGCCATTCATCATGATATCGAGTGCTTTCATCTTTTCTGTTCATATCTATCTATCTATCCATTTAGTTATCTACCTATCTATCTATCCATATATTTATCTATCTATCTAACTATCCGTTTAGTTATCTATCTATCTATCTATCTATCTATTTAGTTATCTATCTATCTATCCATACCTACCTATCTATCTATCTATCCATTTAGTTATCTACCTACCTATCTATCTATCTATCCATTTAGTTATCTACCTATATATGTATCTATCCATTTAGTTATCTACCTATATATCTATTTATCTATCTATTTAGCTATCTACCTATCTATATATCCATTTAGTTATCTATATATCTATCTATCTATCCATTTAGTTATCTACATATCTATCTATCCATTTAGTTATCTATCTATCGATCTATCTATTTAGTTATCTACCTATCTATCCATTTAGTTTATATATCTATCGATCTATCCATTTAGTTATCTACCTATCTATCTATCCATGTAAAAGTAAGTAAAGTAAAGTCGACGGGGCGGCCTAAAGTCGGTATCAGCCAGTCAGCGATGGAGTCTATCCCCTTTTCATTAGCGCTAGACCAAGGAGATTGGTTTAGCATCTGAGGTGGAGCGCCACACCTACCATCAGCTCCTTACTTTACCGCACAGATCCCTGTGCTACTCATACGCTGAGTTGGCGAGGACCGGTATCGAACTAGGAACCTTGTGGTTTCTAGCCGAACGCTCTACCCACTGAGCTAACCGTGTAGTTATCTATATATCTATCCATTTGGTTATCTATCTATCCATTTAGTTATCTACCTACCTATCTATCTATCTATCCCAGTATGTTCCCATCTATTTATCTATCTATCTCTGTCTGGTCCTATCCATTAATCTATAACACCAGTTCCCGCTAAATCGCCGAAGTTAACCATAATACTTAAATAGGTGACCATCTGTTACATAGTTCGTAGGTCGCTTACAAATTATGTATGAAGAGAAGTTAGAGTTTTGAAGATTCAAAATCGAAGGAGGTTAAATGAAAAGTTTACGTTAACCGTTATAGATATCGTCGGTAGGTAATGGCTTTTACTTGACCCCCCGCCGACCTACGTCAATGTAAAGCTGAGTGAAAAGAAATTTGGTTTAGTTATCAAATTTCGGTAGTTAGTCAACGGGAGCAGACGTCATGCTCTTCGCTCCCAAGATGCCGACTTCTCACCACGTGGTTAGAAATCCTTTTGTGTTGTGGGTTCTTAATAAAGAATAAAAACAACAAAGTATTGCTAATTTATTATAAAGAAGATATGAGCAGACACCCAGCCCGAAAAAAGAAATCAGCCTAAAGGAAGATAACAGCGACAAGAAGAACAATTAAGAAAAGTAAAGACCCAACATCTCATCCTCATCCCCCCTATCTGTCTGTCTGTCTGTCTGTCTGTCTGTCTCTCTCTCTCTCTCTCTCTCTCTCTCTCTCTCTCTCTCTCTCTCTCTCTCTCTCTCTATTTCTCTCCATTCATATCCAGTAGAGATGAACGAGTATATAACACATTAGGAAGCGTGTGGTGTAATGGCTAAAGTCATGGGAAATGGACACGTCGGCCCGAGTTCAAATCCTGGATGTGGTAATTTCATTTCACTTAGCGCTAATACCATTGGGAAATATATGAATCCTACTATCCCTCCAGCTATGGATAAATAGTAGGGCAGACTGGACTCTTTAACCTTGGTTAAGCAACCAGTCTAGAAGGAAAATTCTGAGTTCAAACCCGTTGAACTCCGCTTAAGAAATTGAGCTTGTGTCACATCCTGCTCTTGCGGAGGGGTTGGTATATATATATATATATATATATATATATATATATATATATATATATAAACATTTGAGCAACAGCAGGTACTATAAGAACCCGAATACCAAAATGACCAGAAAAATGTTGATATGCAGATATATGTGCAACTTATAAACTTTTCGACCTTTTCATCCCCCCCCCACATTTTCAGCCTTCCTTTTCGGCCTTTTCAGCCTACCTCCTCGTAAAAGAATCTGAGCAACCACACACAAAGTTCGTCTTGGTCTCGTTAACCATAACTCTCTAATCTTTGCTTTTATGCCAATCGCCGAACCAAAAAGAAAATGCACTGATAACCAAGCTGCGAAAGCCATTGACAGTAATCGATTGTTTTGTGCTTAGATGAATTCATAAAAGTAAGCCAGGCTTTGTATTCAGAGAAATTAACGATAAACTTGCGGCATTTGGATGCGTGGGTGCAAGTGTCGAATATAAACTATATCGTACGCTTTTATTGTTTGGATTGATTGAGCGAGTGGTCGAACGGTTCGATTTAATCGGATGGGTCGTATCGAATATCCCCATTCCTCCAGATACAAAATCGATAAATCAATATCTTGTGTCTTTTCTCATTTGCACTTCTGCAGCAGCGGCAGCAACGGTAATATCAAGAGACCTGAGGGATTTAGACTACACGGACAAGATGTCTTTTCTCTTGTACGGATCTCAATTTAATTTGATTATATAAGATTCTTCCTCCACTAAAAGAAGAAAAAATATCCGTGGTGTAATGGTTATAGTCGTAAAAAATGGTCACAGGTAGACGAGTTCAAATCCTGAACAAGGCTGTTTACATTTTATATAACGCTTTTATATAATGCAGTCTCACCCGGTTTCGACTGGGGGTCCGGTGAGCTTCGGCCGCTGGACCGGTTATGTTGTAATAATAGCGTCGATCCCAGGGGGCAACACCTGCCCCCTTGATTTAAAGGGGCAGGGATGGGTTTATTGCCCAGCGCCTGAGGCGCCCCCTTGAGGGGGAATGCCGACGGGATCGACGCAATTTTTCACCCGCCACCCCATGAGCTTCGGTTTGTGGGTGGTCCCACATAAATAGGGCCTTGTGCCTGATCCGTACAAGTGGGGTACGTGGAAAATATCAAGTAACTAAAGTAATGTTGTCAGGGCAGCCTAATGTCGGTATGAGCCATACAGCTAGGGAGTCTATTCCCTTTTCACTAGCGCTAGCCCAAAGAGGTTATTTTAGCGTCTGGGGTGGAGCACCACACCTACCATCAGTTCCTCACTTTACCACACAATCCCTTTGCTACACATACGTTGATTTGGCGAGGGCTGGTATCGAACTAGGAACCTTGTGGTCTCTAGCCGAACGCTAATACCCTTGGGAAAGCAGCCCTCTCGGTTGGAGCTTTATGCAGATGGGTAAGACCTTTCAATGAGGCGACCTCTTGTCGAAAGCGCGTGCTATTTAAAAATGAGACGCTGGTAACTGAACAGTCCATGACATGCAAGACTCCACTTTGACCCTTACTTAGGCTATAAGGGCGGTCAGAGAGGCACCCTCGCTTCAATCATCTGGTTACGTCAAGACGTAGCACCTATATGATTGTCCCAACCCCATTGCCCTTTTGGTAACCCACTTTTTATTATATATGGGCAAGAATGTGACTGCAGGTCTTACTGTCCTTGGTGTGACATTAAAATGCATCTAATGGTGAAGTTTGAATTTTGGAACTCTTGAGAGTAAATAGTGCCTCTTTATCGCCAATACTCCAATGTCCACTCTGACCCGGAGTGGTAGTAACTTTTAAAATCCTATCTATGGGTTAAATATAAAAATGGCATATATACGAATCTACATCAAGTGAATATCTTTTATCTTTCAAGTCATGTGGCTCAATTATTTATCAGACAATTTATCAACCTTGTCGTTGGACAAGAGTTGATTAGACTTTTAATTGCTTTCTTTTATAATTCATTAATACGTTATATGCTTACAAATATATATATATATTATATTATATATATATATATATATATATAATACTAGCATATATATGCACCCTCCGGGTGCAAGTATTTAAGTTTTAATATAATAAAATATAATATTAAATTAGAAAGGGTAATGAAACTGAATAAGAATGTAGATAAAAAGATTTGGAACAGAGGGGGTATGATTGAAAAATAGAACAACTTTGAAACTAGCTCTTCCATCATTTTCCGTTACTCCCGTCTTTCATTGGTAAATTTTCCTAATTTAACTGTTTACTTAAAATAGGAAGTAAAGAATAATATTAGTTATTTCTTCTTGTTAAAGGATTTCTTTTAAGATTTATTGAAGAGATTTTTGCTCATATTCATTAAGATGAAAGCAAATAATAAGAAATCAATAATACTAAGCATATATTTATTAAAATCAAATTTCTAAGATCAATATGCAAATTAGCCTTCCCATTCATACTGTAAACCGCTATTTTGTTGTATATATAAATACAATTGCATGTTATTAGCACGTAGATATTGTCAACAGCATAAGTAATGTATAACAATTTTATTAATAATTGAGGTATAGATAAAAATAAAATCATGGTAAATATAATGTAAATAACAAAGGGAATTGTGACTTGTATAGTAATATAGTTTCGGTTACAGACAGACAAACCCACAATCTCCATTATAATAAGAAGAGATACACACATATATATATGCTTACACACACACTTATACATATATATGCTTACACACACACATATATATATATATATATCATCCTCATCATATCGCGCTTTCAGCGCGGATATCCATGACAATCTCTCTCCATCCGTCCCTATCGCTCATCATTCTCGGGAGGTCCTCTATGCAGCATCCTGCATCCGCACAGAGCTGATCAATGTACGTTTTTGCTGGTCGGCCCACACTGGCCCGTCCATGTGCTGGCTTCCAAAGGAGGAGGTCGCTTATGAGTTCGTCCTTGCTTCTCCAGCAGTGTTCCGCGTGTCTTGTCCGTCTTACTCGGATGGTTTGGGTGATATGTGGCAGGTGGTCGTACAGCTGTTTTCTCGTAGGGTGTTGTTTCCACGTCTTGTTCATGATCACCCGCAGCATTCTTGTGCAGCTCCCATCTACTTTATTCTCTAGTCGCTTAGTTAGGGTCCAGGTGTGCAGCATGGCAAACTCCTAAACTCTGTAGAACAATTTAGATACTTAGGCAGTAACATCTCCTCCACAGAAAACGACATTAATGCACGCATAGGAAAAGCATGAGCCGTTATAAATAAATTATCGATCATATGGAGGTCCAATCTCGCAGACAAGTTAAAGAGACAGTTCTTCCAGGCCGTTATCGTGTCAGTACTGATGTATGGCTGCATATATATATATATAATATATATATATATATATATATATATATATATCTTATTATAATAGAGATTGTGTGTTTTTTCTGTCTGTAACCGAAACTATATTACCTCTCAAGTCACAATTCCTTTAATTATTTACGTCACATTCTCCATGATTTTATTTTTATTTAAACCTCAATTATCAATAAAACTGTTATACATTATTAATACTGTTGGCTACATCTGCATGCTAATAACATGCGAGTGTATTTATACATACAACAAAATAGCAGTTAACACTGTGAACGGGAAGGCTAATTTGCATATTGATATTAAAAATTTGATTTTAATAAATATGTGCTTAGTATTATTGATTTCTAATTGTTTGGTTTTTTATTTTAATGAATATGAGCAAAAGTCTCTTCAATAAATCTTAAAAGAAATCCATTAACAAGAAGAATTAACTGTAATTTTATTATTTATTTCCCATTTTAACTAAATACTTAAATTAGGAAAATTTAGTAATAAAAGATGGGAGTGGTGTAATAGTAAGTTTCAGTTTTTCTATTTTTCGATTATACCCACCTCTGTTTCAAATCTTTTTATCTGCATTCTTATTTAATTTCATTAGCGTTTCTAATTTAGTATAATCTTATACTTTAAAACTTAAATACTTGCATCCGGAGGGTGCATATATTTGCTAGTATATATAATGTTGTGCATATCTATCTAGGTCAATACAGTCTGTTCCTGCTGACCTTCGTCTCTTTCTTTCTCTCTTTCTCTCTCTTAAAATTAATACCCAAAACCAAACCTGAGGGATTTGGACGACGGGTCAAGT
>CM042162.1:9997374-10012374 GCA_023376005.1 Doryteuthis pealeii
ATTGAATCCGACAATATGAGAAAAAATGAGTAAAGAAAAGAAATGTAAATGGATAAAATGAATTTAATCGATATCACATTAATCGATATCACTTACACATGTGTTTTGGTCAGTTTATGTGTGTGAAAATATTTCGCACACATAGAAGAATCGACCTTCATCAGAGTGAACATTTATTTTGAATGATTTATTCACTCTGATGAAGGTCGATTTATGTGCGAAATATTTTCACACACATAAACTGACCGAAACACATGTGTAAGTGATATCGATTAATGTGATATCGAATAAATTCATTTTATCCATTTACATTTCTTTTCTTTACTCATTTTTCCTCATGTATATATATATATATATATATATATATATATATATATATATAAGTAAGTAATGTCGACGGAACGGCCTAAAGTCGGTATCAGCCAGTCAGCTATGGAGTCTATCCCCTTTTCAATAGTGCTAGACCAGGGAGATTGTTTTAGCATCTGAGATGGGGCGCCACACCTACCATCAGCTCCTTACTTTACCGCACAGATCCCTGTGCTACTCATACGCTGAGTTGGCGAGGACCGGTATCGAACTAGGAACCTTGTGGTTTCTAGCCGAACGCTCTACCGACTGAGAGAGAGATTAGATAGATAAACTATTTCGGAAAGTTAATAAGAAAATGACGTGTGAGTAAGAGTGCAAATATAATGGATAGAAATTCCCGAAAATGCCATTCATTCATTTGGTAATTTGTGTAAATTCCGTTGTGCAATAATTGTCTTAAATAGTTTAATAACCAGATTTCATTAGAAAATAGATAAGTGCTCTAATTACGGACAGCCATTTAAAATCTGTTTCGTTTTGCATCAAGTAAGAAGGTTGAAGCAATTTTCTCAATTAGAGATGACAATGTCATGGCGAAATGCATATATCTCATTATCAATGATTGGCCAAGGAAAAATCGGACCTTTTAACACTCCAGTGAGTTTGAGTTAACGAGATGGGCAAAATTGGTTTGAACATCGAAACTGAGATCAAACGGATTTTATTCAAGTGCGCCCAATGATACGGCATGTTCATCTGCTACCTTAACTTATATATATATATATATTACATTTTTACTTGAAGGCACTTACAATGCATGTATCGCATAAAATTCGATACTTTTTCTTATAGAAAATGAACTTGACAAGTGTAATCCCGGCAAAGGATCGCTCGGTGAGAAGAATATCGTACAGACTGTTTCGACTTTATTAAGTCTCATCAGTGATATATACTAACGACTTCCTCTCCGACAGAAATCGAAACCGGGACCTCAGCAGGCATAGTCAAACACTATACCGCCTTGGCCACAGTACACAGCTAACAATCCCTGCGAAATTAACCTTGTCAATTGATACTACACGCCTCTACCATAATAGGTAAGGGGGCGTTGAGAGAATAATAACAACAAACAGGCTCATGCCCTTCGGCGAAGTGAATAAGATTTTTGGATGTTTGTTTTTATTTATATTTATATATATATATATATATATATATATATATATATATATATAAAAGTAATTGGTAATTTGCTTGAAGCATTGTTAAGTATGTTATAAAATATTAAAATTTGAAGGCAATACAATGCGTATAAAAACAAAAAGATGTTTTTTATGTCTTATCGATTTCAAAGAAACTTTATCATTTAGGAAAAAAAAAAAAAGGAAAAGAAAGTATCACCACGCAAAAAAAAAAAAAAAACTTAAGCACGTCCATTTCTGATTTTTTTTTCTGATGATAAAGTTTCTTTGAAATCGATAAGACATAAAAAACATATTTTTGTTTTTATTTCTATACGCATTGTATTGCCTTCAAATTTTAATATTATATATATATATATATATGAAGTAAATGGAAGTTAATCCGACAGTATGAATTTAACATTTTTAGAAAAAACAAATGATGTTAATAGTTTGCTGACAGAATCTGTTTCGACCTTTTTTAATAGAGCGGTCTTCATCAAGAGCAAAATATAAAGGAAAGTCGGAAAAAAATAACCGTTAGAAGGAGATGTACAAACGAACGCTGTTTTTTTTCCTTTATATTTTGCTCTTGATGAAGACCGCTCTATTAAAAAGGTCGAAACAGATTCAGTCAGTAAACTATTAACATCATTTGTTTTTTCTAAAAATGTTAAATCCATGTATATATATATATATATATATATATATATATGGAGAACATTTTTAAAGAAAACAAACACAGGATGTCACGAACGAATGGAAACTCTTTATGTCGATACTTAAGTATTTCGGGGTTTTTTTTAAATTAAAACCTTCTTCAGGACATTGAACATTTTTATAGTAAAAGATGAAAGATGTTCATTGTACGTTGAATGTGTGATAAAAGGTTATTATCCGTTATTTACGTGGCGTTTTTACATGAAAACCGAGGACGCGATCATATCAAAAATCCATTTGGACATAAAACTCCAACGTTACCTGACGAATGTTTGCGGTTACGCACACGCATGAAACCAATGGTCGTGACTGTTCCTATATCATTAAATATATAAAACATTCATGTATTTATATTATATTTATAATATATATATATATATATATATATATATATATATATATATATATATATATATATATATATATATATAATATATGTGTATAAATTTAAGGACATGCAAATGACTGGTTGTAAGAGATGATTCTATATTGGATCTTCAAAATCTCAGTGTATAACCAGCTATTTGATCTATTTGTCTCTCTGTCTCTGTCTCTCTTTCTCTCTCTCTCTCTTTCTCCTCTCTCTCTTTCTCTCTCTCTCTCTCTCTCTCAACTATTCTATCTATTTCATTATTCTCTCTCTCTTTTTCTCTTTCTCTTTCTCTCTCTCTCTCTCTCTCTCTCTCTCTCTCTCTCTCTCTCTCTCTCAACTATTTTGATCTATTTCATTAATGTCTGTCTGTCTGTCTGTCTCTCTCTCTCTCCTCTCTCTCAACTATTTTATCTATTTCATTATTCTCTCTCTCTCTCTCTCTCTCTCTCTCTCTCTCTCTCTCTCTCTCTCTCTCTCTCTCTCTCACGTAGGTAAAAACATATATTCATACGGGGATAAATCCCTAAGACCCTTGTTAATCATATATGTGCTTGTTTTTAAATGCCATCCTTGGCCAGTAGAAAAGGGCTTAAAGTAAGTAAGTCCTGAGTTATGGAATCCTTTGGTAAGTGAATAAGTCCTATCCTGCGTATTGTTAAAGGTCCAGTGATTTTAATCCTATGTCCGTCGTCCACGAAAGTCAAAGTAGTTATGGTCAGTATGCTCCGTTTAAGTATTGTATCAACGGCCGAGTTCTGCCAGTGATTGGCCAAGAGAGATCATATGGTTCTTGCCGAGTCTATAAGTAAAAGCGGGCGTCTAGCCCACACCTTATATACAAAAGAAGTCAACAGTGCTAAAATTTGGTGGCTAATGGTCTTATTTTCTTGAGTCTAATGCTAAATTGCAACAAGAATGATAAGACCAACCAACCAACCAACCAATTCAACCTGAAGTTTCCAATTTTTATAGAATTACAGTTCGGTAACCATATAGCTATACAAGAGAATGCTTGAGAATTAGGTTTTATTTAATCAACTCCTAGTTTCAGGTTTGTTTCATGATTGTTCCGACCGTATTGTTCTCAATGGCAAAACCCCACCAACCCATTTTAATCATATGTGCTAAAAGGACGTGCTAATACCATTGGGAAAGGTATGAATCCTACTCTCCCTCCAGCTATGGGTAAATAGCAGGGCAGAATAGGTTCTTTAACCATGGCTAGGTAACCAGTCTAGGAGAAGGAAAACTCTAAATTCAAACCTGTTGAACTTCGCTTTAGAAATGACTTTGTGTCACATCCTGCTCGTGCGCAGGGTTTGGTAAATAGATATATGCTAAAAGACGTTGGTTTTTTGAATTATATATCTGCTAGAAGGTGGTTGTTGGGGGTCTAGTCTCTTAATAATGTTAAACTGCAACAAGAATGTTAAAACCAACCAACCAACCAATTCAAAGAGATGTTATGGAATTACAGCTCACTAACCATAGAGCCATACGGGAGAGTTTCTGTTAATTAGTTTTTATTTAATAAACTCCTAGTTTCAGTCCTGGGAATGACGTTAAACTCTATCTGATGGTGAGGTTCCAGTTTTGGAGGTTTGGGGAATGTGAAGCACCCCTTCATCACCATTGCTCCCTGGTCCACTCTGACCCGGAGTGGTAGTACCTGTTAGGGTCCCATCTATGGGTTAAATAGAAAAATGTATTTATAAAAAAATTGTATTATCCATTAATAATTGATTTATTTCAAAACTTTATCGGCATTAAATGACCCACTGAGGTTGATGTGCCGTAAAACAAAACAAAACAAACAAAATCCTAGTTTCAAACTTGGTTCACGATTGTCCCGATCCGTATTTCTCTTATGGCAAACCACAAAGTATGTTAGAATAGACCAACCAACCATCCAACCGAACCTATTCAGAGAGAAGTTTCATTATTTTATAGAATTACAGCTTGCTAATCCAGAAAGCTATACAAGAGAGTGCGTGGAAATGAGGTTTTATTTAATCAACTCCTAGTTTCAGATTTGGTTAATGATTGTCCCGACCGTATTGCTGTTGTAACGTGGGTTTAAAGTTCAACATGCTTTAAATACAAATAACTCCGACAAAGGTTAATAGACAAACATTTAATACAACAGCACATGGATAACAGTAGAATACACGTTCATAATAAGGTAAACAGAGTTACACAAATAAAGATAGACACAATCATGAAAGATACAGAGTATAACATAAAAGAGTACAGACATGAGACTAGCGATAGTCCATGCTGTAAAGAACTTACAGTAATGTAAGGGGGGAGCACCACGAGAGGGTTTAGATAGAATCTACCCCATGTGGCTCGTAGTTGCTGAAAACTATCAAGAGAGAGCGAAAGGCTTTGAAACCGGCGCTTTTATACTGGTGCCCTAGCGGGCATCATCAAACTAAAAGGGGCAGACAACTCCACCCGGCGAACACAAACTAACGCTACACTGTCATGGCAAACCCCAAAATATACTAAAATAAACCAACCAACCACCCATCCAATTCAGACTAAAGTTTCCCAATTTTATAGAATTACAGCTCGCTAACCAAAAGCTATACAAGAGAGTGCCTGTTAATTGGTTTTTATTTAATCTACTAGTTTCAGGCTTGGTTCATGATTTTCCCGATTCGTATTGCTCTTATAGCAAACCGCAAAGTATGTTAGTAAACAAACCAACTAACCAACCAACCGAACCTATTCAGACAGAAGTTTCATTATTTTATAGAATTATAACTCACTAACCATCGAGCTATACAGGAGAGTGCCGGTTAATTGGGTTTTATTTAATCTGCTCCTGGTTTCAGGCTTTGTTTCTTGTATCTGGTTGGAATTACGATCATTGAATTAAGACCTATTAATGAAATTAATTAGTAACAGTTATTTTCTTCTTTTTTTCCCCCACATTTCTATTATCCATTCTTTCTTTCGCTCACTTTCAACGTTTAATCGCAACGCGGAATAAAGAATACATTAATGAATGTTAATTTTTAGAATAGAACATTTGTAAGATGGGTGTGAAGAGGTGGAGAGTACGTTTCCTAGGCCTTCCAGGTGAGCTGTTGCCGGCTTGCTTAGACTGTTAGGATAATTTTAGTTTAGCATGTTCAAAAGTATTCGTTTCCTTAATTGTGAAAAAAATCTTCAAAAGAGAGTCTCTCGACACAAAGAGATTTGGGGAAAGATTTCGGCGTGGAAAGAATGGTAAAAGTTTGGTTCGTTGGTTGGCTGGTTGGTTTTACAGCATGTTGACTCTTGTCATTATACACACACACACACACACACACACACACATATATATATATATATATAGTCGTAGAAGAAGTTATTTCCCGACCGTAGTTTCAGTGTTACTCTAACACCTTCATCAGGGGGGTTGAGTGGATATTTTCCGTTACTTTATATAGCTAGACTGATATCTCTTTAATTCTTCCAGAAATTTAACCCTAGTAGGCTGCTAGTTTGTAGTTGAGGTTAAACTCCTCTATCTTGGCCTACGTGGGTAGTAGTGCGTTGTAACATTATACTTTTATTACCCTTACCACTATCTTCAACTTACTCTATTGAAATTTATGGGGTCAGTTTGTCTGAAGTTTGGCTAATGCTCTATATTCACAATATATTGAGCCCTATTGGATTAACTACTTACGCTATGTTCACATAGTAGTACCCATAAATGAATATATATATATATATATATATATATATATATATATATATATATATATAAATACGATGAGGAAATTAATCCGACAATATATAAAGAAAATGTTTTCAAAAATATAACAAACACAGGATGTTACGAACAAAGGAAAAATGTTATATGTCTATACTTAAGTATTTCGGTTTATGATAAACCATCATCAGGACAATGCAAAAGAGATTTTGTAAGGGAGAAAAATGAAAAATGTTAAGTGTATACATTTAACATTTATCATAAACCGAAGTACTTAAGTATAAACATATAAAATGTTTCCTTTGTTCGTAACATCCTGTGTTTGTTATATTTTTAAAAGCATTTTCTTCATATATATATCATCATCATCATGTCGCGCTTGTAGCACGGATATCCATGACAATCTCTCGCCAACCTTCCCTATCATTCATTGCACCTGGGAGGTCCTCTGCGGAGCAGCCGGCATCCTCGCACAGCTGGTCAATGTAGGTCTTTGCCGGGCGCCCCACACTTGCATTTCCATGTGTTGGCTTCCACAGGAGAACGTCGCTTATGAGCTCATCCTTGCTTCTCCAGCAGTGTCCTGCATGCCTTGTCCGTCTCTCGGATAGTTTGTGAGATGGGGGGCAAGTGACCGTACAGCTGCCTTCTCGTGGGGTGCTGTTTCCACGACTTGTTCAGGACTGCACGCAGCATTCTTGTGCAGCTCCCATCTAGCTTGTTCTCAAGACACTTCGTTAGAGTATAAGTGGTGCAACCATATAGCAGCACTGATACAACCACAGCCTGGAAGAACTGTCACTTCAGCTTGTCAGGGAGATTGGACCTCCATATGACTGATAATTTGTTTCTGGCCGACCATGCCTTTGCTATTCGTGTATTAACATCACTCTCTGTGGATGAGATATTACTACCTAGGTACGTGAATTGTTCCACCGACTTAAGAGGCTTACCGTCCAGTGTGGAGATGTTTCCTTTCTTTTTGAAACTCATATATAGGAAGAATTTTTTCTTTTATGCACATATTATTGAACAATTCAACCATTTTTTTGTCTGCAAATTTTGTTTGTCCTTGTCAATTCAAATTGCTGGATTGTTCGAATGATATCTGGCGAAAATTTGCTGATATATTTGTTGTATGGTTTAAAGAATTACCCTGAAGATGGCCCACCATAGGGCGGAAAGTGCTTAGACAAGCACCTATGGCAAATATATCTGCCAATTTCGCCAATTCTCATTAGAACAATCCGGCAATTTGAAAGGACAAAGGACAAAATTTGTACACAAAAAATGGCTGCATTGTTCAATAATAATGATATAAAAAGATATATATATATAGTAAAGAAATAATAAAAGACTTAGAGATTTAGCATTATAGTCTATTTCAGGGAGCTTAGACAAAGTGTCTAACTCCCCCGACTCATCAGATGCGAATGGGTATATATATATATATATATATATATATATATATATATATATATAATAAATTGACCGTCTGATGATTGCAAGTAAGCATGAAACTTTAGTTACGGGATATTAAATCCATAATATATAATATTTTATTGTAAAGCTGCTCTGCTATTTTAGCATTGAGCACCTTCATATGCCAATACTTTTCTCATTCATTCTCCAATCATTATATATATATATATATATATATATATATAGACAAAACGTGACCCGTTGGATCACCCATTCAGGTCTGGGTAGATAACTGAGATTTGGGAAAAGTGAGTTAGCAAAGCAAATAATTTTTTACGGCCGGTCAAACTTTAAAATCATATTGTAAGCTTTCTAAGACTTAATTTAAGTTTCCAGTTGCTGCTTGTGAAATTTAACATAGAAATACACTTAAATTCTCCCGTCTCTCGCTCTCTCTTTCTCTCTCCCCTCTCAATCAAACTATCATTATATAACGAGGAGATAATCAAGAGATACATGGAGGGGAAGAAAGTGATATGTAGAAAGTAAAGTAAGGGATTGGTCAGTTGTTGACTTAACCCGGAGTAAGTAAAAGTAAGTAAAGTCGACGGGGCGGCCTAAAGTCGGTATTAGCTAGACAGCGAAGGAGTCTATCCCCTTTTCAGTAGCGTTAGACCAAGTAGATTGTTTTAGCATCTGCGGTGGAGCGCCACACCTACCATCAGCTCCTTACTTTACCGCACAGATCCTTGTGTTACTCATACGCTGAGTTGGCGAGGACCGGTATTGAACTAGGAACCTTGTGGTTTCTAGCCGCACGCTCTACCGAGCTAACCCGGCCCCAAAGTAGTAGTACCCGGAGTAGTAGTGCCTATTAAGGTCACCTTTATCGGTTAAAAAAAATGTTTTTAAAATGAATAAAAAAAAAAACTGAGTAACAATCAAGAATAAAACAAAACGACTTCGGCATAAAATAACCCAAAAGGGTTAATATGCCGTAAAATACAACCAGCGAGCAACAATAACCTTTTTTTTCTTGGCGTCTTGTTAAGATATTTACTAGAAAATAATTGGTTGGGGGTGAACTTGATTATGGTTCATTCTGGGTTTAACGGAATGGGCCGCTGTGAATGTAAAGTGTCCGATTCCCTATCACGGAAATTACAAACTATGAAGGGAAGAGAGTCCCCCGCCGCTACGCATGCGTACAAATCGGGTCAATGGGCAATAAACTACGCAGCCCTCAATTTCCTGATGACCACGCCATTGTTGCTGATGTGAAAAAAAAAGGATGTTACCTTATAAATATGGCAGGCAGTCACTTATTCATCGTTGACAAAAATTCAGAAGCCAATGGACGTG
Organism: Doryteuthis pealeii; assembly: GCA_023376005.1. NCBI lineage: Eukaryota > Metazoa > Mollusca > Cephalopoda > Myopsida > Loliginidae > Doryteuthis > Doryteuthis pealeii. The sequence continues at coordinate 10,006,451 of CM042162.1, forward strand.
AATAATGGGGAAATATAATGTTTTGTGTCTGTAAAGTAAAGTAAAGTCGTCGGGGCGGCCTAAAGTCGGTATCCGCCAGTCAGCGAGGGAGTCTATCCCCTTTTCAATAGCCCTAGACCAAGGAGATTGTTTTTGGCGTCTGAGGTGGAGCGCCGCACCTACCATCAGCTCCTTACTTTACAGCACAGATCCCTGTGCTACTCATATATATATATATATATATATATATATATATATATATATATATATATAGGCATTTTAAAATGTGTGTACATTTGAAATAATTTTTTTGTTTAAGGATGATTTGTATTGTTTTATGTATAAAGCTTCTAGTATTTGGTGTTTTTGTTTATTTTTTTCTTTGTGTAAAATGTGTGCATTTTCCGTTAGAATATTTCCGTAATTAGAGTGAGGGCATGCATGTAATTTTAGGTGTTGTAAAATGGAGCTATTATCTGTTAAATGGATGGTTAGACGACGTGACAATGTGGTTGAGGTGAATCCAATGTATGTATTATCATATTTTGGGAGACTGCTATCCTTAGGGGACATTTAAATCTGTATATTACATTGGTCTCATTAAGTTGACTTGTCGGGGGAGAGAAATTATTGCAAACAACGAGATTAGTTGTTTTAAATTTTGTATAATAAATAATCAATTTTACCTTATGTGATTGCTGTAACATTATTCCAAATATTTTTTTAGTGCTATTTCATCAAGTTTGTAATTCCTGTGCAGATTTAAATGTCCCCTAGGAGATTGCAGTCTCCCAGAAAATGAAAATACATACATTGGATTCACCTCAACCACATTGTCACGTCATCTAACCCTCCATTTAACAGATAATAGCTCCATTTCACAACAAGTAAAATTACATTCATGCCAAATAAGTCTGAGAGCACCTAGCTTCCTCCCTGCTTCATGTAAACTTTCCCTACACTTCATTCATGTTATCCTCATCCCTTATTTCCCCCCAAACCTCCCTACCCTTCATTTCCGCTACTAACTCACTCCCTCATCAAAACACACACATGTACGTCAGTTTTGCTTTGAATAAAAGTCAGCTGACTGAGGAAGTTCTTATGAAAGGACGAAATATTTCAACTCTCAGACTTGTTTGAGTTATTATTTTTTGTTCACTATCCTTTAACCTACCTCATATATATATATATATATATATATATATATATATATATATATATAATAGGGAATACGATAAAAGGAATGACTTACCGGTAATAAAATATTGAGTTAATCCCAATATTTGATTGATACAAGTATGAACCGAATAAGACAGTGTTATAACAAATATGAAGTGCTCAATATATAAATATATTATTTTTACTTCTAAACTCTACAGGAGTAGAAAAACCCAGATAACTCAACGTTACATAATTATTAGATACCTAATAGTTATGTGCAATAGTGTAGAAATCAAAATGGTCGTTATAAGCTGCAGTCCACGGCCTTGAAGTATTTGAATGACAAGGCTTGACCTGTCCTTCCAGGTATACCGTGAGAATCGGTGGAGAAGACCCTCTTCCGGTTTAGATTAGAAATAGATTTTAGTCAGTCGGCGAGAAACCATAACGGTAGTGAGTCGTGTTATACACGCTCCGACTCCATCTGCGCAGGTAGTCTGGTGGGGGATTTCGAGAAAAAATATGATCAAAGTAAATCGAAGTCTTGTGTTATTATCTAAAAACTACCAATGACACAGGGCTTCTGATAAAAGAAATCCCCAATGGAAGACCAGACACGAAGTCCCCAAGAGAAGTCCAGACGTTAGAAGAGACCTAGAAGAACTTAAGATGTCAAAGACACCAGAAGAAGAATAGAAGTAAGAAAGAAGTAAAGAAGAAGGGTATACAACATCAATTTTTCAAAATAAAATTAAAAAAGAAAAATCCAGCACATCCGTACTTTCTGAAAATAATCATCAGTATCATATGTAGACGTAAAAAAATAATAAACAAATAAAACCAATATTATCTGCATCTGAGCGAGTGGCTGAGCAGCCGAATCATTGAATGACAATGTTGCTTGATGGGGCTGCTGTTTTCACTCGTTCCTTCTGACTCTCTTTGCTGTGGAAGCTACTCTCCTCTCCATCTCACTCCTCTTCGTGCCTTCTTTAGTAAGGCCTAGAGAAGAACAGCCTCCACAGCCAAGAGAGCCAGAAGGAAAAGAGAAAACAGTAGCCCCACCAATCATCATCGCTGTTGCTCTGCGAGTTTACAATAAAGAACTTATATCCTAAAACGTGTGTGTACAGAGAATAAAGTGTGGTGATATCGAAATATGTACACGTTCAATCATATATAACATGTTTAACAGATATTTATTGCTGGACTTTTACGTCATTCATGGGTTAATTTGAGGCTAATTGAAAATTTGGCAATAGATTAGGTGATATGATTAAAGATTTCTATATTACTGATAAGCCTCAAATTGATTCGTAAGTCATTCACGATTTCTTCATGTCCTGAATATTACAAGGTTCGATCCTCATAATGAATAAAAGTAAATCTTGTTTTATCAGAGAGAGTCTATCCCCTTTTCACTACCACTGGACCAAAAGTTGTTTTTTTCTTTCTTTCTTTCTTTTTTATTTGTTTGTTTTTTAGGTTTTTTTGTTGGGGGGGGGGGCTACTGACAGCTCTCCACTTTATTGCACAGATCATGTTAACTCATCTCTGCAACTCTAAGCTGAATTAGCGGGGACAAGTGTTAAAAACCGATTAGTAAAAAATATTTGTAAGTAGTATTATCTGCGTTATTCGGACTATTGTCCTCATCTTTATTGTTATCTGTACAACGTTTCCCGAGTCCGACAAGAAATACCCGAAGAAGGCCAGAGGGCACATAATACTAGAAAAACTGTTTGTTTGAAACGGAAAAGGATAAACATTATTTGAATAATAATGGATCTAGTTGTTGTGTATTTTGGTGAAAACCTTTTGGTTTGAAATAAATTTTGGGTGTTCATGAATTCAGATTTATAGAGATAAATTTTTACGTTATGGTATTAAATTTCTTCGCAAGCACACATTAACAAAAAAAAGAGAACCTTTCATATAGTAGTTTTTACTAAACCAGCAGGCCACACAGTGAAATTGAAAGTGAAAGAGAGCAAAAAAAAAAAAAAATAATGATAATAATCAAATACCTAGATCCTGCTAGAGAGCTAAAAAAAACTTGCATTTGTATCACTCAAATCTTACCGATCCCATTTCCTCCAAAAATAACAGTTAATCCTAAGCTCGCCTCCCATGAATTGGCGCGTATTTTGGACTCAAATGCACTTCCCGCATAAAAGCGCCCCCCCCCCCCAATTACACCAGTCTCAACCTGAAGGTGAATATAATAGCAATCATGTTTGGGGGCCCTTGAAACGGTCGCCAACAAATCCGTAAAAGGGACTCGGTGAACTGGGGTTAGAGGAAGAAAGAAATGAAATTACCAAACAATGGCACTGCTAAAATCAGTTAGAATTTTCAGCAAAATTTCCTCACTCAATAATGTTGTTATTTCCTGTTTTCCATTAAAATACGCCTCCATAACCACCGCTACCTCCGATACGCCGCTTTTTACGAAATAATTAAGCTGAAACAGCGATAACAAAATTTTTAAAGATTGTGAATCTATTTCCTCAGACGCAGGCAAAGTTTTGAAGAAAAGTATTTTGTGCAGTAATTCTTTTCGCCACACGAGAGACGTTACAGTTCAAAAGTCGACCTACTCTACTGTGCAAATCCCAAGCAAGAAGGATTATAAATATTCGTATCACAAGGCCAATCCAGAACCAGTATAAATCCATTTGATATAATTTCTCCTTCACTGACAACATATGGTGACATTTACGACTATAAACACAAAGGATCCATTCCTTCATTTGAAATTTAAGGCGTTAAGACATGAAAATCATACTCAAAATTCTATGATATTACAGGTTGACCCAGAAAAAACAGAACCCAAATTATTCATTTAGTTTCCCATTAAAGTAACCCTGCACTCCAATCCAAACCCTAAATCCTAACCCTAACCCCCCTAGTTAAAATTAACAGTTTTATTATAAAATTTGTGGGTTCTATTTTTTCTGGGTCACCCTGTATACAGGAGTGACCCAGAAAAAAACAGAACTCAAATTATTTATTTTCCCATTAAACAAACCTTAAACCCCAACCCAAACCTAACCCTAACCCTAACCCGAAACCATAACCCTAACCCTAAACGCACCAAGTTAAAATTAACAGTTTTATTACAAAATTTGTGGTTCTGTTTTTTCTGGGTCACGGGATTTTGAGTATGATTTGCAAGTTTTACCGTTAAGACTATTAAATTCATATAAGAGTCTAAAAAGGCAAGAAAAATCCTTCTTTTTATACATGTTTCAACATAAAGACACAAAGAAAATAATACCTTTATTAGATTTCAGAGATTATTATTAGTTTAATTTCTTACTAAATTCAGTCCATTTTCCTAAATTCAAATATCTGTAAAACTAACCAATAAAGATGGAGGTTAAAATATTCAACTAAGATATTTAAAGATATTTTGTGAGACTGAAAATTATGAGAGAGAACGGTGAATTCGTGAGTGAACTGGATATATGCAAACTCGAAATTTTCTTTTATTTCTTCAACCTGATTGCATAGAATTCTAGCTGGAACGAAATTACAAAAAACAAATGGCCAATAAATTGTTCGGTAATATATGAGGATGTGCGTCCCGGTCTCCTGCCTCAAAAACCGCTACCCGGTGACTATCAAAATAACAACCCAGCTCGTCGTAATTCTTGTTTATTTATCGTAATTTGTCGTAATTCTTGTTTAGATAGGAAGATGGATATATAGTTTGGAATAGACTGAGATAGATAGATAGATAAACAAACAAAATAATATAGATATATACGACAAATGGAGATAGATAGATATATATTTTCGACAAGTAAATGTATTTTGTGGGTGGTCGCTTCTTTTTTTGTCGTAATTCTTGTTTATTTAAACTAAAAACAAGACATTAAATAAACATGAATTAAAAAAAATCTTAGTATTTAAAGTAATATAGATAATATTGAACAAATTGAGATAGATAGATGGATAGTTTTGAATAGACTGAGCTGGGTCGTTATTTTAATAGTCACCGGGTAGCAACTCTTGAGGCAGGAGACCGGGACGCACTTCCTCATAAATTACCAGTTGTTCTTTTGAGTGAAATAGATATGTTTGAATATTATTTCTACTAGCAAAATAAAAAACACCCTCCGGCGGTGTAAAAATTATTTTTGAAATATATTTTCTGAGGAGGCGCGGGTTAAAAACTCAATTTCAGAGAGTTTGTATCATAAATAAAATTATCAAATTCATTAAAGGAATAAAACAATAAGACAATTTGAATTGAAACTTAGTTCTGTCCTCAAATAAAATGTTGCGCACATCTATTAATCATGAATTAAATGACTATTTTGAATATTTTACACATGAATTTTATACAAAATCGTAAGTATTTATTTATTTGTAAATTTTTAGTTAATTTCTAGTAACTGAAAAAGGGGGGAGAGTCAAAATAATAAGGATCTTCAGGGTTAAATTCACTGAATTCATCGAGATACCGATTAATTGCAGTCGATTACACGTGTGTGAATTCAATGAACACACACGTGTAATCGACTGCAATTAATCGGTATCTCGATTAATTCAGTGAATTTAACCCTGAAGATCCTTATGGTGTAACTCGAGTTGGTTATCTCTTGTGCCCATTTTATAATCAATTTGCTCTACTTCGTATTGATCACTTTGCATTTGTTATATCGCTGACTTACCCCCCTGAATTCTGCACTACCTTACCATCGTGACCAAATTCACCGGTAAGTCACCTTTTCCTTTATATATACTAGCAAATATATGCACCCTCCGGGTGC
>CM042162.1:10017374-10022374 GCA_023376005.1 Doryteuthis pealeii
CTCTCTCTCTCTCTCTCTCTCTCTCTCTCTCTCTCTCTCTCTCTCTCTCTTTCGCTCTCTCTCTCTCTATATATATATATATATATTCTTTCTTTCCTTCTTTTCATTATGCTCGATTGAAACAGATTAGCGTTATCGTTTCTGTGCATTTCCCCCTCTCTCTGTTTTCCCCTACATTCTTTCTTTCTTTCTTTCTTTCTTTCTTATTATATTTTTTCGGTGTAGATTGTACTTTTCCTCCCTTTCTTTCTTTACAATAAAAACGGAATGGCCCATAATCTAGCTGAATTGATGATACTCTTAAGACAAAAAAATTCGGCGGATGAGCAACATCAGATAATCAGGATTTACATTTTTGCATTTGAACGGTTTCATTTTTGGACGGTCTCATTTTAAACCAAAGGTTGTTGCGAGATTATAACGGTCATACAATTAAGGAACACGAGTATTGATATATAGATAGAATTGTTGGTTATTTCCTATAAATCTGACATAAACAAAAGGGAACCACTCTTAACTGATGAATTATTTATTTATTTTTCTATTAAACTAACCCTAAACCCTAACCCTAAGCCCAACCCTAAAACCTAACCCGCTTTCTTTTTTCCTAGAAGATCAATAAATGAATAAATAGATAATTGATCAGTCAAGAGTGGTTCCCCCTTGTTTATGTTAGAATTATAGGAAATAACCGAATTCTTTGGGGGGGGTTAACGGTTGTTTGTTCCTTCATTCCTTGTGTTTTCTCATTGAGTATAACTAAAAACTGGGCCGGGTTAGCTCAGTCGGTAGAGCGTTCGGCTAGAAACCACAAGGTTCCTAGTTCGATACCGGTCCTCGCCAACTCAACGTATGAGTAGCACAGGGATCTGTGCGGTAAAGTAAGGAGCTGATGGTAGGTGTGGAGCTCCACCTCAGGCGCTAAAACAATCTCCTTGGTCTAGCGCTTGTGAAAAGGTGATAGACCCCTCGCTGACTGGCTGATACCGACTTTAGGCCGCCCCGACGACTACTATAACTAAAAACAATTTCCTATTAGAAGCAAGAAATGGTGGATGGTGAAAACATGAGAATAAACCAAATGATTTAAACAAGAGAGATGGAAAGAAAAAAAAACTCCGGTTTGTTTGAGAGAAAAGATGAATTTATTAAAACAAAAACGGAACATTCAACAATTTTTAACAATATCGTTCGTTAGAAAACAAACGTTCGCTTTTGTGAATTTTGTGGTGGAAGAAAAAGTAAAAAAAATTAAATTGTATCTTGTAGAAATAATTCGGTGACCCAATTAATTTCCTTTGGATTAGCTGGAAGCAATTAGACAGAAAGAGACAGAGACAGAGAGAGAGAGAAAGAGAGAGAGAGGAGAGAGAGAGAGGGGGGAGGGAGGGAGAAAGAATTGAAACACATCATAGACACAGACACAGACACACACGAACATATGTACAAACAACTGCAAAGCACACATAATGATATATAGGAACATAAGCACCGGTTTAGCTCAGTCGGTAGAGCGTGCGACTAGAAACCTCAAGGTTTTGTAAACTCATTTTTTTATCTATTTAACCCAGTGGTTCCCAACCTATGGCCACATGGCCAAAATGGGCCACAGTAAATTTCAGGTGGGCCAAGGAAATATTATCATTCTATATGATTTCAGAGCATTCACTTTTTATATCCAAAATCCAATCATATATGTGGGAAATTTATATTTCTAGAAAGTAAGATGTCAACTAATTCACGGTAAGGGCGAGTGGGGAGAGCCCCTTACGCCCCTGATACGCCCCTATATTATATTTTATTATATATTGACTTATATATGCCAATTAAATAAGATAATGAACTTAGAGCGGTTAAAATAGCAAACGGTCGTCAAAACGGTCTTATGTAAAATGGAAATATTTTTCTATTATAATAATTTCATGGGCCACAAAAAAAAACATCTGGTTTCAAAGTGGGCCATGACATGAAAAAGGTTGGGAACTCCTGGTTTAACCTATAGATGGGACCATCCAGCCATACCTAGTGTGGCTGGTACTACCACACTAGGTCTGGCTGGATCTGTGAGTAATGACAATGAAGGGATACTCCACACTCCCCAAAGCTCCAGAATTGAAACTTCACCATTAGATGCAGTTTAACGTCATACTTAGGACACCCCAAGCGTTGACATGCTGTAAAATCCAACCAACTAAACAAGAATGAATAAAACAAAACGTCTTTGGTGTAAAATAACCCAACAAAGGTTGACATGCCATACATTCCAACCAACTAACCAAGAATGAATAAAAACAAAACGTCTTTGGCATAAATAAACCCAACAAGAGTTGACATGCCATAAAAACCAACCAACCAACCAACCAAGAATGAATAAAAACAAAACGCATTTGGCATAAAATAACCCATCAAGGGTTGACATGCCATAAAATCCAACCAATTAACCAAAAATGAATAAAACAAAACGTCTTTGTCATAAAATAACCCAACAAAGGCTGACATGCCATAAAATTCAACCAACTAACAAAGAATGAATAAAACAAAACGTATTTGGCATAAAATAACCCAGAAACGGTTGACATGCCACAAAATCCAACCAACCAGCCAAGAATGAATAAAACAAAACGTCTTGGCATAAAATAACCCAAAAAAGTGTTGGCATGCTGTAAATCCAACCAACCAACCGAGAATGAATAAAACAAAACGTTTTCGGCATAAAATAACCCAACAAGGGTTGACATGCCATAAATTCTAACCAACCAACCAACTAACCAATAATGAATAAAACAAAACGTCTTTGGCATAAAATAACCCAACAAAGGTTGACATGCCATAAAATCGAACTAACCAACAAAGAATGAATAAAACAAAACGTCTTTGGCATAAAATAACCCAACAAGGGTTGACATGCCATAAAATCCAACCAACTAACCAAGAATGAATAAAAACAAAACGTATTTGGCATAAAATAACCAACAAAGGTTGACATGCCATAAAATCGAACTAACCAACAAAGAATGAATAAAACAAAACGTCTTGGCCAAAAAATAACCAACAAGGTTGACATGCCATAAAATCCAACCAACTAAACAAGAATGAATAAAACAAAACGTCTTTCGCATAAAATAAACCAACAAGAGTTGACCTGCCATAAAATCCAACCAACCAACAAAGAATAAATAAAACAAAACGTCTTTGGCATAAAATAACCCATCAAGGGTTGACATGCCATAAAATCCAACCAATTAACCAAGAATGAATAAAACAAAACGTCTTTGGCATAAAATAACCCATCAAGGGTTGACATGCCATATATTCCAACCAACTAACCAAGAATGAATAAAACAAAACGTATTTGGCATAAAATAACCCAAGGTGTTGAGATGCCATAAATCCAACCAACCAGCAAGAATGAATAAAACAAAATGTCTCTGCATAAAATAACCCAACAAGGGTTGACATGCCATAAAATCCAACCAACCAACCAACCAGAATGAATAAAAACAAAATGTCTTCTGGCATAAAATAACCCAACAAGGGTTGACATGCCGTAAAATCTAACCAACTAACCAACCGACCTACCACCCAATCAGGAGATTGCTAACGAGAAAATAATTGGTTTATTTTTGTTATTATTTTGCGCTCAACTTTATTTTATGTTTTGAATTAAGTGTGATTTTTTTAGTGTTTTATTTTTATTACTTTATATATTTTTTTAATTCTAATCACATGTCAAATAAATCCAAGTGTTCTTATTTTACTAAGCTTTTTACAAATGCCAAAGTTTAAGTACAATAACTTGTGTAATTAAGTGGTCTTTAGTCTAAGTATTTCGTGATGAGCTTATTTAATCTTGACTTAATCATAACTCAAAGAAATAACAATGTCAATAGCAACACAGTCTCTTTAAAAATGCCTTGTTCCTCATCTTTCTATGTACGCGCAATTACTGTTATTAAGTAGAGTTAATTACTTGGAACACTGTTATTATTAGGATTACAGTGATGATGATAGCTTTTTGATTTAGTGCGTCTTGGGACGCACATATTTACCTTAAATGAGTCCTCGGGAAAATTTATGGGTCCCAATTAAAATTTCTTAATAGATTGTAGGGTTTTTTTTTATTTATGATCTTGGGAAACATCTAAAGCCTTCTACCTCCTATCTGGGTAATTCCATGTCAAAGCATCTAGAAAAAAAATTAATGAAATTTCTTCCAGATGTGGGCTATGTTAACATTAGACAATTCCCAAAATTTGAGCGCCCTGTCGGCTGGGGCATTAGAATGCATCGACTGCACCTCTGCAGAGGGGTAAGACTCCCACAATGGGGCCACCTGTTGGCCGTGGGTGGCGACCCGCGATGCTTAAGGATAGAGCCCAGGTGAATGAGCAGTTCATGACATGCAATACTCCACTTTGGCCCTATCTTGGGCTAGACGGGCGGTCGGAGAGGCTCACTCCGATCAATCGGCTGGTCACGTCAAGCCCTAGCACCTATATGATTTTCCCAACCCTATTGCCCTTATGGCAAGCCCCAAACCCTTTTTATCATATGGGTGCTAGAAGGCGTTCGCTGCGTGTCTACATGTCCTGGGAATGACGTTAAACTCTATCTGATGGTGAGGTTCCAGTTTTGGAGGTTTGGGGAATGTGGAGCACCCCTTCATCACCATTGCTCCCTGGTCCACTCTGACCCGGAGTGGTAGTACCTGTTAGGGTACCATCTATGGGTTAAATAGAAAAATGTATTTATAAAAAAATTGTATTATCCATTAAGAATTGATTTATTTCAAAACTTTATCGGCATTAAATGACCCACTGAGGTTGATATGCCGTAAAACAAAACAAACCAAACCAAACCAAACCAATATTTGAGCTTCCAATTCCAAAAATTGATGGAGTTATGTCGATTTTTAGCTCTCCAAATTTGGTGGGGTTGGCGAAAAATGGCGACTTTTTGTAACCTATTTTGGTCAGTAAAATGAGTTCTACAGCTTCCCT
>CM042162.1:10024874-10044874 GCA_023376005.1 Doryteuthis pealeii
ACAGGTAAGAGGCTTGGCGAACGAAAGGTCATTCGGGTCTCCATATCCGGTCAGGGTAGCTGTTACGGTATAACCACACGAATGAGAGGTGATACCTCGAAACACGTGTCTGTGGATAACTTATATATATATATATATATATATTATATATAATATATATATATATTCGGCCACCTTCAATGTAAAGAGAATAAAAATGATGATAAAACATACATAGATGCCACCAAACTAAACTGGAAAACAGATGGCACAACAGCAACAGAAGATATTCCAACAGTACACTCTATCTAAACACACATGACAACAAAATAAAATTGGAGATTCTGAAAAGGCAAAAGATTATATGGATGTCATTGTAACAAGAAGAAAAAAGAAATTATGTATCTGCTAAATACTGATAGAAATTTGCTGAACAAAAGAAGTGATCTAGTTTGAAAATGTAGACATCAACAAAAATGTCTCTTGTGCCATTTACCACCTGACCCTAAGTAATCTCATATTTTAGTTCCTCTATTTTCATTACTAAAAATAATTTCATTTTTTGAATTTTATCTTATCTTTTTATTTCTTTATTATGTTATATATTATGGTTATGCTAAGAAAATTCAGAAATCATACAATAACTTAAAATTGGTTGACTATAAGACTTTTTTGATAGCATATTTTGATTTCGTGTTGCAAAAATGTTTTATAAACCAATTTCTAGTAGCAGGGAAGCTGTAGAACTCATTTTACTGACCAATAGGTTACAAAAAGTTGCCATTTTTCGCCAACCCCACCAAATTTGTGAGAGCTAAAAATCGATATAACTCCATCAAATTTTGGAATTGGAAGCTCAAACTTTGGTTTGGTTTGGTTTGGTTGTTTTGTTTTACGCGGCATATCAACCTCAGTGGGTCATTTAATGCCGATAAAGTTTTGAAATAAATCAATTCTTAATGGATAATCAAATTTTGTTTATAAACTCATGTTTTTTCTATTTAACCCATAGATGGGACCCTAATAGGTACTACCACTCTGGGTCAAGTGGACGAGGTAGCAATGGTGATGAAGGGGTGCTCCACATTCCCCAAACCTCCAAAACTGGAACCTCACCATCAGATAGAGTTTAACGTCTATTCCAGGACATGTAGACCCGCAGCCACCGCCTTCTAGCACCCATATGATAAAAAGTGGTTGGGGCTTGCCATAAGGGCAATAGGGTTGGGAAAATCATATAGGTGCTAGGGCTTGACGTGACCCGCCGATTGATCGGACGGGGCCTCTCCGACGCCGCGTCTAGCCCAAGATAGGGCCAAAGTGGAGTATTGCATGTCATGAACTGCTCATTCACACTGGGCTCTATCCTTATGCATCGCGGGTCGCCACCCACAGCCAACAGGTGGCCCCATTGTTGGAGTCTTACCCCTCTGCAGAGGTGCAGTCGATGCATTCTATGCCCCAGCCGACAGGGCGCTCAAATTTTGGGGAATTGTCTAATGTTAACATAGCCCACATCTGGAAGAAATTTCATTAATTTTTTTTCTAGATGCTTTGACAGGGAATTACCCCAGATAGGAGGTAGAGGCTTTAGATGTTTCCCCAGATCATAAATAAAAAAACCCTACAATCTATTAAGAAATTTTAGTTGGGACCATAAATTTTCCCGAGGACTCATTTAAGGTATATATGTGCGTCCCAAGACGCACTAAATCAAAAAGCTATCATCATCAACTGTAATACTAATAATAACAGTGTTCCAAGTAATTAACTCTACTTAATAACAGTAATTGCGCGTACATAGAAAGATGAGGAACAAGCATTTTTAAAGAGACTGTGTTGCTATTGACATTGTTATTTCTTTGAGTTATGATTAAGTCAAGATTAAATAAGCTCATCACGAAATACTTAGACTAAAGACCACTTAATTACACAAGTTATTGTACTTAAACTTTGGCATTTGTAAAAAGCTTAGTAAAATAAGAACACTTGGATTATTTGACATGTGATTAGAATTAAAAAATATATAAAGTAATAAAAATAAACAGTAAAAAAATCACACTTGATTCAAAACATATAATAAAGTTGAGCGCAAAATAATAAAAAAATAAACCATTATTTTTCTCGTTAGCAATCTCCTGATTGGGTGGTAGGTCGGTTGGTTAGTTGGTTAGATTTTACGGCATGTCAACCCTTGTTGGGTTATTTTATGCCAGAGACATTTTGTTTTTTATTCATTCTTGGTTGGTTGGTTGGTTGGTTGGTTGGATTTTATGGCATGTCAACCCTTGTTGGGTTATTTTAATGCAGAGACATTTGTTTTTTATTCATTCTTTGCTGGTTGGTTGGATTTTATGGCATCTCAACACTTGTTGGGTTATTTTATGCCAAATACGTTTTGTTTTATTTCATTCTTGGTTAGTTGGTTGGAATATATGGCATGTCACCCTTGATGGGTTATTTTATGCCAAAGACGTTTTGTTTTATTCATCTTGGTTAATTGGTTGGATTTTATGGCATGTCAACCTTGATGGGTTATTTTATGCCAAAGACGTTTTGTTTTATTTATTCTTTGTTGGTTGGTTGGATTTTATGGCAGGTCAACTCTTGTTGGTTTATTTTATGCGAAAGACGTTTTGTTTTATTCATTCTTGTTTAGTTGGTTGGATTTTATGGCATGTCAACCCTTGTTGGTTATTTTTTGGCAAAAAGACGTTTTGTTTTATTCATTCTTTGTTGGTTAGTTCGATTTTATGGCATGTCAACCTTTGTTGGGTTATTTTATGCCAAATACGTTTTGTTTTATTCATTCTTGGTTAGTTGGTTGGATTTTATGGCATGTCAACCCTTGTTGGGTTATTTTATGCCAAAGACGTTTTGTTTTATTCATTCTTTGTTGGTTAGTTCGATTTTATGGCATGTCAACCTTTGTTGGTTATTTTATGCCAAAGACGTTTTGTTTTATTCATTATTGGTTAGTTGGTTGGTTGGTTAGAATTTATGGCATGTCAACCCTTGTTGGGTTATTTTATGCGAAAACGTTTTGTTTTATTCATTCTCGGTTGGTTGGTTGGATTTACAGCATGCAACACTTTTTTGGTTATTTTATGCCAAAGACGTTTTGTTTTATTCATTCTTGGCTGGTTGGTTGGATTTTGTGGCATGTCAACCGTTTCTGGGTTATTTTATGCCAAATACGTTTTGTTTTATTCATTCTTTGTTAGTTGGTTGAATTTTATGGCATGTTCAGCCTTTGTTGGGTTATTTTATGACAAAGACGTTTTGTTTTATTCATTTTTGGTTAATTGGTTGGATTTTATGGCATGTCAACCCTGATGGGTTATTTTAATGCCAAATGCGTTTTGTTTTTATTCATTCTTGGTTGGTTGTTGGTTGGTTTTATGGCATGTCAACTCTTGTTGGGTTATTTATGCCAAGACGTTTTGTTTTATTCATTCTTGGTTAGTTGGTTGGAATGTATGGATGTCAACCTTTGTTGGGTTATTTTAACACCAAAGACGTTTTGTTTTATTCATTCTTGTTTAGTTGGTTGGATTTTACAGCATGTCACGCTTGGGGTGTCCTAAGTATGACGTTAAACTGCATCTAATGGTGAAGTTTCAATTCTGGAGCTTTGGGGAGTGTGGAGTATCCCTTCATTGTCAATTACTCACAGATCCAGCCAGACCTAGTGTGGTAGTACCAGCCACACTAGGTATGGGGATGGTCCCATCTATAAGGTTAAACCAGGAGTTTCCCAACCTTTTTCATGTCATGGCCCACTTTGAACCAGATGTTTTTTTTTGTGGCCCATGAAATTATTATAATAGAGAAAATATTTCCATTTTACATAAGACCGTTTTGACGACCGTTTGCTATTTTAACCGCTCTAAGTTCATTATCTTATTTAATTGGCATATATAAGTCAATATATATAAAAATATAATATAGGGGCGTATCAGGGGCGTATCAGGGGCGTAAATCCCTCCCCACTCGCCTTACCGTGAATTAGTTGACATCTTACTTTCTAGAGAATATAAATTTCCCACATATATGATTGGATTTTGGATATAAAAAGTGAATGCTCTGAAATCATATAGAATGATAATATTTCCTTGCCCACCTGAAATTTACTGTGGCCCATTTTGGCCATGTGGCCATAGGTTGGGAACCACTGGGTTAAATAGATAAAAAAATGAGTTTACAAAACCTTGAGGTTTCTAGTCGCACGCTCTACCGACTGAGCTAAACCGGTGCTTATGTTCCTATATATCATTATGTGTGCTTTGCAGTTGTTTGTACATATGTTCGTGTGTGTCTGTGTCTGTGTCTATGACTGTGTTTCAATTCTTTCTCCTCCCTCCCCCTCTCTCTCTCTCTCCTCTCTCTCTTTCTCTCTCTCTCTGTCTCTGTCTCTTTCTGTCTAATTGCTTCCAGCTAATCCAAAGGAAATTAATTGGGTCACCGAATTATTTCTACAAGATACAATTTAATTTTTTTTTCTTTTTCTTCCACCACAAAATTCACAAAAGCGAACGTTTGTTTTCTAACGAACGATATTGTTAAAAATTGTTGAATGTTCCGTTTTTGTTTTAATAAATTCATCTTTTCTCTCAACAAACCGGAGTTTTTTTTTCTTTCCATCTCTCTGTTTAAATCATTTGGTTTATTCTCATGTTTTCAACCATCCACATTTCTTGCTTCTAATAGGAAATTGTTTTTAGTTATATGTAGTCGTCGGGGCGGCCTAAAGTCGGTATCAGCCAGTCAGCGAGGGGTCTATCACCTTTCCACAAGCGCTAGACCAAGGAGATTGTTTTAGCGCCTGAGGTGGAGCTCCACACCCTACCATCAGCTCCTTAACTTTACCGCACAGATCCCTGTGCTACTCATACGTTGAGTTGGCGAGGACCGGTATCGAACTAGGAACCTTGTGGTTTCTAGCCGAACGCTCTACCCGACTGAGCTAACCCGGCCCAGTTTTTAGTTATACTCAATGAGAAACAACAAAGGAATGAAGGAACAAACAACCGTTAACCCCCCAAAGAATTCGGTTATTTCCTATAATTCTAACATAAACAAGGGGAACCACTCTTGACTGATCAATTATCTATTTATTATTTATTGATCTTCTAGGAAAAAAAAGCGGTTAGGTTTAGGGTTGGGCTTAGGGTTAGGGTTTAGGGTTAGTTTAATAGAAAAATAAATAAATAATTCATCAGTTAAGAGTGGTTCCCTTTTGTTTATGTCAGATTTATAGGAAATAACCAACAATTCTATCTATATATCAATACTCGTGTTCCTTAATTGTATGACCGTTATAATCTCGCAACAACCTTTGGTTTAAAATGAGACCGTCCAAAAAATGAACCGTTCAAATGCAAAAATGTAAATCCTGATTATCTGATGTTGCTCATGATCCGCCCCGATTTTTTTGTCTTAAGAGTATCATCAATTCAGCTAGATTATGGGCCATTCCGTTTTTATTGTAAAGAAAGAAAGGGAGGAAAAGTACAATCTACACCGAAAAAATATAATAAGAAAGAAAGAAAGAAAGAAAGAAAGAATGTAGGGGAAAACAGAGAGAGGGGGAAATGCACAGAACGATACGCTAATCTGTTTCAATCGAGCATAATGAAAGAAGGAAAGAAAGAATATTATATAATATATATATAGAGAGAGAGAGAGCGAAAGAGAGAGAGAGAGAGAGAGAGAGAGAGAGAGAGAGGAGAGAGAGAGAGAGAGTTGAATCAAGATTTTATACTTTTTACATATTGAACTATTACGTAATAGTTCTTAAGTAAACATATCAAACATATGGCATATCCACTGGTCCTTCTAGTAATTATAAAATTTTTGTAGCAGTAAAACAACAAGCACACATCTTATATATATATATATATATTATATATATATATATATATATATAATTAAAAAGTCGTCGGGGGGGGGGCCTAAATGTCGGTGTCAGCCAAATAGATAGGGAATCTATCCCCTTTTCACTAGTCACTAGACCAAGGAGATTGTTTTTTGCATCTGAGGTGGAGCGCCACGCCTACCATCAACTTATTACTTTACCGCACAGATCCGTGCGCTATTCATACGCTGGGTTGGCGAGGGGCCGGTAACGAACCTGGAACCTTGCGGATTCTTGTCCGACGCTCTACCAATTGAGGTCATATATTCCACCACCGGTATTCTCGCTAATCTCCTAAATCTGATCTTGAAATCGCAAGGTATAACATAATAATGTTGAGGGCTAATTTTAGCCACCCCCATTCAATCCAAGGATTTAATTCTTCAGTAGAGGTAACTCTTAATTGTTGATTGTAAATTATTCATCTTATTTATTTTTTCATATTATTAATTCGGACCATATTACCTTTAGCCACCCCTTTTTGATATCGATTAAGAAAGGACATGTTTTTCATTTACACCGTCAATATCCGGTTGTTTGTTAGGGGTTAGGGTTAGGTGTTAGTTTTATAATTTAAAAAAATCTAAAAATCGTCGGTTAAAACAACCGGATATTGACGGTGTAAATGAAAAAAAGGGCCTTTCTTAATTGATATCAAGAAGGGGTGCCTAAAGATCATATATGTAAGAAGAGTAACACGAATCGACTTCTCATACGACGTAGGAAGTCCAGAATGCAAATGGTGGCGCCCACCATGTCATTATGTAGAGACTTACCGACGGCCTGCCACTAATATTTGCATAACACCACGAACGGTCATCTAAAGTTAACTATCAATAAAGGGAGGTTACTCTAACCTACCCACAATATGGTCCCTTAATTCTATAAAAATAAAAATTATTTTCCGATTAATTACAAACGTATAAGATGAATGCTTTATAATTAACAGTGAAGAGTTAACTCCCCTGAAAAATTACAATGTGGATTCGATTTTGAGATTAATGACTGGAAGTTGGTTGTTATGCGTTTCAAAATGAAAAATAGAAAGAAACAAAGAATTGAAAAAAATAAATAAAGAATTTAAGAAACAAAGGATGATTTATATTATAAAAAACAAACACAAAAAGAATTTTGAGAAAATGAAGTGACAATCGAAGACAAGGAAACAGATTGAGATAAAGACAGTGTAGGGAAAGGAAAGAAAGAGAGAAAAATGTAATGAAGAGGGAAAGAGTAACGAATATATACACACACACACACAACAAACACACATATATATATATATATATTAATATATATATAGAGAGAGAGGAGAGAGACAGACAGACCAGAGAAAGAGAGAGAGAGAGAGAGGGGGGGGCAAACAGAAAAGGAAAAAGGGAGGAGTTATTGAGATTTAATAAGGAAGAATATATATATATGTGTGTGTAGCTGTAAGTGAGAGAGAGAGAGAAAAAAAAGATAGATAGATAGATAGATAGAGAGAAAGAGAGAGAGAGAGAGAGAGAGAGAGAGAGAGAGAGAGAGAGAGAGGAGACGAAAAAAAGAAAAAAGCTACACAGTACGTCTAAAATAGACAGAAGTTTGGCCAACCAACCAACCATATATTATATATATATAATATATATATATATATATATTATATATATTATGGAGAGAGAGAGAGGGTAAGGGAGAGAGAGAGACAGAGATAGACAAGAGACAGAGAGACAGAGAGGAAACATAGAGAGAAATAGTGAGAGAGAGAGAGAGAGGAGAGAAGGAGAGACAAAGAGAGATGAAATATGGCAAAAAATAGAGGCAAAAGGCGTGGAAAGGAAGAGAGCCACAGAACAGACAGGAAAGAGAGAGAGAGAGAGAGAGAGAGAGAGAGAGAGGAGAGAGAGAGAGGAGAAGAGCAAATACACTAAGAACATATGGGGAAATTGCAGAAAAGGAAGAGAGCTATTGAACAGAAAAAAAGGAAGATAGGTGAAAAAAGATAGACAGATAGATATATAACCGCGTCGGTCCTCCCGCGCTGAAGGGTCACAGAATCTCCGAAATTTGGCCGTCAAGATCGGATTTTCTGCATCAACCACGGATTGCAGGGTATCTATATTTGCTGGAAATCTAGCCGAATGCCCCACGTTTGTGCTAAGATCTCAAACGACTAGAAATTGGCTATAGAAACTGATTTCCGAGATTAATGGCCGGCCGGATTGGTCATATGAAAAAAAGAATAAACGAATCTTTTCTTTTTAAAAAAATCAACAACATTTATATTCGAAAAATATAAGAATACAAATAATTACTTCTCAGGTTGGTGGGAGTGATGTGCCCGTAATTAAATACTTCTGGTCTTCTGCAAAGTATTTGTGCAAAACACTTCGTAAAGTTGACTAAGTTTTCAAAATGGTCTTAGCTGAAGTCAGTTACTCTCGGCTCTCAGTATTGCGTTAACTTGTCAGCTAGTCCGATTCTCAAGCGATCACAACTTCATCTGCCCGTTTTGGCCTCATCTGCCCATCCGGGCCTCTTCTGCTCCTCAAAGCCAAAACGTCTGAGTTAAATAATACCCCGACCGGAACAAATTTTATTTCCGGTGGCATGAAAACATTGGAATTTTTTCTGCCTCCATCCCACCAAGAAGGTAACCGCCTTCTCTTGTTCAACGAGCCAATCAAATTTACTTCGCCCCCAATTCTGGGTACCATCTCTTCCGGCCACTTGAATGTGTTTTTTTTAATACATTCGACCCTTTTTTTTTTAATGTCGATTTTCCAACAAAGAGTTTATCTCAATTCTCCAGCAATAGGGAAACATAAAAACAATAGATTCTCTTTAATCCTGGTTTCTTCATGTTCCGGTAATCTATAAAACAAGATTTATCTTTTTCCCATGAGACTAAAAGTCTGGATACATCAAAGACTTCGTCTAAGAACGGCTTCCTCACTTCTGGGAGTTCGACTACTTGAGATTTTACTTCCGGCTACTATCGCCTCGACCGAGGTCATTTTCGGATCGCCCATCTGTTTTTAGATCTACGAGTTATATTTCCGTTTATTAATTCTTTCTTTCTTCTAATTTCAAACCTAGATCAGGTTCATATTTCGATCGCGGCCCTGTACTTCTGACAACAAACAATCGGGAGATTTTAACTTCCGATTTTTCTTATCTTTCTTTTTCTATCTTCCAAACCTGATCAGGTCCAGATAGATAGAAAGATATATATATATATATATATATATATATATATATAGTATATGAGAGAGAGAGAGAGAGAGATAAAAAAGAGAGAGATAAAAGAAAGAGCGACAGACAGAGAGGAGAGAGAGAGACACACTCAAGTCTAACACACATAGTAGGGATATCTATAAATAATATATATTATTATATATATATATATATATATTACATAATATTATATAAGAGAGAAAGAGAGAGAGAGAGAGACAAACAGACAGAAGGGAGAAAGGGAGAGAGATAGAGATAGAGAGAGAGAGAGAGAGAAGAGAGAGAGAGAGGAGAGAGAGAGAGGGGGGGGTTATCAGAAGAATAGAAGTATGGATAGGAAAAAGAAAAAGAAATTGTAAGATTAGTGTCAATTTTGTGCGAAATCAGGGACTGACAAATATATGACGAGCAGAAAAATGGCCGGGAGCATGTTTAACATCAAAACAAACAACAATGAAAAATGAAAAAGGACAAAAGAACAAAGAAAGAAAAAAAAATTAAAATAAAAATCAGACAAAAATTTCCAAGACAGACAAAATTAACCTAAAAGGAATTCTATTTTCCGGAGGAAGTGGTGAAATCTTCCCGGCCAGCCAACTTTCGATTCGCCATTTAGTTTCAACGAAAGAACAACTTATTTGTCTTTTCTTCTTTTTTTATGATTTAGTTCCAATAGACTTTTATGAAATGAGTTAAAGAAATATGGAAACGCGACTGCATTTACTTTTAACTGAAACACTGAGACCAGCACCAATACTCGCAAAAGAAAATTGGTGGACTCCCTTACAAGACCATTTTCACACACACAACACAGCAACACACACGCACGCACGCACGCACGCACACCATGTATGTATATATATATATATATATATATATATATGAATTTAACATTATTGAAAAAACAAATGATGTTTATAATTGCTGACAGAAATCTGTTTCGACGGTTTTAATAGATCGGTCTTCATCAAAGAGGCAACATATAGAGAGAAATGAAATCTTTTTCCAAAACATGTTAAATTCATACAGACGGATTAACTTTCATTTATTTTCATTAATATATATATCTTAATTATAATGGAGATTGTGTGTTTGTTTGTCTGTAACCGAAACTATATTTACCATTCAGTCACAATTACCTTTGTTATCTTGCATCCCATTCTCCATGATTTTATTTTTATTTAAACCTCATTAATTTAATAAAATTGCTTCTTACATCATTAAGATGTTGCCATATTACATACTAATAACATGCAATTGTATTTTTTATACAAGAAAATAGCGGTTTGACAGTGTGAATGGAAGGTAATTTGCATATTGATCTTAAAACATTTGATTTATATAAATTGTATCTTAGTATTATTGATTTCTAATTGTTTGGTTTTATCTTTATGAATATGAGCAAAAATCTCGAGGGATAAATCTTTAAAGAAATCTATTAACAAGAAGAAATAACGTGTAATATTATTCTTTACTTCTATTTTAACTAAATAGTTAAATTAGGAAATTTACCAATGAAAAGACGGGAGTAGAGGGAAATGATGCAAGAGTTAGTTTCAAAGCTGTTCTATTTTTCAATCATACCCCCTCTGTTCCAAATATTTTTATCTGATATTCGGTATCTCAGTTTCATTAGCCTTTCTAATTTAACATGAATTGATTTATTATGTTAAAACTTAAATATTTGCACCCGGAGGGTGCATATATTTGCTAGTATATATAAAGGAAAAGGTGACTTTACCGGTGAATTTGGTCACGAATGGTAAGGTAGTGCAGAATTCAGGGGGTAAGTCAGCGATATAACAAATGCAAAGTGATCAATACGAAGTAGAGCAATTTGATTATAAAATGGGCACAAGAGATAACCAACTCGAGTTACACCATAAGGAATCTTCAGGGTTAAATTCAGACATGAATTAATCGAGATACCGATTAATTGCAGTCGATACACGTGTGTGTTCATTGAATTCACACACGTGTAATCGACTGCAATTAATCGGTATCTCGATGAATTCATGGAATTTAACCCTGAAGGATCCTTATTATTTTTGACTCTCCCCCTTTTTCAAGTTACTAGAAATTAACTAAAAATTTACAAATAAATAGAATACTTACGATTTGTAATAAAATTCATGTGTAAAATATTCAAGAATAGTCATTTAAATTCATGATTAATAGATGTGCGCAACATTTTATTTGAGAGGACAGAACTAAGTTTCAATTCAAAATTGTCTTAATTGTTTTATTCCTTTAATGATTTGATAATTTATTTTATGATACAAACTCTCTGAAAATTGAGTTTTTAACCGCGCGCCTCCTCAGAAATATATTTTCAAAAATAATTTTTAACTATTCGCGCCGAGAGGGTAGGTTTTTTTTTATTTTGCTAGTAGAAATAATATTCAAAACATATCTATTTTCACTCAAAAGAACAACTGGGTAAATTTAGTGAGGAAGTGCGTCGCCCGGTCTCCTGCCTCAAGAGTTTGCTACACCGGTGACTATTAAAAATAACGACCCAGCTCAGTCTATTCAAAACTATCCATCTATCTATCTCAATTATTCCAATATTTATTTATTTACTTTACACATACTAAGATTTTTTTAATTCATGTTTATTTAATGTCTTGTTTTTAGTTAAATAACCAAGAATTACGACAAAAAAAGAAAGCGATCACACCCCACAAAATACATTTACTTGTCGAAAATATATATCTATCTATCTCCATTTGTCGTATATATCTATATTTTTGTTTGTTTATTATCCATCTATCATCAGTTCTATTCCAAACTATATATCCATCTTCCTATCTAAACACAGAAATTACGCGACAATTACGATAAATAAACAAGAATTACGACACGAGCTGGGGTTGTTATTTTGAATAGTCACGGGTAAGCGGATTTTTGAGGGCAGGAGACCCGGAGACGCACATTCCTCATATATTACCGGACAATTTATTGGCCATATTGTTTTGTAAATTTAGTTCCAGCTAGAATTCTATGCAATGGAGGTTGAAGAAATAAAAGAAATTTCGAGTTTGCATAATATCCAGATTCACTCAGCGAGAATTCAGTCGTGATCTTCTCATAATTTTCAGTCCTCACAGAATATATCTGTTTAAAATATCCTTAGTTGAATATCTTTAACCTCACTCTTTTATTGTTAGTTTTGGGAGATATTTGAATTTAACGAAAATGGACTGAATTTAGTAAGAAAATAAACTAATCAATAATCTCTGAAATCTAATAAAGGATATTATTTTCTTTGTGTCTTTATAGGTTGAACTATGGTATAAAAAGAAGGATTATTTCTTGCCGTTTTTAAACTCTTATATGAATTTAATAAGTCTTAAACGGTAAAACTTGCAAAATCATAACTCAAAATCCCGTGACCCAAGAAAAACAGAAGCCACAATTTTGTAAATAAACTGTTAATTTTAACTGGTGCCTTTGGGCTTAGGGTTATGTTTCGGGTTAGGGTTGGGTTAGCGTTTGGGTTGGGGTTTTACAAGGTTTGTTTAACTGGAAAATAAAATTTTGAGTTCTGTTTTTTTCTGGGTCCAGCTCCTGTATACAGGGTGACCCAAGAAAAATAGAACCCCACAATTTTATTAATAAAACTGTTAATTTTAACAGGCTGGGGTTAGGAGTTAGGGATTAGGTTTGGATTGGAGTGCGAGGGTTACTGTTTAATGGGAAAGCTAAATGTAATTTGGGTTCTGTTTTTTCTGGGTCACACCTGTTAATATCAATAGATTTGAAGTATGATTTTCATGTCTTAACGCCTTAAATTTCAAATGAAGGCATATGGGATCCTTTGTGTTTAAGTCGAAATGTCCCCAATGTTTGTCAGTGAAGGGAAATATATGCAAATGGATTTATACTGGTTCTGATTGGCCTTAGTGATAACGAATATTTATAAATCCTTCTGCTAGGGATTTGCACAGTAGAGTAGGTCGACTTGTTGACTGTAACGTCTCTGCAATGTGGCGAAAAAGAATTACGCACAAATACTTTTCTTCTCAAAACCTTTGCTGCGTTGAGGAAAATAGATTCACATCTCTTAAATAATTTTTGTTATCGCTGTTTCAAGCTTAATTATTTCGTAAAAAGCGGCGTATCGGAGGTAGCCGGTGGTTATCGGAGGCGTATTTTAATGGAAAAACAGGAATATACCAACATTATTGAGTGAGGCAAATTTTGCGCTGAAAAAATTCTAATCTGATTTTAGCAGTGCCATTGTTTTGGTATTTCATTTCTTTTTCTCCTAACACCCAGTTCACCGAGTCCTTTTTACGGATTTGTTGGCGACCGTTTCAAAGGGCCCCGCAAACATTCGATTCTATTATATTCACCTTCGGTGAGACTGGTATGTAATTGGGGGGAGGGGGGCGCTTTTATGCGGGAAGTTGCATTTTGAGTCCAAAATACGGCGCCATTCATGGAGGCGGAGCTTAGGATTAACTGTTAATTTTTGGAGGAAATGGGAATCGAGTAAAGATTTGGAGTGATACAAATGCAAGTTTTTTTTAGCTCTCTAGCAGGATCTAGGTATTTGATATATTATCATTAATTTTTTTTTTTTTGCTCTCTTTCACTTTCAATTTCACTGTGTGCTGCTGAGTTTAGTAAAAAACTACTATAGTTTAGTAAAACTACTATATTGAAAAGGTTCCTTTTTTTGTTAAATGTGTGCTTGCGAAGAAATTTAACTACCATTACTAAAAAATTTATCTCTATATAATCTGAATTCATGAACACAGCCAAAATTTATTTCAAAAACAAAAGGTTTTCACCAAAAACATCAACAACTAGATCCATTATTATCAAATATGTTTATCGCTTCTCCGTTTCAAACAAACAGTTTTTCTAGTATTATGTGCCTCTGGCCTTTCGGTGTACTTTCTTGTCGGACTCGGAAACGTTGTACAGAAGTAACAATAAAGATGAGGACAATAGTCCGAAATAAACGCATGATAATACTCAACGTTACAATATTTTTTACTGCAGATCGGTTTTTTAAAACACTTGTCCCCACTAATTCAACTTAGAGTTTGCAGAGATGATTTAAGCATGAATCTGTGCATAAAGGTGGATGAGCTGTCGTACCCCCCCCACATCAACAAAAAAACCTAGAAAACAAACAAACAATAAAAAGAAGAAAGAAAGAAAGAAAAAAACAACTCTTTGGTCGCAGTGGTAGTGAAAGGGGATAGACTCTCTCTGATAAAAACAAGATTTACTTTTATTCATTTATGAGGATCGAACCTGTAATATATTCAGTGACAAGAAAGAAAGTCGTGAATATGACTTACGAATCAATTGAGGCTTTATCAAGTAAAATAAGGTAAAATCTTTAATCAATATCACCTAAGATCTATTGGCAAATTTTTCATTAGCCTCAATTAACCAGCAGTGAATGACTGTAAAAGCCAGCAATAAATATCATGTTAAGAACATGTTATATTATGATTGAACGTGTACATATTTCGATATCGACGCACACTTTATTCTCTGTACAAACACGTTTTAGGATTAAGTTCCTTTATTGTAAACTCGCAGAGCAACATGCGGATGATGATTGTGGAGCTAACTGTTTCTCTTCCTTCCTTCTGGCTCTCTTGGCTTGTGGAGGCTGTTCTCTTCTTTAGGCCTCCCTAAAGAAGGCAACGAAGAGAAGATGAAGAGGAGAGGAAGAGTAGCGTTCACCCAGCAAAGAGAGTCAGAAGGAACGAGTGAAAACAGCAGCATCCCATCAAGCAAACATTGTCATTCTAATGATTCGGCCTGCTCCAGTCCACTCGCATCAGATGCCAAGATAATATTGGTTTTATTTGTTTATTATTTTTTTACGTCTACAATATATACTGATGATATGATTTTCAGAAAGTAACGGTTGCTGATTTTCTCTTTTCTAATTTTTATTTGAAAAAATTGATGTTGTAATACCCTTCTTACTTTACTTTCTTTCTACTTCTATTATTCTTCTCTGGTGTCTTTGACATCTAAGTTCTTCTAAGGTCTCATTCTATACGTCTGGACATTCTCTTGGGGACTTCGGTGTCTGGTCCTTCCATTGGGGATTTCTCTTTATCAAAGCCCTGTGTCATTGGTAGTTTTTAGATAATAACACTAAAGACTTCGATTTACTTTGAATCATTATTTTTTCTCGAAATCCCCCACCAGAACTACCTGCGCATGATGGAGTTCGAGCGTGTATAACACGACTCACTAACCGTTATGAGTTTCTTCGAGCCGATTGGACTAAAAATCTAATTTCTAAATCTAAACCGGAAGAGGGTCTTCTCCACCGATTCTCACGGCTAATACCTGGAGAGGACAGGTCAGCCCTTGTCATATCAAATACTTCAAGGCCGTGGAACTGCAGCTTAATAACGACCATTTTTGATTTCATAACAACTATTGCACATAAACTATAGAGGTATCTAATAAATTGAATGTAAACATTGAGTTACATGGGTTTTTCTACTACCTGTAGAGTTTAGAAGTAAAAATAAATAGTATTTATATATATTGAGCACTTTCATATTTGTTATAACACTGTCTTATTCGGTTATAACTTGTTAATGCAATCAAATATTGGTTGATTACTCAATATTTTGATTACCGGTAAGTCTTCCTTTTATATCGTCATTTCCCTTTATATATATAATATAATATATATATATATATATATACTATATATATGAGAGTAGGTTAAGACTAGTGAAACAAAAATAATATACACTCAAACAAGGTCTGAGAGTTGAAATATTTTCGTCCTTATCAGAAACATTCTCAGTCAGCTGACTTTATTCAATAGCAAAACTGCGTAACATGTGTGTGATTTTGATGAGGGAGTGAGTTATAGTAGTCGGAAATGAAGGTGTAGGGAGGTTGGGAGGGAAATAAGGTAAGATGAGGAATAAGCAATGGAATGAAGTGTAAGGGAAAAGTTTACATGAAGCAAGGGAGAAGCTAGGTGCTCTCAATCTTAATTGGGCATGAGTAATTTTTACTTGTTGTGAAATGGAGCTATTATCTGTTTAAGATGGAGGGGTTAGATGACTGTGACAATGTTGGTTGAAGGTGAATCCAATGTAATTATTTATCAATTTTCTGGGAGACTCGCAATGCTCCTAGGGACATTTAAATCTGCATGCTGGAATTACATAACTTTGATGAAATAGCAACTAAAAAAACTATTTGGAATAAAGTTACATGCAATCACTAAGGTAAAATTGATTATTTATTATACAAATTAAAACAACTAATCTCGTGTTTGCAATAATTTTCTCTCCCCCGACAATCACTTAATGAGACCAATGTAATCATATACAAGATTTAAATGCTCCCCTAAGAAGATAGCTAGATCTCCCAAAATGATGATAATACATACATTGGATTCACCTCAACACAATTGTCAGCGTTCGTCTAACCATACCATTAACCAGGATAATAGCTTCCATTTTAACAACACCTAAAATTTACACTGCATGCCCCTCACGTCTAATTAAACGGAAAATATTCTAACGGAAAATGCAACAGCATTTTACACAAAGAAACAAAATAAAGAACAAAAACAGCCAAATACCTAGAAGCTTTATACATAAAACATATACAAGATCACATCCTTAAAAAAAAATTATTTCAAAATGCAGTTAAGCACTACACATTTTAAAAAATGCCATATATAGTATATTATATAATATATATATAATATATATATTAATGATATATGAGTAGCAGCAGGGATCATGTGCTGTTAAAGTAAGGAGCTGATGGTAGAGTGCGTGCGCTCTCACCTCCAGAACAGCCCAAAACTAATCTCCTTGGTCTAAGGGCTATTAGAAAAGGGGATAAGAACTTCCCTCGCTGAACGTGGAGGCCGGATTACCAAGTACTTTAGGGCCGCCCGACGACTTTACTTTAACTTTCAGACACCAAAACATTTATATTCCCCATTATCAGCGTCCTGATGGCTTCTTTGAATTTTTGTCAACTGGATGAAATAAGTGACTGCCTGCTATTATTATATAAGGTAACATCCTTTTTGTTTCACATCAGCACAATGGGGTGGTCATCAAAGGAAATTGGAGGGCTGCGTAGTTTATTGCCATTGACACCGATTTGTACGCAAGCGTTAGCGGCGGGGTGACTCTCTTTCCCATTCAATAGTTTGTAATTTCGTGATAGGGAATCGGACACTTACATTCACAAGCGGCCCCATTCCGTTAAAACCCAGAATTGAACCATAATCTAGTTCACTCCCAACAAATTATTTTCTAGTAAATATTCAACAAGACCCAGAGAAAAAAAAAGGTAATTGTTGGCTCGCTGGTTGTATTTACGGCATATTAACCACTTTTGGGTTAATTTTTATGCCGAAGGTCGTTTTGTTTATTCTTGACTTGTTACTTTCTGAGTTTTTTTTTTATTCATTTTAAAAACATTTTTTTAAACCGATAAAGTGACCTTAATAGGCACTAACTACTCCGGGTACTACTACTTGGGCCGGGTTAGCCTCGGTAGAGCGTTTCGGCTAGAAATCCACAAGGTTTCCTATTCAATACCCGGTCCTCAGCCAACTCAGCGTATGAGTAACACAAGTGATCTGTGCGTAAAGTAAAGGAGCTGATGGTAGGTGTGGCGCTCCGCACCGCAGATGCTAAAAACAATCTAACTTGGTCTAACGCTATGAAAAAGGGGATAGACTCCTTTCGCTGTCTAGCTAATACCGACTTTAGGGTCCGCCCCGTCGACTTTACTTACTTTTACTTACTCCGGGTTAAGTCAACAACTGACCAATGCCTTACTTTACTTTCTAAGAGAGATAAATTAACAGCTACAATATATATATATATATATATATATATATTATATTTCATTTTATTCTTTAATTTTCTTTAAGTTGCGCATGACTTTCACGATCAAAGGCATGCCACATTTCGAACGATTACCATGATCGTATTTCGGTGTTACGTCACACAATTTCGAAAGAAAAATAACGGCTAAAAAACGCCAAATCCGTACACTTCATTTATTTATTTTTTGCTCTCATATACAGCATTTCATTTTCTTCTTCTCCAGACCGTCTCATATCTTATACCTTGAAAAAGGGTGAAGGTTCACCCGAAATTGATCAAACCAGGAACAGAACAACAATTGAATATTAAAATTCTGATTTTTGTTCTGTTTTTTCTTGTTTTTTTTCTTTTTTTCAATGCTTCAATAGACAAAAAAAAAACGTTCACAAGAACAAAGTTTATACATAACATATATATATATAATATATATATATATATATATATATACAAGTTTTGTTGAACTGTACAGACAATTCCTGTCGGACAAGTTTTTCGTTAATCCGTTCCAATTTTCGGGCCATCTTTTTGGTGTCGGGGTGTAACTGGTATAACAGTCCACCAAAGGTTTCAAAACGAGCGCTTTCGGCAAACCTTTTTGAAACCTTTGGTGGACTGTTATACCAGTTCCACCCCGACACCAAAAAGATGGCCCGAAAATTGTAACGGATCAACGAAAAACTTGTCCGACAGGAATTTTCTGTACAGTTCAACAAAACTTGTATAGAAGAAAAAATGCTGCCAAAATACACTTATTTAAATATATATATATATATATATATATATATATATATATATATATATATATATCCTGTCCACAGAAAGCGATGTAAATACACGAATAGGAAAAGCGTGGTCGGCCACAAACAAATTATCAGTAATATGGAAATCCGATCTCACTGACAAGCTAAAGCGACAATTCTTCCAGGCGGTGTTTGTATCAGTGTTGCTGTACGGATGCACCACATGGACCCTAACGAGGCGCCTTGAGAATAAGCTGGATGGGAGCTGCACAAGAATGCTGCGTGCAGTCCTGAATAAATCGTGGAAGCAGCACCCCACGACGAAACAGCTATATGGCCACCTGCCCCCCATCTCACAAACCATTCGAGTGAGACGGACAAGACATGCCGGGCACTGCTGGAGAAACAAGGATGAGCTCATAAGTGACGTTCTCCTGTGGAAGCCAACACACGGACATGCTAGTGTGGGCCGCCCAGCAAGGACCTACATTGACCAACTAAGCAAAGATGCAGGTTGCTGCGCAGAGGACCTACCTGGGAAAATGAATGATAGGAAAGGTTGGCGAGAGATTGTCATGGATATCCGTGCTAATAGCGCGACATGATGATGATGATGATATATATATATATATATATATATATATATATATATATATATATGGGGGGTATTGTGTTTATTGTGTTTTTATGGTTGCAGGTTTATTGAATTACCAGGGATTACAAATCCTTGAAAGCAATTAGTATGAGAATGATAAAAAACTTAACGTGAATAAAATATCATTTAACTGTGGCACTAATGTATTAAACATCTTTAATAAATAAGGCACTAACCACAGCATACAGACCTTCAATAGTTTTTTTTTAATAAAACTAGACCAATATAAAACAAAATCAAACCTCTAAAATCATTAAACCTTCCACACAATTTACAACCGACTTTTTATATATATATATAATATATATATATATATTATATATATATATATATATATATATTTATTTATTTATTTATATATATATATTATATATATATAAAGATAAATCTAATGAGTCAGACGAACCTACTAATAGTTTCGCTTAATGCTCTTCAGGGCTAAGATCTGACTCTTAGCTCTGAAGAGCATTAAGCGAAACTAATACTAGGTTCGTCTGACTCATTAGATTTATCTTTATTATTTGCTCTACTTAGGTATTGAGCACTTTTTACTTATTAGCTTATTCTCCTAGCGGTTATATGAATATATATATATATCTTATATACATATATATACATATAAA
>CM042162.1:10052374-10054874 GCA_023376005.1 Doryteuthis pealeii
AATTAAATATTATATTGAATTAGAAAGACTAATGAAATTAAATAAGAATACTAAAAAGTTTTCTCTTATTTTTACTTTATTCTTGTTGATTTCAATACAAATTCTTACATACGATTGCTTTTAATACGTTTGAGAATAAAATAATAATATTAGAAATCAATAACACCAAGTAATTATTTAGTAAACACTGTTTTATTAAAACCTGTATGCAAATTATTTACACCATACGCTATTAATATATGTATTTAATAACATATAACATATAGTAGGCTTACGTTTGTTAATGTAAATTAACAGCGTTGATCCCAGGGGGCTATCCGCGCAGGCAACACCTGCCCCCTTGATTTAAAGGGGGGGTTATTTCCCAGTGGATGAGTTGTCCATCCCCCTCGGGGGGAATGCCGACCGGAACAACGCATCTTTGGCACGCGCAATACATGAGCTTCGGTTCGTGTGTGGTCCCACATTAATAGGGCCTTGTGCCTAACCTGTATACGTGAGGTACGTGCTAAATACAAACACGGGCTCTTCGGGGTCGTCGTTTGTTAATATAAATTAACAGTGTTGATTCTAGGGGGCTATCCCCCTAAACAACACCTACCCCTTTGATTTAAATGGGCAGGGTTTATTGCCCAGTGCCTGAGGCACTGCCCTTGAGGGAGAATGCTGACGGGATCGACGCATTTTTTGCATATACCACCCATGAGTCTCGGCTCGCGGGTAGGCCTACATAAAAATGTCCTTGTGTCACGCCCTCATAAGTAGGATGAGAGGCAAATAACCATAATATGGGCTGTTTTGAGGTAAATCTATCACAACTAGACCTTTATAGAGACATTGTTAATAAATAAAATACTGATTAAGATTAAATAATGATTATTTAATAATCATTGACAATATAATCTAAATAACTAAGAGAATTCTGACGTTGGTGGTAACGGAATTTTGGTAAAGAAGACACATAATCTACATTATAAGATTAGTTAATATCTAACTCTACATCATTGGAACTCTATAATTAAAAAGTAAATTTGTAACAGTTCTTTAACTAAGATACATTTATACGGTCACCCTGTCGGTTGGCCTAAAAGAATGTCATTGTACCACCTGGCATCCACCCCCATAAAAAGTGGTATAGGAGACAGATGCAACCCATGCATGCGAGTTAAAGTAGGAAGAGAACACACGTATTTTGGGTAAAGAAAAAGGTTTACTAAGCAAAGATACAAGTGAAACCAGTAATCGGTAATTAACAGGATGCATTTACAAGTCTGTGAAGAATTTTCACATATAATAATTGTCTAGCATCTTAAATGACAGCTGATGGTTAGAAATCAGTACAAATTTTTCACAGCACCATTTTCAAATAACATATTTTATTGTTAATGGAATTATCAAAATAACCTGTCAATCTCTTGAATTAAGAAGACAGTGTGTTTGTCCAGATCTTTTAGGCATCAACTTAACTGATTAAAATCAGCCGCAACTTGGCACACACACAAATATATATGAGTAGGGTTCAATAAGTCTATAGCTTGAATTGTACTTACTGGTAGAAATTTGATCTTAAATCTAACAAGGATGTCTTTTTGTGTCTATCAATATATCATTCTACCTATCTATCTATCTATCTCATTCTGTTTATTTATCTATTTCAGTCTGCCTATATCTTTTCTTTTTCAGACTATTTGTATCTATCTCTGTCTTTTATCTCTCTCTCTCTCTCTCTCTCTCTCTCTCTATATATATATATATATTATATTATATATATATATATATATATATATATTAAATATCTCCTCTCTTGTTAAATCCCTAGACACTTTTCAATAAAGATTCTATTACTTGGCTAACAATTAAATTCTCAGAATGTTTTTATGACATTGTAAAAGAAAAACCTTGGGTAATGTTTCAATGACAGTGAATAACACAATATGAAATAACACAATATACAATAAAATGATAGGATAAAAGGAAAAGAAGAACTGTTGTTTGTTTTGTTTTTTAGATCAGAGATTCTCAACCGGGGTCCATATGGACCCCCGGGGACCATATAACATTTTTGGGGACCCAAGCAAGTAAAATGTATTTAAATATAAAAATACAATGCGATTTTTAAATAAAGAATGGCTATGGGGGGGGGGTCTACCTGAGTAAAATAGGATTAAAAGGTGGTCAATAGGTAAAAAAAGGTTGAGAACCATTGGTTTAGATATGGGTTGGGTTTTACGGCATGTCAACGCTTGTTGGGTTATTTCATGCAGATGACGTTTTGCTTTATTCATTCTTGTTAGGTATTCAAAACTTCATTTTAAACATTTTTTCTATTTAATCCATAGATAGGATCCTAATAGTTACTACCACTACGGGTAAGAGTGGACCTGGGAGTAATGTTGATGAAGGTGGAATCCACATTTCCCAGAGCTCCAGAATTGGAACTTCACCATCAGATAGAGTTTAACGTCATACCAAGAACATTAAGCACCTCAGTCACCGCCTT
>CM042162.1:10064874-10097374 GCA_023376005.1 Doryteuthis pealeii
AGTTTGGTACAACAATCGAATAATAGAGCATCTTCGAAGAAGCAAACTCATTAGAAATGATCAGGGAGCACGGTGGTGTAATGGTTAGAGTAGTAGGAAATGGTTCCTTTGCACTACATATTAAATAATAATGTATTAGGCCTAGTAAAGTTTGGTACAACAATCGAATAATAGAGCATCTTCGAAGAAGCAAACTCATTAGAAATGATCAGGGAGCACGGTGGTGTAATGGTTAGAGTAGTAGGAAATGGTTCCTTTGCACTACATATTAAATAATAATGTATTAGGCCTAGTAAAGTTTGGTACAACAATCGAATAATAGAGCATCTACGAAGAAGCAAACTCATTAGAAATGATCAGGGAGCACGGTGGTGTAATGGTTAGAGTAGTAGGAAATGGTTCCTTTGCACTACATATTAAATAATAATGTATTAGGCCTAGTAAAGTTTGGTACAACAATCGAATAATAGAGCATCTACGAAGAAGCAAACTCATTAGAAATGATCAGGGAGCACGGTGGTGTAATGGTTAGAGTAGTAGGAAATGGTTCCTTTGCACTACATATTAAATAATAATGTATTAGGCCTAGTAAAGTTTGGTACAACAATCGAATAATAGAGCATCTACGAAGAAGCAAACTCATTAGAAATGATCAGGGAGCACGGTGGTGTAATGGTTAGAGTAGTAGGAAATGGTTCCTTTGCACTACATATTAAATAATAATGTATTTATACTTTAATTTGTAGTGCATAAAATCTAAGAAAAAAGGGACCATATGACCTTTAGGCACTGTTACGTTGTAATATTCACGGCACTAAAACGATACATGTACCGTAGTCCTTTTTTTTTTCTTGGTACTAAAACTCCAAAAGTCACCGTGCTGAAATGA
Organism: Doryteuthis pealeii; assembly: GCA_023376005.1. Lineage (NCBI taxonomy): Eukaryota > Metazoa > Mollusca > Cephalopoda > Myopsida > Loliginidae > Doryteuthis > Doryteuthis pealeii. The sequence continues at coordinate 10,065,764 of CM042162.1, forward strand.
TGCCGATAAAAAAATCACAACACGAGAAACATGTCGTCACAACTGCCAGCCTTTATTTTCGTGCTCGTATAGTGGGCTCCTACCAGAGAGGAGGAAAGGCAGAGAGAAAGAGAGAGAGAGAACACTACTAGATTACTGGGCTCTCATGAGGTCCGTCCCCTGCGACCGTCGCTGGCAAAAAGAGGACGAACCCTTTCTTTTTTCCCCCACGTCACCACGTGACTTCCGGTCAACCCCCGACTTCCGCTTGCCACTCAATTCTTCGTTCGGGGTCACGCTACGGTCAAACCATCGTCTATCCTTTTTTAAACCTTCATCATTTCTTCCTCCTCCTTCCATTAGTAGTCCTAGCTCACAAAAGTCGGGAATATACCCATCTTGCAACAGGCACCCCTTTTGCTTTGCTGATTCATAAGTACATTTTTTTCATTTACACAGTCAACATCCGGTTGTTTGTTAACAGACGATTTTTAGAGTTTTTTTAAATTATAAAACTAACCCATAACCCCTACCCCTACCCCCTAACACACAAATGGACGTTGACAGTGTAAATGAAAAAAATATACTTATGAATCAGCAAAGCAAAAGGGGTGCCTAAAGGTCAAAGGGTTAAAAAAAAGATACATTCAGCTGGGTTAGAATTGGCCGTAGGTTTCTTGTCTTCATTTTAATATGAGCATAGAAAGATGTTCCAAGATGGCAACCAAACAATGTTACAATTTTATGAGCCATCCTTTAGGCCTCAGGCAAGAGCACTTGTCCAGCGTAAATCCTTTGGTAAAGAATCCTTCGGTTCTCCTCGGTATCACAAGTTCCTTGTCAATGATTGCAAATGGTCTATGGAAAGTATCAGTGTTAAGTAGTTTGGTACAAGAATCGAATAATAGAGCATCTGCGAAGAAGCAAACTCATTAGAAATGATCAGGGAGCACGGTGGTGTAATGGTTAGAGTAGTAGGAAATGGACTAATTGACCAGAGTTCAAATATTGGATAAAGCCAGTGTTCACATAGCGCTAATACGCTTGGGAAAGGTATACATCCAACTATTCTCCCTCCAGCTATGGTAAATATTAGGGCAGACTGGGCTCTTTAACCTTAGTTAGGAAACCAGTCTAGGAGAAGGAAAACTCTGAATTGTAACCTCTCAAATCTCCGCTTGGGTGGTCACTACTAGAATAGGCTCAGTCCTACTTAGTAATCTATTTCAACTTTTTAAAAAAGATTAAAATCTGCACCCTAGATTTCTAACCATTAAATCAAACAAATCACTTTAACTAGTTGTGTACGGTAAGAAGCTAAAATAAAATAAAAATCCTGCTGTTCTCGGTGAGTCTCTGTAGCGTAGTGTTCAGAGTGCTGGACTGCAACATCGTTGTAGGCGAGTTTGAGATCGAGTTATGGAACACCCAGAAAGTGTAAAATAATAATGTGAGTAAAAATCAGTGTGTGCCGTCAGTGGTTAGTTGACGTGAGACTAATGTGGAAAAATTGAAAAGTGTAATAATGAAAAAAACATAATTAGTTCGACGTGTAAGTGATGACGTTGAAGTCACTGACCTTAGCTTCTGGTTGGCCGAGTCGGGACAACAGTGTGAAGGAGAAAGAGTGAGTGAAAAAGTTGGGAGTCATGCCAGGTTTTTGAAGGAGCCGGACGAGGAAAGAGTTGGTTGGTAGTGTGAAGAGGACAGGCACAGGATTCGGTTTGTCCTCTCTATGGCAATTTCTTGATGGTTAACTTGGGACTTGAAAATAAAGAGGTATGGGGAAAATAAATAAACGTCGTCACGTGTTTGTTAATTGGAAACTAAGCAACGGAACAAGACACGACATTTCAAGAAGCTAGTGATTCCAGAACTGGAGAAGAAAGAAAATGACTCCCAAACAGATCCAGAGCAGTGTTATATACAGAGGCGCGTGGTGTAATGGTTAAAGTTATGGGAAATGGATTCGTCGCCCCGAGTTCAAATCCTGGATGTGGTAATTGCATTTCACTTAGCGCTAATACCCTTGGGAAAGGTATGAATCCTACTCCCTCTCCAGGTATGGATAAATAGTAGGGCGGACTGGGCTCTTATTCTTGGTTAGGCAACCTGTCTGGAAGAAGGAAACCCGTTGAACTCCGCTTAAGAAATTGACCTTGTGTCCCATCCAGCTCGTGCGGAGGGGCTGGTTAATATATATATATACTCATTACTCGGGTGTATATATAGTGCATTTAGAGATGTGTGGGTGGACAAGGGTGTATGCGTAGGTGAACATATATGCAATATTTTCACCATAACATGAGAAATACAAAGATGCGGCTCACAAAAATACACACATATATAAATGAATTGAAATTCCCTTCATTTCTTATCGTTATCTTGATGAAAAGTGGCAGATATGCTGCTTGGAAACCAATGGTAACAATTGCACCTTAAATATATTGTACACTACAATATATATATATATATATATATATATATATATATATTATATATATATATATATATATGTGGGCTAGTGGTTAGAGTCGTGGAAAATACTCGACGATTCGAGTTAAATTCATAGACAAACCTGTTGGTATTTCACATAGCGCTAATACCCTTGGGAAATGTATGAATCCTTATATTCTCCCTCCAGCTATGGGTTAAATAGTAGGGCAGACTGGGTCCTTCAGCCTTGGGTAGGTAACCAGTCTAGGAGAGGGATAACTCTGAATTCAAAATTCCCTCCAGCTATGGGTTAAATAGTAGGCAGACTGGGCCCTTCAGCCGTGGGTAGGTATCTAGGAGAGGATAACTCTGAATTCAAAGATTTCTGAGGTCGGTCGTTGATTGGGTTTGTGGCAACCCTTGATGCACCAATTCTTTCCTATCGACTGTGCCAAAAAGTGTGGATGGTCTAACACAAGCCTTCACCACTATAAATAAATCACCGTGTGGGTGTTCATTGTGTATATGAACCCTCATCGAAAATCGACGGGAGAGTTCATAATAATATATATACCAATACATAATAAAAACCCTTAACATCCCATCATTTTCTGATTATAATGATGTCATATTTGCCGTTGATGACGTTTTTGACCAGTGAGATCCAAGCATTATGTATTTCTTGAGATCTTTTTATGTGAGTTATTCATAATGTCAATTTAATAAATACACTTTAACCTGCTGCTCATATCATATTCCTAATGTTCATACATAGATTGAATTTCGGCATTAACACATCTCATTGCAGATGTGGAGAAGTGGTGATGTATACTTTACCGGCTGAGATGCCCGTGGTTGCATCTCAGCTTGTCTCAGCTAGTCGTATATTTTATTCTGATCATCTTTGGTATCTTATGTAGCTGGAAGTTCTTCTATGGTCTAGAATTTTTCATTTGGTGATTTCGTGTCTGGTCTTCCATCAGGGATTTATCATTTATCAGAAGCCCTGCGTCATTAGTAGTTTTTGGATAAATAACCCAAGACTTAGATTTTCTTTATATCATATTTTATTTAGAAATCCCATCCAGACTAACTGCGCAGAGTGTGAATATGGCCCCACCGGGAGTGCGCTGATCGCGACTTGCTATCTCCGTGGCTTGCCCAGTACTGACCTAACTAACTCTTTCAAATCAAATTCGGAAGAGCCTTTGTTTCTCATTTCTCGACTAATTTTCACAGTATCTACCGGAAAAGGGGTTAACATGAGCTTAACATGTGCTATGATATCGTCACATACTCCCACTCAAAAAACTGCTAGCCGTAATCTCTAACAGTCATTTTGATTTCTACACTAACCGTACATAATTTGTAGGGAACTAACCATTATATAACATCAGTACATAAGTGTTGTAGGTGACTCACCTATGACACGAACATGGACTTACCCAAAGGGTATATATTTAACAGAGTAAAGCTACTCAAATGAGTAGTACCAGATACAGTTCTTCGTGTAAGCTGAAACAAGGAAACCCTTCCATTGTACGTTGTTATATATTGCTGAATACAATATGTTCCCTACATTTTATACCCGTTTTGAGTTATTATTTATTGACCCTTAAACAGGTCATAACAATAAGTAAAACAAAGAAGTAGATAATTATACTAATGAATATATATCAATCTTTAAATTGGAACAGCTATGTTACATGTCCCCTGTCGAAAGTGAGGGTAAGAGAGATAGCAAGAAAGTTGCGAATGTTGCAAGGCGCAATCTGTCCTCGCAAGCAATTTCACGATGGGTAATTTGAAATGGAAAATAAAGTGCTCTGAAAAAACAACATCAAGTCTTGTGTTCATTAATTAAAAAATAAGCAAAGACATAAGACAAAACTAAGAAGCAAGGGTTCCAGACCTGAAAAACAGAATGAATGCCAACACAGCAACATACTGAGCTCATCAGGTAAGTAAAATAACAAGAGGTAGATATGTATAGAACTTAATATATATCTCCTTGAATTCGTACCGCTATGTTACATACATCGCTATTTGATGTCTATATTACAGAAACAAACTCATTACCGATGATCTATTGCTTTTTTTGCTAAACATTAAATCATACTTCAACAAGTTTTCTGCTGTCATGAGCTTAAATAAAAGATATACCTGTGGTGGTAATTTTCACCTTTAGTTGGCTAAATACCTAGCAAATAAGGCAATTACAGTAACCTCCCTTGACTTTCACTTTGAAAGAAGTCGGTAGCTATTTTGAAAGTCTCCCTGCAAAACAAACAAATCTTAGAAACTTTTTCGAAAACAATACAACTGCATGCTTTAACACAACATTATCATAAAATGTGTTCTTAATAACAATTAAGTTCATTTGAGATAATTTTATGCTAGGGATTTAGCCAACTAACTTTCACTTTGAAACAAGCCGGTAGCCATTTTAAAAGTCTCCGTGCGAAATACGCAGATCTTAGAAACTTTTCGAAAACAATACAACTGCATGCTTTAACACAAAAATATAATAAAATGTGTTATTAATAACAATTAAGTTCATTTCAGATAATGCGCACGCACAACTTTATGGTAGGAATTTAGCCAGCTAAAGGTAAAAATTACCCATGTGGTTTGCAGGGGGTGTCCTGTGACGTAGCCTGCTGGACTGCGACATCATTGTAAGTGAGTTCGAACTCCAGTGTCACTATTACGTCACTTTCAGACTTATGTCCTTAGGATAGGCATGAACCCCATCATCTCTCTATTTATGGGTTAAATAGTAACACTACTGTTCTTCTACAAATGTCTTTGTATTACTTAATAATCTTCACTGGATGTCTCATACTAGCGATCCTATGATACATGTTTTTTCCTTTTCTTTTCTTTTTTTCAGTACATGCATATATATTAGGTTGTAACAAAAATAATGGCCGATTGAAGTGCTCGGTTTTGAAATGTCATTTTAACATAGAATTTGTAGTTTATTTCAGGTGAATGTTTGCATATATAATAATTAATGTGTGCTCAAAAATAAAATTTAATTTATTTTCAGATAGAAAGTATTTTTTAAAAGTAGGGGACTTCAAAGATGAACATGCTTAAACATGACCTTCGCATTCTTATATTGCATGAGTTCAAGCTTGGGCCTCCGAAACTGCTGCCAATATCAACAAAGCATGGGGAGATGAATCCACAAGTGATCGGACTGTACGAAGGTGGTTCCAGAAATTCCGCAGTGGAAATGAGTGTCTTGAAATGTGGATCCTTTACGACGGTTGTCGTAAAGGATCCATTTTTCGTCACAAGTGACTATTCGGTCAAGAAAGTGGTCATTGGTGTTATGCCAACTGAGCATCGAGCACACTTCAAACCGCCTAAGTTTTTGGTGCTCATTGAGCTCATGAGGAACCCATTTATCGAGCTTTATCACCTTTCTAATACTCTGTAAATGGCGGGAAACTGTTGCAATGCTGATACCAAGTATCTGAGACATTTCTCTGACACTTTGTCGTGGATTTTGCTCAACAATTGTCTGCAATTGTTCATTTTCAAGACTGGATGTCCGTCCACTACCTTCTTCATTTTCCAATGACATTTCAAAACCGAGCACTTCTATCGGCCATTATTTTTGTAACAACCTAATAATACCATTTGTATGTACATATACACCCAAATCATTATGTAGGTCTTTATATAAGTCTGTTTTCACACACACACAAACATTCTCTTTTCATGTCAACTCAAGGTACTCGCATAAACTGGAATACCAAATATATGACACCCATTCTTTATTTTATGCTCCATAAATTGAGTTTTTTAGGAATCTTTGATAAGCATGGTTTCTTAGTGTTTAAGGGAGGGGACATATTTGCTGAAGCCAATGGGTTAGATAAATACCTATACAAGATACAAGTGAGAACAGAACTTGCGTTTAAGTTGTAATAGGTCTGTGATGCTAGCTTGTTAAACCCTACTCCATCACGGTCGCTCTTCCTTAATCTTTACGTATAAAATAATACTAAACGGGTTGATATGCCGTTAAAATCGATCTATCAATTAACCAATCAATATCCTAGGACATAGTTTATTGTTGAGATATTGGATTTGGTTTTCCATATACAAGGTCGAAAGTATGGAGCATCCATCGAGAATCGAACTCGGTATTCAGCACTTATATATATTTGTGATACCAACTTGATAACCATTGCTCCACGAAGAGGCGCCCCTGACTGTATGAGGGATATAACGATATTCTGGAAAATACATAGATCTTTTGCAATTAGCAAAAAATAAATAAATAAAAAAGACCAAAAGATAAACAAAGAAAAACCAACAAAAAAACAAAACAAAAACACTGATGAGTTTACCAAACAGTCCTCTGATTCGCTCATGGTACTTACTGTTTTTTTTAAGTTATTAATCATCCAAGTCTGTCAAAGTCAAACTGTGTTCTGCCACATGAAGCTTTCTGAATGGCCCGCCTAAAACTTCAATTTTTTTTGTTGTCTTAAAAAAATAATTTTACCAAAGAGAAAAAAAACAAACACTTTTTCTAACGATTTCTAAGACAAATACTTACGGGTGAGTTTTTCTGTTGTAAATATGGTTGAGTAACAGGGCCGGGTTAGCTCAGTCGGTAGAGCGTTCGGCAAGAAACAACAAGGTCCCTTGTTCGATACCGGCCCTCGCCAACTCAACGTCATGAGTAGCACCGGGATCTGTGCGGTAAAGTAAGTAGCTGATGGTAGGTGTGGCGCTCCATCTCAGATGCAAAAATAATATCCTTAGTCTAGCGCTAGTGAAAAGGGAATAGACATCCTCGCTGACTGGCTGATACCGACTTTAGGCCGCCCCGTCGACTTTACTCGACTTTACTTTTCTGTTGTAAATATGGTTGAAGCACAGGGCCGGGTTAGCTAAGTCGGTAGAGCGTCCGGCAAGAAACAACAAGGTTCCTAGTTCGATACCAGTCCTAGCCAACTCAGGGTATGAGTAGCACAGGGATCTGTGCGGTAAAGTAAGTAGCTGATGGTAGGTGTGGCGCACCACCTCAGATGCAAAAACAATCTCCTTAGTCTAGCGCTAGTGAAAAGGGGATAGACATCCTCGCTGATTGGCTGATACCGACATTAGGCCGCCCCGACTACTTACTTGTAACGCAAAAATATCTTGATATATTTTTGTTGTGTAGCCTGCGGAACCGCTGTTACTTATGTCTGATCTTCAGTAGGGATAAATCCGTGACACTAGATTGCTAACCATAGCTCCACCAGGTGTCGCCCTTTCTTACCCTCTAGGTATAAAATAATACTAAACGGGTTGACATGCCGTTAAAAATCAATCAATCAACCACTCAATATTCTATGTGTTGTTGTGTAGACTGAAGGCTATTTAGCAACTCCTGACTAACCGTCATTTTTAACTTAGTCGGCGTATTCAACCGTGTTACGCATTTGGGTCCTCTTCGGGGAGAACCGTCCCGGCCTCCTGCCTCAAAAATCGCTACCCGCTGGCTGCTGAAAAAAAAACCCAGCTACGATTGAAGTCCGTAGCCGAAGCTGTGTCACTTGCAAAATAAAAACTAGGGTTAGGGTTAGGGCTGGGGTTGTGTTGGGGTTTAGGGTTAGTTTAATGGGAAAATAAATAATTAATGTTGGCTCTGTATACAGGGTGACCCAGAAAAAACAGAACCCACAAATTTTGTAATAAAACTGTTAATTTAAACTAGGGGGTTTAGGGTTAGGGTTTAGGCTTAGGGTTGGGGTTGGGTTAGGTTTTCGGGAAAAACGCCCTAAGTTGGTTGTTTTTTTTTTTTTGTGTTTTTGTTTATTTGCAAGTGACACCGCTTCGGCTACGGACTCAATCATAGCTGTTGTTTGTTTTTCAGCAGCCACCGGTTAGCAGTTTTTGAGGCAAGAGGCCGGGACGGTTCACCACGAAGAGTACGCGCATTTGTTTACGGAAATAATACCTCTTGTTTATTTACATGTGTTTGATGAAATTTTGACATAGTAATGAGATAGTGAATTATTTATGTTGAATTATATAGAAAGAAAGAAAATAAAATAAAATAATAATCATAGAAAACATACAAATTGTATACTTATAAATATAAATTGTATACTTAGAATTTTCTATATTTTTTCTATTATTTTATTTTAATTTGTATTTAAAATAATAATAAATAGATTACAATGTATACAAGGACAAACTTTTGGTCGAAACATGTGTCGGCTTTTCAATGAATAATTTCTATCCATACAACATTTTCTTTCCTTATATATTTTCAACAAAAATTTGAATAGCCATAAAACCTGAATAGAACAATATGTCTTCGGAATAAACTAACCCTACGAGGGATACCATGCCGTAAAATCACACAACACCAAATAAAACAAACGACTATTCTCTTGATATGAAATTCTTGATTATAAAAATGAAATAATGTTGCATACCTCTTTCCTTTCTTACTTCTATTCTTCTAGCGTCTCTTCTAGCGTCTGGACTTGGGGACTTCGTGTCTGGTCTTCCATTGGGGATTTCTCTTTATCAGAAGCCCTGTATCATTGGTAGTTTTTAGATAATAACACAAGACTTCGATTTAACTTAGATCATATTTTATTTGGAAATCCCCACCAGACTACCTGCGCAGATTGAGTCGGCCGCGTGCATAACACGACTTACCACCGTCGTGAATCTAGCCGATCTGACTAAAAATCTATTTCTTATCTAAACCGGAAGAGGGTCTTCTCCACCGATTCTCACAGTATCCACCGGAAGGAAGGATCAGGACTGAGGTCAAGCTTGTCACTCATCCCTCAAGGCCACCAGTTGCAACTTATAACAGTCATTTTGATTTCTACACTACTGTACATAAATATTAGGAGTCTAATAATTATGTAACAATAACATTAACATGATCACACCTACTCTTTCATAATCTCGCTAAAATTATCTTAAGTTTCGTTTATTTTTTCCGAGTTTTGTTGAATTCTATTACATGCATCTTAAAGAACACGTTTGTACCGAGCTATTTAATATTACGGAAATAATAATTTATTCAGATATGAATAGTGTCGGGATTTACTAAGTCTGGTTTTGATTGGCAAGTAGCCAGACTTGTAGCACCCGTGGGAATTGAACTCTTTACACAAGCGAGCTAGTTTTCTTCGCGCAAAAAGTTCTCTAAACCCTGATGTTTGCTTTAGGTGCTCAAGAACCGAGCACAGACCGACCCAATAGACATGTAGATATCTAACCGGCACAAGTCCCACTGTAACATTTCATTTATCTTCTGCTAAGATGCTGAAAGCTGACTTCTCGCTTTTGCAGTGTTATTTTTGCTAAAGTGCCAATGTTTTCTTTTTTTGTGTGTGTGTGTGTCTTTTGTATCATTTTTTTGTTTTGTTTATCTTGGGGTTGTTTTTTTTTTGGTTTTTTTTTTTTGGGGGGGTATCTTTTTTTTTTCTTCCTCCTTTTACCAGCATTGAATAAAGTACCGATTTCCCTGAATAATTACGTTTTCCCCCGGGGATCCAAATACATCTCGGGAAGTAGTGATAGGCTGGTTAAATTAAGAATCCAAACGTTGAGATGTTAGTTGTTTACGTATTTATAGAGCTTACCTAAGTCTGTCACAAGGCTAACCGTTGGTTGTTTGTTTTGTTTGTTTTTTGTTGTTTTTTTTTTGTTTTACGGCATGTCAAACCTCGGTGGTCAGTTAATTCCGGCAGAGTTTTGAAACATCCGGAGCGATAGTTTGGTAGAAAATTATTTAAACTCAGTTTTTTTATATAAACAAATTTGATATTTTACCCATAGATGGAACCCTAACAGCTACTACCCCTTCGGATCAGAGTGGATCTGGGAGCAATGGTGTTGAAGATAATGGCATGTCAAAGCTCGATGGGTGATTTAATGCCGGCAGAGTTTTGAAAGATCCGTAGCGATACTTTGGTAGAAAATTATTTAAACTGAATTTGTTTATAAATAAATTTTCTATTTAACCCATATATGGGCCACTAACAGGTAGTACCCCTCCCGATCAGAGTGGATCTGGGAGCAATGGTGTTGAAGGTATTGGCATTTTAGTCTCGGAAGACTATAATAAGTTTTTGTGCCCCTGTGACTGTGAAGACCGATGTTTGAAAAAAATTCTCAACCGCAGATGTCGCATTTGGAGGCTATCCCAGAATATGTCGATGTGCCGGTGCTTTGAAGTGCTTTGTGTTGAAGGGGAGCTGCACATTCCCCAGACCTCAGAACTAGAATCTCACCATCAGATAGAGTTTAACGTCATTCCAATGATATGAAGACCCTAAGCCCCCACCTTCTAGCACATATATGATAAAATGGGTTGAGGGCTTGCCATAAGGGCAATAGGGTTGGGACAATCATATAGGTGCAAGGCGTTGACGGGACGAGCCGATTAACAGGACGGGGACCTCTCCGACTGCCCGTCTAGCCCAATTAAGGGCTAATCGTTTCTCTTGAAGTAACTGTTACATAGCGTGAATAAGGTAGTGTCTACTGAATTTATTAAACTAGAAAGACTAACAAAACTAAATAAGAACGAATATAAAAAGGGTATTATGTTTATTTTAATGTTATTTTAATTGATTTCTATATAAAATTATGAATAATTGCTTTTGATACTTTTTCAGAATAACATGAAAGTATTAGAAAATCCGTAAAGTAAAGATGTCTGGGTGGCCTAATGTCGGTATCAGCCAGACAGCGATGGAGTCCATCCCCTTTTTACTAGCGCTAGACCAAGGAGATATTATTTTAGCGTCTGAGGTAGAGCATCACACCTACCATCAGCTCCTCACTTTACTGCATATATCCATGTGCTACTCATACGCTGAGTTGGCGAGGGCCGATTTAGAACCAGGAACCTTGTGTTTCCTAGAAGAAGCAATCCGTAACAGCCAATAATTATTTATTAACCCCAGTTTTGCTAAAATCATTATGCAAATATTTCCAACATATACTATGTAAATCTTTATTTCTTAGAGATATGTAACACATATTTGAACATTTTAAATACACTAGCAAATATATTTTTTAAATACACTAGCAAATATATGCACCCTCCGGGTGCAAGTATTTAAGTTTTAATGTAATAAAATATTATATTAAATTAGAAAGTCTAACGGAACTAAATAAGAATACAGATAAAAAGATTTGAACAGAGGGAGTATAAATAAAGATTTGAAACAGAGGGAGTATAATAAAAAATAGAAAACTGAAACTTACTCTTCCATCACTCTCATCTTTCATTGTTTTTTTTATCTAATTTAAATATTTAGTTATAAGAGGAAGTAAGAATAAATGACAGTTATTTTCTTATTAATGGATTTCATTTAAGATTCATTGAAGAGATTTTTGCTTATATTCATTAAAATAAAACCAAACAGTTAGAAATCAATAATACTAAGCACATATTTATTAAATTCGATTTTTAAATATTAATATGCAAATTAGCCTTCCCGTTCACACTGTAAACCGCTATTTTGTTGTATATATAAATATAATTGCATGTTGTTAGTATGTAGACATAGTTAACAGTATTAATAATGTAAGACAATTTTATTAATAATTGACGTTTAGATAAAAATAAAATCATGGAGAATGTGATGTCAATAACTAAGAGAATTGTGACTTGAGTAGGAATATAGTTTCGGTTACAGACAGAAAAACACACAATCTCCATTATAATAAGATTAATAATATGGGTTTTGCGGCAAATCTTATTCAGCTAGACTTTAATAGATACATCATTAATAAATAAAATGCAACTCCGATTAAATAATGACAATTTCATAATCATTGAGAATATAACTTAAATAACGACGTCTATGGTGACGTAATTTCAGTTACATACAGAAAGTTACATAATCTCCCAAAGATAATTAAAAAATAACAAACCAATTTGGATTCTGTTACCTCAGCGGTTAGAGGCTCTAACTGATGATAAATCGGTCAAGTTTCGATCCCGGATGGAGGTAGTCTGCAAACACTAGCCACACTAAAGAGACGTGGTAGGAATGAATATGTGGATGACTATATATATAAATATATAGAATAATTAATAATGAAAATTAAGTCTCTATTTGTATGTAACCGAAACTACGTTACTGCTTTCGTTACATTATCCAAAATCGTCATAACATAGAATAAATGCACTCAAAATTTGAGCAAGCGACCTCATAATACATGCCCGGTAATATATATTTATATACTTGTTTGTTTTTTTGTTTTTTTGTATATACATTTAAATTTATTAGAACTAAGTTTCCATTTCAGATATTTTAATAATGTGCTGATTTTACTTGCATATGGTACAAATTCTTATTTTTACACTACCCAGTGCGGTGTTGTTTTTCTTCTAGTCCATATATATATATATATATATATATATATATATATATATATATATATATATATATCAATGTGTATGTTTGCATTATTACACTTGAAGAAGCAGTAGTAATCCAACGTACGGAGTTAATAGAAGAGTGCTCAATATCTGTGATAAAGCGTTTATAGATAAATAAATAAATAAATAAATATTTTAGTTTATAATTATTTACATAGAAACAAGAATGCTACCATTGGCCTGTTGCTATGTAAGTTTAATTATTTTTAAGTGGAGCAATCACCGGGTAGCGAAAAATAAATAATAAATTAATAAATAGAACAAGAAGCCAATGGTAGCAGTCGTTCCTATGTAAATAAATATAAACTAAAATATTTATCTATCTATCGTTCTATCTATCTATCTATATCTATATATATATATATATATATGTGTGTGTGTGTGTGAACGTGTGTGTGTGTGTGTGTGTGTGTGGCATCCTTCCGTCTATTAAAGACGATGGCGTAATGTCCATCTGCATCTGCACCAGTGGCTGAACAGTCCAATTTTTGAATAGCAATCTCTGGTGCAGTGACTGCAAACAAACGGTGATGCTTGCTGGAGATGCTGTTGTCTCTCCTTCGTTATGGCTCTCTTTTCTGTGGTGGCTTCTTTCCTCTTCTTTTCACTCCCTTTTGTTCTTTGTTTGATGAGGAGACACCAGGTCGCACGGTTTTCTGCATAAGCCTCCCATGTGTTAATGTCGATTTGGCATGTCTTCACGTTCCTCTTGCAGACATCTTTAAAGCGCAGGCGTGGTCTCCCTACCAGTCGGGTGCCTTTTACTAATTCGCCATACAGTAGGTCTTTGGGGATGTGGCCTTTGTCCTTCCTCCTCACGTGGTCAATATATAGTATTTTATAGATAAAATTAATTGCATTCAACGCAAACCTGCAGCTTTCTTCTCACTCAGGATTTAGAAAAAATGAAAATTTTATGTCGTTGAAAACTTTTAGAGAAATAAGTTTAATTAAATGCATAATGTACCTCTAGGCTTGAAATAACCCTAGACAGGTTGACATGCTGTTATAATCAATCAAACTATCAACCGTTAATTGTTACACATAGCAATAGGTATACTGCAGCTGTAAAAAAACTAAATGGATTCCATACATCATCAAAATTGTTAATGTGAACAGCATACCACCATCTTTTCAAATTCTTTTCATCCCGAGGGAAATATAAGAATAATATTTAGTTTTGTGTTGGCAAGAAAAAATTGAAAAAATAAACTGACAGAATAAGTTACTCACTCAAAAATCTTTCTATATCCGATGTTGGTTGGTTGAATTTTACGGCATCTCAAACCTTGTTGGGTTATTTTATGCCGAAGATATTTTGTTTTAATCATTCTTGATGGGTATTGAATATTTTAAGCTCATTTTTAAACACATTTTTTGAAACTCATTTTTTCTATCTATATATGGGACACTAACAGGTACTACCAATCCGGTTCAGAGTGGACCCAGGAGTAATGGTGAGGAAGGGGTACTTCACATTCCCCAGAGCTCCAGAATTGGAACTTCAATATCAAATGTAATACCCATGACATTAAGACCCTCAGCCACCACCTTCTAGCAAATATACGATAAAAAGGGTTGGGACTTGCCATAAGGGCAATAGGGTTGTGACAGTCATACAGATGCTAGGCTTGACCTGAAGAGCCGAGTGATCTGAGGGGGCTGCTCCGACCGCTTGTCTAGTCTAAGAAAGGACCAAAGTGTTACTCAGCAACCAGGGTTCCATCCTTAAGCATCACGGGTCATTACCCCTCTGCAGAGATTAATTTGGGATACTCTAAAGACCCACCGACTGGGCAGAAACGATTGTTAATCTCATGACCTTAAACGAAACTTAGCAATGTATAGTGCACGAATTGTTTACGATCTTATTATAATGGAGATTGTTTGTTTTTCTGTCTGTAACCGAAACTATATCACTACCCAAGACACAATTCCCTTAGTTATTTACGTCACATTCTCCATAATTTTATTTTTATTTAAACCTCAATTATTACTTAAATTATTTTATATTATTAATACCGTTGACCATATCTACAGGTATTTGCCTCTCATCCCACTTATGAGGCGTGACACAAGGACATTTTTATGTGAGCCCACCCACAAACCGAAGCTCATCGGTGGCAGGTGAAAAATTGCGTCGTTCCCGTCGGCATTCCCCCCTCAGGGCGCCTCAGGCGCTGGGTAATAAACCAAGGGGGCAGGTGTTGCCTGGGGGGATGGCCCCCTGGGATCGATGCTATTAACTCGTAAAGATCCAGGGCCGAAGCCACTGGATCCCCGGCGTTAGCCGGAGCTACACGCCAATAGCATGCAATTGTATTTATATATACAATAGAATAATTGTTTACAGTGTGAAGGTGAAGGCTAATTTGCATATTGATATTAAAAACTTGATTAGTATAAATATGGGCTTAGTATTATTGATTTCTAATTGGTTTTATCTTCATGAATGTGAGCAAAAATCTCGAGGATAAATCTTTTTTAAAAGTCTTTTTATAAGAGGAAATAACTAATTTGATTGCTTACTTCCTATTTTAACTAATGCATGTTAAGTTAATGAAAGATGGGAGTGATGGAAGAGTAAGTCTCAGCTGTTATATTTTTCGCTTATACTCCCTTCAGTTTCAAATCTTTTTGTCTGTATTCTTATTTAGTTTCATTAGCTTTTCTAATTTAATATATTTTATGACATTAAAACTTGAATACTTGCACCCGGAGTGTGCATATATTTGCTAGTTGTATTAAATAACTTTAAATTGTTCTTCTTTTGGTTTGGTTTGTTTTGTTTTACGGCATATCAACCTCAGTGGGTCATTTAATGCCAATAAAGTTTTGAAATAAATCAATTCTTAATGGATAATACAATTTTTTTATAAATACATTTTTCTATTTAACCCATAGATGGGACCCTAACAGGTACTACCACTTCGGGTCAGAGTGGACCAGGGAGCAATGGTGATGAAGGGGTGCTCCACATTCCCCAAACCTCCAAAACTGGAACCTCACCATCAGATAGAGTTTAACGTCATTCCCAGGACATGTAGACCCGCAGCCACCGCCTTCTAGCACCCATATGATAAAAGGGGTTGGGGCTTGCCATAAGGGCAATAGGGTTGGGAAAATCATACAGGTGCTAGGGCTTGACGTGACCAGCCGATTGATCGGAGGGGGCCTCTCCGACCGCCCGTCTAGCCCAAGATAGGGCCAAAGTGGAGTATTGCATGTCATGGACTGCTCATCCATCTGGGCTCTATCCTTAAGCATCACGGGTTGCCACCCACGGCCAACAGGTGGCCCCATTGGGGGAGTCTTACCCTTCTGCAGAGGTGCAGTCGGTGCATTCTAACGCCCCAGCCGACAGGGCGGTTGTTCTTCTTTAAACTTGCATTTGTGAAACACCTGTTAAAGTGCGAATCTATTGTGAGCGCCGCCATTGCTTAGACGTCATGAATATTTCTGCTAATAATTAGTTCTTTTCGAAGAGGGGGAAATAAATAGGCTAATCTATGAATGCGTAACAGATGTTATTAAGGTCTTTGTATTACATGACCCATGGGTGGGGGGGCGTCTGGGACATGTGGATGTATTTATCCTTACTGTCCGATATGACCCACCCGTGGGGATTATTAGAATTTGATAGTCCTTAAACTTTACCTATATAAAATATACATATGTAATATTCTTATTTCAGAGTGCTTCCATTAAAGACTGACCTTTGACAATACCTATATTTATTTTTGATTTCCAGTTCCCTCTCCACACGAGTAGGATGGGACACAAGGTCAATTTCTTAAGAGGAGTTTACCAAGTTTAAATTATTTTTCTTGACTGGTTGCCTAACCAAGATTAAAGACCCTACTCTTTCCTACTATTTACTCACAGACGGGGGGGGGGAATTGTTCCCAAGAGTATTAGTGCTATGTGAAATGCAAATGGCATCGTCTCAGGTCCGCGAAACTATTTTCTAAGGACGAAAACCATTGCATAATGTATTTATTTGGTGTATGTGTGTGTGTTTATGTTTGTTTTTGAGTTTGAGAAAGAGAGAGAAAGAGATATAGAGAATAACAGAGAGAGAGATATAGAGAATAACAGAGAGAGAGAGAGAGAGAGAGAGAGAGAGGGGGGGGGGAGAGAGAGAATGACATATATATATATATATATATATATATATATATAAGATAAATCTATATAAGATAAATCTAATGAGTCAGATAAATCTACTAAAAGTTTCGCTTAATGCTCTTCAGGGCTAAGTCGGATCTTAGCCCTGAAGAGCATTAGCGAAACTTTTAGTAGGTTTATTTGACTCATTAGATCTATCTTTATTATTTTCTCTACTTAGGTATTGAACACTTTTTCCTTATTAGCTTTAGTCTCCTGGCGGTTTTATATGAATATATATATCTGATATATACATATACATATAAACTGTTTTTTCTTTTGGGCAAATATAGTACCAATAGATTATTTTTGGTTGATACGATTATCTTGGTCTTTTCTTTTTTCCAAAGAATTTTTTCTCCCCGGGTAATGTTTGGTAGTATATTTTTACAATCAAACTATTTGCTGTTTTTTTCTCACAGCGAGGATTTTCCAACAAGTTTGGTATATAATATATATATATATATATATATATATATATATATATATTATATATATATATATATATACCTTAATATTTGTGATTTTAAAAACAGATGACCGAGGACTTCAAATCGTCTACAATGTGAACAATGCGGAAGGCCGTGTCTGATCAGAGCTGGCTTGATGCGTCACCAAACTGTGCATCACCGAAACGGACCAATAAAATACCCTGTGCTTTTTGGAATAACTTGTGAATGTGGCAAGATGTGCAAAACTTTAGTTGGGAAAAAAATCCTTGGTTATTTTGGAAACTAAAAAATATCCAGAATAAATAAGGATTTATTTCTTAGAAAAAATATTGATTTTTAGCACTAGGTTGGACGCCATTTCTATCAAGATCACGAATGAGAATTTTGCTCGCCATTCACTTGCTACGAGAAAACCGAAATATGGCGAAACTCTGGACGACTTTGCATGATTGTAAAAACTTTGAGGGGATCGAAATTTCCAATACCGCAAGCTAGAGAACGTTTTTTATTTTTTTTTTATTTATTTTTTTTGCGGGTGGGGGGGGGGGTAATGCCGTACCCTAGAATTGAATATGAAAGTACCTCGATAGTACTGAGCGGACTTTTATATACTGTGATAATTAAAACTATAAAAGGCATCGTCTTGCTCTACTCGTTTTTATCAAACATTGTTTGTGAAAATACATTAAAAAAATAAAGATGAAAACATTTTCCTTCGAAGGAGGTTAACATGGCACAGACTAATAGTCAATCTAGAATTGTCGTTGAGTCTAAAACTTAAAAGACTGTATCCACCCATTCGTCTGTCATGAAATACTTGAGGTCGGGAAGGACTTCCATATAACCTGATAGCTATGAAATCTTGCTGCCTTATTTTTAAAAAAAAAGGAAAATTTATTGACCGATATAGGCTTCTAGCTGACAAAATTAAGTATTTATCCAATATGTTTGCCACGAGTATTAAACAAATTTGTGTGTATGGGACATCCATCGAGGATCAAACACCCTATTCAGTAGTAATGGGTCTGCAAGCTACCCGTTATACCGTTATATTTTAACTAATAAATTAGAGAAATCATTCAGCCTTAAAATCTCGTATATTCATTAATGTTTATAAGGAATCGTATAAAATTTAGTGTTTGGCATTTACTGATAAAGTGATATAATTCAATTAAAATTCAGTTGATAACTGGAACGCTTTTGATACAAAACGTATTTCTTAGCATAATCTCTGACCCTCCCCTTTATTGGAGCCATACTCTGCCATTAATCCCACTGAAAAGCTATTCAATCCAATACGTTTTACCTGGATAACCGATTGGGAAATACTTACCCTGCCTTTACATTTCTATAAATCTTAGTTGCAAGCTTATTCTATCAAGTATAATAATATAGCCAGCATATTTAAATATCACAAGGATTCCATACGTGAAATTTTAATGTAATGTTTATTCGAAAATTATAATTTTGTACTAATTGTTGAACAATTTTGGTAATAACAAACAAATAAAATTATTTTAAATGCAAATAAACATTGTAATCCGAAAAAATTTAATCTTCTGAAATTCCTAGCTTTTTATTTTTTTATTTTAAGTACTCTTTCTTAGTTTTTATGTATATGAGGACTAAGAACCAAATACATTAGTGTTTAGCACAAGCTAATTAGAAAAATTTAAACAAACTTTTAGCTGAAAAGAATTAACGAAACAAATAAGTATTTAACCGTCCCGTTCACAGGATGTGACTCTAGATTGCAAGTTCGGGGAATCCAGCGAGGATCAAACTCGTTACTAAGCAGTATGGATCTTATCTTGAGTCAACTTATACATTTCTATAAATCTTAGTTGCAAGCCTATTCTATCAAGTATATTAATATAGCCAGCATATTTAAATATCACAAGGATTCCATACGTGAAATTTAAATGTAATGTTTATTCGAACATTATTATTTTGTACTAATTGTAGAACAATTTTGGTAAGAACAAAAAAATAAAATTATTTTAAATGTAAATTAACATTTTAATCCCCCAAAATTAATTTTCTAAAATTCTTAGCTTTTTATTTTTTATTTTTAAATACTTTTTTCTTAGTTTTTGTGGATATGAGGACTAAAAACCAAATACATTAATGTTTAGCACAAGCTAATTTGAAAGATTTAGATAGAAAAAAATGATAGATAGATAGATAGAGAGAGAGAGGTGACCGAATGAATATTCTAATTGATTATGTCTATAAATAAAGCAATGATAAACAAAATATGTTAACTGAGGGGACCGTCCCCTCGGATCACGCTGTCAACTTGGCCGAGGCCAGCCGAATTCTGCTATTCCCAAGAGTATTAGTGCTATATGAAATGCAAACAGCCTCGTCCAGAATTTAAACTCAGGTCGGCGTGTCACTTATTCTACGTTGAAAACTATTACACAACGTGTCTATGCGTGTGTGTGTGTGTGTGTGTGTGAAACAGAGAGACTGACAGAGACACAGAGAGAGGGGTGGAGAGAAAGAGAGAGAAAAAGAGAGAGAGATAAAGAGAGGGAGAGAGAAAGACGTAGATAGATAGATAGAGAATGAGAGAAAGAGAGATAGAGAGATAGAGAGGGGGTGACCGAATGAATATTCTAATTGATTATGTCTATAAATAAATCAATGATCAACAAAATACGACCGAAACTCTTTAGTTAATCAAATATCAAAGATAATTTTACCTAATTTTTATGATTTATTATCTTATTCGGGATTATATAAACCCATATGTAACCTTTATGTCAATGTGGGCCAAACAGAAATATTTACTTTGGAAAAGAGTTCGGCTTGGAAAATCAATGACAACTTCGCGCTTTTGAGGACGTGTAAGTGCATCAATGTGGGCAGCCCCACCAAAGTGTTCGAGTTTCGATCTTGAGTAATGTGTGAGTCTGGCTCGTAACCAAACACTCCTCAAGGAAATGAAAAACGTTTTATCTGAAAGCCCCGTCAGTCTTTCAGTCCCAACTCACTTACTTATGCATCCGCTTCGTATAAATAACAAGCTTTCTGGTTTGAGTAAATCCGACCGCCCTTAAACCTGTCACTATATATTTGTTGGTCTGATATATATATATAATATATATATATATATATATATATATATATATATTATGAGAGAGAGAGAGAGCAATACTATTTTGGGATATGTCTTTCTCTCTTCGTTCTCCTCTGAAATCCAACCACCCCTATCTCTGCCATTGTAGATTTGTGGGTCTGAGAGAGGGGAGAGAGAGAGAGGGAGAGAGAGGGGAGAGAGAGAGAAAATACAAGTTTGTCCCACAATTTTATATGTTACTTTCTTCGTTCTCCTCTGAAATCCGACTGATCCAAAATCTGTCACTGTATATTGTGGAAGAGAGAGAGAGAGAGAGAGAGAGAGAGAGAGAGAGAGAGAGAGAGAGAGGGGGAGAGAGGGAGGAGAAAGAGCTAGATAGATAGATATGACCAGACTGAGAGATAGATATGTGGATATCTAAGTCCCCAAACTTACTTACACACACACACACACACACACACACATATATATATATATATATATATATATATAGAGAGAGAGAGAGGGGAAAGAGAGAGAAGACAGAGAGAGAGAGAGAGAGAGAGAAAACAATACTATTCTGGGGTATGTCTCTTTTTCGTTCTCATCTGAAATCCAACCACCCCTATGTCTGTCACTCTATATTTGTTGGTCAGAGAGAGATACATATAGAGAGAGGCAGACAGACAGAGAGACAGAGAGAGAGAGAGAGAGAGAGAGCAATACCCGTTTGTGCCAGATTCTATCTATGTCACTTTCTTCGTTCTCCTCTGTGGGTTTGCTTTCTATCTCGTTTGTTGTATTGTACCCTTCGTTGTCATCGCAATCCGTCTTCTTCTGACACGATGTCCGCTCGGAGCCGTGACGGCTAAATCGCATCCTTCCCGCCAAGCAGGAAAATATTCTTAACGGCAGTGGCGGCGGCGGGGCGGTGGTGCCTCGACGGCATCGGTGGCGGCGTTGGTTGGGGTGGTGGCGGGGGTGTTGTCCATTCTTTCTCGCTGACATTGATTCGTTCAATCATCAATGAGAAAATGTTTTCGGTTTTCTGTAATGATACGTTGTGAAAACGATTGATGTCAATTGTTACCGGCGTGGAGATTCAGGGTGCGACCAATATTCGATTTGATTCGTATTTCCTTTTGTTAATTACAAAGTCAACAATTGTAAGACAATAGAAGAAGAAGAGA
The DNA here is from genome assembly GCA_023376005.1 of Doryteuthis pealeii. Lineage (NCBI taxonomy): Eukaryota > Metazoa > Mollusca > Cephalopoda > Myopsida > Loliginidae > Doryteuthis > Doryteuthis pealeii. The sequence goes on from CM042162.1 coordinate 10,087,493, forward strand.
AGAAGAAGAAGAAGAAGAAGAAGAAGAAGAAGAAGAAAAAAGATGACGAAGAAGAATGAAAGTGAGAAAGAAGAACAAGAAGAAGAAGAAGAATGAAAGTGAGAAAGAAGAACAAGAAGAAGAATGAAAGTGAGAAAGAAGAAGAACAAGAAGAAGAATGAAAGGGAGAAAAGATGAAGACGAAGAAGAAGAATGAAAGTGAGAAAGAAGAAGAACAAGAAGAAGAATGAAAGTGAGAAAAGAAAAAGAAGGGAAGAAAAAGACGAATGAAAGTGAGAAAGAAGAACAAGTACAAGAACAAGAATGAAAGTGAGAAAAGAAGAAGAAGACGAAGAAGAAGAATGAAAGTGACAAAAGAAAAAGACGGGAAGAAAAAGAAGAAGAATGAAAGTGAGAAAGAAGAAGAAGACGAAGAATGAAAGTAAGAAGAAGAAGAAGAAGAAGAAGAAGAAGAATGAAAATGAGAAAAGAAGAAGAATGAAAATGAGAAAAGAAGAAGAATGAAAGTGAGAAAAGAAGAATAAGAGAAGGAGAGAAAAATAAGAATAAGAATGAAATTGAGAAAAGAAGAAGAAAGAGGAATAGCAAGAAGAAGAAGAAGAAAATGGATAACAAAAGATGAAGAAGAAATGGATGATAGAAGATGAAGAAGAAATGGATGATAGAAGAAAATACTGAGGAATGAGAAGATGGAGAAAGGACAAGGAGGAGAAAAAAAACAGAAAAAAGAGACAAAAGTGGAGACGAATAGGAAAGGAAAATACAAGACGAAAAATATCCGAAGAAGGATTATCGGAAGAAAAATGGATTTATGAAGATAGAGAAAGACCAAGAAGGTGGGGGATATGGAAAATAAAGAAAGAGAATTAGACGAATAAATACGACAAAATCAAAATAATTAAAATGTAACGCTAAAATCATTTTTAATCCATAAAATCTTTAAACTGCTCAATGTTTGAAAATCCAGGATATTGTTTATTTTGGTCACAAGTTATTATCTAGAAAGATATTGTTAAAACCCACGGAATATATCTTCTTTATAATTATCAGGTTTAGATATTCATGTCTAGTTATTTTCCGGACATCAAGATCGAGATGGTATAGAAATTATCACATACATTTTCCCAAGCGCTTTTCAACCATTTCTATGGCCGTCCTCAGGGGGATTATTGGTTGTAGTGATAGTTTGTTTGGTGCGACTTTTATTCATTTGCCTTCTTTTTGTGTTTTGTTCAATTAGAAGAGTCTATTGTAGGAGGGGTGCCAAGGATTGTTAACAAGTCGGCTTGAACCTGAAAATTATAAAGAAGAAATATTCCGTGGTCTTTAACAAAACCTGCTTAAAGAAAGAGAGAGAGATAGATAGAGATAGATAGATAGATAGATAGATAGAGAGAGAGAGAGATGATTAGACTGATAGATAGATGAATAGATAGAAATGTTGTTTATTTCCTATAAGTCTAACATGCTCAAAGGGGAACCACTCTGGACTGATAAATTATTTATTTATTGATCTACTAGGAAAAAAGAAGACGGGGTTAGGGTTTAGGGTTAGGGTTTAGTGTTAGGGTTATTGTTTAGGGTTAGTTTAATGGAAAAATAAATAAATAATTTATCAGTCAAGAGTGGTTCCCCTTTGATCATGCTAGACTTATAGGTAAGTCACCATTTCCATATAAAATCATATATATATATATATATTATATATATATATATATATATAATATATCAAATTATTCTAACACTGTCATTTAGCGAAAAAGCCCCAGTTTCTGTTGTTGAGGAAAACTTGTAAGGCGTGATATGATGATAATAATTAAATTCGCTTATCTTTTTGAAGAAGTCGCAGCTGAAGACAAAAACATAGGAAATATGATGGCAAATTGAAAAAAGAAATCCGGTAAAATAATATGAAATGGTCAGGTGTAAACAGTGATGTGTTTGTAACGCAATTTAATTAAAACGAGAAGAATATAATTACGTTTCTATTAAAATAACGAAAAATAATACGCGGGTTCTCGGAATAAAGGCGGCTTTTTTAAAAACGAAGAACACTTCTAGTAATTGAGTTGTTATATCTTTAAAAATTAATTAAAATCTACCGTAGAGGCTCGTGTAAAAGTCGACTACCATAGTAAATGGTTCATCATTATAATCAGTGTATTCATAGCACGAAAAATTAATTAAAATCTACCGTAGAGGTTCGTGTAAAAGTCGACTACCATAGTAAATGGTTTCATCATTATAATCAGTGTCTTCATAGCACGAAAAATTAATTAAACCTACCGTAGAGGTTCGTGTAAAAGTCGACTACCATAGTAAATGGTTCATCATTATAATCAGTGTATTCATAGCACGAAAAATTAATTAAAATCTACCGTAGAGATTCGTGTAAAAGTCGATAAAATAAATGGTTCATCATTATAATCAGTGTCTTCATAGCACGAAAAATTAATTAAAATCTACCGTAGAGATTCGTGTAAAAGTCGATAAAATAAATGGTTCATCATTATAATCAGTGTCTTCATAGCACGAAAAATTAATTACAATCTACCGTAGAGGTTCGTGTAAAAGTCGATAAAATAAATGGTTCATCATTATAATCAGTGTATTCATAGCACGAAAAAATTGATTAAAATCTACCGTAGAGGTTCGTGTAAAAGTCGATAAAATAAATGGTTCATCATTATAATCAGTGTCTTCATAGCACGAAAAATTAATTAAAATCTACCGTAGAGGTTCGTGTAAAAGTCGATAAAAATAAATGGTTCATCATTTAAATCAGTGTCTTCATAGCACGAAAAATTAATTAAAATCTACCGTAGAGGTTCGTGTAAAAGTCGATAAATAAATGGTTCATCATTATAATCAGTGTCTTCATAGCACGAAAAATTAATTAAAATCTACCGTAGAGGTTCGTGTAAAAGTCGACTACCATAGTAAATGGTTCATCATTATAAGTCATAGCACGAATGTAGTAAGTGGTTCATCATTAATATCAGTGTCTTTCATAGCACGAATATCCATGCAATCTCTCGCCAACCGTCCTATCATCCATTGCTCCCGCCATATCCCCAGCACAGCATCCGGTACCCGCGCAGAGTTGGTCAATGCATAACTTCGCTGACTGGCCCGCATAAAGAGCCCTTCTACTGGCTTCCATAAGAGAGCGTCACTTATGACTTCGTCTTTGCTTCCCCAGCAGTATCCAGCATGTCTTGTTCGTTTCACTCGGATGGTTTATGTGATAGGAGTAAGTGGCCATACAACTGCTTTCTTGTAGCGTGTGGTTTTCACGATTTGTTTAAAATCCCACACAGAATTCTTGTGGAGCTCCCATCTAGCTTATTCTTCAGGCGCTTCGTCAGGGTCAAAGTGGTCCAGCCATACAGTGGTACTGACATAACTACGGCTTGGAAGAATTGTCACTTTAACTTGTCAATGTGATCAGATTTCCATATGAAAGTAAATAGATACTTAATTTAAGAGAGAGAGAGAGAGAGATAAGAGACTTACTTGGTTACATCTTGCTAACTTCATTACTATCTTGTCTGGCTGTTTCTTCTTCTTCTTCTTCTTCTTCTTCTTCTTCTTCTTCTTCTTCTTCTTCTTCTTCTTCTTCTCTGGCCGTCATCTTGTTGTCTAGTTGCTGTCTTCTATCTAAAAGGTTCTTCTAAGGGCTTATGTTGGGCTAACTTTAGTCATTGCAATTAATGTATTCACAAGACATTTTATTTCTTGATCAAGCTTTTATTTAGCCCATGTTCTTCCGCGCGGAGATATATCAACCCCAGGAGAGAGATGCACATCCTCTCTGTTCAAAAGTCAGGTTGTATCTAAACTCTAAATCTAGTCACGTGTTTCTCGTGATGTGTTCTTCAAGGATCAGAGGGGGGGGGTATAACCGTCCTGGTAGTTTTCCACTCCCTGATCTCGAGGGCAACAGCCCCTTATTCAGCTACAGGGTTTGTCAACAATTCCTGACACTATGAACTGTAACACGAATTTGATCAACGCTGGATGACCTATGCTTGTGACTTTGAGTTACATCTACCAGCCAGCAATGGATTGGGCAAATGAAATATTTATTGTTATATCCACAACGTTTAGGTGGTCACACCATAGGCCTGGTTGATTTGTTCGTTGGTTGATTTGTTTAACGGCACATGAACCCTTGTCGGGTTATTCAGTATAGAATCAGGTCTTTTTGATAAAGAAATGACTCAGGTTGACTACAGTACCTGCTGTTACTTAAGTGGTCATCCAGTTACGTATTAAACTGGCTCATCGCTGCTTAACATCGGTGATCAAACGGCAACCGGTGCTTTCAGCGTGACTTGAACCAGATGCCTGATACTGATTTTGTATGTGTAAATAATTCTCTTCGGCTAGGCCATGGGGGGTGGGGGCAACTGGTTCTCCTTCAATTTCAATTTCCAACAATAAATCGTCTCAAAAAGTAACATGCTATACGATAGATAGATAGATAGATAGATAGATGTAATTAGAGGTAGATAGATAGGTAGATAGATCGAAAAAAGAAAGAGATTGAGATAGATAGATAGATAGATAGATAGATAGATAGAAAAAAGAAAGAGATTGAGATAGATAGATAGATAGATAGATCGAAAAAAGAAAGATTGAGATAGATAGATAGATAGATAGATAGATAGATAGATAGATCGATAAAAGAAAGAGATTGAGATAGATAGATAGATAGATAGATAGATAGATAGACCGAAAAAAGAAAGAGATTAAGATAGATAGATAGATAGATAGATAGATAGATACATCGAAAAGAGAAAGAGATTGAGATAGATAGATGGATAGATAGATAGATACATCGAAAAGAGAAAGAGATTGAGATAGATAGATGGATAGATAGATAGATAGATAGATAGATAAATCGAAAAGAGAAAGAGATTAAGATAGATAGATAGATAGACCGAGAAAAGAAAGAGATTGAGATAGATATATATATATATATATATAGATAGATAGATAGATAGATAAAAAAAGAAAGAGATTGAGATAGATAGATAGATAGATAGATAGATAAAAAAAAGAAAGAGATTGAGATAGATAGATCGAAAAAAGAAAGAGATTGAGATAGATAGATAGATAGATAGATCGACAAAAGAAAGAGATTGAGATAGATAGATAGATAGATCGACAAAAGAAAGAGATTGAGATAGATAGATAGATAGAAAGAGATAGATAGATTAGATAGATCGAGAAGAGATCGATTGAGATAGATAGATAGATCGATTGAGATAGATAGATAGATAGATAGATCGACAAAAGAAAGAGATTGAGATAGATAGATAGATAGATAGATAGATAGATAGATCGACAAAAGAAAGAGATTGAGATAGATAGATAGATCGAGAAAGAGATTGAGATAGATAGATAGATATATAGATCGAAAAAAAAAGAGATTGAGATAGATAGATAGATAGATAAAAAACAGATTGAGATAGATAGATAGATAGATAGATAGATAAAACCGATTGAGATAGATAGATAGATAGATAGATAGATAGATAAAAAAACAGATTGAGATAGATAGATAGATTGATAGATAGATAGATAGATAAAAAAAAACGAGATTGTGATAGATAGATAGATAGATAGATAGATAGATTGATAGATTTCAATTCACCGTACATTTTTATAGAAGTATATCAACTTCTTAATAAAGAAACTACTACTGGTAATTTTCTTTTCTGTTATGTGGACATTTTTTAATAACTGTTTAATTTTGGTGATTAAAGTGGAATCCGTTGCTTTCAGTATGAGTTGACTCATACACCTGAGACTTTGTGTGTGTAAATAATTCACCTCGACTAGACCTTGGCAATGGCCAACTGGTTCCCTTCAACTTTCAGTTATAAATCGTCTCAAAAAGTATCCTGATACGCGAGTTTATATTAAAAAATGAAGTATGTCAAATGTAAGTAAAGTTGTCGGGGCGGCCTAATGTCGGTATCAGCCAATCGGCGAAAGAGTCTATCCCCTTTTCACTAGCGCTAGACCAAGGAGATTGTTTGCGCATCTGAGGCTCCTCACCTTACCGCACATATCCATCTGCCACTCATATACTGAGTTGGCGAAGGCCGGAATCGAACTGAGAACATTGTGGTTTCAAGTCAAACGCTATACCGACTGAGCTAACACGGCCCTTTCATGCCAATTGTAAATAATTTAAATATCTAAAATGAATTTAAAATGTTTTTAATTTCTGTTTGATTGAAAGTGCAAATATATTTTTTAATTCAAATTATTCTCACGGCATTTTTTTTTTTCAATTAATTAATTTGTATTCTAGACAGACGGATCAAAGCGGTTTTTTTTTCTTTCTTTCTTTTTTATTTGGCGATTTTAATTGCACACTTATTTTAAAAAGAATCGTTTACCTACCGTCGATCAAATAACCGTTTCTCACTAAATGTCTTTGATCAACTAATTTTATAATTAAGTACTAAATAATCCGACACATGAAAGTGAGAAAATAAAATTGCCACAGCTCTGGGCTAGGCGCCTAATCATGATCACTCACCAAGAAAAAAATTGCTTTGATTTGGTTTGTTTTACGGCATATCAACTTCGGTGGTTCATTTAATGCCGACGAAGTTTTGAAGTAAATTAATTCTTAATGGATACTCAATTTTTTTTATAATCACATTTTTCTATTTAACTCATAGATGGGACCTTAACAGGTACTACCACTCCGGGTGAGAGTGGACCAGGGAGCAATGGTGAGGAAGGGCTGCTCCACATTCCCCAAACCTCCAGAACCGGAATCTCATCATCAGATAGAGTTGAACCTCATTCCCAGGATATGAAGACCCTCGGCTACCGCCTTCTAGCATCCATATGATAAAAAGGGTTGGGACTTGCAAAAAAGGGAATAGATTGGAGCAATCATATAGGTGCTAGGGCTTGATATGACCAGCGGATTGATCGGAGGGGGTAAAGAAAAGAAAAACAGGTAAATGTCTTCATATTTAGATTAAAAGCAATTGTAACGTCCTTTTACAGCAAACCACGCTGCTCCCAATTTATATTTAGTTATAAACTACAAGTGAAAAAGTCGTCGAGGTAGTCTAAAGTCGGTATCAGCCAAACAGCGAGGGAGACTCTCCTTTTCACTACCACTAGACCAAGGAGGCGGTCATACCTACCATCAGCTCCGCAATTTACTGCACTGTCTCTGGACTCTATATCATCCGAGAAATATCTCTGAAATCTCACTCTCACCAATTATACTCCTGATGTCAATGTGGGTATATAATATTACCATCAGGGTGAATTCAGGCATGAATATCCCGTTACGAAGAGCCTGTCACTACCGAAAGTGGTCCTGAGCCAAATTTTCCCAGCTAGCAGGTTTGATGTTAATGGATTTGAAATCATATTTGCATACATCCTTAAATCGCAGCTGCAGACGACCAATCTGTCTTTTCTCAGATGAAAGTCCCCATACAGTATGTCTTTTGGGATTCATCCATCATCCATCCAGAGGACATGGCCTAGCCAACGGAGACGACACTGTCTTAGTGGAGAGCAGAATCTGGGAAGCTGTGCTCTCTCTCTCTCTCTCTCTCTCTCTAGTTATCCTGTCCCTCTATGTGATGGCCAGTATACGTCTAAGGCAGCAAAGGCAGTAGTTATTTAGCCCCCGCTCTTAATGGAAGTACGAGGCCAAGGTTTCACTGCCATACAAGAGAGTGCTGATGTATTAATAATATAAGCAATAATGTGTACCTTAAATCTAAGTTGTAATACAATGCAATATATTAAAGTAGAAAGACTAACAAAATCAACTAAGAATACGTATAAACTGATTGAACTTTTTTTAATGATATTTTAACTGGTTTCGGAATAAAATCATTCATAGGATTGATTTTAATAGATTGAAAAATAAAACAATAGTATTAGTGATGAATAACACCAAGTAAATATTTATTAAACTCGGTTTTGTTAAGACCAATATGTGTTGTATACTGAGGTTTTCACGGTACAAAATCAGCATATATGTTGTATACCCTTTCTTACTTCTTACTTCTAGTCGTATTTTCTTCTGGTCGGCTTTGGTTCTTCTATCATCTTGCGTCTGGAATCTTCTAAGGTCTGGACTTTCTTGGGGACTTCGGGTCTGGTTTCTGTTAGGGATTTCTCATTATCAGAAGCCCCGTGTCATTGTTAGTTTTTAGGTAATAAACACAAGACTTCGATTTACTTTGATGTTACTTTATTTGTTAATCCCCAAACCAGACATCTGCGCACATCCTACGGGGTCGGCTCCTACTTGCTAACTGACTCAAACTTACTATCTAAACCGGAAGACAGGATCTTCCATGCCTTCCGGTTCTCACGATTTATCCCCGGAAGGCAAGGTGAGAGTGAGGTCAAGCGCCGTCACTCACTCTCATGGACATCAGCTGCACTAATCGCCATTATGTTTCTACACTACCTTATATAAGTATTAGGGATCCAATAATTATGTAACATATGCAAATTAACCTCATGATTTATTATGTAAACCTGTATTTCTTAGTCAGATGTAAGACACATTGCAGGATTTTAAATTCAGTAGTAATATAGGCTGTTCTGAGGCAAATCTAACTCAGATTTTCATAGAGACATCGTTAATAGATTATTATTGTATGTGCTAATGATTTTAAGTATGAATTGAATTTACGTTCTCCTGTGGAAGCCAACACATGGACATGCAAGTGTGGGGCGCCCAGTAAGGACCTACATTAACCAGCTATGCGAAGACGCTGGCTGCTCCGCAGAGGAGCTCCCAAGTGCAATGAATGATAGGGAAGGTTGGCGAGAGATTATCATGGATACCCGTGCTGCATGCATGACATGATGATGATGATGAATTGAATATTCATTGATAAACTTATGCAGTTTCTGAGGGTATTGTGACGTAAGCAGTGAAGCAGTTTCGGTAAAAGAGAGACACCGAATCTCCATAATAATAAGATATGCTTGACCAAGTTTTTGTTCTCTTTTCAGCTATAGACACAATTTGATTCGTAAAATCTCGGCCGCCAAAAGTAGATTGTCTAATGCAAATAAATCCAGAGTGCGGGTTGTGGTGCTGCTGTTTGCTGCTTGTTTTGACGAACTCTAGTGAACAAATTAGAATGCACACTGGAATTTCATCTTGGCATTCTGCCACGATGATGTTCACTGTCTCTTCATCTTTTTTCTTTTTCTTTTCTTTTTCAGGCTGTAAATCTCGCCAAAATTCTCTCTTTCATTTGACGACTCGAAGACCTGATTAAGCAGTAAACGGATTGTCGTGGTAACGCTATTAATTTCCACTAGACAAACGCTCTCTCTCTCTCTCTCTCTCTCTCTCTCTCTATCTATCTATCTATCTATCTATCTATACTCTCTCTCTCTCTCTTCTCTTTCTCACAGCACATTTCTCTCTCCTCTCTCTCTCTCTCTCTCTCTCTATCTATCTATCTATCTATCTCTCTCTCTCTCGCTCGCTCACTCTCTCTTTCTCACACGCACACTTTCTCGCTCTCACTCTCCCCCTCTCTCTCTCTCTCTCTCTTCTCCTTCTCTCTTCTCTCTCTCTCGCTCACTCTCTCTTTCTCACACGCACACTTTTCGCTCTCGCACTCCCTCTCTCTCTCTCTATCTATCTCTCCTTCTCTCTCTCTCTCGCTCACTCTCTCTTTCTCACACGCACACTTTCTCGCTCTCGCATCCCTCTCTTCTCTCTCTCCTTCTCTCTCTCTCTCTCTCTCGCTCACTCTCTCTTTCACACATGCTTCTCTCTCTCCCTCTCTCTCGATCGCTCGCTCTACCCTCTCTCCTCTCCCCCTCTCTCTCTCTCTCGTTCACTCGCTC
>CM042162.1:10102374-10105468 GCA_023376005.1 Doryteuthis pealeii
TCTGCATTAAAAAGGTTTGTTCAAAAAGCAACATTATCATCACATCTGTTCAAAAACCAACATTATCATCACATCTGTTCAAAAACAACATTATCATCACATCTTTTCAAAAAACAATAAACATTTATCATCACATCGTTCAAAAAACAACATTTATCATCAACTGTTCAAAAAACATTATCATCACATCTGTTCAAAAGAACAACATCTCATCCAACATCTGTTCGCGAAAAAAACATTATTATCACCAATCTGTTCAAAAACAACATTATCATCACTATCTGTTCAAAAAACAACATCATCATCACATCTTAGTTATGAAAAAAGCATTATCATCACAATCTGTTGCAAAACAACATTATCATCACATCTGTTCAAAAAACAATATTATCATCACATCAGTTCAAAAACAACATTATCATCACATCTGTTCAAAACACAACATTTTATCATCACATCTGTTCAAAAACACATTGATCATACATCTTTTTCAAAAAAAAAACATATTTATCATCACATCTGTCAAAAAAACAACATTATCATCACATCTGTTCAAAAAAAAAACATTACATCACATCTGTTCAAAAACAAACATTATCATCAACATCTGTTCAAAACAACATTAATCAGCACATCTATTTTCAAAAAAACAACATTATCATCACATTTTATAAACGTAGAGATGTTCATCAATGGATTCTAAACAATATCACAACAAACTTTCGAATTAATAAATCACAAAAATTTACATAGGAACAAACTATACTACATAATATCAGTAAAAACTTGGACATTTCTAACAAATCTGTTAAGAAACATTTATAAGAAAATCAAACTCTGGTTGGCTGGTTGGTTGATTGGTTTGTTGGTTGGTTAGTTGGTTGGTTTACGGCATGTCAACACTTGTTGGATCATTTTATGCCGAAGACGTTTTGTTTTACTCATTCTGGATGGGTACTCATTTGTTCTTTTTTAAACTCATTTTTAAATAAATTGTCTTTCAACTAATTTTTTTTCTATTCAACCCATAGATAGGTACTAACTCTCCGGGTCACAGTGGAACTGGAAGTAATGGTAATGAAGGGATGCTCTACATTCCACAGAGCTCCAGAACTGGAGCCTCATGATCATGAGTTTAACGTCATACTCAGGACATGAAAACCCTAACCACCACCTTCTAGCACTCATATGATAGAAAGTGTTGGGGCTTGCCATAAAGACAACAGGTTTGAGACAATCATATAGGTGTTAGGGCATGACATGACCAGCCGATTGATCGAGGAGAGCCTTTCCGACCGCCCGTCTAGCCTAAGTCAGGGCCAAAGTAGCAAAGTGGCATGTCATGGACTGATCAACCACTAGGTTTCCATACTTCAGTATCACGGGTCGCCAACAGGTAATCCCATTAGGGGAGCCTTAACCCTCTGCAGAGCTGCAGTCGGCGTATTCTACAGCGCCAGCCGACAGTTTGGCTCACACTCTGGTTGTAACTGTTGAGATTTCTGTATATAAGGTGTGTGCTAGATGCCCACTCCTATTTATAGACTCGGCTATCATCATGTGACCATAATCTTGGCCAATCACTGGCAGTACTCTGCTGCTGATATTGTTATTTATACCAGCTGTTCTGGTCATACCTAGTCACAACTGCTTTGAACCTTCGTGGACGACCTTTGACACTACGTAGGATTCCATAACTAAGGACTTATTCACTTACCAAAGGATTCCAGAGTCAGACTTACTTACTTTAAGTCCTTTCAACTGGCCAGATGATTGCGTTCAGAAACTGAACAGGTTATGGCCCAGCCCGCTTCCACTCTCCCGTAAAACCAAAAAAATAAGAAAAGAAAAGAAAATTTCATACTTGGATTCCATCAGTACATGTATGTATGTATGTATGTATGTGTTGTGTGTGTGTATTGTTCGAGGAACAACGACAAAAATAAAACAATATATTATCTATTAATAGTGGAGATTCGCTTCCGTTTTTGTCTTAACAAAAACTACGTCACTTCTTACGTCCACTATACCCGAATCGGCATAACATAGAATAAATACTCTCAAAATTTGAGCACTGCCAACATTAAAACAGTCCTCATTGTTTTTTAAAAGAGTTTTAAATAGAGTACATCCCCAGTATCATATATTTAGATGTAGTTTGTTTTATTCTAACTAGATATGCAAAGTTAATAGAATTTAGTTTCGATTTTCATAATGTTTTATTTTATGTTTTACTCCTTTAATAAATTTTGAATTTTCATGATTTATGGTTCAAAACTCTCCGACATTTAATATTTTTAACTTCCACCTCCTCAAGCAAATTTCATAAAATATTTTTACATCGCCCGTGGGCGTTTTTCATTTAGCTAGTTAAACTATAAGTAAATTTAGGTACACATTTTCACTATCACCATATTTGTACTTTTGAGCAAAATTAAGGAAGATTTAATTTATATTTGTGAGGATAATTAAAGAATAAAATTTAAATAAAAAAAGGCATGGAGTTTTGTTTATTTTAATATTGTAAATAGTAGACATTTATCTTTTTTTCTTTTTCAGAGTGGCTGAATCAACTGCAAGATCTTTCTTACGTGGGTAATTTAATGGGGAATCCTTGCGGTGATCCAACTCGCGATCAGTAATAAGATCTGCGAGACCAAATGCCTTCCTACCCAGCGACGCCGGGTAGCCGCTTCTAGTTTCACATTAAAATATAAAGTTTATCCCCCAGCGAAACGTCAAATCCTTTCTAATTTTCGAGGATAATCAAGATTCTATTTTTTTTTCGTTAAAATTCGGTGAACATATTATTTTAATATTTCTGAATTTTTTTTTCCTCAGAGTGATGACATATTTTGAATATTCCAGTTCGTACTTTTGGGTTTTTGTTTGTTTGACTTTTTATTTTTGTTTTTTTAAAGTTCTAAATAGAATGTCTCCGTTTGCCGACATTGAAAATTCGGAGAGGGCATGAGAAGTTGAGTATGCCGCTAAACAAACAAACCAAGCCAAACCTTTTTTTCCTTTAACCTTAGTCGCATGTGTTCTATATCTTCTCCATATTCTCTCTCTCTCTCCCTCTCTTCTCTCTCTC
>CM042162.1:10105568-10115568 GCA_023376005.1 Doryteuthis pealeii
AAGAGATCAAGCTCATGGGTAGGCAGTGAAAAATTGCATCGGATCGCCGGGTCGGTATTCCCCTCAAGGGGCGCCTCAGCACCGGGCAATAAAAGCCAGCCGCTGCCCTTTTAAATCGAGGGGGCAGGTGTTACCTGTAGGAATGCCCCCCCCGGGATCGACGGGCCGATAATTATAGCAATCCTCCCGAGGGGCGGTTTGCATACTAATAACAGCATTGTATTTATATATACAACAAAATAGTGGTTTACAGTGTGAAGTGGGAGGCTAATTTGCATATTCATATTAAAAATTTGATTTTAATAAATATACGCTTAGTATTATTGATTTCTAATAGTTGGTTGTATTTTAATGAAAATGTGCAAAAATCTCGGGTAAAGTCTAAAAGAAAATCCATTAACAAGAGAAAATAACTGTAATTTTATTCTTTTACTTCTATTTTAAGAAAATAATGAATAAGGAAAATTTCTCAATGAATGACAGGAGTTTCCAGTTGTCTATTTTCTATTATAACCCGTCTGTTTCAAATTTTTTATCTGCATTCTTATTTAGTTTTCATTAGCCTTTATAATGTTAATATATCTTAGTAGCAGTTAACACTAAATACTTGCACCGGACATAGCAATTTTTTGCTAGTCTATAAAATATAGATTGAATAAGATTTTGGGGTTTTGTATGCATCAAAAATCATCTAATGCCAATTTTTTTAAGATATAAGACTTGAAGTTTGAAAACTGAGTGGGACAATGGACGGCCCCAATTTTCTGACAATTTTGGATTGTATTTTGAAAATTCCATCAACTTGTGGATCATTTTATGCGAAGATGTTTTGTTTTAACTCCTTCTGGATGGGTACTCATTTGTTCTTTTTTACACGTCATTTTTACAAATTTTTTTCAACTAATTTTTTTTTCTATTAAACCCATAGATAGGTACTACCTCTCCGGGTCACAGTGGAACTGGAAGTAATGGTGATAAAGGGATACTCTACATTCCACAGAGCTCCAGAACAGGAGCCTCGCCATCATGAGTAACATCATACACATGACATGAAAACCCTAGCCACCGCCTTCTAGCACCCATATGATAGAAAGCTTGGGCTTGCCATAAAGTCAACAAGTCTGAGACAATCATATAGGTGATAGAGCTTGACATGACCAGCCGATTGATCGAGGAGAGCCTTTCCGACCGCCCGTCTAGCCTAAGTCAGCGCCCAAGTAACAAAAGTGGCATGTCATGGACTGATCAACCAGCTAGGTTTCGCATACTTCAGTCCGCCTGTCGGCTGGGGCGTTAGATGCCACCGACGGGCACGCTCTGCAGAGGGGGTAGAGACTCCCCAATGGGCCACCTGTTGGCGCGTGTGTGACGACTTCGTGATGCTAAGGACAGAGCCCAGGTGGATGAGCAGTTCATGACATGCAATACTCCACTTTGGAACATATCTGGGCTAGACGGGCGTCGAGAGGCCCCTCCGATCAATTGACTGTCACGTCAAGCCCTAGCACCTATATGATTTTCCCAAAACCTATTGCCCTTATGGCAAGCCCCCAACCCCTTTTATCATATGGGTGCTAGAAGGCAGTGGCTGCGGTCTACATGTCCTGGGAATGACGGTTAACTCTATCTGATGGTGAGGTTTCCAGTTTTGGAGTTTGGGGAATGTGGAGCACCCCTTCATCACCATTGCTCCCTGGTGCCATTCTGAGCCGGGAGTGGTAGCACCTGTTAGGGTCCCATCTATGGGTTAAAATAGAAAATGTATTTATAAAAATTGTATTATCTCATTAAGAATTGATTTATTTCAAAACTTTATCGGCATTAAATGACCCACTGAGGTTGATATGCCGTAAAACAAAACAAACCAAACTAAACCAAACCAAACCATACTTCAGTATCACGTGTTGCCACCCGCAGCCAACAGGTAATGCCATTGGTGGAGTCTTACCCCTCTGCAGAGCTGCAGTCGGGGTATTCTCCAGCGCCAGCCGACAGTTTGGGTCACACTCTAGTTGTAACTGTTGAGATTTCTGTATATAAGGTGTGTGCTAGATGCCCACTCTTATTTATAGACTCAGCGATAACCATGTGACCAAGCTATTGGCCAATCACTGGCAGTACTCTGCTGCAGATATGTTATTTATATCGGCTGTTCTGGTCATAGCTACACATATTGCTGTGAACCTTCGTGGACGACGGCACATAGGATTATATCACTGGACCTTTGACACTACGTAGGATTCCATAACTCAGGACTTATTCACTTACCAAAGGATTCCATAGCACAGGACTTACTTACTTTAAGTCCTTTTTAACTGGCCAAGGTTGGCGTTCAGAAACTTAACAGGTTATGGGCCCAGCCCGCTTCCACTCTCCCGTAAAATCCAAAAAATAAGAAAAGAAAAGTAAAATTTCATAACTTTGATTCCATCAGTACATGTATGTATGTATGTATGTGTGTGTGTGTGTGTATTTGTCCGGAGGAAACTAGGAAAATAAAACAATATATTATCTATCAATAGTGGAGATTCCGGTTTTTGTCTGTAACAAAAACTACGTCACTTCTTACGTCACTATACCCGAAATCGTCATAACATAGAATAATTACACTCAAAATTTGAGCATGCAACATTAGACAGTCCTCATTGTTTTTTAAAACAAGTTTTAACAGATACATCTCCAGTATCATATATCTATATATTGTTTGTTTTATTTTAATAGATATTTAAAGTTAATAGAACTTAGTTTCGATTTCAAATTGTTTTATTTATTTTTACTCCTTTAATAAATTTGATGATTTCATGATTTATGGTTCAAACTCTCCGACATTTAATTTTTAACTTCCACCTCCTCAAGCAATATCTTTCAAAATATATTTTTACATCGCCCGGAGTGCGTTTTTTTATTTAGCTAGTTAACTAAAAAGTAAATATAGTTACACATTCACTATCACCATATTTGTACTTTTGAGCAAAATTAAGGAAGATTTAATTTATATTTGTGAGGATAATTAAAGAATAAAATTTAAATAAAAAAAGGCATGGAGTTTTCGTTTTATTTAATATTGTAAATAGTAGACATTATCTTTTTTTTCTTTTCAGAGTGGCTGAATCAACGCAAGATCTTTTCTTTACGTGGGTAATTTAATGGGGAATCCTGCGGAGATCCAACTCGCGATTCAGTAATAATGGATCTGCGAGTCTAAATTCCTTCTCTACCCAGGCGACGCCGGGTAGCCGTTTCTAGTTTCACATAAAATATAGAGTTTTATCCCCCAGCGAACATTAATATCCTTTCTAATTTTCAGGGGTATAATCAAGATTCTATTTTTTTTCGTTAAAATTCGGTGAACATATTATTTTTAATATTTCTGAATTTTTTTTTCCTCAGAGTGATTACATATTTTGAATATTTTCCAGTCGTACTTTTGGGTTTTTTGTTTGTTTGTTTGTTTGTTTGTTTTGGGTTTTTTAAGTTCTAAATTTAGAATGTCTCGTTTGCCAGACATTGAAAATTCGGGAGAGGGATGAGGAGTTATATGCCGCTAAACAAACAAACCAAACCAAACCTTTTTTTTCCTTTAACTTATCGCACTGTTTTTTCTATATTCTTTCTCATCTTCTCTCTCTCTCTCTCTCTCTCTCGTCTCTCTCTCCACGCTCTCTCTCTCTAGTTTGCTTGGTCAGACACTCGCGTTCTCTTTTCAATTTTCTCTACATAAAATATCTCGTCCCCCCCCCCATATATGTATATCTTCTATCTAACTATTATTATACTAAAGCTGAGATAAACACTTTTTATTTCCTAAAGGCTTTTTTCCTATTTATGTTAATGAAACAAAATTTATACTAAGATATTCCCTGGTTTCAGGACTACTTAATGTTTGAAAAAAATTCCACTTTAATTGGTAAAATTGCATATCTAATATTTTTAATATTCTTTTAGACAATTAAATTCGTCACAAAAGGCGTTTTTTCTGTTTACCCTAAAAAAACTGTAGCACAATCATTTTTAAGAAAAATCATTGCTTTTTTTTTTTGCTTCCAGTAATTTTTTATAGTCTGCTGTAAATAAATGAGAACAATTGTTAGTAGAAAAAAAAACAAAACAACAAAATAAAAGGAAAAAACGGAATATATAAAAATTCGGAAAACATGTCTTAGTTTACATGATTATTAAGCTTACTATTTTTTTATAGATTAGATAAATATTCAATTTAAAATATTTCATGTTGAATAAAGGTAGTTACTGGGTTTTTCTAGATATTTAAAAATTATGGAATTTTATTCAAATAAGCAAACGTTGACTACCCCCACCATTAAAGTGAAAAATGTAGTTGTATTGTTGCTACTGTACGATTGCACCACTTGGTCACTAACATACCGCTAGAGAATAAGCTAGATGGGAACTGTTCAAGAATGCAGTATGTAATTTTAAACAAGCTGTGGAAGCAACACCCCACGAGAAAGCAGCTGTATAGCCACTTGCCACTTATCACACAAACCATCCGAGTAAGATGAACAGGACATGCTGGACGCTGCGGGATGATTTAAGACAAACTCGTAAGTAACATTTTTCTATGGCAACCAGCACACAGGCACGTCAGTGTGGACCGTTGAGCAAAGACGTACATTGACCAACTTTGCGCAGATACTGGATTCTGTGTAGAGGACCTCCTGAGAGCAATGAATGATAGGGTAAGGTTAGCGAGAGATTGTCATAGATATCCATGATTAAAATTCTAATTACCTGTAATTAGAAATTAACTAAGTTACCCTTCCCATGTTTTTTCCTTTGGTCAAGTGAAAATGTTTACTCCAGTTTAAATAACTTATTTGGACCGTTTGGAAAAACTTTAAATTAATGAAATTACTTTATCATGTGATTTTTCCAACAATCTGACCCGGGCTCAATGGGTGACCCAACGGGTCATGTTTTTCTAGTATATATATATATATATTTTCTAGTATATATATATATATATATATATATATATATATATATATATATATATATCAATCAATTATTTCTCTCTCTTGTAATTTCTTGTTCTATACGTCTCTGTAATTTTTTTTGTTTCTTTCCCTCTTTCTCTCTCTCTCTCTATTATATACATAATATATATATACATAATATAAATATATATATATAATATATATATACATATAATATATATATATTATATATATAATATTATATACATACATATATATATATATACATATATATATTACGTATATATACGTATAATATATACATACATATATATACATACATATATACATATATATATACATAATCTATATATATCTAAGATTATTTAACAATATATTATATATATATATATATAATATTATATATATATATATATATATATATATATATATTATACTAAAGCTTAGTAAATCAGTGGTTGTTTTTTCTGTTTTTTCCTTTTTAGTTTAATGACAGAAATACGTCCCCAAAATTCCTTACTTTTGAGAAGTTATGTTTGAAAAACATTCCATTTTATTTGGTTCTAATTAATCAATCGCTCCCCCTCTCTCTCTCTCTCTCTCTCTCTCTCTCTCTCCTCTCTCTCTCTCTCTCTCTCTCTCTCTCTCTCTCTCTCTCTATACACACACCACACACACACACACACACACAACATATATATATATATATATTTCCATTTTGTTTCTCTGTCATCTCTTGGTCAATTCCTTTCTGTAAATTCTCCTCCTCCTATGTATATATCTCTATAATATTCTAGTTTTCATTTTGTTTTTTAGGGGGTTAAATTCTATTTTTTATCTTTTATTGTAATTTTTTAAATTTTTTGTTTGTTTTTTGGTTTATTTCATTTGTTTGTGTTTTTTGTTTTGTTTGTCGTGATCTTTTTCTTGTGTGTATTTATTTTATTTTTTTATTTATTTTATTTTTTCATGGTCCAGTCTCTATGAACATCTCAGGTTTTCTCGCTAAATCTCTGTGCAAGTCGCTCGCTCAATCTCTCGTTTAGAATCTTCCCTCTCCTATACTAGTTGCTTTTAAAAAATTGTTTGCCTACTTTAAACCGCTCACAGTCGCTCTCCCACCACTGTGATTAGACGTTGTTGTTTTTATTTTCCAGTCTTTCTATAGATTTGTGTTACTTTTGAGATTTTAAATTTAGAACGTAATCCAAAATCAAACCGGTTACAAATTGTTAACAAAAGTAAATTTATACTTGCCGGACCTGCGGATATATCACAGGGTGATAATTTAATTATTACAACGTTTTATATGTTTACTTAAGAGTTTAATATGTAAAAGGTATAATAATAGTCTTAATGTAACCTCAATATGTTCGATTGAAACAGATTAGCGATATCACTTCCGCACACTCACCACCTCTTTCTTTCTTATTATATTTCCTCTGTGCAGCATGTATTTTTTTCTCCCCTTTCGTCCTTTATAATAAAAAAAACGGAACGGTCCATTATTTGGCTGAGGTGACTACACTCATATGAAAGAAGAAATAAAAGAGACGCAACACCAGATAATCAGGATTTGAATCATTGAATTTCATTTTAGATGATTTGGACGGTCTCATTATTATTATTAACTAGAGGGTGTTTGCAAGATGATTGCGGTCGTACAATTATGGAACACGAGTATTGATATATAGATTTTTATTAAATAAATGTAGAATGTTGGCTTTCTGGGTGAAGGTTTTTTCTCGTAACTATGGCTTCTATTTGAAATATCATTGCAGATTGTGCCTACTTTAAACCGCTTCCAGTGGCTCTCAAATTACTGTAAACAAAGTACAAAAACTGTTCATTATAATTGTACAGAAGGACTTAGATTAGAATGAAGGAATTGTTTTGATTAGAATGCGTTCTGAGGTGAATGGATAGTGATTTCTGAAATATCCCATCGTACCGGTAAAAAATACCAAGAAACTTTGGCACAGGTGTGGGGAAAATTTGGGAGGTAAATAGTTAATTTGTTGTCGACGAGTCTTCTTATGATGTTATTTATCTTGACTGATTGATGTGAGTTTCCATAGCAGTATTATCAAATATATATATATATATATATATATATATATATGTTGTGTGTGTGTGTGTGTGTGTGTGTGTCTGTGTGTCTGGGTCTGTGTGTAATGTGTAAATAAATATCAAATTCAACAAAATGAATTTGAGAATTCATATATAATATAAATAACGCTATATATATATATATAATATATATATATATATATATATATAGCATATATATTATATATAGCATATATATATATATATATAGGATATATATATATATATATATAATATATATATATATATATAGGATATATAATAATATATTATATATATATATATATATATAGTAGATAGATAGATAGATAGATATAGGTAGATATAAGTGAGTACTGTACTGTCAAATTTTTACGTGCTAGGAATCATACATACGAAGTAAAATATAAATGAATAAATAAAAACATTATACAAATTTATTCAGCATCCTAACTTTTTAAATCAGATTTTCAAAACGACAGGCAGCTGAAATAAATTCATATCACTCACTATATATATATAATATATATATAAATATATATATATATATATATATATATAGAGAGAGAGAGAGAGATAGATAGATAGATAGATAGATAAAAATAAATATAAATATATATGTGTGTGTGTGTGGAGTGTGTGAATAATATCAAATTCGACCTAAGAAAGTTAAGACCTCAAAAAATATAGAGATAACGTTTACATATACATATATATATACACACATATATTGGTGAGTGATATCAATGTTTTATGTGTTAGGATTCCACATACAGATTATGAATGAATTCAGCCTGCTAAATTTTTCTAATCAGATTTTAAAAAGCCAGGTGGCTTAAATAAATTATATTTACCACGTAAAGGTTTTCATATATATATACATTATAAATAATAATAATAATAATAATAATAATAATAATAATAATATATAAAGGTTTTATATATTTAATGACATAGGAACAGTCACGACCATTGGTTTCCTGCATGTGTAACCGCAAACATTTGTCAGGTGACGTTGGGGTTTTATGTCCAAATGCAAGCAAAATCAGAAAAAAAATCGAAAATTTCAAAGTTTTATAGACATAGAATGTATTTTTGATTGGATAAAAGGTTATGCGTGTGTATGTGGTGTTGTTATGAATGTGTATGTGTGTTTCTTGACATTGCAAAAGGTTATGTATACAAGCCAGTGGATCTCACACACATTCACATTATTCTGCGAGTGTGCAACATTTGAACATTATTGATGTGTGAGCGCCTGTCTTCACATGCATATGTGTGCGTGGGCGTTGTTGTGACGGTGTGTGTATTTTGTTGATTTGAGTGGATATGACAGGAGGTCTGTGGGGTTGGGGGGAAAATAGATACTGTCACCAGTTTGGGGAGAGGGGGTGTCATGCATGCGTACACGTGCACACACACATACATATATGAACGCGCACGCACATGTCCATAAACTTATGTGCACATATACACTAATACATAACAGTACTCATGCATATACACGCATACTCTCACGTACGCAGGTGGGCATGCGCACTCATACAATTGTGCATTTTGTCAAACCTTGGCATACCGTTCCAGTAAAAGCTGAAGCAGTGCCAATCCCACACTATAGTTATATATATATATATATATATATATATATATAATATATATATATATATCAACACCCTCCGCACGAGCAGGATGTAACACAAGGTCAATTTCTTAATCGGACTGGTTAACTAGACATAAGTTAAACAGCACAGTCTGCCCTGCTATTTAGCCATAGCTGGGGGAGAATTGGATTCAATACCTTTCCCAAGGGTATTAGCGCCATGTAAAATGCAAACATCTTCGTCCAGGATTTGAATTCAGGTCGACAAGTCCATTTCCTACGATTCTGACCATGCGCCTACACACACACACACACACACACACACACACACACAATATAATATATATAATATATATATATATATATATATTATATATAGTCATCCACAGACACGTGTTTCGACTTATCAAGTATCTTCCATGTGGCTAAACATTTGTGAGCTACCTTCAGCCGGGATAGAAATCCGATCGTTTCAGGATCAGTCAGACAGCTTAACTGCTCGGCTATCGTCACCCACAGAATGCTAATGGGATGTTAACTGTTTTAATAGACACATCTGTATGTATGTATGTAATGCCGTCATATAGTGCTCCATCCCTTTTTATAGGAGAGCGTATACCTATACTTAAACTCTTATAGCAATACCATATCGATGAGAAAATATTATTATTTTTACTTGTGGTGTTTAAACCCTATGTCTGATAGGTTTTATATATGTGTCAGTATGTCTGGAAAATTGCCAAAGACTAGAAACTTTATGACCTTCTAAGACTGATTAAGACTGATGCCCTTAACATTTCACAACATGTGGTGCACAATTGTATAGATATATCTTCCACTGAATAAAGAGGCAAGTCTTGTCATTTCGACCTTTGTATTCCTTTGGGTGTCACGATAAGAGAATCGGATACGAAGTGGTCAATAATCCCGACATGCTGTTCATCTAATCTATAGATTAGGTCTGCAGCATTTTTTTTTTCATTACTCTTGCCTGGTAATTTCTAGTGAGTGAGTGAGTAGGCTTTGGTCCTGTGTGTCCATTATAAATGCTCCTGATTCTGCTTTTAGCTCTGCACTCCAAAGTCCCTGATGGGTCATATATTTGACTCTATCTGCATCGGTATTTCTGAGTGCATATTGGCTGTTTAGCGGTTTCATTCTTCCGGTTAGCATTCTGCTTTATGATATTCGCTTCATTCGCGCGTTGGATATTCTTATCTATTTCCTTCAGAGAAATGCTAAGTTGCTTTATGAATGTAATGTTTTAATATATATATATATATATATATATATATATATATATATATATATTTGTGTGTGTGTGTGTGTTTATCCTAAAATGTACTTATCAAAACAA
>CM042162.1:10120568-10158068 GCA_023376005.1 Doryteuthis pealeii
TTTGTTATTTTTCAATGAGCGTTAATTTTTCGACAAGGAAAATTGAGAAATTGCCGATAAAAAAAAAAATATTTAGTAGGTGTGACTCTCTTTTGTAGTTTATGTTTAAATGTTTGAATTTTGATTAAAATTATAGGCAGCAAATGTAGAACAGCGCGCAAGAGATAATATCATTAGAATCACATTTTACGTATAAATAGCATTAGATTATGGAAACTCCCGAAGTAGCCTAACCCTAATACTAACCCTGTTAGTAATGCATGTTTTTGATACGTTTGGGAATTAAACAATAATGTTAGAAATCAATGACACCAAGTAATTATTTATCAAACTCGGCTTTGTTAAAACCGGTATGCAAATGATTCACACCATATACGATGTAAACATTTATTTCTTAATGATATATAAAACACATTGCAGGATTTTAAATACATTAAAAATATGGGCTGTTTTGAGGCAAATTTATCTCAGCTAGATCTTAATAGAGATAGTGTTAATAAATAAGATGCTAATTAAGATAAAGATCCTGATTACTTAATAACCAATTGGAATATAACGTAAATAACATAAGAATTGTAACGTTGGAGGTGATATAGTGCTGACACAAATAAGATGCTAATTAAGATAAAAATAATGATTATTTAAAAACCATCTACACATATATAAATAGCAGTTTTGTGTATCTGTATGCCCGGAAGAAACTTCGAAAATAAAACAATTAACGACAAAGTAAATATATATGCACATTAAATATCATCAGGGTTTGATTCATGAGCAAAAATAATGAAGATTTGATTTATATTATCGAATACATTTAAAAAATACATAGCATTATAAAATAACGGTAAAATTCTACTCGGCAATTTTCGGTGTTTCGATGGTTTTTTTTTTTCTTCTCTTTTTTTTTTCTCTTTTTTCTCCTCTACCCTGGCGATGCCGGTTAGCCGCTTCTAGTTTGGAATATAGTGGAAATAACAAATAATAATTGTGACTTTGGTGGTGACATAGTTTCAGTTAAAGATAGACACACTATCTCAATTATAATAAGATATAATGTTCTTTTTTTCTTTTTCTTTTTCTTTTTCTTTTTGCACACGCTTATACGGTATCATGCAGTAGAAAGCGCGTGGTGTAATGGTTAAAATCATGGGAAATGGACTCGTCGCCCCGAGTTCAAATCCTGGACGTGGTAATTGCATTTCACTTAGCGCTAATACCCTTGGGAAAGGTATGAATCCTACTCTCCCTCCAGCTATGGGTAAATAGTAGGACAGACTGGGCTCTTTAACCTTGGTTAGGCAACCGGTCTAGGAGAAGGAAAACTCTGAATTCAAACCTGCTGACCTCCGCTTAATAAATTGACCTTGTGTCGCATCCTGCTCGTGTGGAGGGGTTGGTAAATATATATACGGTATCATGCATTCCTGTTTAATACTAAGCATTTTTAAACAGGTCTATTTAAACATAACAACTACTATCACTTGGGGTGAGAGTGGATTTGGTACACGCTACAATCCTGAGAACTTCAGTGCAGAGGCCATACTTAAGACATCCATTTCTGTTATGGCCTTACCAATCTGAAGATGACAGTGATTCATTTGTTTGTTTTGTTTTACGGCATATCAACCTCAGTGGGTCATTTAATGCCGATAAAGTTTTGAAATAAATCAATACTTAATGGATAATATAATTTTTTTTTATAAATACATTTTTCTATTTAACCCATAGATGGGACCCTAACAGGTACTACCACTCCGGGTCAGAGTGGACCAGGGAGCAATGGTGATGAAGGGGTGCTCCACATTCCCCAAACCTCCAAAACTGGAACCTCACCATCAGATAGAGTTTAACGTCATTCCCAGGACATGTAGACCCGCAGCCACTGCCTTCTAGCACCCACATGATAAAAAGGGGTTGGTTCTTACCATAAGGGCAATAGGGTTGGGAAAATCATATAGGTGCTAGGGCTTGACGTGACCAGTCAATTGATCGGAGGGGGCCTCTCCGACCGCCCGTCTTTTTTATAAATACATTTTTCTATTTAACCCATAGATGGGACCATAACAGGTTGAAGATGACAGTGAACCTGTTCTAAATTCCGTTGACTGGTTACAAGTGACTTCAGACAATTTTGCTTTAAAATGTGGGTCTTTCCAATGAAAAGGAGTTTTAGAAAATAATAATATAGCACGAGGGTGAGTTAAAAAGTAATGCGATTTTATTTAGGACAGGTATAATTACTAACATAGGAACATGTATCGTACATTAAAATGAAGGTGGTCCTCTGTGGATCACATCCCTACTTCTCCACATAGTTGAGTCAAAAAGTAATGCCATTTTGTTTAGGACAGGTATAATTACCAACATAGGAACATGTATCATACATTAAAATGAAGCTGGTCTTCTGTGGATCACATCCCTACTTCTCCACATAGGTGAGTCAAAAAGTAATGCCATTTTGTTTAGGACAGGTATAATTACCAACACAGGAACATGTATCATACATCAAAATGAAGTTGGTCCTCTGTGGATCACATCCCTACTTCTCCACATAGGGGAGTTAAAAAGTAA
Source organism: Doryteuthis pealeii (assembly GCA_023376005.1). Taxonomy (NCBI): domain Eukaryota; kingdom Metazoa; phylum Mollusca; class Cephalopoda; order Myopsida; family Loliginidae; genus Doryteuthis; species Doryteuthis pealeii. Next base: position 10,123,140 of record CM042162.1, read on the forward strand.
TGCTATTTTGTTTAGCACAGGTATAATTACCAACATAGGAACATGTATCATACGTCAAAATGAAGCTGGTCTTCTGTGGATCACATCCCTACTTCTCCACATAGGTGAGTTAAAAAGTAAAGCCATTTTATTTAGGACAGCTATAATTAACAACATAGGAACATGTATCATACATCAAAATGAAGGTGGTCCTCTGTGGATCACATCCCTAGTTCTCCACATAGGTGAGTTAAAAAGTATTGCCATTTTGTTTAGGACAGGTATAATTACCAACACATGAACATGTATCATACATCAAAATGAAGGTGGTCCTCTGTAGATCACATCCCTACTTCACCACATAGGTGAGTTAAAAAGTAATGCCATTTTGTTTAGGACAGGTATAATTACCAACATAGGAACATGTGTCATACATCAAAATGAAGGTGTTCCTCTGTGGATCACATCCCTACTTCTCCACATAGGTGAGTTAAAAAGTAATGCCATTTTGTTTAGGACAGGTATAATTACCAACATAGGAACATGTGTCATACATCAAAATGAAGGTGGTCTTCTGTGGATCACATCCCTACTTCACCACATAGTCACCGTTCCTCTCAATAGCAATATTCCATCTTCGAATGAGAGCATGTATCCATGCCCCGTAAAATTTCACTTTCTCGTCACTGGAATAATGTTTACCTCTCTTCAGACCCATGAAAGTGGGTTTGGGAGGCAAACATTATTGCCCAGTCTGCTCTCCTATTTGCCAATAGCTGGAGAGAGAGAGTGAGAGTAGTTGGATGCATACCTTTACCAAGGGTATTCACGCTATGTGAAATGCAAACAGCCTAGTCCAGCATTTGAAGTCGGATCGACGATTCTACTTCCTACGACCGTTACAACACGTGCCTCTAACTATTTAGACCATGCAAACAGACTCTTTTAGGATTTGAACTCAGATAGCCAAATCAACTTCCTGTAACAATCACCGTTAAGCAGTGAACGCCTCCTCAGGAGAATATAGTATAATTCACTATTGAATAATAATCAAAATGAAATAGTAGATCCATTATAATGCAATCTTTATGAAATTAATAATACTAGCAAAAGAAAACGCCCTCCGGAAGTCGTAAAAATTAATTTTTCAAAGACATTGCCTGAGAGGGTGGGAGTTAAAAATTCAATGTTAGAGGGTTTGTATCATAAGTAAGCAAAATCCTCATATTTATTAAAGGGGTAAAAAAACAAAACAATTTGAAATGAAAACTGAGCCCCGTCCTTCTCAAATAAAATGTTGCATGCATGTAATAATCAAACAATTATTTTGAATATTTTCCACATCAATTTGACACAAAATCGTAGGTATTTATTTATTTGTAAACTTTTTAGTTAATTTCTTGTTACTGTAAAAAATGTAAAAAAAAGGAACGAGAGTAAAAAATAATTTTTAAAATTGCTTACTCAAATTTGGGTGTATATAGCATAAAAATATTGTGACGTAAGCTGCGAAGTAAGCTGTGACGTAGAGCTATGTCATAGTTTTTGTTACAGACAGAAATACAGACAATCTCCATTATTAATAGATAACTGTCTTTCATTGGATACAACATATAAAAAAATCCCAAGATTTTCAAAACAGTTTGAAACTTTCTGGATACACCAAGTATATAACAAAATCAGGAATTGGGAGACACGCATAGGTTATGTGTCTTCTGAATCATAATCAAAATAGAATAATAAAGTTACGGGCACCCATAATAATGCAATTTTTATAATACAGAAAAATGTAGGTCAAATCCTGCCTTTCATTGGATACAGCATATATAAAAGAACGATTCCCAAGATATTCAAAACAGTTTGAAACTTTCTGGACACACTAAATATATAACAACAACAAAAAAAAAAAACAATATTAAGAATCAGGAATTACAAGACACACATCAGCTGTGTGTCTTCGGGCGACTAAGAGAAACCTTTTCGATCGGGGTCAAGTGTCTAGCGAAAATAATTCGGTTACTGATTTACGTTTGTACGATATAAATAATCGAAAGAATGAAATATTCGAGCAAAATATTCGTACAATGGGTCCATTAACAACTAAATCGATTGAATAAGAAAAGGAGTTCTTGATTCAACATTTTCTATTCAATAAAAGATAATCGATCTATTCAAATAACAAATCTCCTTATTTGCTTATCAATATGATTTCAAATGTACATGGATGGATATATATATATATATATATATATATATATATATATATATATCCGTCCATGTACTGGAAATGGACCATAATCGGTGAATGCCCGGTCTTTAAGCCTTATTCTTTACAAATATATATATATATATATATATATATATATACATATATATATATATATATATATACATATATATATATATATATATATATATATATATATATATATATATATATATATATATATACATATATATATATATACATATATATATACATATATATATATATATATATACATATATATATATATATACATATATATATATATATATATATATATATATATATATATATATATATATATATATATACGGGGACATGTTTTTTTATTTATCTATACTAATAAGCTAAAGATTGATGTGCACATCTCAACATGAATTTCTTCTGATTGTCTTATTTATTAATACAATTCTCATGCTGATATTATCAGTCGCTAGCAGTTAGGAGCTATCATTCTTGCCACATATCACTGGTCATAAAATCGTGGCTCAGCAAAACCTACACATGCATACATAAATAAGTAAAAGTAAAGTTGGCAAAGTGGTCCATATCAGCTGGAAAGTGTGGGAGTCTATCCCCTTTTCGCTAGTGGTTGACCAGGGAGATTATTTTCCTGAGGTTGAGCGCCACACCTACCGTCATCTCCTCACATCACGGCACTGATCACATTACCCAATCTTTGCAACAACTGAGCTGATTTGGCGGGGATTAGGACCGAACCAGAGACCTTGTGTTTCCTAGGGGGATGCCCTACCGACTGAGCTATAATGACCGGCCCAAACATACATCCATACATATATATATATATACATATATACATACTATTTATGTGTTTATGTGCGTGTCTATAACATCTTATTATAATGGAGATTGTGTGTTTGTCTGTCTGTAACCGAAACTATATTACTATCCAAATCATAATTCCCTTCGTTATTTGCATCACATTCTCCATGATTTTATTTATATTTAAACCTCAATTATTAATAAAATTGCTTCACCTTTTTAGTAGTGCTGTCCATATCTACATACAAATAACAAGCAATTGTATTTATATATACAAAAAATAGCGGTTTACAGTGTGATTGGGAAGGCTAATTTGCATATTGATATTAAAAACGGGATTTTATTAAATATGTGCTTAGTATTATTGATTTCTAATTGTTTGGTTTTATTTTAATGAATATAAGCAAAAATCTCTTCAATGAATCTTAAATGAAATCCATTAACAAGAAAAAATAACTGTCATTTTATTCTTTATTTCCTAATTTAACTAAATAGTTAAATAAGTAAAATTCAGCAATGAAAGACGGGAGTGATGGAAGAGTAAGTTTCATTTCTATTTTTCTATTATACCCCCACTCTGTTACATATCTTTTTATCTGCCTTCTTATTAGACTTTCTAATTTAATACGATATTTCATTACATTAAAACTTAAATACTTGCACCCGGAGGGTGCATATATTTGCTAGTGAATGTAAAGTAGCAAGATCTTTTATAATTCTGCAGATATTACACCATATTAATATCTAATTCCGTGAATGTACACCCGGCTTGCAAGGCAGGTGTATCCCTGCACACATCCATTCCTGGCTTCCGCCGTGAAGTCCAACAGCGACGCCGGTGGTGAGGAGGGGGGGGTCATCCAAATCTATCCATTATTCCCCGCGAACAAAGGGGCCATTGTAGAGAAAGCACTACAAACCTCATCACATAATTCTTAAAGGCGAATCTGAAAACTTCATTATTTTCCAGTCTGCAACACCGGACCTCTCGAATGCCGAACAGAAATCTATTTATGGTAAGGTGGACGTTTTTCTTCTTCTTTTTCTTTTTCTTCTTTGTCTCCTTCTTCGTCTTCTTCTTTTCTCACTTTCATTCTTCTTCTTTTCTGACTTTTATTTTTCTTCTTCTTTTCTCGCTTTCATTCTTCTTCTTCTTTCTTTCTTCATTCTTCTTCTTCTTCTTCTTCTCTCGCCTTTCTTCTTCTTCTTCTTAATTGCCTTCTTCTTCTTCTTCTTCTTCTTCTTCTTCTTCTTCTTCTTCTCAATTATCCTTCTTCTTCTTCTTCTTCTTTTCTCAATTGTCTTTCTCTTTTTCTCTTCTTCTTCTTCTTCTTCTTCTTCTTCTTCGTCTCAATTGTCCTTCTTCTTCTTCTCAATTGCCTTTCTTTTCTTCTTCTTCTTCTTCTTCTTTCTTCTTCTTCTTCTTCTTCTTCTTCTTCTTCTTCTTCTTCTCAATTGCCTTTCTTCCTTCTTCTTCTTCTTCTTCTTCTTCTTCTTCTTCTTCTTCTTCTTCTTCTCTTCTTTCTCTTCTTCTTCTTCTTCTTCTCCTCATTGCCTTTTCCTTCTTCTTCTTCTTCTTCTTCTTCTCAATTGTCTTTCTTCTTCTTCTTCTTCTTCTTCTTCTTTTCTTCTTCTTTCTTCTGCTACATCCTTTACTCATTCTTCATCTTCTCCTCCCTTTCTCCTCCCCTTCCTCCTCTTTGTATTCCCGTTCTTCTTTGCTATCCATTATTTATGACAGTCTTTGGTCATCTTTCATAATTTACATTTTACCGCAACCAGACGTGATCTTCCCGGTTGCAATAGCCTATAGGCCGACGCTGGAGTCTGTAGCGACGCATCGTCTTCCCTTTTGTCGAAGAGAATTTCAAAATTCCAAACTGAGGACAATGGTAAAATCGCAATTCAGAAGTAATAGAATGTTGATTGTGCAGTGCCCCCTGGTGTTAAAATAATCACCTGGCCTTCCAGGAACTTCCTGTTCTTTTATTCATTTCTTTTAATGCAGTCTATGTTATTTGATCTAAATAAATGAATGAAGCCTAAAGTATGGCCACATAAATCGTAACAGAGTAAATATGTTTAAAAAAAGAGTTTTAAAAGATTGAGTACCCATCAAAAATGAATAAAACAAACCAACTTTGGCATAAAATAAGTAAAGTCGATGGGGCGGCCAGTCAGGGAGGGAGTCTATCCCGTTTTGAACAGCGCTAGACCAAGGAGATAGTATTAGCATCTGAGGTGGAGCGCCACACCTACCATCAGCTCCTTACTTTACCACACAGATCCCTGTGCTACTCATACGCTGAGTTGGCGAGGACCGTTATCGAATCGGTATTTTTCAATACCTCTTTGATTTTCCATCTTATCGAATTCCTTGCTTGAAACCTAAAGGATGGCCACAAAAACCGTAACAATGCAGTCCATGAGATTCAACATGATGATTATGATGATACCACACTCAGAAATTGATTTTAATTCTGTCAAATAAGATATTAGTCATACTAGTACAAAATAAAAAAACACCCTCCGGGCGATGTAAAAATAGATTTTTGAATCATATTCCCTGAGGGGTGGGAGTAAAAAATTCAATGTCAGCGAGTTTGTACCCTAAGTAAGTAAAATCATCAAATTCATTAAAGGATTAAAAAATAAAACAATTTGAAATGTAAACTTTAAATATGTATTAAAATAAAACAAACTATATATAGATATATAATACCAGTCATGTATTTATTAAAACTTGTTTCAAAAAACAATGAGGACTGTCTAATGTTGCATGTTCAAATTTTGAGTGTATTTTTTCTATGTTATGACGATTTTGGGTAATGTGACGTAAGCAGTGACGTAATTTTTGTTACAGAGAAAAACCGGAAGCGAATCTCCATTATTAATAAATTTAATTACAGAACAAAACATATTAATTTCAAAATTACCTTTCTCTCCTTTTTTCCCATTTATGTCTAATCCTAAACAATAAGGATATAATTCAGAAGTGTGCCAAATTATTCTTTACTAAGGATCGAGCTCTGATTAACACGAAGGATCTCCACTGGACAAGCGCTCTTGCTTGAAGCCTAAAGGATGGCCACAAAAATCGTAACAGAGTTTTAATAAATGTGTTTAAAAAAATTGAGTACCCGTCAAGAATGAATAAAAAAAAACATATTCGGCCTGTGCGTAGGGATTATGGTACTCGCCTGTCAGCTTGACAGTCCGGTTTCGAACCACGCACAGGGCGGTCTTCCTATCTATAGCTCTGCTGATGAGGCCTAATAGGCGGAAATGTACATACAGAGATTGATTTTTCTCGATTTGTTGAGCCTTACATTTAAATAGGCATTCCCGCCTAATTAATTAATTATTAATTGGTTAATTTTCGAAATTAGGTACGACTTCAATTAAGCACATATTCTCCCAAAAATTGTCGGCAAAAAAGCCATATCCAAACACATTGTGTTTACATACTTACCATATCAACGTGTAATAAAAGTCACTACAAGAGGAATATTAACCTACTCTATACAAATCGTAAAATCTAAGAAGTCCGTTTGGTGTAGGGGTTATGGTACTCGCCTGTCAGCTTGACAGTCCATATATATATATATATATATATATATATATATATATAATGAAAATGGAAGTGAATTCGACGGTATGCTGAAAAGAGAAATAAAGGAAAGAAAGTATTGAATGGATAAATTCGGATATTTTAATTAATTTAACTTACACGTGTTTCGGTCAGGAGTTTATCCATGTGTACATTATTTTCTCTATTATTATTTTTAGATAAAAAAATGAAATGAAATAATGATAATAGAAAAAATGTAGAAATGTTCCGCACACAAAGAAATATCGACCTTCCTAAAAAAATAAGGATTTACACTGAGGAAGGTCGATATTTCTTTGTGTGCGGAACATTTCTACATTTTTTCTATTATTATTATTATTATTATTGTTATTATTATTATTATTATTATTATTATTATTATTATTATTTTATTTCATTTTGTTATTTAAAAATAGTAATAGAGAGAATAATGTACACATGCATAAACTCCTGACTGAAACACGTGTAAATTAAATTAATTAAAATATCCTATTTTATCCATTCAATACTTTCTTTACTTTATTTCTCTTTTCCACACACACACACACACACACACACATATATATATATATATATATATATATGTGTGTGTGTGTGTGTGTGTGTGTGTGTGTGTTGGCACTATCGAGTTCCTTATAAATGGTTTCCAAAAAAGTATTCGTTTTACCTTAAATACACGTATTATATTTTCTTTTAGTTGAAATATTGTCCTTCTTTTAGTGCAGTTCCTCAGATCTTCTGGGAAATCAGCAGGATAATTCTTTTTTTTAAATTCCATAATATTTTTCGATGCCAAATTCGTTTCAGGGCAGGAACAAATTTTCTTTTTGTAAACATTTTTAACCACCATATTATTTTTGGGTGAAGGGCTAACTATTTTCATGCAGAAAGAATTTATTGGTAAATCTCATAATTCGAAATGTTCCATCCAATCTACACCCGATAGATTCAGTTTCTCTTTCTGCTGTAGGTGACTCACCTATGACACGAACATGGACTCACCCAAAAGGTATATATTTAACAGAGTAAAGCTACTCAGGGGTGAAGTACCAGATACTCTTCTTCGTGTAAGCTGTAACAAGGAAAAAAAACTTTGGCTCCTTTTATTTTATTTTATTTATTTATTTTTTTTTTTTGGCGAACAAAACTTCTAATAAACTTTTTTGTAATTCCAACTCTAATTGCAGCTATTATTGTTGCTGTTGAAAATCCAAAAAAGACAGTACTTCCAGGCCGTTGTCGTACCAGTGCTGCTGTATGGCTGCTCCAGCTGGACCCTAACCAAACGACTAGAGAATAAACTAGATGTGAGCTGCACAAGAATGCTGCGGGTGACCCTGAAGAAGACGTGGAAACAGCACCCCACGAGAAAGCAGCTTACGGCCACCTGCCACATATCACCCAAACCATCCGAGTAAGACGGACAAGACACGCGGGACACTGCTAGAGAAGCAAGGACGAACTCATAAGCGACGTCCTCCTGTGGAAGCCAGCAGATGGGCACGCGTGTGTGAGCCGACCAGCAAAGACGTACACTGATCAGCTCTGCGCGGATACAGGATGCTGCACAGAGGACCTCCCGAAAATGATGAGTGATAGGGACGGATGGAGAGAGATTGTCATGGATATCCGTGCCAACAGCGCGACATGAGGATGATATATATATATATATATATATATATATATATATATATATATATATTATACTAGAAGCAAGAATTGTGTAAGACATTATTAAGTCTTGTTAAAACCTTAAAACCTGATCACCATTTAAATCGTTTAGTTCAAAGAATATAATTGGTAAATCTTAGTCTCTATCTTTCGAAAATATCTAAGTCCAAGTCTGTATCGAAATGGAATTTAGTTATTATCCGACTCCAGCTGTACACCCGAGTCTGTATGTCTCGTAAACACATAAGTCCAAGTCTTTATTGAGTAAGTATTCAGGTATTCTCTTGGTTTCCTCGGCGTGATCCAAAAGAGAGTTCTTCCGCTCAGAAAGTTCAACTTAGCAATTGATTTGAGGACAGTTACCAACGATCTTAAAAGCTTTCGTTACTCGACTCTAATAGGCCTTCTGTTTTGTTTTACCGGAAATGGCTGAAAGTGTTGGAGAAGTTCATAATGAGGGTGACTTTTAGCAATTGATTTGAGGAGAGTTACAAACCATCTTAAAAGCTTTCGTTCCTCGACTCTCATTGGCCTTCTCTTTTTTTACCGGAAATGGCTGAAAGTGTTGGAGAAGTTCATAAAGAGGATGACGATTTTATATATTTCTTATAATCTAGATAATCACAAGTCTTCATTTGAGACTTTTGTTTGGAATCCTTGACTGTACAGGACTTTTTCTGGGAATTCAAAAACTTCATGGCAATGTAATACTGGCGTCCAAAAAACCTTTAGAGGGATGTTGTGCAAAAACTCATCTTCAGGTCGCGCTGACAGCACGGATACCTACGATACACTCGCACCAACAGCCCCTATCAATGTTTTCTCTTCAGATCCTCTTAGGTTGGTTGGTTTGATTTTACGGCATGTCAACCCTTGTTGAATTATTCTATACCGAAGATATTTTGTTCTATTCATTCTTGTTGGGTATTCAATTCTTTTAAATTCAATTTTTTAAACACGTTTTAAATACTCAACTTTTTTATCGATTTCGTCCATATATGGACTCTAATAGTTACCCTTCCAGGTCACGTGGGGCTTGTTTAATGGGGGTAAAGGGATACACCCCATTCCCCAGACCCTATACCGCTAGGATTCCTCAGATACCGCCTTCTAGCACATATATGATTAAAAACGTGGGAAGCGCGTGGTGTAATGGTTAAAGTCATTGGAAAATGACTTCGTCGCCCCGAGTTCAAATCCTGGATGTGGTAATTGCATTTCACTTAGCCGCTAATACCCTTGGGAAAGGTATGAATCCTACTCTCGCTCCAGCTATGATAAATAGTAAGGCAGATTGTGCTCTTTAACCTTGGTTAGGCAACCGGTCATAGGAAAGGAAAACTCTGAATTCAAACCTCCGCTTAAGAAAATTGACCTCGGTCACATCTGCTCGTGCAGAGGGGTTGGTAAATATATATATGATAAAACGTGTTGGGGGTTGCTTTGAGAGCAATAGGGTTGGAACAATCATACAGATGCTAGGGCTTGACGTGACCAGCCGATTAATCAAAGGGGGTCTCTCCGACCACCCTTCTAGGGTCAGTAAGGACAAAAGCGGAGGGTTGCTTCTCATGGAATGCTCGGCCACCTGGATTCTGTCATTAAGCATCACGGGTCGCCCCCCCACATACAACAGGTAGCCCCATTATGGAGATTTTACCCCTCTGCAGAGGTGCAGTCGGTGGATTCTACAGTTCAGGCCAACGGGGTGGCATCACCTTTGGAAAGAACGTACATAAGAATCAATTGCACTAATTAGAGAGAGAAAGAGAAACAGACAGACAGACAGACACAGAGACACAGAGACAGACAGAGAGAGACAGACAGACAGACAGACAGAGCGAGAGAGAGCGAGAGAGAGGGAGAGAAAGAGAGAGAGAGAGAAGAGAGTCCAAGTGTAGAGACACACATGGGAAGCATATCTCTGTCTCTGTCTCTGTCTGTCTGTCTGTCTGTCTCTCTCTGATTAGTGCAATTAATTCTTATGTATGTTCTTTCCAAAGCGGATGCCACCCCGACTGCACCTCTGCAGAAGGGTAAAGTCTCCACAAACAATGGGGATACCTGTTGGATGTGGGTGGCGACCAGTGATGCTTAAGGACGGAATCCAGATGGCTGAGCATTCCATGACAAGCAAATGTGTAGAGACACACATGTGAAGCATAAGCAACAAATCCATATCTAAATACAATTCGATATATATATATATATATATATATACCAAACCCCTCCGCACGAGCAGGATGCGACACAAGATCATTTTCTTAAGCGAAGTCAACAAGTTTGAATTCAGAGTTTTCTTCTCCTAGACCGGTTGGCCTAACCAAGGTTAAAGAGCCCAGTCTGCCCTACTATTTACCCATAGCTGGAGGGAGAGTAGGATTCTTACCTTTCCCAAGGGTATTAGCACTAAGTGAAAATAATTGCCACGTCTAGATTTGAACTTCGGGTCGACGAGTCCATTCCCATGACTTTAACCATTACACCACGCAATTCGATTATATATGATAGAAATATTCTCTATGTCAGCAAACATTTGGCTACAAACGAGCAGCGTGTTCTAAAAGAAATAAAATATTGATTTAATGTGAGAATCTATGTAAGAAAAGGAAAATGTAATGTTATATATATATATATATATATATATATATATATATATATATATATATATATATATATATATATATATATATATATATATATATATATATATATATATATTGGCAAAACTGAATCAAATATATATATATATATATATATATATATATATATGTATATATATATATATATATATATGTATATATATATATATATATATATATATATATATATATATATATATATATATGATATATATATATATATATTATATATATATATATATATATATATATTGTGATATATATAATATATATATATATATATATATATATATATATATATATATATATATTATAGTATATATATATATTTATAATATATAATATAATATATATATTTATATATATAAATGTATATATATATTATTGCTTTGATTCAGTTTAGCATTGTATTGTCAATCTCTTTTTGCAACTTCAGCAAAAACAAGTAATTTACCGAAATAATTGAATTGAAAAGAAAAAAATATATGTACATTTATTTATCAATTCAAAGGGTTTTGTTAATGTGTCCATTAAATAAAACACATTGATGTATTTTTCAATTATTTTTTTCAATCGGGCTATTCTTTTATCTTGCTGAAGAGTGTGTTAGAATTTGAAATATTAAAGATTTAAAGAAAAAACTTATAAAAGTGCAGGTGCTTTCTTTAACCTGATCTTCACATATTCATTAGCTCTGATTCTGAAGTATTCTCACCTGATTAACGTGATACAATCCTCATAGGGGGATTAAATATTGACGTAGCAAAAATAGGATTAATATATATCCACTCTAGCTTAACTTTTATATATATATATATATATAAGTTAACTTTTATATATATTATATATATATATATATGTTAAGGTAGCGTGGAAATGGACTCCAAACCTAGTTACAGACAGTTTTACACCTACGTGATGATCAGGCTGAATAGGGAAATTAATTTAGTGGTCTGTTCAAATACCCTGAAGTTTGGTCTTTTAATTAGGTGGGACGGGAGTAGACTGCGAAGAGTTATGTGTAGCACGAAGTTTACCAGTATACAGTTGTTTATTTAAGCAGAGTTTTCTGTTATCGGCTTTCTTATCTACTGGTGGTGGTGGTGGATTTGTTTGGTAGTTGCTATATGTTGCATGAAGTATACCGGGGTATACCTTTATTTATTTACTTATGCAGGCTGTTTGTTACGGTCACACTTAGTGGTAGTCAAGGGTTGTAGAGGAACGGAACATATTAAAGCAAGCAAAAACGTTATTTGGTATGGGATGACTGAATATAAAACCAAATTATTTAAAAAGGGTAACCATCCTGTCGGCTGGGGCATTATAATGCACCGACTGCACCTCTGCAGAGGGTTAAGACTCCCCCAATGGCCACCTGTTGGCCGTGGTGGCGACCCGTGATGCTTAAGGATAAAGCCCAGGTGATGAGCAGTTCATGACCCTACAATACTCCACTTTGGCCCTATCTTGGGCTAGACGGGCGGTCGGAGAGGCCCCCTCCGATCATCGGTTGTCACATCAAGCCTAGCACCTATATGATTTCCCAACCCTATGCCCTCATGGCAAGCCCCAACCCCTTTTTATCATATGGGTGCTAGAAGGCGGTGGCTGCGGGTCTACATGTCCTGGGAATGACGTTAATCTCTATCTGATGTTGAAGGTTCCAGTTTTGGAGTTTGGGAATGTTGAGCACCCCTTCATCACCATTGCTCCTGGTCCACTCTGACCCGGAGTGGTTAGTACCTGTTAGCGTCCCATCTATGGGTTAAATAGAAAAATGTATTTATAAAAGAAATTGTTTATCCATTAGGAATTGATTTATTTCAAAACTTTATCGCATTAAATGACCACTGAGGTTTGATATGCCGTAAAAACAAAAACAAAACAAAACAAAATTAAAAATGGTAAAAAATAACGCTTATCTCTCTCTTCATATCGTAATAAATGTCCTTTTCTACTTATTAAAAAAATAGTACTTTAAAAGAACTTATTTCAAAACTTCATCGAATAAAATGACCACTCTGATTATATCAGATAAAACATAACAGGGCACAAACTTACTCACACAACTCATACCAATTTAGGCAGGCACAGACTAGACTTCTGAAAAGCACGGACAACTCATAGTTACCAAACCCCAACGATTAGGCAATCAACCAAAGCGGAGTACTAAACAAGTTTGCAATCAAAGTTTCCCTTCTCCTAGACGTCTGCCTAACAAGGAAAGCCAGCTACCAACTATTTAATCCATAGCTGGGAGAGTAGATAAACAAACTTTCCAAGGGTATGACGCTAAGTGAATGCATTACAAAAACAAACTCCAAATAGAGATTAACTCGGGCGCACGAGCCATATTTTCTTAACATTTTCCCCCATGACTTAACCATACCCACGCTATCCTTTGGAATAATAGGTGATAGGCTAGACATGACAAACACGATGATACGGAATGGGCTCCCTACCCGTTCGCCTAATAAGTGAGTTATGATGCATATGATTGGTAATATACTGTCTGACAAATACATTGTTTTACATGAGCGAAGAGGAAAAGATTGAAATCGACTACTTTCACCCAAGTTATCGACTATGATAAAACAACAGAACAACACTCTCTAAGTGCGTGATTACTCTTAGAAACGGTAACCATATAAGCAAGGCGATTCAACGCTATCCACCTGATAGACCTGAAATAGATGGCACACTAGTCGTAAACCGCCACAAAAAAACTACATCAATCCAAATAAAATCTGTCCGTATAACTGACTGCTGCGCGAGAGACTAAGCAAGAACACAGATAGACAAAGAAGAGAGAGAAGAGAGAGAGAGAGAGAGAGAAGCAGGGGGTCACGAGATACGTAGCTGCCAAGCCACGACATGATAATTGTAACTGCTGAGTTGAATGCTTCATAACGAACAAAGATTAAGATTATCGTTGTCGAAATTCTTTAACATTCACGATAATAAAAAAAGTAAAAGTAAAGTCGTCAGGGGGGGGGCCTAAAATCGGTATCAGCCATACCAGCAAGGGAGTCTATCCCTATTTCAATAGCGCATAGACAAGGAGATTGTTTTTGGACGTCTGAAGGTGAACGCACAACCTACATCAGCTCCTACTTTACCCACAGATCCCTGTGCTACACAATTAGACTGAGTTGCGAGGACGTATCGAACAACTAGAACCTAATGTGGTCTCTAGCGAAACCTCTACCGACTGAAGCTAACCCAGCAACAATTCATCCATATACTCTGTGTAATAATAATAGTTTACTCTATATCATATATATAATCAGATCGTAAGTATCCGCTGGGACCCGAGGTTTGGTTCATACGGCCTCGCCAATCAGCGTATGAAGTACATATGAGATATTACGTAAATGAGAACTGATGGTGGGTGGACGCTCGACCTCGAACTCCCAAAAAATAATTTGTTTAGAAAAAGGGAACTGGCTGAATACCGAATTTGTCCACCAAACCCCGAGACTTTACAAAAACACAAACACCACACACACACACAACACACACCATATGTTATATAAAAATATTAACTGACACGTTTTTTGGAACGCTTGAGAAAAAAAATATTTCTGAAATACACCAACACACACATCCATATATATATATATAATAAAAGTCGTCGTCTTTCGGGATGGCTACAATGTGGTATCAGCCAAGCAGACGAGGAGATCTATCCCTTTCAATAGCGGACGACCAAAGGCATTTGTTTTAGCTCTGGTGGAGCGCACACCCTACCATCAGCTCCTACATTATACCGCAAACAGATCTGTGCTATCATACCTGAGCTTGGGGAGAGCAGTATCGAATAGGAACCTTGTGGTTTCTAGCGAATTGTCACCGACTAAAGTAGCTAACCTGCGCATTATATATTATTACGAGAGGACTGCGACACAGGTCAATTATCTTTACGAGTCATTAAAAAGTTACAGGTTTGAATTAAAGTTTCCATTTCACATAGACTGGTACTAGCCAAATATATAATATATATAACCAATATCTCTGATGTATTGAAATGAGAACCTTGAATGATTAAGTATTATCTGCGTTATTCGGCACTATTGTCCTCATCTTACAAATTGTTAACCAATGTACATATCGGAAAAAGAAACGTTGAAATAAGAAAAAAAAATAAAAATAGAGAGAAAACTAGATACTATATAAAAATAAAAAAAAAAAAAACCTATATAATACTATTTATTAATAAATAAATCGCTAGTATTTTTACTAGATACAGCTTGACCACGAAACGTGTAAAAGTGTAAGAGATAATGATCTTGTCCCAGATAACGCTGCAACATTATTCTAAACAGGATATTTTGAATTGTTTTTCTCCCTTTAATTACTCTAACACGGTAACCCCAACCAATGACTGGTCCAAAGAGGGGGTCAATCTGTTCCATATTTATTTTTACATTAAAGTGCAAAATAAATTGTGATCGAAAGCTCGGCTCGACATTCCATTTATCCAACCACCTCCGAACCCACACGCAACACGACCACCACACAACACACACACCACACACACATCGTCATATAGTATATAATCATATATATATATATATATATAATATAATAAAAACTGTTGTTATGGGTCCAAATGGGAAAATTAGATATTCTATAAAAAAGAAGGTTGCAAAAACGATTATTTTTTTTTTTAAAATTATTAATACTTAATATGCGACACGTGTTTCAGATCTGTTACTTCTTCAGGATTGAATAACTATATTTTAATACATAATAATAAATATTATATACTCAGGTAATATATTATATATATATATAATAATATATATTATATAATATAATAAAGTATAATATATAATATAATATATATATATTATATATAATATATAGAGAGAGAGAGGAGAGAGAGAGAGAAAGAGAGATAGAGATAGATTAAATATATAGATACCTTAGAGAGAGAGAGAGAGAGAAGAGAGAGAGAGGAAGAGAGAGAGAGAGAGAGAGAGAGAGAGAGAATTGGACGAGAGAAAGAGATAGGCACAGACAGAATACTAAATATATAATTTGTACGTCATATTTCTAGCATCGATATATACTAGCATAAGATATGCGCCCTCGCTGCTCAAAATATTCAAGTTTCATCGTTACAAAATATACAATAACATATTGAATATTATCAGATTAGAACGTCTAACGAAACTAAATAAGAAGCTTCTAAAACATGATACAATTTTTAAATTTATCTTAATAGATTTAATATATAACGTATACATTGGAATGCTTTAATATCGTTTGAAGAATAAAACATTAACATATTACAATCAATAAAAATCAGATAATTATTCATTAAATCCCGTTTAAGTTACAACCAGCATCAATCACGCCGCACGTAGTATTTCCTCGTACCCTCACTTGTTCTAGGTTAGAACACAAGCTATTAACGTGGGCTCCAACCTACAAGCCGAGCTCAATTGGTGCGGGGTTTAAAAAATTGCGTCATCCCCTTCGGCGTCCCTCAGGAGGGGGGGGCTCCTCATAGCACTGGCAATAACCAGCCTGCCCTTTAAATGAGGGGGCATGTGTTTGCCTGGGGGATGCACCCTGGGATCGAAGCTCGTGAGTTTACCCGAGAGGGTAGACCGACCCGTAGGGTCTCTCCCGACCGTTACTATGTAAAACTCTAATTCTTAGATTCCATATAATTGTGTATACATATTAAAAGAATTAGATAAGGAATACTGATACCTATATGCTAAATGAATATTATTAAATGAAAAATCTTACTTGGGAATAATAGAATAGAATATAATTATTTGTATAGAATTTCAAGCTCATGACCGATTTATAGCCTAAGGAATTGAAATGTGCATTCCAACCAAAACAAAGACAGGTGTCTAGGGGTCTGACATTCAGCACTAATTGAGATACCTGCTACGACCTAGCTCAAATTGATCAGTTTGGAAAAATAGTACTAAAAATCTGTTCTAGATATGAATACGTGAAACTTGTAACTATTATTATTATTATTATTTATATTATTTATTATTATTATTATTATTATTTTTGTACTCCTTTTTGATTTTCACATAAGTGTTAGCTGATGGTCTTTTCACTGCGAGTCTGAGTGACAGCAAGTCTCCTCAAAGTCTCCAGGACTCTTCTGAGTATTCGGCAGAATGTTTGCAGCTCAGTGCAGTGTTCTGACTGGTTTTCAATAACTTCTCTGATTTTCCAAACTTTTCCAAACCTTTTCTCAATCCTTTTGGACTGTTCCAAGTGAGACCAACTACAATTGGTATCACTTCACTTTCATATTCTACTTTTCAGTTCTAATAGGCAAGGTCCAGATATTTGTCTATTTTTTCATTTACTTAATGCTTCACCCTGTGAATCGCCTGGCACTTTTGCAAAATCACCAGTTGACAGTTATTTCTTTTTGTTTATATCACACTAGGTCTTATTATTCGAGTAATTATTATATTATTATTATTATTATTTGTTGTTGTTGTTGTTGTTTGTTGTATGCCAATCTGATTGTTTAAGAGAGTTACTGAAGCTACAACTGTTTACTGGGCACTATTGCTTTAGGAAGATACTTGAAGATATATTTTCTTGCAAATTATTGTGTTAGATTGGCCATACTTGAAACCAATAAACTTGTATGACAAAACCAGGGAATATTAATCGTATTACACACATTGTAGAAGTTTTAAAACGCATTTATAACGTGGACTTTTTTTAGGCAAGCTTAGCGCAGCTAGACTTTAATTTTAGGCGCCGTAATGAACTACGATGGTAAAAATTAAGATTAAATCTAATTATCAATAATACTTTAAGATATACACAAATAACTACGGGATTGTGACATCGGTGGTGAAGTAGTTAACGGTTTCACAGACAACCCACATAAACTTTATTATAATACAGCAAATTAATTTTAAAGTCTTGTTATTCTTATATATGCGTTTACTTTCATTAATTTGTTTTTAATAATATAATAAGAAGAAAAGGTCGCGGGTCGGCCCTATAGGTCGGTATCAGCCAGCAACGAGGGAGTCTATCCCCTTTTCACTAGCGGCTCAGACCAGAGGGAGATTATTTTAGCGTCTGAGGTGGAGCGCGCACACTAAACATCAGTTCCTTACTTTACCTGCACAGATCCCTGTGCTATCATAACTGGAGTTGGCGAGGGCAGGTATATCGAACTAGGAACCTTTGGTTTCTAGCGAACGCTCTACCGACTGAGCTACCCGGCCTGAAATATAATAATCATAATAATTCTTTGATGACTTTGAGAATACAGACGGGTCACTCTAATCTCGGCTAAGGAGACCAGGACTAGAATAATCCATTTAATTAAGAAGAAACTTGGTCATCTCGTGGATTTGCCGCGTCTCAAGTGGAATCACAGAGCTCGAGGTAAAAGAAAGGCCGAAAAGATAAACATACGTGGAACCTTGCCAGACCTGAAAATGCTGTGGAACATGAAGAACAAGGCTTGGTAACTAATTGTAATTGCGGCCCTTGAAACTAGAGTCAAGGAAGAATTAGAATCCGAAGCAATAATCGGACCAACCCAAGAAATACCATGGTTAAGTCAGCATATACTCAGCAAGAGCGCCTGGAGACCTGAGAAAGACTTGCTTCACTCGCCTCCTGTGAACCACCTGCTTTAGCGGCTGTGAAAAATTCTTCATGCAGAGAATAATGAATAAGAGATAATGGTACATATAATATAATTTCTATTCTTATTTTAAGGGGCTTAATTTTTGAGATGATAGCAGATCTAATAAGAGTTTTTTGGTAAAAGGTAGCTACAGTCGGTAGAGCGTTCGTGCTAGAAAAACACAAGGTTCCTAGTTCGATACCTCCTCTCTGCCACACATTCAGCGGTAATGATAGCGACAGGGATACTGTGCGGTAAAGTGAGGGCTGATAGGTAGGTTGTGGATGTCCAACATCAAACGACCAAAAACAACTCTTGTCACTAGCGGCTAGTGAAAGGACTACGACCCCCTGCTGATAGCGCGAAATAAAAGACTTAAACGACAAACCCCGTCCCACACTTAATCCCACATTAATATATAATAATTGTAAAAGGACAAGACTTCGACAAAAATAGAATAAAAAAAAAAAAATATTTTCTCGATATGAAAAAATGATATATTCAAGAAGCACGTGAAGGCGAGTGCCGCCTGCTTTAACGGCCCGTTAACACCAATAACCGTTTTGCATATTAGAATTACCCTCTCGCATATATAGAGAATAATTCATTTCAAAAACTGAATCTACTTGAATAAAACCTAATTAAATCAAGAATAATAAATTCGGAATCGAAAATTCTATGTCAATCAATTCGAACATAATGTATCATAAACTCAAACATGCGAATTTTATCTCATATTTCGATATTTGCGTCTATCTATAATCATAATATTTGGACTGTTGGCTTCGTTTTATTAATTAAAAATACCTAACACAGAGCCCCGAGGTTATAGCGCCTGAATGTTTGTGTTTAATACACAATAAAGATGAGGACAACCAGTCCGAAATATATAATAATTCATATCAAAAGCTCATTTATAAATACATGATAAAAATATTTAAAAACAAAAAGCATGTAGTCATCCGAAATAGGTAATTGGACACGTTATTAATCGATAGAAAAGCGCGAATATTAACCAGAAAGCTTAGTTAAGCACCGTAAACTATATGGAAGAATATCGAAAGATTGTGTAAGGCGCCTTACTATCTAAAAGTCGCATTAGAAATCATTGCTTTTAACTGCTTCCAGCACCGACGTTTAACACCGGGGAAAATGTGCTGCAACTATTCTACACGTGGTAAAGCTGAACGTTTTTACAACAGTTAACCTGGTACAGGACATGACAATCGATGGCCTTAGCTAGAAGAGAAAGAAGAAGGAGGGAGGAAGGAAAAGGCAACAAACAACTCGAAAAAAGTGAGACAAAAAACAAAGCGTTGCTGGGTGACAAAGACAGTGAGATGATGATTATTATAAGAAAAAAACTGGTGTACTAGACCCCTTTGTTTTCCCAATTTTGTCTATAGACAGCATGGATTTACGGTAAAATCTCATCCTCGCTTGCTTGTCGAGTTGGTGTGTTCTGTTAAATTTCCGACTTGGTCACACATGAGGGTGAGGAACATGCATCATCGGATTTGCACAATATGAGAGCTCATGATCGCTCTCCATACATACCTCTCTCTTTTCTCTCTCGTTCTCTCTCTCTCTCTCTCTCTCTCTCTGTAATCTCAGTCGCCACCCTCTCTCCCTATCCATCGGCTCTTCCTCTCTCTGATACTCTCTCTCTCTCTTTTCCTTCTCTCTACATATATCTCTCTCACTCTATTTTTTTCTCAGCTCGTCTTTCTCTCTCTCTTTCTGTCTCCTCAGTCGCGCGCCCCGTCTCTGTTACTCATTTCTCTCTTCTTCTCTCCTCTCATCTCTCCATCTTTCTGTCTTAAAGTGTGCTCTATCTTCCTATATCGCTGCGCTCTCCCCTCCTCTCTCTCTTACTCTTTCTTCCTCTTCTCTTCTCTCTCAGCTGTTTACTCTCTTCGCCTTGCTCTCACTTATACCTGAGTGTCAAAAATTTGTTTGTCAAAAAAAAAAAATAAGAAAAAAAGAAATGAAGAAAATGAAAAGAATAATAATAATAATAATAATAATGATAATATAATATAATAATATAATAAATATAATAATCAACAACAAAGACAAAAACGGCAAAACAAAAACAAATTCTTTGCGAATGAGAACGTGATTATATTTCTGTACTTTTCATCACAGAAAATATTCATATCTTGTTTTACAAAATTGAAAAAAAACCCAAAAACAAATATATATATATATAATATTTTATATATATATATATGATATATATATATATATATTATATTATGTATCGAATGTTTTAACAAAATCAAATATCTTTAAATTCTCCTTGTTTTGTTTTTTTTTTCTTTTCAAATTTTTTTTTTTTACCCACTGGGTTAAATATCGATGCCAATATCCTTTGGTTGAAAGGGAATTCATCGTGACTCTTTCAGTTCCGGGAAATGGCACAAAGGAACGAAAGAAAGAAAGAAAAAAGAAAAAATCCCAAAATGTAGTTAGAGAGAGAGAGAGAGAGAGAGAGAGAGAGAGAGAGAGAGAGAGAGAGAGAGAGAGAGAGAGAGAAGAGAGAGAGAGAATGGGACGCGTAGATAGTCGCAAAGAACTAAAGAATATCCATGTAATACAAGGTGAGGAATTCCCACACATCATTGCCGTTTCAGTAATCAAGACTTGGACGTCGATAGCCAGCTGCAGCAAACGCAGCGGCAACTAGTTCTGTGACTTCTAGTCGCAGAATAGTAACGGAACCGGAAATGCAGAAGAGTAATACCTGCTACAAGAAACCCGCGCGTTCTTTTCTTTGCTGTAGGCAGTGCCTAGTAGAACATTCGCTTCGATTCCCAAAAACGGTAACGAGAAAGGATTTATCACCCAATAAATTAGAAGGATCAAAGTTAGGTACAGACCATTTATGCTGAAAAGGGTCTTCTTAAAGAAAAGATGTAATATTGGCAAAAAGTATACTGGTAACTCTAAAGAGGCGGTTTTAATTCCTGAAATAAGGTACCAAGCAAGTTATAGGTAAACAATTCGTAATTCTTTGTAATTAACCATTGTGTTCTTTTTTTAAATTAACAAAATTAAATACAACTATTCTACATCAATATTATTCTGATAACTTAATTGCAGTCTTATTAGATATTCATATGGCACTAGTCGAATGAGCTGTCTTTTTTTAAATTAAAAATATTTGTAGTTAGTTATAAAAAACAAACAAAAACAACTAAAAAAAACAAACAAAAACAAAAACAAAATATGTAATTTATATACAAAAGCGAATTCATTAAAGCATCTCGATTCCAAACATGAGGTTAGTTTTTTGTACATATTTCTCACTACAAATACAATTTACGTAAAAGTAGTCCGATCAGATGGGGGGGTTGGGGGTCAAGTTTAAGGTACCGGACTGTTCATGGAGAAAAAGTGGGGCCCCTTAAAAAATAATTGGATACTGTAAAAAGTACCTAAAGGCCTCCTTCAGGACTTCATTACATGAAATGGGTTACCAACGAGTACAATGATATATATATTTTGTAATTTAACCATTGTAGTTTTTTGACAATAAAAATCAATGAAATTTATTCTAATCAATTATTTATTTTGATAACTTCCATGCAGATCTATTAATAGTTCATAATCCACTGTCGAATGAGCGTCTAATCTATATTAAATTATAAAAAAAAACTTGATTAGTTAAGTTTAAAAGTTAAATTAATTGAACAATACATGGGAATGAATTAAAAAAGATTGAAATAGTTTATTATAAATTATGACCAGTAGTTTGAATTCCCGAGTTTTTCTTCTCCTAGTTTGGTTCCTAACTGAAGCCTAAATAGTTCAAAAGTTTTAGATACTTTAAAAAAAAATTGGGAATATTGATAAAACATTACTGCTACCTTAAAAGGCGGGAGGTACCAAGGTTAAGTCCTGAAATGAGGTACAAAACAAGTACCCGGGACTATTTGTATATTTTTTGTAAGTTTTTCAGCATTGCTAGTTCTTTTTTGACAATAACAAAAATAAATAAAATTATTCACACAATCATTATTCTTATATACTACATTATTGCAGTTATAGATATTCATATTGCCATAGTTTACACGAGCTGTCTACCTTAATTAATTAAAAAAAACGACTTGAATTAGTTAAGTTAAAGTTTTAAATGAAAACAATGACATCGGAACATGCATTAAAAAAATTGAAATAGTTTTGTTATTTATAATATTTCTCTCAATATTTTGTGATGAGGGCTTGATTGATTTGTAATTATGCTGCATTATTTGACATTGTCCTCATCTCATTGTTATTTGTAACACGTTCGTCGGCCGGATATTGCCTCCGGCCCTCCGACAAGAATACCTGAAGAAGGCCGGGGGCATATCGGCCAAACGTTGTAGCAAATAACAATGAAGATGGGGACAATAAAGCCGATAATACAGTTTTATTATGAATTTTAAATAATGCTGCGTGCGTTTTTTAAACAGATATGGATAACTAATACGGAAGCAGCTGGAAGGCCACTTGCCCCATTCTCAACAATCCGAGAGCGACGGAGAAGACATGCTGGACCTGCTGTAGAGCAGGACGAACTAATAAGTGAGTTCATGCTTGAGTAGCACATGGGACGTCGGACTACTGGTGCCGCGCAGAGGACTACGGGGCAATAATGATAGGGACGGATGCGAGAATTTTCATCGGATATCCGTGCTGCTTGCACGAAAATAATGATATGATTATAAAATATTTTATTTTATTTAGTTATATAAATGAATTAATAATAAATGTTATGCTTAAGTAAGAAGCGGACTGTTCATGTGTGAGCCACCCTGGGCACACATGAAGCCAAGAGTCCAGAAGAAAGCAGCAGAAACAAAGCACCGGCACATCACATCTTCAAGGACGCGCTTCACATGCGACATTTGTCGCCGAGAATGTTTTTTCGAACACACGTGACTTTCATATTCCAGGAGACGCTGTAACTTCAGGGGCACAAAAAGTATATTTATCATCTTTCGGAACTGCAATGCCATAATGATGATATAAAATGAAATTGTTAGCTCAGTTCGGTAGAGGCGTCGGGGCTAGAAACCACTAGGTTCTAAGTTTCGAATATCCGGCCATCGCAACTCAGCGTTTATGAGTAAGCACAGGGTACGTATAGAAGTAGCCAGGGTAGTGCGGTACGTTATCGATAGCACAGGGTAGTGCGGGTAAAGTAAGGGAACTGATGGTAGGTGTGGCGCTCCACTCAGATGCAAAAACAATCCTTGGCTAGCGCTATTGAAAAGGGAATTAACTCCCTAGTTGATTTGGCTGATAACTGACATTAGGCCCCTCGACGACGATCATAAGATATACATGTAGATAATAAGGTGTTATGCTTAAGTAATAGGTTACCTAGGTAACTTTTCATAAAGTACACGACTTTTTTTTTATAAGCCCCCCCCCCTTTTTTTTTGTGGTATAACCATTGTTCCGGTACCTAACTTAACCCTCCAGCCCGGAAGGAGTAATACCTGTAGCAGATAAACCGCAGTTATTTTTTTTTCGGTGGGGAGGGGGGGGCAGTAAGCAGTACTAGTAGTATGTCAAACATCGTTCGATAATGCCGCGGCGAAACAAGAAAAGATTGAGCGCCAATTAGCACTAGGTATTTTTCTGCCAGTCTCTCCAGGTTGAGATTTAACTTTCTGATTACCGGTAATTAATAGATAATTGATCACTTTCGATTTTCAATCAACGAGAAAGTATAAAAGTGAATTCGAAATACCGTTTTGCACATCAGATTTCGTTCGCTCTAAGTTGGAATAAGAGAAAAAATAAATTATCTGGAATCGATCAATAAATTCATTTTTATTAAATCATCCAAGCAGACATTTCATTAAAATCAGAGGATTTGTGTTAAAGCATTTCCATTACTATCCATCTATCTATCCATAACTATCTATCTGTAGAATAACGTTTCCCAATTTTGGAACTGGGTGATTTGAGGAGTTGCATTTCGTGTAAACATTTTGTATGTATGTAGGTATGTAATGTTTTGCTCTATCTATCTATCTATCTATTCTTCTATCTTAGCCGTTTGATATCTATCAGTCTCTCTCTCTCTCTTGTTCTCTTCTCCTCTCTCTCTCTCCTCTTATATATATAAATATTATATATATTATATTATATAATATTTGTGTGTGTGTGTTGTGTGTGCGTCTGTTCTGTGTGTCTGTGTATGCTGGTGTTTTATTAGATTGTGTGTGTGTGTGTGTGTGTGTGTGTGTGCGTGTACGTGTGTTATATTATGTCTTTTTTACCTATCTACATAATCTAGCTCTGATCGCGCTTGAATATCTATCTATCTATTGTCTGTATATTCTATTATCTATCTTCTATCTATTTAGCATTTGACATCTATCTATCTATCTATCTTATGTATTCATATCAAATGCTATCTATCTCTATTCCACCACAAGTCTTTCCCAATATTCTATCTATCAATGCTCGGTATGTTCCTATGCTATCTATCTATCTACCTCCGGTCTATTTATATCTATCTATCTCAGTCTATACATATTTTATCTCCAGTCTCAGTCAAATTCATTATGCATCTGTGTCTATTCAAAGTAGAGGAGTGTTTTTGTATAAAATATGTAAAGGGTTCTGTTTTTATCTGCTTGCATTGTTGACCGTTTCTCTCATGACACATATCATAGACACACAACACCTATATACTACACATACGCAAACAAACATGTGCATCCGGTTACCGGGACACGGAGAATAACATTGACTGGGTCTCTGCAGAAGAGTGCAATTTCCTCCAGTGGAGCCACCTGTTGGCTGTGGGTAGTAAACCCATGAAGATTTTTTTATGGGGACAGGAACCAGTATCATGAGCAGTTCTTGAAACACGCATTGGGTCTTACTAGGCTTGATGGGCAGCCGGAGATGACCCCTTCGATCAGATCGGCTGGTCAACGTCAAGCCTAAGCTATATGAATTGTCCCAACTCTATTAAACCTATAGGAAAAATCCCACCCGTTTTTATCATATGTTTGCTTTGGTTTTGTTTTAACGG
Source organism: Doryteuthis pealeii (assembly GCA_023376005.1). Lineage (NCBI taxonomy): Eukaryota > Metazoa > Mollusca > Cephalopoda > Myopsida > Loliginidae > Doryteuthis > Doryteuthis pealeii. The sequence goes on from CM042162.1 coordinate 10,148,784, forward strand.
CAATATCCAACCTCATGTGGGTACTTAATGCGATAAATTTTTTAAATAAATGAATTCTTAATGGATTAATACAATTTGTTTATAAACTCATGTTTTTCATTTAACCATAGATTGGGTATCATATATGTGCTCAGAAGGCAGTGACCGACCGGTCTTAGTGTCTGCATACGACGTTAAACTGCAAACTAATAAGTGAAGTTTCAGTGGTTCTTCTGCTAGTGCTGATAGCCCGGTGGTTAGATACTCTGCATGAAAAATCGGTCGACGTTTCGATCCCAGCTGGAGGTAGCTTGCATCTCGCGCTGAAGAGATGATCCTCGGAACCACAAGGTTCAGTGTTCGATACTGACCTATAAACTCAATGCATGAGTTGCACTTGCAGGATCTGTGAGTAAAGTGGGGGAGCTGATGGTTAGTTTGTGTCGCCCCAGACCAGACGCAAAAAAATTTCCTGGCTCTCACTAATGAAATAAAGGGAATAAGACTGTTTAATTTAAGCTCTTTTTTAAGCTGATAAGCAGGTGGGGATGAGGTTGTCCATACCCTTTCCCAAAAGTATTCGTATTAAAGGTGGAACGTATAGCAATGATAGGGTTCGGAATCACTCATCATGATGTCCTACGTCCGTCATCTAGATTACTGTAGGGCCGTGTTTGCTTGTGGTGTGTGGTTTGAGAGAAGATCGAGTTTCTTGATAAGAAATGTCTGATGATTGAAACTTGTGTCAGTATTGAAGTGAAAAGAGAGAAGATATAAAAGGAAAAAAGACCAGGACCTTTTTGAGTCGTATTTTATGTGTTTCGGGCAGCGTCCTCTCGTCCATTGTGTCGAGTTGGGGAGAGGTACGCTTCCACTCTGTCGAGTAAGGAGCCTCCGCCGACTCTGTCGAGTTGGGGGAGGCGTAAAGCTGCCATCTCCTGTTTTTTCAGGCTCTATGGCCTTTTTTTATAATTTTCTAGTTGTCATTGTCTACGTGATCATTAAGTTTAAATTTAAACTAGTTTCCAATATCAAGCTGTTTTCTAATGACGTAAATAAATCGATTGAATTTTGTCACATTCGATGGGTATATATTTTCAATGAATTTGAAACCATTGTTTCTATTTGTTGCTAAAATAATTTCTAATAATATTTTATTTCGAGTTATCTTTTTGTTTATATGAATTTCTAAAAGTTAACTTATGCAATTGTAAAATTCACTTGTTTTCAGGAAAAACTTAATTCTCTTTAATGTATTCAATCAACATGCACGTAAATAGGGGGCCAAATTCCCCCCACTAATACGTACACAACGGGGTTGCCCCCTGGAGGAGTTTGGTATTAGATACTTTATTTATCGGTGCACAAAAGCCACTTAGTTAACAGAAGCAATCTGTCATTTTAACGAGATATAACAAATGTAAATAGGCGAGTCAAAAGAAATGTCTTAGATTAATTTTTTTGATTTGGTTTGGTTTGTTTTGTTTTACGGCATATCAAACTCAGTGGGATCATTAATGCCGATAAAGTTTTAAATAATCAATTCTAAAATGGATAATAATCGATTTTTTNATCATCGGCCCCGTGCTTGTTGAGAGAAATATTATAGACTCGGCTATCATCATTTGACCATAAATCTTGGCAATCACGGCAGTACTCTGCTCTGATATTGTTTATTTATACCAGCTGTCTGTCATACCTTAGTTCAAACTGCTTTGAACCTTCGTGGACGACCTTTGACACTACGTAGGATTCCATAAATAAGGACTTATTCACACTTACCAAAGGATTCCATAGCCTCAGGACTTACTTACTTTAAGTCCTTTTCAACTGGCCAATGATTGCGTTCAGAAACTGAACAGGTTATGGGCCCAGCCCGCTTCCACTCTCCCGTAAAATCCAAAAAATAAGAAAAGAAAAGAAAGATTTCATAACTTTGATTCCATCAGTACATGTATGTATGTATGTATGTATGTGTGTGTGTGTGTATTTGTTCGGAGGAAACTACAAAAATAAAACAATATATTATCTATTAATAGTGGAGATTCGCTTCCGTTTTTTGTCTGTAACAAAAACTACGTCACTTCTTACGTCACTATACCCGAAATCGTCATAACATAGAATAAATACTCTCAAAATTTGAGCATGCAACATTAAACAGTCCTCATTGTTTTTTAAAATGAGTTTTAATAGATACATCCCCAGTATCATATATTTAGATGTAGTTTGTTTTATTCTAATAGATATTCAAAGTTAATAGAATTTAGTTTCGATTTCATAATGTTTTATTTTATTTTTTTTACTCCTTTAATAAATTTGATGATTTCATGATTTATGGTTCAAACTCTCCGACATTTAATTTTTAACTTCCACCTCCTCAAGCAATATTTTTCATAAAATATTTTTACATCGCCCGGTGGGCGTTTTTCATTTAGCTAGTTAACTATAAAGTAAATTTAGGTACACATTCACTATCACCATATTTGTACTTTTGAGCAAAATTAAGGAAGATTTAATTTATATTTGTGAGGATAATTAAAGAATAAAATTTAAATAAAAAAAGGCATGGAGTTTTCGTTTTATTTAATATTGTAAATAGTAGACATTATCTTTTTTTTCTTTTCAGAGTGGCTGAATCAACGCAAGATCTTTTCTTTACGTGGGTAATTTAATGGGGAATCCTGCGGGGATCCAACTCGCGATTCAGTAATAATGGATCTGCGAGACCAAATTCCTTCTCTACCCAGGCGACGCCGGGTAGCCGCTTCTAGTTTCACATAAAATATAAAGTTTTATCCCCCAGCGAACGTCAATATCCTTTCTAATTTTCAGGGGTATAATCAAGATTCTATTTTTTTTTCGTTAAAATTCGGTGAACATATTATTTTTAATATTTCTGAATTTTTTTTTCCTCAGAGTGATGACATATTTTGAATATTTTCCAGTCGTACTTTTGGGTTTTTTGTTTGTTTGTTTGTTTGTTTTGTTTTTTTTAAGTTCTAAATTTAGAATGTCTCGTTTGCCAGACATTGAAATTCGGAGAGGGGATGAGGAGTTGATATGCCGCTAAACAAACAAACCAAGCCAAACCTTTTTTTTCCTTTAACTTATCGCACTGTTTTCTATATCTTTCTCATTTCTCTCTCTCTCTCTCTCTCTCTCTCTCTCTCTCTCTCTCTTCTCTCTCTCTCGTCTCTCTCTTCGTTTTTCTTGGTCGACACACGCGTTCTCTTTCAATTTCTCTACATAAATATCTCCGTCCCCGCCATATATATATATCTTCTATCTAACTTATTATACTAAAGCTGAGATAAACACTTTTTATTTCCTAAAGGCTTTTTTCCTATTTATGTTAATGAAACAAAATTTATACTAAGATATTTCCCGGTTTCAGGACTACTTAATGTTTGAAAAAAATTCCACTTTAATTGGTAAATTTGCATATCTAATATTTTTAATATTCTTTTAGACAATTAAATTCGTCCTAAAAGGCGTTTTTTTCTGTTTACCCTAAAAAAACTGTAGCACAATCATTTTTAAGAAAAATCATTGCTTTTTTTTTTTTTTTGCTTCTAGTAATTTTTTTATAGTCTGCTGTAAATAAATGAGAACAATTGTTAGTAGAAAAAAACAACAAAAAAAACAACAAAAAACAAAAAACGGAATATATAAAAATTCGGAAAACATGTCTTAGTTAACATGATTATTAAGCTTACTATTTTTTAATAGATTAGATAAATATTCAATTTAAAATATTTCATGTTGAATAAAGGTAGTTACTGAGTTTTTCTAGATATTTAAAAATTATGGAATTTTATTCAAATGAGCAAACGTTGACTCCCCCCACCATTTAAGGGAAAAAATTTTCTTCCAACCATAGTTGTATTGTTGCTACTGTACGATTGCACCACTTGGACACTAACATAGCACCAATGGAATAAGCTAGATGGGAACTGTTCAAGAATGCAGTATGTAATTTTAAACAAGTTGTGGAAGCAACACCCCACGAGAAAGCAGCTGTATAGCCACTTGCCACTTATCACACAAACCATCCGAGTAAGACGAACAGGACATGCTGGACGCTGCGGGAGGATTTAAGACAAACTCATAAGTGATATTTTTCTATAGCAACCAACACACAGGCAGCCAGCACACAGACAGGCCAGTGTGGACCGTTGAGCAAAAACGTACATTGACCAACTCTGCGCAGATACTGGATTCTGTGCAGAGGACCTTCTGAGCGCAATGAATGATAGGGTTAGCATTGCAAGAGATTGTCATAGATATCTATGATTAAAATTCTAATTACCTGTAATAAGAAATTAACTAATTTACCCTTCCCATGTTTTTTCCTTTGGTCAAGTGAAAATGTTTACACCAGTTTAAATAAATTATTTGGACAGTTTGGGAAAACTTTAAATTAATTAAAATATCTTATCATGTGATTTTCCAACAATCTGACCCGGGATCAATGGGTGACCCAACGGGTCATGTTTTTCTAGTATATATATATATATATATATTATATATATATATATATTAATCAATATTTTCTCTCTCTTGTAATTTCTTGTTCTAATACGTCTCTGTAAATTTTTCGTTCTTTCCCTCTTTCTCTCTCTCTCTCTCTCTCTCTCTATATATATATATATATATATATATATATATATATATATATATTATATATATTATACTAAAAGCTTAGTAAATCAGTGGTTTTTTTCTGTTTTTTCCTATTTGAGTTTAATAACAGAAAATACGTCCCCCAAAATTCCTTACTTTGAGAAGTTATGTTTGAAAAACATTCCATTTTATTTGGTTCTAATTAATCATTTCGCTCCCCTCTCTCTCTCTCTCTCTCTCTCTCTCTCTCTCTCTCTCTCTCTCTCTCTCTCACACACACACACACACACACACACACACACACACACATATATATATATATATATTTCCATTTTGTTCTCTTGTCATCTCTTGGTCAATTCCTTTCTGTAAATTTCTCCTCTCTATGTATATATCTCTATATTTTCTAGTTTTTCATTTTTTTTTTAGGGGTTTAAATCTCTATTTTTTATCTTTTATTTAATTTTTAAAAAATTTTTTGTTTGTTTTTGGTTTTATTCATTTGTTTGTGTTTTTTGTTTTGTTTGTCGTGATCTTTTTTTGTGTGTATTTTATTTTATTTTTTTATTTATTTTATTTTTTCATGGTCCAGTCTCTATGAACATCTCAGGTTTTCTCGCTAAGTCTCTGTGCAAGTCGCTCGCTCAATCTCTCGTTTAGAATCTTCCCTCTCCTATACTAGTTGCTTTTAAAAAATTATTTGCCTACTTTAAACCGCTCACAGTCGCTCTCTCACCACTGTGATTATACGTTGTTGTTTTTATTTTCCAGTCTTTCTATAGATTTGTGTTACTTTTGAGATTTTAAATTTAGAACGTAATCCAAAATCAAACCGGTTACAAATTGTTAACAGAAGTAAATTTATACTAGCAGGACCTGCGGATATATCACAGGTTGATAATTCAATTATTACAACGTTTTATATGTTTACATAAGAGTTTAATATGTAAAAGGTATAATAATAGACTTAATGTAACCTCAATATGTTCGATTGAAACAGATTAGCGATATCACTTCCGCACACTCACCACCTCTTTCTTTCTTATTATATTTCCTCTGTGCAGCATGTACATTTTCTCCCCTTTCGTCCTTTATAATAAAAAAACGGAATGGTCCATTATTTGGCTGAGGTGACTACACTCATACGAAATAAGAAATAAAGGAGAAGCAACACCAGATAATCAGGATTTAAATTTTGAATTTCATTTTAGATGATTTGGACGGTCTCATTATTATTATTAACTAGAGGGTGTTTGCAAGATGATTGCGGTCGTACAATTATGGAACACGAGTATTGATATATAGATTTTTATCAAATACATGTAGAATGTCGGCTAAATGTTTTTTTCTCGTAAGTATGGCTTCTATTTGAAATCTTATTGCAGATTGTACCTACTTTAAACAGCTCGCAGTGGCTCTCAAACTACTGTAAACAAAGTGCAAAACTGTTTCATTATAATTGTACAGAAGGACTCAGATTACAATGAAGAATGTTTTGATTAGAATGCGTTCTGAGGTGAAGGATAGTGATTTCTGAAATATCCCATCGTACCGGTGAAAAAATACCAAGAAAACTTTGGACAGGTGTGGGGAAAATTTGGAGGTAAATGTAATTTGTTGTCGAGAGTCTTTCTTATGATGTTATTTTATCTTGATTAATTGATGTGATTTTTCATAGCAGTATGTCAAGAATATATATATATATATATATATATATAATATAATGTGTGTGTGTGTGTGTGTGTGATGTGTGTGTGTGTGTGTGGTTCTGTGTCTGTGTCTGTGGTATGTGTATAAATATCAAATTCACAAAAGAAATTTGAGAAATTCATATATATATAAATTAACGCTTATATTATATATATTATATATATATATATATATATATATATAATATATATAGCATATATATATATATAGCATATATATAATATTATATATTATAATATATATATATAATATATATATAATATAGCATATATAATATATAATATATAATATATTATATATATATATATATATATACATATATATGTATATAGATATATATATATATATATTAGATAGATATAGATAGATAGATAGTAGATATAGATAGATATAAGTGAGTACTGTATGTCTTTTACGCGCTAGGAATCATTTACATACTAAGGTTAAATAAATGAATAATAAAAACATTATACAAATTTTTCAGCATCCTAACTTTTTAAATCAGATTTCAAAACGACAGGCAGCTGAAATAAATTCACATCACTCACCTAAAAGGTTTATATATATATAATATATATAATATTAATATATATATATATGTGTGTGTGTGTGTGTGGTGTGTGTGTGTGTGTGTGTGTGTGTGAATAATATCAAATTCGACCAAAGAAAGTTGAGACCTCAAACAAATATATAGATAACGCTTACTATATATATATATATATATATATATATATATATATATTATAAAATAATAAAATTCGAAGCAATACAATGCGTAAAAAATAAAGACAAAAGATGTTTATATGTCTAATCGATTTCAAGCAAAGCTTTATCGCAGAGACGGATTCAGAAATGACTGTGCTTTATGTTTTGTTTTTTTTTATATATTGTGTGTGGTTATAATTTCTCTTCTTATTTCCTTCCTCTCCTTTTTTCCTCTCTATCTTCTTCTCCTCCTTTATGAATGGGCGAATAACTGTAATTTCTTATTTCTCTTTTCTTTTTTTTTCTTTCTTAAAAGTTTGTTGAGAACAAGGCTGACATCCGGTAAGATGTTGCAATGTAGCAATGTGTAGCAATGTGTAGCAACGGTGTGAGCGTGTCATAATTTCAAAAAACAAAAGTGAACAAATGAATAAAAACCGTTAATAGAAAATTTTTTTTTTTTTTTTTTTACATACTTAGCTTTGTTTCGCTTTCACCTTTCATTTCTTATTTTCTCCCTCTCTTTCTTTTTTTTGTGTTATTCTCTTTTTTTTTTTTTTTTTTTTTTTTTTCCCCTTTTATCCCCTTTGTTCTCTAATTTAAATTATTTTTTTATTAGTAAATAAGTAAATAAAAAGATTATCTTAAATTATGTATTAGTATTGATAGAAAAAATAAAATGATTCTTTTTTATTATTATTATTATATATATATATATATATATATATATATATATTATTATTATATATATTATATATTATATATGTTACGTAGTGCCTTTTCTGTGACGTCTTACTCTGGTCTTCCTGTCTTCTATCTTCTAATCTTCTAATAGTCTTCTAATAGTCTGTCTTGGTCTTCTAAATGGTCGGGTATATCTTCTACAGGTCTCGTCTGGTCTTTCTTATCTGGGGATTCCGTGTCTGGTTTCTGCTGGGGATCATTCTTATCAGAAGCCTTGTGTCATTGTTAGCTTTTAGTAATAACAACAAGACTTCGATTTACCTTTGATTGTTATTTTATTCCGATCCCCAAGATCCAGACAACTGCGCAGTCAGCTCACATCTTCCTAGCTTCAGTCCTAACTCTCAACTGACTAACTCTAACTCTCTCTGCAGACTGACTAAGTTGCTTACACCTTAAACTGAAGGGGATTTCTATCACTTCCGATTCCCACGATCATCCCAAACGCAAGGTGAGAGTGAGGTCAAGCATTGTCACTCACTCTCAAGGCCATCAGCTGCACTGATCGCCATAAGGATTTCTATACTACCTTAAAAAGTAATAGGGATCCAATTAATATGTAACATATATATATATATATATATATATATATATAGGTGAATTATATCAATGTTTTATGTGTTAGGATTCCACATACAGATTATGAATGAATTCAGCCTCCTAAATTTTTCTAATCAGATTTTAAAAAGCCAGGTGGCTTAAATAAATTATATTTATCACCTAAATGTTTTCATATATATACATTATAAATACTTATATATAATGATAATAATAATAAATATATAAAGTTTTTATATATTTAATGACATAGGAACAGTCACGACCATTGGTTTCCTGCCTGCGTAACTGCAAACATTCGTCAGGTGACGTTGGGGTTTTATGTCCAAATGCAAGCATAATCAGAAGAAAATCGAAAATTTCAAAGTTTTATAGACATAGAATGTATTTTTAATTGGATAAAAGGTTATGCGTGTGTATGTGTGTTTCCTGACATTGCAAAAGGTTATGTATACAAGCCAGTGGATCTCACACACATTCACGTTATTCTGCGAGTGTGCAATATTTGAACAATATTGATGTGTTAGCGCTTGTCTTCACATGCATATGTGTGCGTGGATGCTGTTGTGACGGTGTGTGTATTTTGTTGATTTGAGTGGATATGACAGGAGGTCTGTGGGGTTGGGAGGGGGTAAATAGATACTGTCACCAGTTTGGGTAGAGGGGGTGTCTGGGTGTGGGGCGATTCAATGAAGGATGTTAAATAATTTTAATTTTAAGATTAACTGTTTTAATAGACACATCTGTATGTATGTAAATGCCGTCATATAGTGTTCCATCCCTTTTTATAGGAGAGCGTATACATATACTTAAACTCATTTAGCAATACCATATCGATGAGATAAAGCATAAGGGGGGTCAAAATCAAGTGACCTGAAAAAAATTAAAAGGTTTTGAAATAAAATAAATAATGCATTATAAAGATCATTCTTTGATAAATCAACACTGAAAATTTCATTAAAATCC
>CM042162.1:10160568-10190568 GCA_023376005.1 Doryteuthis pealeii
GCAAATACATAATAAACAGCGCTTTGTCACTGTCAGTTTCTTACCAATGCGATTATTAAACCAAGTGCATAGGCGAGAATGTTACAGTTACTAAGGATCGTGTGTGTATGTGTGAATATCTATCTATCTATCTATCTCGTTCCGAAGAAAGGGTATAAATATTCCCGAAAATGTAACGAAATAAAATGAAACTTAACATTCAAAAACTGAGTTTCTTATATTTCACACCCAATTCTTCATACTAAATCCCAAACAATATATTTATTATGGACAGATATATATAGATATATAAATACGCATATATATATATATATATATATATATATATATATATATATTTACACACCATATATATATATATATATGTATGCCCGTAAAATACATAAATAAACCTATGTACTTATTAGTTTAAAAATACCAGTCCCCGCTACAGCTGTCAGTGGACAAGGGGATAAGATATCGGGCTACCATACGGTCAGTCTAAATTCGACCCTAGCCAAAGATAGCTCTGTCTAGCCACACTGAAGAGGTGTAAAACGACGAAATACGTGTCTGTAGATGACTTATTAATATAGTTGGACCGGGTTAGCTCAGTCGGTAGAGCGTTCGGCTAGAAACCACAAGGTTCCTAGTTCGATCCCGGTCCTCGCCAACTCAGCATATGAGTAGCACAGGGATCTGTGCGGTAAAGTAAAGAACTGATGGTAGGTTTGGCGCTCCACCTCAGATGGTCTAGCGCTAGTGAAAAGGGGATAGACTCCCTCGCTGATTGGCTGATACCGACTTTAGCCCGCCCAGACGACTTTACTTACTTACTTATATATATATATATATATATATATATATATATATACTAGCAAATATATGCACCCTCCGGGTGCAAGTATTTAAGTTTTAATATAATAAAACATCATGTAAAATTTGAAAGGCTAATGAAACCGAATAAGAATGCAGATTAAAAGATTTGGAACAGAGGGGGTAAGATTGAAAAATAGAACAACTTTGAAACTAACTCTTCCATCATTTTCCCTTACTCCCATCTTTCATTGGTAAATGTTCCTAATTTAACTATTTAGTTAAAATAGGAAGTAAAGAATTATATTACAGTTATTTCTTCTTGTTAATGGATTTCTTTTAAGATTTATCCCCGAGATTTTTGCTCATATTCATTAATATAAAACCAAACAATTAGAAATCAATAATACTAAGCATATATTTATTAAAATCTAATTTTTAAGATCAATATGCAAATTAGCCTTCCCATTCACACTGTAAACTGCTATTTTGTTGTATATATAAATACAATTGCATGTTATTAGTATGTAGATATAGTCAACAACATTAATAATGTAAAACAATTTTATTAATAATTGAAGTTTAAATAAAAATAAAATCCTGTTGAATGTGACGTAAATAACTAAGGGAATTGTTACTTGAATAGTAATATAGTTTCGGTTACAGACAGAAAAACACACAATCTCCATTATAATATATATATATATATATATATATATATATATATATATATATTCAACCGGGTGTGTGTGTGTGTTTAACTAACCACCATTTTTTTAGCGGAGTATAGCTGGATGAATTCAGATTTTTGCTGTTCATAAAAAGGTTGCCTAACCAATTCTAAAGAATCTAGTCTCCTGCAATTATAAACTCATATCTGAGGGAAAGGAATAATTTCATGACTTTCCAACAACATTATCATGACATAAGATGCAAACAGCTTTTCCCAGATTGTGTGAGAAATCCTACGACCATAATTGTTATTGTACTTAATTCTACTGGCAAAAATTAGCACCCACCGGGCAAAAGTATTTAAATATAATATAATTAAATACTATATTGAGTTAGAAAGACTAATGAAATTAAATAAGACCACAAAAAAGATTACTCTTTTGTTTACTTTATTTTCATTGATTTCAGTATAAAATTATGCATAGGATTGCTTTTGTACCAAAAATCAATTGGAACATTTTAAAAATTACTAAAAAAAAAAATTAATGAAGAATTTAATAAACCTTTTATGTATTTTTTTCCAGTTTTTCTTCTTTTTTAATGATGTAAATTTTATCAAAATTCTTTGAACCATTTTAAGTGAATTAATTGTTTTTTGTTTTTTTTTCAATGAGCGTTAATTTTTCGACGAAAAGGAAAATTGAGAAATTGCCGATTTAAAAAAAACAAAAAACAATTTAGTAGGTGTGACTCTCTTTTGTAGTTTAAATATTTGAATTTTGATTAAAATTATAGGCAACAAATGTAGAACAGCGCGCAAGAGATAATATCATTAGAATCACATTTTACGTATAAATAGCATTAGATTATGGAAACTCCCGAAGTAGCCTAACCCTAATACTAAGCCTGTTAGTAATGCATGTTTTTGATACGTTTGGGAATTAAACAATAATGTTAGAAATCAATGACACCAAGTAATTATTTATTAAACTCGGCTTTGTTAAAACCGGTATGGAAATGATTCACACTATATACGATGTAAACATTTATTTCTTAATGATATATAAAACACATTGCAGGATTTTAAATACATTAAAGATATGGGCTGTTTTGAGGCAAATTTATCTCAGCTAGATCTTAATAGAGATAGTGTTAATAAATAAGATGCTAATTAAGATAAAGATCCTGATTACTTAATAACCAATTGGAATATAACGTAAATAACATAAGAATTGTAACGTTGGAGGTGATATAGTGCTGACACAAATAAGATGCTAATTAAGATAAAAATAATGATTATTTAAAAACCATCTACACATATATAAATAGCAGTTTTGTCTATCTGTATGCCCGGAGGAAACTTCGAAAATAAAACAATTAACGACAAAGTAAATATATATACATATTAAATATCACCAGGGTTTGATTCATGAGCAAAAATAATGAAGATTTGATTTATATTATCGAATACATTTAAAAAATACATAGCATTATAAAATAACGATAAAATTCTACTCGGCAATTTTCGGTGTTTCGATGGGGTTTTTTTTCTTCTCTTTTTTTCTCTTTTTTTCCTCTACCCTGGCGATGCCGGTTAGCCGCTTCTAGTTTGGAATATAGTGGAAATAACAAATAATAATTGTGACTTTGTTGGTGACATAGTTTCAGTTAAAGACAGACACACTATCTCAATTATAATAAGATATAATGATCTTTTTTATTTTTATTTTTATTTTTGCACACGCTTATACCGTATCATGCAGTAGAAAGCGCGTGGTGTAATGGTTAAAATCATGGGAAATGGACTCGTCGCCCCGAGTTCAAATCCTGGACGTGGTAATTGCATTTCACTTAGCGCTAATACCCTTGGGAAAGGTATGAATCCTACTCTCCCTCCAGCTATGGGTAAATAGTAGGGCAGACTGGGCTCTTCAACCTTGGTTAGGCAACTGGTCTAGGAGAAGGAAAACTCTGAATTCAAACTTGTTGGAACTCCGCTTAATAAATTGACCTTGTGTCGCATCCTGCTCGTGCGGAGGGGTTGGTAAATATATATACGGTATCATGCATTCCTGGCTAATACTAAGCATTTTTAAACAGGTCTATTTAAACATAACAACTACTATCACTTGGGGTGAGAGTGGATTTGGTACACTCTACAATCCTGAGAACTTCAGTACAGAGGCCATACTTAGGACATCCATTTTGTCGGGATCAAAGTGTAGTATCTGTTCCAGATTCTATGCTTTGAGACTTACCGTCTATACCCGGCCTCGGCTGGGGGTCCAGTGTGCTTCGGCCTCTGGACCGGTAAAGTACAATTAATAGCATCGATCCAAGGGGGCCATGACCCCCAGATCCTTGCAATTTTTATGTGCCCACGTAAAAACGAGACCTTGTGTCCAGCCCTCATAAGTGAGATGAGCAGGCAAATACCCTTACCTATCTGAAGATGACAGTGATTCATTTGTTTGTTTTGTTTTACGGCATATCAACCTCAGTGGGTTATTTAATGCCGATAAAGTTTTGAAATAAATCAATTCTTAATGGATAATACAATTTTTTTTATAAATACATTTTTCTATTTAACCCATAGATGGGACCCTAACAGGTTAAAGATGACAGTGAACCTGTTCTAAATTCCGTTGACTGGTTACAAAGTGGCTTCAGACAATTTTGCTTTAAAATTTGGGTCTTTCCAATGAAAAGGAGTTTTAGAAAATAATAATATAGCACGAGGGTGAGTTAAAAAGTAATGCAATTTTATTTAGGACAGGTATAATTACCAACATAGGAACATGTATCATACATCAAAATGAAGGTGGTCCTCTGTGGATCACATCCCTACTTCTCCATATAGGTGAGTCAAAAAGTAATGCTATTTTGTTTCGGACAGGTATAATTACCAACACATGAACATGTATCATACATCAAAATGAAGTTGGTTCTCTGTGGATCACATCCCTAGTTCTCCACATAGGTGAGTCAAAATGTAATGCTATTTTATTTAGGACAGGTATAATTACCAATATAGGAACATGTATCATACATTAAAATGAAGCTGGTCTTCTGTGGATCATATCCCTACTTCTCCACATAGGTGAGTCAAAAAGTAATGCCATTTTGTTTTGGACAGGTATAATTACCAACACAGGAACATGTATCATACATCAAAATGAAGGTGGTCCTCTGTAGATCACATCCTTACTTTTCCACATAGGTGTGTCAAAAAGTAATGCCATTTTGTTTAGGACAGGTATAATTACCAACATAGGAACATGTATCATACATCAAAATGAAGTTGGTTCTCTGTGGATCACATCCCTACTTCTCCACATAGGTGAGTTAAAAAGTAATGCTATTTTCTTTCGGACAGGTATAATTACCAACATAGGAACATGTATCATACATCAAAATGAAGGTGATCCTCTGTAGATCACATCCCTACTTCTCCACATAGGTGAGTCAAAAAGTAATGCCATTTTGTTTAGGACAGGTATAATTACCAACACAGGAACATGTATCGTACATCAAAGTGAAGGTGTTCCTCTGTAGATCACATCCCTACTTCACCACATAGGTGAGTTAAAAAGTAATGCCATTTTGTTTAGGACAGGTATAATTACCAACATAGGAACATGTGTCATACATCAAAATGAAGGTGGCCTTCTGTGGATCACATCCCTACTTCACCACATAGTCACCGTTCCTCTCAATAGCAATATTCCATCTTCGAATGAGAGCATGTATCCATGCCCCGTAAAATTACATTTTCTCGTCATTGGAATAATATTTACCTCTTTTCAGACCCATGAAAGTGGGTTTGAGAGGCAAACATTATTGCCCAGTCTGCACTCCCATTTGCCAATAGCTGGAGAGAGAGTGAGAGTAGTTGGACACATACCTTTACCAAGGGTATTCACGCTATGTGAAATGCAAACAGCCTAGTCCAGCATTTGAAGTCGGATTGACGATTCTACTTCCTACGACCGTTACAACACGTGCCTCTAACTATTTAGACCATGCAAACAGACTCTGTTAGGATTTGAACTCTGATAGTCAAATCCACTTCCTGTAATAATCACTGTTACGCAGTGAACGCCTCCTCAGGAGAATATAGTATAATTCACTATAGAATAATCATCAAAATGAAATAGTAGATCCATTATAATGCAATCTTTATGAAATTAATAATACTAGCAACAGAAAACACCCTCCGGACGTCGTAAAAATTAATTTTTGAAAGACATTGCCTGAGAGGGTGGGAGTTAAAAATTCAATGTTAGAGGGTTTGTATCATAATTAAGCAAAATCCTCATATTTATTAAAGGGGTAAAAAAACAAAACAATTTGAAATGAAAACTGAGCCCCGTCCCTCTCAAATAAAATGTTGCATGCCTGTAATAATAAAACAATTATTTTGAATATTTTCCACATCAATTTTCCACAAAATCGTAGGTATTTATTTAGTTGTAAACTTTTTAGTTAATTTCTTGTTACTGTAAAAAATGTAAAAAAAAGGAACGAGAGTAAAAAATAATTTTTAAAATTGCTTACTCAAATTTGGGTGTAAATAGCATCAAAATATTGTGACGTAAGCTGTGAAGTAAGCTGTGGCGTAGAGCTATGACATAGTTTTTGTTACAGACAGAAATACAGACAATCTCCATTATTAATAGATAACTGTCTTTCATTGGATAGAACATATAAAAAAATCCCAAGATTTTCAAAACAGTTTGAAACTTTCTGGATACACCAGTATATAACAAAATCAGGATTGGGAGACACGCATAGGTTATTGTCTTCTGAATATAATCAAAATAGAATAATAAAGTTACGGGCACCATAATAATGCAATTTTTATAATACAGAAAAATGTAGGTCAAAATCCTGCCTTTCATTGGATACAGCATATATAAAAGAACGATCCCAAGATATTAAAAACAGTTTGAAACTTTCTGGACACACTAAATATATAACAACAACAAAAACCAAAAACAATATTAAGAATCAGGAATTACAAGACACACATCAGCTGTGTGTCTTCGGGCGACTAAGAGAAACCTTTTCGATCGGGGTCAAGTGTCTAGCGAAAATAATTCGGTTACTGATTTACGTTTGTACGATATAAATAATCGAAAGAATGAAATATTCGAGCAAAATATTCGTACAATGGGTCCATTAACAACTAAATCGATTGAATAAGAAAAGGAGTTCTTGATTCAACATTTTCTATTCAATAAAAGATAATCGATCTATTCAAATAACAAATCTCCTTATTTGCTTATCCATATGATTTCAAATGTACATGGGCGGATATATATATATATATATATATAATATATATATATATATTTATATATATATATATATATATATATCCGTCCATGTACTGGAAAGGACCATAATCGGTGAATGCCCGTCTTTAAGCCTTATTCTTTACCAAATTATATATATTATATATATATACATATATATATATATACAAATATATATACACATATATACATATATATATATACATATATATATTATACATATATATTATATATAATATATATACTATATACATATACATATATATATACATATTATATAACTATATATACATATACATATTATATATATATATATATATATATATCATACATATATATATACATTATATATACATATATATATATATATATATATATATATACGGGACATGTTTTTTTTATTTATCTTACTAATGCTAGAGATTGCTGAGCAACTCTCAACATGAAGTTTTCTGATTGTCTTATTTATTAATATAATTTCATGCTGATATTATCAGTCCGCTAGCAGTTAGGAGCTATCATTCTTGCTACATATCACTGGTCATAAAAATCGTGGCTCAGCAAAAACTACACATGCATACATAAATAAATAAGTAAAAGTAAAGTTGGCAAAGTGGTCCATATCAGCTGGAAAGTGTGGGAGTCTATCCCCTTTTCGCGTAGTGGTAGACCAGGAGATATATTTTCTGAGGTTGCAGTGCCACACCTACCTTCATCCTCACATCACAGCACTGATCACATACCCAATCTGTACAACTCCTGAGCTGATTTGGCGGGGATTAGGACCGAACCAGAGACCTTGTGTTTCCTAGGCGGATGCCCTACCGACTGAGCTATAATGACCGCACAAACATATATATACATATTATATATATACCTATATACATACTATTTATGTGTTTATGCGCGTGTCTATAAACATCTATTTTAATGGAGATTGTGTGTTTTTGTCTGTCTGTAACGAAACTATATTACTATCCAATAATCATATTCCCTTCGTTATTGCATACATTCTTCCATGATTTTATTTATATTTAAACCTCAATTATTAATAAAATTGCTTCCCACTTTTTAAGTAGTGCTGTCCATATCTACTCATAACAGCAATTGTATTTATATATACAAAAAATAGCGGTTTACAGTGTGAATGGGAAGGCTAATTTGCATATTGATATTAAAAACGGATTTTATTAATATGTGCTTAGTATTATTGATTTCTAATTGTTTGGTTTTATTTTCATCGCAATAGAAGTAAAAATCTCTTCAATGAATCTTTTAAATGAAAATCCAGTGGATATACTGTTTTTATTCTTTATTTCCTAATGTTAACTAAATAGTAAAATAAGTAAAATTCAGCAATGAAAGACGGGAGTGATATGGAAGAGTAAGTTTCATTTCATTTTTCTATTATAACCCCACTCTGTTTCAAATCTTTTATTGCCTTCTTATTAGACTTTCTAATTTAATACGAATTTCATACATTAAAACTTTAAATACTTGCACCCGGAGGGTGCATATATTTGCTAGTGAATGTGAAGTAGCAAGATCTTTTATAATTCTGCAGATATTACACCTATTAATATCTAATTCCGGAATGTACACCGGCTTGAAGCAGGTGTATCCCTGCGCACATCCATTCCTGGCTTCCGCCGTGAGTCCAACAGGACGCCGGTGGTGAGGAGGGGGGGTCATCCAAATCTATCCATTATTCCCCGCGAACAAAGGGCCATGTAGAGAAAGCACTAAAAACCTCATCACCATATTCTTTAAGGCGAATCTGAAAACTTCATTATTTTCCAGTCCTGCCAAACCGGACCTCTCGAATGCCGAAAAGAAATCTATTTATGGCGAGTGGACGTTTCTTCTTCTTTTTTCTCTTTTTCTTCTTTGTCTCTTCTTCTTCGTCTTCTTCTTTTCTCACTTTATTCTTCTTCTTTTTCTCTCTCGCCTTTCTTCTTCTTCTCGATTGTTGTTGCTGGTGTGTTGTTGCTCTTCTTTTTCTTCTTCTTCTTCTTCTTTCTTCTTCTTCTTCTTCTTCTTCATTGCCTTTCTTTTTCTTTTTCTTCTTCTTCTTCTTCTTAATTGCCTTTCTTTTCTTCTTCTTCTTCTTCCTTCTTCTTCTTCTTCTTCTTCTTCTTCATTTGCCTTTCTTTTTCTTTTCTTACTTCTTCTTCATCTTAATTGCCTTCTTCTTCTTCGTCTTCTTCTCTTCTGAATTTGTTCTTTCTTCTTCTTCGTCTTCTTCTCTTCCTTCTCAATTATCATTCTCTTCTTCTTCTTCTTCTTCTTCTTCTCTTCTTCTTCTTCTATCTTCTTCTTCTTCTTCTCAATTCATCATTCTTCTTCTTCTCCTCTTCTTCTTCTCAATTGCCTTCTTCTTCTTCTACGCAATTGTCTTTCTCTTCTTTTTTTCTCAATTGCCTTTCTCCCTCTTCTCCCCTCTTCTTCTTCTTCTTCCTGTCTTCTTCTTTTCTTTCTTCTTCTTCATCAATTGCTTTCTCCTTCTTCTTCTTATTTCTTCTTCTTCTACATCTTTAACCATTCTTCATCTTCGTCCTCCCCTTCTCCTTCCCTTCCTCCTCTTTGTATTCCCGTTCTTTCTTTGCTATTCATTATTTATGCAGTCTTTGGTCTCTTTCATAATTTACATTTTACCGCAACCAGACGTGATCTTCCGGTTTGCAATAGCCTATAGCCGACGCTGGAGTCTGTAGCGACGCAACGTCTTTCCTATTTGTCGAAGGAGAATTTCAAATTCAACACTGAGGACAATGGTAAAATCAGCATCAGAAGTATAGAATGTTGATTGCTGCATGCCAAACCTGCGTGTTACAAATAATCACCGGCCTTCCGGAACTTTCCTGTTCTTTATTTTATTATCTTTTAATGCACAGTCTATGCTTTATATGATCTTAAAAAATGAATGAAGTCTTAAGTTGGCCACCGCAAATCGTAAAAGAGTAAATATGTTTAAAAAAAGAGTTTTAAACAAGATTTGAGTCAACCATCCAAAAACATGAATAAAAAACAAACTAACTTTGGCTAAAATAAGTGCTAAAGTCGATGGCGGCAGCCAGTCCAGCAGGGTCTATTCCTTTTGATACGCGCCTTGACCAAGGGAGATTTTTTTTTAAGCGTCTGAGGTGGAGGCGCCACACCTACCATCAGCCTCCTACTTTACCACATAGATCCCTGTGCTACTCATTACGTGAAAGTTGGCGAGGACCGTTATCGAATCGGTATTTTCCAATACCTCTTTGATTTCCATCTTATCGAATTCCTTGCTTTGAAAACCTAAGGGATGGTCACAAAAACCGTAACAATTCAGTCCATGAGATTCAACATGACGATCTATTGAGATACCACACTCACAAATTGATTTTTAATTCTGTCAATAAGATATTAGTCATACTAGTACAAATAAAACGAACCTCCCGGGCGATGTAAAAATAGATTTTTGAACATATTGCCTGAAGTGAGTAGGAGTTAAAAAATTCAATGTCAGCGAGTTTTTACCTAAATAAGTAAAAATCATCAAATCATTAAAGGATTAAAAAATAAAACAATTGAAATGTAAACTTTAAATATGTATTAAATAAAAACAAACTACATATAGATATATAATACTAGTCATGTATTTATTAAAACTTGTTTTAAAAAACAATGAGGACCTCTAATGTTGCTTGTTCAAATTTTGATTGTATTTATTCTATGTTATGACGATTTTGAGTAATGTGACGTAAGCAGTGACGTAATTTGTGTTACAGACAAAAAACGGAAGCGAATCTCCATTATTAATAAATTTAATTACACAACAAAACATATAATTTTCAAAATTACCTTTCTATCCTTTTTTCCCATTTATGTCTAATCCTAAACAATAAGGATGTAATTCAGAAGTGTGCCAAATTATTCTTTACCAAGGATCGCGTTCTGCTTAACACAAAGGATATCCGCTGGACAAGCGCTCTTGCTTGAAGCCTAAAGGATGGCCACAAAAATCGTAACAGAGTTTTAATAAATGTGTTTTAAAAAATTGTGTACCCGTCAAGAATGAATAAAAAAACATATTCGGCATAAAATAACCCAGCTGTAAAATCCAACCAACCCATTCTGAATAATTTGTATTTTTCAATAATTCCTTGATTTTTCATCTTATCGAATTCCTTATCAATGGTTTAAAAACAAAGATTCGTTTTGGCTTAAATACAGGTATTATATTTTTTAGTTGAAATTTTACCTTTACCTTAGTGAGGTTTTTGGAAAAACTACTAGGGTAGTACTTTTTAAGATCACATATTTTTAATATATATATCTATACATATATAAAAGGCAGCTGTGTGTATGAATGTATGTATGTATGTATGTATGTCCGGAGGAAACTACAAAAATAAAACAATTAACAACAAAGTTAATATATAGACACATTCACTATCAACCGATTTTCCTTTTTGAGCAAAAAATAATGAAGATTTGATTTATATTCGTCAAGATAATTAAATTATAAAATTTAAATGATTGCAGCATGTTTTTGTTTTTTTTTGCATTAAGTTTATTTTCAGAGTGGCTGGATCATCGCGACGTCTTTTTACATAATGATTTTAATGGGGCATCCTGTGAGGATCCAACTCTCGATTCAATAATAATTGATCTGTGAGACCCTCATTTCATCTCCCCCTACCTAAGCAAGGCCGGGTAGCCGCTTCTAGTTAATATGTATATATGCTCCCTATCCCCATAGGGCTAAGCACTCTGGAGGGATTTCGTTGACGGCCGCCAACTCAAACGTAAAACGCGACGCTCTCCTATATATAAGTGATGGAGCACTCTCTGACGGCCTTTACATACAGCGATGTGTGTATTAAAACAGTTAAAATCCCCTTCGCATTCTGTAAGTGATCACGACCTAATGGTTAAGGTGTCGGACTAAACCGATCGGATTTCAATTCCGGCTGTAGGTAGCTTACAAATTTCTAGCCACACTGAAGAGACTTGATAAGTCGAAACACGTGTCTGTGGATGACTCTATATATATATACCTTATGGACTCTCTCGTCGATTTTCGACGCATGAGGGTTCACAATGAACACCCACACAGTCATTTGTTTATAGTGGTGAAGGCTTGTGTTGCACCATCCACACTTTTTGGTACAGTCGATAGGAAAGAATTGGTGCATCAAGGGTTGCCACAAACCCAATCAACGACCGACCTCAGGAATTTTGAATTCAGAGTTATCCCTCTCCTAGACTGGATATCTACCCAAGGCTCAAGGGCCCAGTCTGCCCTACTATTTAACCCATAGCTGGAGGGAGAATATATGGATTCTTACCTTTCCCAAGGGTATTAGCGCTATGTGAAATATATATATATATATATATATAAGAATTAATGTCGTCGGGGAGTCTATCCACTTTTCACTAGCGCTAGACCAAGGAGATTATTTTAGCGTCTGAGGTGGAGCGCCACACCTACCATCAGCTCCTTACTTTACCGCACAGATCCCTGTGCTACTCATAACGCTGAGTTGGCGAGGGCCGGTATCGAACTAGGAACCTTGTGGTTTCTAGCCGAACGCTTTATATATATATATATATATATATATATATATATATATATAATTCTCATGATATTTCTATGTATATAGCTGTAAACAAGCAAAAACAGAACATCGTTGCAATATACTTAAAATGCTCTCATTTGTGGTGTCTGTGGTCTGCTTGAATTTTTTCTAGTTATCCAAATTACTGAGACAGATAAATATGATTTGTTATTAGAATTCCCCAATCCTTACAAAACATATCTTCATGAATTGCTGTTTCAACTGTGGCGTAATTATCATGCTCTACGGGGAATTTGGGGATTGAAAAGAAAAAAGCTAATTGTATTTCTGGAGAAAGAGAAGAAAAAGAAATACGAACACAGAGAGGTTAAAGTTTGGAACAGTAAAGACTCATCGAGCGGTGGGGGAGGGGGGCAGCCATTGACCGACCAATGACGCTGGAACTGGTGTTAAAAAAATAAAAACGGAATTCCCCGTTTCTGCTTAGGAGCGGAAGTGGATGTGACCTTCCCCCACCCCCTGGACCACAAACGGAAGTAAAGAAAATTCGGGCTATTTTTCGCCAGACACAAGGAGGGTTGGACGCGTTTTTTCGAGCTCGGTTGGGACATATTTAGTGTAGCAAAGAACAGTGCGTATAAACGTGATTTAAGATAGAACAGCTCGACCTTACTCTCTCACTCTCCTTCTCTCTGAAAAAGAACCCACGACCATAGAAAGAAATAAACAACCCATTTTTAACTATACGATTTGCGTATGTTGTTTCTGAACTAACGACTGCTATTACTACTAACGACTACTACGACAACTCGAATTTGACCCTATGCCACACAACTGGAATCAAACAAGTTTACAGGTCGTCTAGTATATATATATATATATATATATATATATATATATATATATATGTAAAATGAAATGGAAGTGAATGCAACGGTATGTTGAAAAGAAAAATAAAGGAATGAAAGTATTGAATGGATAAATTAGGATATTTTAATTGAGTTAACTTACACGTGTTTCGGTCAGGAGTTTATCCATGTCTATATTATTCTCTCTATTATTATTTTTAAATAACAAAATGAAATGAAATGATAATAATGGAAAAAATGTAGAAATGTTCCGCACACCAAGAAATATCGACCTTCCTCAAAAAAATAAGGATTTACTCTGAGGAAGGTCGATATTTCTTTGTGTGCCGAACATTTCTACATTTATTATTATTTCATTTCATTTTGTTATTTAAAAATGATAATAGAGAGAATAATGTACACATGCATAAACTCCTGACTGAAACACGTGTAAATTAAATTAATTAAAATATCCTATTTTATCCATTCAATACTTTCTTTACTTTATTTCTCTTTTCAACACACACACACACACACACATACACACACACATATATATATATATATATATTGGTATGTGCATATATTCCCCGATCTATCAAGTTCCTTATAAATGGTTTCCAAAAAAGTATTCGTTTTACCTTAAATACACGTATTATATTTTTTTTAGTTGAAATATTGTCCTTCCTTTAGTGCAGTTCCTCAGATCTTCTGGGAAATCAGCAGGATAATTCTTTTTTTTTTATTCCATAATATTTTTCGATGCCAAATTCGTTTCAGGGTAGGAACAATTTTTTTTTGTAAACATTTTTAACCACCATATTATTTTTGGGTGAAGGGCAAACTATTTTCATGCAGAAAGAATTTATTGGTAAATCTCATAATTCGAAATGTTCCATCCAATCTACACCCGATAGATTCAGTTTCTCTTTCTGTTGT
The DNA here is from genome assembly GCA_023376005.1 of Doryteuthis pealeii. Classification (NCBI taxonomy): domain Eukaryota; kingdom Metazoa; phylum Mollusca; class Cephalopoda; order Myopsida; family Loliginidae; genus Doryteuthis; species Doryteuthis pealeii. Next base: position 10,174,702 of record CM042162.1, read on the forward strand.
AGGTGACTCACCTATGACACGAACATGGACTTACCCAAAATATATATATTTAACAGAGTAAAGCTACTCGGGGGAGAAGTACTAGATACTTGTTCTTCGTGTACGCTGTAACAAGGAAACCCTTTCATTGTACGTTGACATATATTGCTGAATACAATCTGTTCCCTACATTTTATACCTGTGTTGAGTTATTATTAGTTCCCTTAAACAGGACACAACACTTTCTCTAACACAAAAACTTTGATTCCTTTTATTTTATTTATTTATTCATTTTTTTTTTTTGCGAACAAAACATCCTATACACTTTTTGTAATTCCCAACTCTAATTGCAGCTATTATTGTTGCTGTTGGAAATCCAATCCCACAGACAAGTTAAAAAGACAGTTCTTCCAGGCCGTTGTCGTGTCAGTGCTGCTGTATGGCTGCACCACCTGGACCCTAACCAAGCGACTAGAGAATAAACTAGATGGGAGCTGCACAAGAATGCTGCGAGTGATCCTGAACAAGACGTGGAAACAGCACATCACGAGAAAGCAGCTGTACGGCCACCTGCCACATATCACCCAAACCATCAGAGTAAGACGGACAAGACACGCGGGACACTGCTGGAGAAGCAAGGATGAACTCATAAGCGACGTCCTCCTGTGGAAGCCAGCAGATGGGCACGCGTGTGTGGGCCGACCAGCAAAGACGTACACTGATCTGCTCTGTGCGGATACAGGATGCTGCATAGAGGACCTCCCGAGAATGATGAGCGATAGGGACGGATGGAGAGAGATTGTCATGGATATCCGTGCCAACAGCGCGACATGAGAATGATATATAATATATATTATATATATATATATATATATATATTATATATATATATACTAGAAGCAAGAATTGTTGTAAGACATTATTAAGTCTTGTTAAAACCTGGTCACCATTTAAATCGTTTAGTTCAAAGAATGTAGTTGGTAAATCTTACTCTCTATCTTTCGAAAATATCTAAGTCCAAGTCTGTATCGAAATGGAATTTAGTTATTATCCGACTCCAGCTGTACACCCGAGTCGGTATGTCTCGTAAACACATAAGTCCAAGTCTGTATTGAGTAAGTGTTCAGTTATTCTCATGGTTTCCTCGGTGTGATCCAAAAGAGAGTTCTTCCGCTCAGAAAGTTCAACTTAGCAATTGATTTGAGGAGAGTTACCAACGATCTTAAAAGCTTTCGTTCCTCGACTCTTATTGGCCCTATCTTTTTTTACCGAAAATGGCTGAAGATGTTGGACAAATTCATAAAGAGGATGACGATTTTATATATTTCTTATAATCTAGATAATCACAAGTCTTCATTTGAGACTTTTATTTGGAATCCTTGACTGTGCCGGACTTTTTTCTGGGATTTCAAAAACTTCGTGGCAATGTAATGCTGGCGTCCAAAAAACCTTTAGAGGGATGTTGTGCAAAAACTCATCTTCAGGTCGCGCTGACAGCACGGATACCTACGATACACTCGCACCAACAGCCCCTATCAATGTTTTCTCCTCAGATCCTCTTAGGTTGGTTGGTTTGATTTTACGGCATGTCAACCCTTGTTGAATTATTCTATACCGAAGATATTTTGTTCTATTCATTCTTGTTGGGTATTCAATTCTTTTAAATTCAATTTTTTAAACACGTTTTAAATACTCAATTTTTTTTTTATCGATTTCGTCCATATATGGACTCTAATAGTTACCCTTCCAGGTCACGGGGGCTTGTCCAGGTCACGTGGGGCTTGTGTAATGGGGGTAAATGGATACACCCCATTCCCCAGACCATAACAGCTAGGATCCTCAGATACCGCCTTCTAGCACATATATGATAAAAACGTGGGAAGCGCGTGGTGTAATGGTTAAAATCATGGAAAATGGACTCGTCGCCCCGAGTTCAAATCCTGGATGTGGTAATTGCATTTCACTTAGCGCTAATACCCCTGGGAAAGGTATGAATCCTACTCACGCTCCAGCTATGGATAAATAGTAAGGCAGACTGGGCTCTTTAACCTTGGTTAGGCAACCGGTCTAGGAGAAGGAAAACTCTGAATTCAAACCTTGTTGAACTCCGCTTAAGAAATTTACCTCGTGTCACATCCTGCTCGTGCGGAATCCAGGTAGCTGAGCATTCCATGACAAGCAAGTATGTAGAGACACACATGTGAAGCATATGCGAACACTTAAGCAACAAATGTAAATACAATTCGATATATATAATTATATATATATATATATTATATATATATATTATTTATATTTCTGCTTGAAGGCAATTATAAATGCATTTATAATTGCCTTCAAGCAGAAATATAAATAATAATTTTATTCAACTTGCCTCTATAAAAAAAAACAAACATCCAAAAATCTCATATATATATATATATATATATATATATATATACCAGCCCCTCCGCACGAGCAGGATGCGAAACAAGGTCAATTTCTTAAGCGGAGTTCAACAGGTTTGAATTCAGAGTTTTCCTTCTCCTAGACCGGTTGCCTAACCAAGGTTAAAGAGCCCAGTCTGCCCTACTATTTACCCATAGCTGGAGGGAGAGTAGGATTCTTACCTTTCCCAAGGGTATTAGCACTAAGTGAAATAATTGCCACGTCTAGGATTTGAACTCGGGTCGACGAGTCCATTTCCCATGACTTTAACCATTACACCACGCAATTCGATATATATATGATAGAAATATTCTCTATGTCAGCAAAAACATTTGGCTACAAACGAGCAGCGTGTTCTAAAAAGAAATAAAATATTTGATTTAATGTGGAGAATCTATGTAAGAAAAAAATGTATGTTATATATATATATATATATATATATATATTATATATATATATATAATATATATATATATTGGCAAAACTGAATCATATATATATTATATATATTATATATTATATATGTATATATATATATATTATTGCTTTGATTCAGTTCAGCATTGTATTGTCAATCTCTTTTGCAACTTCAGCAAAAACAAGTAATTTACCGAAATAAATTGAATGGAAAAGAAAAAAAATATACATGTACATTTATTTATCAATTTCAAAGGGTTTTGTTAATGTGTCCATTAAATAAACACATTGATGTATTTTTCAATTATTTTTTTTTTCAATCGGGCTATTCTTTTATCTTGCTGAAGAGTGTATTAGAATTTGAAATATTAAAGATTTAAAGAAAAAACTTATAAAAGTGCAGGTGCTTTCTTTAACCTGATCTTCACATATTCATTAGCTCTGATTCTGAAGTATTCTCACCTGATTAACGTGATACAATCCTCATAGGGGGATTAAATATTGACGTTGCAAAAATAGGATTAAGATATATCCGCTCTACCTTAACTTCTATATATATAAGTTCAGGTAGCGTGGAAATGGAGTCCAAACCTGGTTACAGACAGTTTCATACCTATGTGATCATCAGGCTGAATAGGGAAATTAATTTAGCGGTCTGTTTAAATACCCTGAAGTTTGGTCCGTTAGTTAGGTGGGACGGGAGTAGACTGCAATTTCATTGGTCAAGTGTTATGTGTAGCACGAAGTTTACCAGTATACAGTTGTTTATTTAAGCAGAGTTTTCTGTTATCGGCTTTCTTATCTACTGGTGGTGGTGATGGATTTGTTTGGTAGTTGCTATATGTTGCATGAAGTATACCGGGGTATACCTGTATTTTATTTACTTAAGCAGGCTGTTTTGTTAACTGATCACACTTAGTGGTGATCAAGGATTGTAGAGGAACGGAATATATTAAAACAAGCAAAAACGTTTATTTGGTATGGGATGACTGAATATAAAACCAAATTATTTAAAAAGGGTAACCGCCCTGTCGGCTGGGGCATTAGAATGCACCGACTGCACCTCTGCAGAGGGTTAAGACTCCCCCAATGGGGCCACCTGTTGGCCGTGGGTGGCGACCCGTGATGCTTAAGGATAAAGCCCAGGTGGATGAGCAGTTCATGACCTGCAATACTCCACTTTGGCCCTATCTTGGGCTAGACGGGCGGTCGGAGAGGCTCCCTCCGATCAATCGGCTGGTCACGTCAAGCCCTAGCACCTATATGATTTTCCCAACCCTATTGCCCTCATGGCAAGCCCCAACCCCTTTTTATCATATGGGTGCTAGAAGGCGGTGGCTGCGGGTCTACATGTCCTGGGAATGACGTTAAACTCTATCTGATGGTGAGGTTCCAGTTTTGGAGGTTTGGGGAATGTGGAGTACCCCTTCATCACCATTGCTCCCTGGTCCACTCTGACCCGGAGTGGTAGTACCTGTTAGGGTCCCATCTATGGGTTAAATAGAAAAAATGTATTTATAAAAGAAATTGTATTATCCATTAGGAATTGATTTATTTCAAAACTTTATCGGCATTAAATGACCCACTGAGGTTGATATGCCGTAAAACAAAACAAAACAAAACAAAATTAAAAAGGGTAAAATAAACGCTTCATTTAAGAAAAAAAAAAGAGGGACGAAATATACCAAAGACCAAATAAAAGCGTTGAAAAGAAACAAAGCACCAAACGTTATATAAAACGAAATTCGAAATTATATATATCGGTTAGCAAGACTGACTGATGAGAAATCGAAAGAAATATAAACATAATTTAAAATCCAAATTCAAAAATATGCTTTTCTCTCTTCTTCCTTCTTGGTTATTATGTAATGGCTGTCTGATGAAACTGAAATTGAGTAAGCGGTTGAAATAAATTTTTAATAACCAAATGACGGTTTGTTACCTTTTGTATCTTACTGATAGTATACACACACACACACACACACATATATATATATGTGTGTGTGTGTGTGCGTGTTGTAGATTTTGCGTCTTCGTATGCTTCTAGTGCGTATATATATTAGAGGTGTATTTCTGTATCTGTATCCGTTGTTGGAAATACATATACCAGGTTTGGGCATAGGTGTGAAGCATTAACGTACTATATTATGCTAATGTTGTTACCATAATATGTTAGTCAAGGAATAAATATCAGAAAAATCTGTAGTTGTTTTTTGTTTTTTTAGTTTCTTTTATTTAGACGTAGTGGGAAATTTTCACCTATGCCCAAAACTGGTATATGTATTTCCAACAACGGATACAGATACTAAAATACATCTCAAATATATATATATATATATATATATATATATATATATATATATTGTTAACGTGAAATATTAAACACAGATGTTGCTTATTTAATAAAATCTGTGTTTAATATTCCAAGTCAACAATCACGTTCAGCATTCAACAACATTGTGTTTGACATTTAACTCTTAGATGACGCAATCAATTACATAGCGTCCAACTTGACTGCATTTTTCACTTCCGCAGTTGCCTCTAATCAATCGATATCTTGATTAATTCATTCCAATCAAACCTGACGATCATTTATGGAGAAACTTGAGTAGTTTTTTAAAAATGTCTTTATGGCCATCCTTTGGCCTTCAAGCAAGAGCGCTTGTCCAGCAGAAATCCTTTGGTAATCCTCTCGGGTAAAGAATCCTAAGTTCCTTCGTCAATGGTCGCAAGTATACTGTGAAAGAATCAGTGTTTAAGTAGTGTATCAGCCACGCAGTATGGTCAGTGATTGGCTGAGGAATAGACCACGTAACCTCGCCTAGTCTATAAATCCAGGTGGGGAATTAGAGCACACATTATATCATGAAAACTCCAACAAGGTTATTTCTGTATAAACCTTAATACTAAATCTGATTTACTAACATATTGAGCACTTTATATTCGTTATAACACTGACTTATTCGGTTAATACTTGTATCTACCGTCAATATTGCGATTAACTCGATATTTTATTACCCGGTATATCATCTTCTTTATCATATTATATATATATATATATATATATATATATATATATATATATATATTATATATATATATATATAATTAATGGTAATATTATGGTTTTACTCTCATAACTTGAAGTTTCATGGTAATCCAATCATCAGATGAGTTCAATGGTTGAGATGTTATAAACCAGTCATTTTTAATTTTAAAACTTCAACCATTTCACGACTGGTTTTTAAGATCTCAACCACTGATCTCATCTGATGATTGGGTTACCATGAAACTTCAAGTTATGAGTGTAAAACCATAATATCACCATTGATTATAAATCTGCTCTGCTTTATTAGCATTGGGCACCTTTTCATGCCAATACTTTTCTCATTTTTTCATTCACTATTCATTATATATATATATATATATATATATATATATATATATATATTGTTTGGATTCATCAGTTTGTGCCGAAGTTAAGAATCGTTGTCAAACACCCTAGTCTATTCTCTAGATTGATATGAATTTTCTGAAAAAATGAATATTACGTGAAAAGCCAAGGAAATATGCAAAAAACGCTCTTACAATAGAAAAGTCTTAAAAATATAAATCAATAAGTCTCCAATTTACCTCAAACTATTGAACTATCCCAGACTGCACCAGAAAAAAGGGGAGGTAATTAATCTTAAGATAAATACCGTTTTGTGTTCAATAAGACCTTTTATTTTTCTTCTTTTTTATTTTCGTTTTCTTAGCCCATATTATCCTAACAATATATCATTTCTTTTTACTTGGTAATAATTCTCACGCTGTGTGAGTCATAAAATTTCTAAAGCTCTTTTCTAACACATACAAGAAATGATATGTTACTTTGTAAGAATGGTGTTTTGAAAAATAGCATAGGTGAATGGGAAATATCATTCTATAGAAATGGTTCCATCTAGGGGATGACGTAGATTTACTATTGCATTACTGCCGATATATTTTTTTCGGATAGTATCCTTTTTCTCGCTCTTTATAACACGGGTCATGTTATAAAGAGCGACAAATAGGGTACCGTAATGTATATATTTTGAAAATTTTGAGGGATAAAGATAGTGTGAATTACTTCCCTTGGAGCGCTTGTACTTTATGCTGCTGCTGATTGAGAGAAAGGGTATTTAAGGCCCGGTTAACCCTTCAACTACCTCTTTGTACCAGGACACTAGCTGAAGTGAAGTTCGCACTCTTTCGATTTACCGAGCTGTGTGCCAGATTTTGACCCCGCAAAGAGCCTGCCTTCGAAAAAAAAGGTTTTGCAGATTCCTCTCAAAGAAAGTGTCTTCTACCGAAGCGCCTCTGCGAGTGAGACTCAGTTGGTTTCTTCAAAAAAGAATTGAGAAAGAATTTGTCAACCGAGAAATCTCGTCGGACTTTGCAGATTCCTTTCCAAAAAGTCTCTTCCACTAAAGAGCAGAGTTTTAAGTCTCTGAGAGACTCGGTTGGTTTATTGAAGTAAAACGAAGAAAAAGAATTGGTCTTCTAAGAGTTTTCCAGAGAACGGGGTTCCTGTATGAAAACTTTGTCCCTCAGAATTATTGATCTTTTCCAAGAACATTTTTTGTTAGCCTAGAGGCTATAAATTCAGTCAGGTGACTGGACAAAATTGTAAAAAAGGAGAAAAAGAGAAAAAATAAGAAAGGAAAAAGTTACTTTATATTTTTTACTTTTATTTTTTGTGTTTCCTTTTAATTATTTTGTTTTTAAGTTCTTTCATTCAATTGTAATTTTGTTATTTTTGTTACTTAGAAGTCTTTGGAATTCAGCAAGAGAAATAATCTTGCAAGGCTCCATTAGCGAATAAATTGTTTCATTCTTTTAGGCTTACAGCAGTTTTGTTATTTTTTCAGTGACCATTTTGGTTTATTTATTTTTTCTTTTAAAGTCGGGGCCATTTTACGACATAGGGTCTTGTTTTATTCCGAGAAGTTTTTGGGGTAAAATTCCGACAATATATAAAAATGGGCTAGATGACATTCATCTAGTACAGAGGTCACCAAACTTAGACCCGCGGGCCGGATCCAGCCAGCGAAAGTATTTTATCTGGCCCGTTGACGGCACCTCAATGTGTTTGTTAAAACATACGGAACGTGAGATGTTCTGATACCATTTAAATTTAAATATCATGTTAAGCTTATTAAATCTTCATGGACCTGGCTACAGAATCAACCCATCGAACTAAATTGACTGATAAACATTTGAACTCAATTCTCTTGATTGGATGTAGCAATTCCAAACCAAATATTGAGGATATCTTGAAAGGCATGCTACAGATTCACAAATCTCACTAAACTTTTCTGCTAATGTTGCGTTCTTTGATAATGCTTTAAAAATAATATATATATATATATATATATATATATATATATATATATATATATAATATAACTTATTGGTAAATCCTCGCGGTGAAAATAATATATATATATATATTATTTGAAAATAATATATATATATATATATATATATATTATTTGATATATATATATATTATTTATATATATTATTATTTGAAAATAATATATATATATATATATATATATATATATATATATATATATATATATATATATATATATTTAATATAACTTATTGGTAAATCCTCGCGGTGAGAAAAAAACCCAGCAAATTTTTTGATTGTAAAAATATACTACCAAACATCAAACGGGGAGAAAAAAATTTTGGGGAAAAAAGAAAAGACCAAGATAATCGTACCAACAAAAAGTAATCTAATGGTACAATATTTTGGCCAAAAGAAAAAACAATTTATATGCATATATATATATAAGATACATATATATTCATATAAAACCGCCAGGAGACTAAAGCTAACAAGTAAAAAGTGCTCAATACCTAAGTAGAGCAAATAATAAAGATAAATCTAATGAGTCAGACGAACCTACTAAAAGTTTCGCTTAATGCTCTTCAGGGCTAAGATCTGACTGAGTCAGTAGTAGGTTCGTCTGACTCATTAGATTTATCTTCATATATATGTATATATATATATATATATATATATATATATATATATATTATATATATATATATATATATATATATATATATATATATATATATATATATATATATATATTATATATATATATATTATATTGAAAAAAAATAAATATCAAATAAATATCTTGCCCTGATGACAGCCATTCTTCTGTATATTATTATTATCTTATTTTATTTAGATAGAATACATTGTATAGAAGGACATTCTCTCGGTCGAAATACGTGTCGGCACTCCAATAGGCAATTGTTATCCATTCAACATTTTCTTTGCTTTATTTATTTATTTTTTCAACATATTGTCGGATTAACTTCCATATTTTTGACTCACACACACACACACACACACACACACACACACACACGCATATTATATATATATATATATATATATATATATATATATATATATATATATATGAATAAAAGGAAGTGAATCCGACGTTATGTAGTATAATAAAAGATTGAAAAAACACAGGTTTAAATGAGTTAAGTGGTGAGTTTATTGGCCGACGCTGCAGTGTTTCGATCTATTAATTAGATCATCTTCAGGGCTTTCGTTAGTATGTGGAAGGAGATGAAAAAAATGTCTATCTCAGAATAAGGAGAAAGGTGAGTAATAGTCCTTGTTTATCGGTCTGTTTAAAATTTGAAGTCTGAGAAAAAAGAACGTTGAAAAAATGAACGGTTTGAAATGTGCCGTCAAATATTCTTTTTTGCGGTGTGAATATTAGAATGTGATATATATATATATATATATATATATATATATATATATACATGAACGAAATTTTCTGGGTAATGCTAAACTGTAGATTATGGATATATGCTGACATTAATTATTCTAATAAAATGGTGAAAATTAAATAATCATCACGATTTTGTTTAACCAAAACCTCATTTAAACTTGGCATAGAAAGACAAAATTTGAGATGTTCGATTTGTTGCCAACTGACTGGGGGGTTCATTTTCACCTTGCCGTTTGAAATTAATTAATTTTGGCATCCCCAAAAATTTATGACGGTAAAAACTCCAAGGCAGATATTTGTTTTAGTTTTTCTAACAAAAATTCTAACAAGTTTTAGCCGTAAGTCTGAATGTCTCTGAGGGAAAATCAAGAATGCTTTATGAACGGGACCTAGGGGTATGCCTTACAGTCAGAATTCGGTTCGGAGAGATATAACATGTAAATTCAATGCGAATAATTTGACTATGCAAATGTATTGAAAATCAAAAATAATGGGATTGTCATTGGTCAGAAATTAAATTAAGAATTACTGACATAATATATGGGGGTGGAACATGTAACGGTTATCGTCGAAGGAAAATGATACAACAATCCGAGTTCAACTCCTAGACGAGGCAATGTATTGAAAATCAGGAAGAATGGGATTGTCATTGGTTAGAAATTAAAGTAACAAATCACATTCATAATATCTATACTATAATCAATTAGTTATCTGTTTATAATTACACGTGTTCCTTAATCTTCCGACTGTTATTATCTTACAACACCCCCTGGTTCAAAATGAGACCGTCTAAATCGTCCAAGATGAAATGCAAAAATGTAAATCCTGGTGTTGCTAGTATTATTTGTATTATTCGGACTATTGTCCTCATCTTCATTGTTATCCAAAAAATGTTTCTGCCGATGTGCCCTTCGGCCTTCTTCAGGTGTTTCTTCTCGGACTCGGGAACCTTCTTGTCGTAATCGGGAGACATCATGGAACTTTGAATTTAAAAGTTACTGACATACTATGAGTAGTGGTGTAACGTTATGGGTGTTTATTACATACGGGCATCAAATCGATATATGTAACGTTGTGGCTTTTTCACGTTACCAAATCGCATATATGTTACGTAGTGGCGTTTTACCGTGCCTCGTAATGCACGGTACTAAATCATAATACGTAACGTTGCGCCTTTTTCTTTCACGGCACTAATTCGTATATGTTATGTGGCCATCGTCTTTTTCATAAGGTGTGGAAACTTCTTGGGGTTGTTTACAACTCCACACACTCGCAGAATCTAGCAGTTCTTTGGTCAGTTAGCGGACGAGTATCAACCGAGTATCAACTTACACAGGCCGCGTGCTTTTCGTAACGGCCAATTTGACTTGTTAACAAGTATACACTTTAATGGCTTTCATTCATGAGTTCCCGTACGTTTTCTTTGGCGTGTAGTAAATAAAGATGAGAACAGTACCTCTTGCTTTTCATTAATTTATTCTCCTAATGCAAGTTATTGAGAGAGAGAGAGAGAGATTCAGTTTCATTAATACATGTTTTTTCTGTAATGTCCTTAACTTCGTTCCAACGGTCAGTACCAATTATCAGGCTTCATTAATAGGTATTTTTTTACTTCGTTTTTACATCTCAGGTTTCACACATCAGCGACACCATATCTCCATTCCAGGACCCCAGTCGCTCGCCTCTCACCAGCTCGGTCAAACCAAACTCAACTGACCTTACTCCCTCGGTCTCCAGGACCCAACTGATTCAAAATCTAAGGTTCCCTCATTATATAGAAATCGAATTCGAGCTTTCTAGAATCTTCTGGAACCTTTCGAACGTTCTGTCTTACCAAATTACATGTGTCACATAGGAGGTCAACGGGTCAACCATCCTTTCTTCTGACAAACCGATTAAACTAAATTTTACTAGTATAATCCCAGACCTAAAGGCTCCAAATAGACTCAAAGGTGCTAACGACTTTCACATTGCTTGCCCACTCCCGTAAGGTCTGAGAATCATGCTACAATCTATTAAGGTTTCTCCGTGTCTGGCACAAGGCCACAAATATGGTGTTCCTAGGTCCATTATGCTACAGTGGACATGTAACGGTTATCGTCGTAGGATAATGAATACGACAATCTGAGTTCAACTGCTGGACGAGGCAGTGTTTCATTTCGTCCAAATGCTTTTGGAAAATGCATGAGCCTATCTTATGCTCACTAGTTATACGGAAATACTCGAGAAGATATATAATATATATATATATTATATATATATATATATATATATATAGCTTTATTATTTGCTCTACTTAAGTATTAAACACTTTTTACATTTTAGCTTTAGACAAAACTAGCGGTTTATATATATTATATATATATATATATATATTATATATATATATATATATATATATATAATTTCCTTTGGCCAAGTGTTATAGTGTTAATCAATTATTATCAGTTGGTGCGACCCTCTTAGTCTTTTCTTTTTTTATTTTTACCCCAGGTGAAATTTTGTAGTATATTTTTACGAACAAACACGTTGCCGGTTTTTGTTTACCGCAAGGCTTTACTAATAAGATTAGTATATATACATATATATATATATATATATAATCTTGGTTTAACATTCTCTCACTCTTTTTTTCTTTCTTTCCACCTGTTCATCTTTTCATTATGTTCAATTGAGGTTTTCATATATATATATATATATATATATATATATATATATATATATGAAAACCTAAATTTATCAGAAATAAATTTATTTCGGCTACCTTTGTCTCTTCAAGTCTGATAGAGATAACGCTAGCCTGTTTCAATCGAACATAATGAAAAGATGAACAGAAGGAAAAAAGATTGAGAGAGTGTTAAACCAAGATTATTATACTTCTTACATATTGAACTAGTTTGCAATAGTTCTTAAGTGAATATATCACACGTTGTAATAATTAAATTATCACACAGGAATATATCCACAGATCCTGTTACTTATTATTATAACACTCCTTGCTTTTCACACTAGCGTTGGTTGTCTTTCGCTGCAGTGTTATGACCTATTCTCATTTCCCAGGGGTGCCACCCACAAGAATTTGTACCTACTAAGCTAAAAATGCTTTACCAGTCCAACCTGTGACAGCAAAATGTCTACTATATCCGTTCTTAATTCTGTGTAAATGAATCACTTCGTGGTCACTCCTCTTGAGATGTTTGGTGAAAAAATAATTGTGGTTTGTATAATCTTAATCTTTCACTTCTGCTTCTCAATTGGATCCGATTTGAAGTTCAAATCAAACCTACAAACTCATCCTTTGTTCGGTTTCTCCCTATTTTATATTGTTATTTTTTTATAGGTGATATAACCTATCTACATAATGGAATAATCCTACTACTACTATAAGTAGCAGAGACAATTGTAGCTTGGGGAACAAGCGACACGATTCAGTTCTAGACTGTATTGTCGGACGTAACTTCACTTTCCTTCTGTAAATTCTACTTTCTTTGTTCAATACACTTGTTGCAACTTTCACCAGTCGTTTGCCTTTATTTGGGACCCTTAACAAACCCCACAATAGTTTTCAATATTTTCTTTTAAAAAATGATTTAAATCTCTAAACAAAGCACATCTTGGATTTGTGCAGTAAAGTGAGAAGCTGAAATGTGTTGGTAAAAACATTCCGATAAACAGCTAATAAAGAAAAATAGTCAGGATTAAGACTAAATATAGAGATATGGATATTGATTGGTTCTACGCATTCGCTGGCAGGGCAAAGTGCCCAACACAGACGTGCTGGAACGAGCAAACATAAACAGCATGCCCACCATCATCTGCGAGAGACGCCTGTGTTGGCTTGGCCACATCAGGAGGATGGACATAGGCCGCATCCCCAAAGACCTACTGTATAGTAAGTTAGTAGATGGCGCCCGACCGCTTTAAAGATGCCTGCAAGAGATATATGAAGAGATGCCACATCGACATCAACACATGGGAAGCTTATGCAGAAGACCGTACGACCTGACGCCTCCTCGTCAAACAAGGAACGAAAAGGAGTGAAAAAGAGAGTAAAGAAGCCGCCACACAAAAAAGAGCCAAAAGGAAGGAGCGGCAACAGCATCTTCAGCAAGCATCACCGTTTGTTTGCAATCACTGCACCAGAGATTGCCATTCAAAAATTGGTCTGTTCACCACTCACACAGTTGCAGATAAGAAAAAAGTGGACACTACGCCATCTTCTTTAGTAGACGGAAAGATGCCAACATGGAGATATGGATATTGTTGGTTAGCTGGTTGGTAAGATTTTACGGTATGTCAACCCTTTTTGGGTTATTTTATGCCGAAGACGTTTTGTTTTATTGTTGTTGATGGTACTCAATTTTCTTAAAAGTCAATTTTAAACACATTTCTTAGGACCCATTTTTTCTATTTAATCTATAAATTGGACCCTAAGAGGTACTACCACTCCGAGTCAGAAAAGACCTATTTATGAGATATCTATATTTACCAGTATACTTCCCTCCCTCCCCCTTCTTTAATGTTCCTGGTTGATAAAGGTGCTTAAGAGTCGCTCGTATAAAAGTGATGTGTATCTCTTTGGTTAATATGTCATCTTGGAAAGGGAGATAATTAATGATCCGAGTGAGACGGACTAGACATGCAGGACACTGCTGGAGAAGCAAGGACGGACTCATAATCGATGTTCTCCTGTAGAAGCCAACACATGGACATGCTAGTGTGGGACGCCCAGCAAGGACCTACATTGAACATGTAAAGATGCTGGCTGCAGCGAGGAAGAACTCCCAGGTGCAATGAATGATAGGGAAGGTTGGCGAGAGATTGTCATGGATATCTGTGCTGCCTGCACGACATGATGATGAAATAAATATATTCTACTCGAACGGTAAAGTGTCCTTCAGTATGCTTGCATTAATTATAGATATCTTATAAACAAGGTTTTAATTTAAAAGCTCTCATGTTACACTATGTGTTAAGGGGAGGAAACTATATTTATTGGACGGATCTATGCTCTTTTAAATTCTTTCTTCGATTATATTTTCTTCTTCATAATACATTCAAATTATCAAAGAAAGCACTTCAAAGAAGAACTTAGTCATGATGCAATGATTAGCACGCTGGTCTCGAGAATGTAAAAGAGAGTTCAATCCTCATTAGACACCCGCCCTGTCGCCTGGGGCGTTAGAATGCACCGAGTGCACCTCTGCAGAAGGGTAAGACTCCCCCAATGGGACCACCTGTTGGCCGTGGGTGGCGACCCGTGATGCTTAAGTATAGAGCCCAGGTGGATGAGCAGTTCATGATATGCAATACTCCACTTTGGCCCTATCTTGGACTAGACGGGCGGTCGGAGAGGCCCCCTACGATCAATCGGCTCGTCACGTCAAGCCCTAGCACCTATATGATTTTCCCAACCCTATTGCCCTCATGGCAAGCCCCAACCCCTTTTTATCATATGGGTACTAGAAGGCGGTGGCTGCGGGTCTACTAATCCTGGGATTGACGTTAAACTCTATCTGATGGTGAGGTTCCAGTTTTGGAGGTTTGGGGAATGTGGAGCACCCCTTCATCACCATTGCTCCCTGGTCCACTCTGAGTGGTAGTACCTGTTAGGGTCCCATCTATGGGTTAAATAGAAAAATGTATTTATAAAAAAATTGTATTATCCATTAAGAATTGATTTATTTCAAAACTATATCGGCATTAAATGACCCACTGAGGTTGATATGCCGTAAAACAAAACAAACCAAATCATTAGACACCTAATACATACGACCTTGTGCCAAATCTAACCTCAGTTCATATAGGTGCAAGGACTTGACATGACCAGCCGATTGATATGTGGTGGCCTCTGCGACCACCTGTCAAGCCTAAGTAAGGTTCCAAAGTAGTGTTGCATGTCATGGACTGTTTAGCTACTAGCATCAAGAGACACCACCCAAGACCAACAGGTGGCCCCATTTGGGGTACAGAAATGTGTTAGTAAAAACACCACAATAAACAGTTAATAAAGAAAAATATCAATGACGAATGCTACGTATGGAGATACGGGAGGTGGTAGGCGACTGCTGTTAATGCTGGTGTTTGAGATATGATTTAAACATATCAGCTGTTTTTGGCCATAATGAGAGACGACACCGGCGTCCAAAAATAGCGAGACAAGTATTCTTTTGAAAGACGCAAGATGGCGCCCCAAGCTGCTGATTGGGCAGATGTCTCGGTTGAATGTCGTCAGTTA
>CM042162.1:10193068-10196453 GCA_023376005.1 Doryteuthis pealeii
TTTTATTCAGTTTTTTTGTATCTACACACTATCTCGAGAGCTACACTCATCATCGACACATATATATTGTAGGTTGGTTGTTGTGTGCTTGTTTTGTGTGTGTCTCTGTTGTTATTGGTTGGCGATTATTTATGTATGTATTTGATATTATATGTGTGGTTGGTGGTTAGCTGTGTATAAGTGTTATATGTTGATAGTGCAATTTGTGGTATGTTGTGGTGAAAGATATGTGGAAGGAGAGGAACTCCACAATAGATTATCTATTGTTATAGTTTTAGGAGTGATTAAATAGTTTCGTTTGTTTTGGTTGTTTAGTCTTCTTGGGGCTTTTATTGTATATGCTGTCTTTTTCTAGTCGCAAGTTCGGATTTAGTACTATTTTATAGTTTTCATTTATTTTTATTTTTTTATGTTTGATTTAGTATATGTATATATAGTATTTTGATTGTGTTTTTATTTCTATCTTATGTTTATTTGCTGTGTATGGTTTGATTTAATTTATATTATTTTTTCGTTTTCGATATCTTCCTTGGATCGTTCATAGGGTGTGTGCGTTGTTGTGGGGCTAGTGATTTTGCGAGTACGTGATGTTGTCTTGATTAGGCCTCTTTGGTAAATTGTATTGAATGTCTTTCCTATTATTTTTTTCGCGCGGATATCTTAATTGGGGGTTAGAACTTTTGGGTATGACTGTAGTTCTCTGCGCTGGCCGTGGTTAGGGGTATACGTCTCTAGTCTATGGAGTGTGATAACTTTCTCTGAATTTCTTCAATTTAATCCTGTATTGTCTGGTTTCTTGTGTTTGTGTATATATTGTGTGGGTTTTGTGGGCAAGCCCTATGATTGCATTGTTGTCTCTAATTCTTTTCCTATCGACTGTTGTCGCTCACAAAAGTGTGGATAATGGTTCTCATTTGTATCTCACTATATAGCTTTTCTCTTTCAGCCCGTATCCTTATATTTACAGTACTTATATCCCTGTTTTGTGGGGGTGTGTTTCATATTTTGTGCTGGTTGTTTGGGAATCTCTTCTTATCTTAACGTTTCTGTAATTAATTGAGAGTGATTCTCGGTGACGTTGTCTCTCATATAATTTTGTGATGTTTTATTGATTTATTTATTTTGGTTATTATATTGGATATTTTTTTTTTTATTTTGGTTTTTTAGTATTTTATTATTGGGTATTTTTATCTGAGTTATGATTTGTTATTTTGATTTTTTGTGAGTTTTCTTTCTTTATTGTTTTTTGTGGTCTATTTATTGTGGTTATCGTATTGTGGGTGTTTTGTCTTTGTCTCTTTGGTTTTTTGGTGGAGCACGTGATACTCTATATTTTTTTACTATTTGGTTTCATATAGGTCACATATTCGTTTTTTGTTTTATGTATTTCTCGTTCTCATTTTCTCTTGGCTATTTGTATTTTGATTTTTGTTTTTATGTTTTTGAGTTTCTTTGTTTTTTACAGTTTTTTTTGGTTTTTTAGATCTTTACTTTTTTTGGTGTGCATATTCGTTTTTTTTTTGTTATTGGTTGTTATCTGGGAGTTTAAGCGTGGGCTTGTGAGCAATGTTGGGGTCTTTGGTTCTAATTGATGTTTGGCATTATTCTCGGAGGGTCATTGATTGTACCTTTTGTTTGTACCTATTTTTTGTTATTTTTGTCTTTGGCAGGTCTTGTTCTAGTGGACTGAATGAGACTCAGGTTCTTAATTGTTTATTGGTTTTTTAAGAGTAGTTATTATTATGTTTTTTGTGGTTTTTCATTGCACAAGTGTTAATTGACGGGGTCGTTGGAGGGTGTTTTGTCTTAAACTAGGTTTGTGTTGATGGTTTGCATATTTTTTTGTTTGTTGTTGGAGAGTGGTCTGATGAGATTGTGTTTGGGTCGGTTGTTTTATAGGGTTGATTTTGGTTTTTTTTTTTTTTTTGTTGTTTGCTTGTTTTTTGTTTATATTTTATAGTGGATATATGGTATGAACATTTTGTGTGTAGTGTTTGTTATTGTGGTTGTGTTATTTTTGTTGAGGTTTTTTATTTGTGTTTGTTGTTTTGGTGTTTTAGTGGTTATGATGTTGTGTGTTTAGGTTTGGTTTGGTGAGTTTGCGTTTGTTGTTGGGTTTTGATTTTGTTTTCATTTTGTATTTTTTTTTTTTTGTTTTTTGGTTTGTGTGTTTTTTTTTGGTGGTTTGTGACTGTTTTTTTTGTGTGATCTGTTTTGTCTTTTTTCTTGTGGCTGGGGATGTTTTTTGTCTTATTTGTTTTTTGGGTTCATGGTGTGTTGTGTGATTTTTTTGGTTGGTTGGTTGTGGTGTTTGTAAGGTTGGTTTGTTGAGTTTTTGGTGTTGTTTTTTTTGTGGTTTTGTGTGGGGTTGTTTTGTTGTTCTTTTTTGGTGCTGTGTGGTTGTTTTTTTGGTTTGGTTGTGGCTTTTTTGTTTTTATTCGGTTGTTGTGTTGTTTTTTTTTCGGTTTTTTTTTTTTTGGTTTATTTGGGGGTGGTTGGGTAGATGGTTTTTCTGGTTCGGGAGGCGGTTCTTGTTGGGTTGGTGTGTTCTACTGTTTTTTGTTTTTTGTTACGTGTGTTTGTGGTGTGTGTCGTTGGGGTTTTTTGGTTTGTTTTTTTTGTGTTTTTTTGGTGTCTGGTCGTGTTTTTTGGTTGTTGTGTGCTTGTGTAGTGCTGGTTTCTATCGCGGATTGGTTTAGTTTGGGTGTTTTCTGAGTTGTATGGTGTTGGTTTGGTGGATTATGGGAATTTGATTTTTGCGTGTTTTGAGAGTCGTCTTTTGTTGGATTGCTTGTGTTTGTTTGTTGGGTTTGGATTAGTTGTTTTTTTTGGTGTTGTTTGTATTGTTTTTTTTTGTTTTTTGATATTTTGAATGGCTGTTTCATTTTTGTTTTGTAGTTATTTCTTTCTGTTATATTGGTGTTGATGTTTCGATGTTTGGTTTTGTGTGGTCTGTGGCTTTGTTTTTTTTTTTTTTTTGTTGTTGGTTTTGTTGTTCTTTTTGGTTTTTGGTTTTGGTTGTTTCGTTGTTCGTTTCCCATGTGTTTTTTTGTCGTTGGTTCTTGTTTTTTTTTATTTCTGTTTCGAGGGGGGAGAGGGTTTTTGTATTTATCTGGGGTTTGGTTGCTGTATTTTTGATGTATTTATTTGAGATTTGGTTTTGGGTTGGTGAGTGCGTGGCGTTTTATTGTTGGGGGTTTTTTTGTGTTTGCTTCTATTAATGGTTGTTTTATGTGTGTGGTTTGGTGGTTCTGTTGGTTTTGTTTGTTGTTATTCACTAGTGTACTTTGTGTTCTTGTTGTTTTCTTTTGGGTTGTTTGTGGTTTTGACTGTGTTTTTTGGGGTGTTTTTGTGGTTTTGTGTGATATTTTGTACTGTTGATTGC
>CM042162.1:10201553-10209053 GCA_023376005.1 Doryteuthis pealeii
GGCAACTTCTCTTGCAACGTCAAAATTAATAAAGAAATCCTTAATATATTTTGGCTATTCGGTGCTTTTATCTCATTCTTTATTCACACAAAACCTTTTATGACGTATATTTACGAATTTTCCACCCATCTTTAATATCCTTTGTTCTTTCTTGCTATCCTTACTTTATCTTTACTTATCTATTTTTACTTACATTTACATATTTCATCTATTCACTTATTTATATATTCATCCATCAATTTCTGTCTTTAGCTGGGTTTTTAAAATTTATATTCATGACGTAGGGTAACAAGGAGTTATCTTCCCTTGCTTTAGAGGTATGTCAACTTTGATATCTTGAAACATCGCTAATCTCATCTCGTGACCGTTGGTTACGTGAAAAGCCGAGCGGTTTGAGAGGCGAATAAATTAAAAACTTTTCGGTGTGGCTTAAAATCTGTATCAGCAAATCAGCGAGGGGGTCTATTCCCTTTTCTCTAGCGCTAGACCAAGGAGATTGTTTCAGCATCTGAGATGCAGAGCCACACCTACCTTCAGCTACTCACAGATCTTTGTGCTACTCATACGCTGAGCTGGTGAGGGCCGGTATCGAACCCGGAACCATGTGGTTCCTTGGCGAAATGCTTACAGTTCGAAAGCAAGTGGTGCTAACAGCTGCAATATATCTCTCATTATTGTAAGTATATTTTTAAATAATTTATATATATATATATATATATATATGTATATATGTGTGGTGTGTGTGTGTGTGTGTGTGTGTGAAGAAAGGAAGTGAATCCGACGTATGTAGTATATTAGGAAAAATGAAAAAACAACAGATTTAAATGGGTTAAGTGGTGAGTTTATTGGCCGACGCTGCAGTGTTTCGATCTATTAATTAGATCATCTTCAGGGCATTTGTTTGTATATGGAAGGTGACAGGAATTATTTATCACAGAATAACGAGAAAAGCGAGTGGTAGTTGTTGTTATTCAGTCTGTTTAAAAAAAATGTTGAGGTTTGAAAAAAATATAATATATATATGTATATATTATATATATATATATAATTAATAAATTCATCAATAATTGATGAACTAATATAATTTACTTGCTAAGTATTGACGTTAGATAAGAATACTTGACACCATATAATTTCTTACAAGGACTGAGTCTGATTCTGAGACTCCATTCTGAAGAACTGGGGCGTGTGGAGTGCCCCTTCATTGCCATTACTCCCAGTTCCACTTTGAGTAGGTCAAGTAGATCTGTTTAAAAGTTATTCCTATTCAATAGGAATGAGTTTTAAAAAATCTTGATAAACAACTACGCAAAAAATTGAATGTATAATGAATGCAATTCCCCTAACCTCAAGTTATAAACGTTGATATGCGATTATAATCAACCAAACCAGAATTAAATAACCCAACAAAGGTTGATACGCCATAAAACCAACCAAAAATAGTGCGTAGTTTTCATGTAAGATACACGTTAAATATAGAATCAAATACTGCTAGATGATGACGAAATCTTTAAACTATTTGATGGAATATGTGGTTTTATTTCCTTTATTATACAGCTCTTTATATTATATATATATATATAGTATATATATATATATATATATATATATATATATATATATATATATATATAGTGTTTGTGTGTGTGTGTGTGCGTGTATAAAAGTTTGTGTGGCCTTAAGTCAGTATCATCCAGACAGCGAGGGTATATATTCCTTTCTCACTAGCGCTAGATCAAGGAGATTGTTTTTGTGTCTGAGGTGGAGTGTCACACCTACCATCAGTTCATTGGGGGAGTCTTACCTCTCTGCAGAGTTGCAGTCGGTGCATTCTAACGCCCTAGCCAACAGGGCACGTCTATGCTACTCTAACATATATATATATATATATATATATATATATGTGTGTGTGTGTGTGTGTGTGTGTGTATACACATATAATAAATAATATGGGTACTATATAGCACAGGTATTTCCGTATGTATACACAGTACACAATATCATTGATATAGCATTTGCCTTTAAGCTAAGTTAGCATGAACATGGAATAAACTGCAATTGGTTATTGATAGTTTTTCGACTATGCGGTCAGAATTTCCCATCGGTGAGAAACTATTAGTAACTCGGCACCGATTATTCTATGTCCACGCTACCTTAACTTATAGATAGGATAAAGATGACTTACCGGGGAATAGAATGAGTTAATCGTAACATCGACGGTCGATACAGACATTAATAAATCAAGGTTATAAAGAATATAGAGTGCTCAATGCGTTAGTAGAGCAGTTTTAATAGAAAGGTATGTATGGATAACCTACTTAATTTTACCCAAAAGCGGATCATCAGGGTTAATTGTAATGGATTAATCATGAAATTGATTAATTAAAGACAACTGCAGAATTTTATGATTCACTTCCACAATTGTTGTAATTAATGAATTTCTTGATTAATTTATTACAATTAACCTAGATGATCCTTTTTTGATGAAATGTTAAACTGGAACTAATTGTGAAGCTCAAATTTTGAAGGTTTGGGCAGTGTATATATACATACATACATATATATATATATATATATATATATATATATATATATATATATATATATATATAATATATAATTCGTAAACATGTGTTATTGAAAATACGGATAATTCTTTATTTTTGTATGGATACCAGTCTTCTGGCTATCCTTTTTAAAAATCTATATTGATCATTATATTTTTATACTTATTTAGCCTTTCGATGCTACGTATATTTAATGTATATAAATTTTTATTCTGTATCTATTTTATCAAATTCAGAGAGTCTATTATTTTTAAGAGGGGTTAGGTAAGTGTTAGTTATTGAAGATATTTAATACGTTGTCTCCGATTTTAAGGCTATTTTATTAATGTTAGGTTTTTTTTATTTTTTAATGCATATGGCTTTCTAGGATCTGTAGGCGTTTCTTATTGTTATTTTTGTAGATAATTTTAGTATTTTCGTTTAAGATTTTTCTAATTTTGGGGATATATATATATATATATATATATATATATATATATATAGTGTGTGTGTGTTTGTGTGTGTATAGATGTTGTCGGAGGTCTAAAGTCAGTATCATCCAGACAGCGAGGGTATCTATCCCCTTCATTGCAATTACTCTCAGGTCCAAAATGGTCCAGAGTGGTAGTACCTGTAAGGGTCCCATCTATAGATTAAATAGAAAAAATGAGTTAAAAAACGTTAAAAATGGTGTTTTTAAAAAATGTTGAACACCCATCAAGCACGAGTAGAACAAAACGTTTTCGGCATAAAATAACCCAGCAAGGGTTGACATGCCGTAAAATCCAACAAACCAAACCAAACTAAACACTTATTCACTTCATCATCTTTAAAATCATTTTTCTCTTTTTTGCGCACAAAAATTAATTTTCCTAACTTTCCTAACTTTCCATTTCTTTTCATCCCGAACGACATTTTTTCCTTCTTTTTTATTCCAAACCAATTTTCCCCATTGTATTTATTCATGTATTTTCGTCTCCCCTTTTTCCCACTGCCAAATTGTCCCTCACATTTCAATTCCCATCACAACCAACACAAGAAAAAAAAATGGTTCCCATGAGCCCATAATTAATGTCATTGCTACAGAAGCTTCGCGCCATAATCTATTTGCTGCCTTTTTTGCCGCGCTAAACCGGACGAAAAATGGAGCCAAATAAAGTCACTTTTCGATGGATCTTTTGCGATTGCATAACTTACATTGATTACTCTTCGATCGGAAAAGATGTTCTGTTCAAATCTATCACCGACAACAATGCCCATAAATCGAAATGACTGAGTGCTTCGATCGGCGACATTGGCCAGGAAAGAAAATAGTCACATATATATATATATATATATATATATATATATATATGTGTGTGTGTGTGTGTGTGTGTGTGTGTATAGCAAGACCAATCTTGAATATATATATATATATATATATATATGTGTGTGTGTGTGTGTGTGTGTGTGTGTGTGTGTGTTATAGCAAGACAAATCTTGAAATATATATATATATATATATATATATATATATATATATATATACTTACCTATTGTCGGATTCGTTTTCATTTTTACACACACAAACCCACATACACACATAAACACACACATTATATATATATATATATATATATATATATATATATATATATATATATATATATATATATATATATATCGACTATCAATCTAAATCTGTGTTGAATGGAGATGCGAGGAAAAATCTGTATTGGTAATAAAACGACCATTTACTACCTCTTCCTCTCTAAATAGTCTTCGTATCTTACATTATTTTTTATTCCCTCTGACAATACGTATATATATACATATATACACAAAGCGCGTGGTGTAATGGTCAAAGTCATGGGAAATGGACTCGTCGCCCCGAGTTCAAATCCTGGGTGTGGTAATTACATTTCACTTAGCGCTAATACCCTTGGGGAAGGTATGAATCCTATTTTCCCCTCCAGCTATGGATAAATAGCAGAGCAGACTGGACTCTTTAACCGTGTTTAGGCAACCGGTCTAGGAGAAGGAAAACTCTGAATTAAAAACCTGTTAAACCCCGTTTAAGAAAATAACCTTGTGTTACATCCTGCTCATGCGGAAGGTGTTGCTAAATATATATACATATAGCGAAACGAAATATGGATTTATAGAATATGTGCAAAAAATCATAATAAAATGACTAGTTAATATCTTAGGATTTTGAAATAGATTTTGTATCTTATGTTCTGTTTCGTTTTCTATCAGAATATATATATATATATATATATATATATATATATATATATACTATATAATATATATATATGAGAAGTAAATACACAAACGATGTGTTTTGATATGGCTCTTTTTTTAGCCGACAATTTTTGGGAGAATATGTCCTATCAACAGAGTTATAGATAGGAAGGCGCCTTGTGCGTGATTCGAACCCTGACAGTCAGGGTTCGAATCACGCACTCTGCTGATGAGGCCTAACAGGCCGAAATGTACATATAGGGATTGATTTTTCTCGATTTGTTTATCCTTAAATTTGAATAGGTATGCCCACCTAATTAATTAATTATTAATTAATTAACTTTCAAAATTAGCCACGACTTCAATTAAGCACATATTCTCCGCCCCCACACAAAAAATATATATATAAGAGAGAGAGAGAGAGAGAGAGAGAGAGAAGTAGCTGCTACTTCTAGCCACACTGCTGAGACGTAAACGTTGAAACATGGTGTCTGTGGATGACTATTATATGCTCCCAAAAACGGTAGAGCTCTCTAGAGGGGACTTTAAAGAACTTTCACAATTTAGTGTAAGGCAATACTCGTCTGTTGTTTATAGATTTTAATTCTCTGATGATTGCAGCATATATCTACGGATACATATATTTATCAGTTAAATGTTCGCTTCTTGCTGGTAGCTATTGACGGCCGAGGGGAAAGGAGTCGGCCTGATGAACGGTCAGTTAGTTTTCGCTTCCGGCTTGAAGTAGCTGCTAAGTCTAACCACACTGATGAGACGCAAACGTTGAAACACGGTGTCTGTGCATGACTATATATATATATATATATATGTGTGTGTGTGTGTGTTGTAAACAAATCTAGCTATTTTCAGCCGACAGTATATTTGGGAGAATATGTGCTTTTAATTGAAGTCAGACCTAATGAAGTTAATTCATTTATTGTTAAATCCCGCTTAATTAACCATAAATGAATTAACTTTCAAAAAAAAAATTAGGTCTGACTTCAATTAAAAGCACATATTCTCCCAAATATATATATATGTGTGTGTGTGTGTGTGTCTATGTATATATATTTTTGTTTTTCTTTATTTTGCTTTACGGCATATCAACCTCAGTGTGTCATTTAATGCGATAAAGTTTTGAAATAAATCAATTCTTAATGGATAATACAATTTTTTTATAAATACATTTTTCTATTTAACCCATAGATGGGACCCTAACAGGTACTACCACTCCGGGCCAGAGTGGACCAGGGAGCAATGGTGATGAAGGGGTGCTCCACATTCCCCAAACCTCCAAAACTGGAACCTCATCATCAGAGAGTTTAACGTCATTCCCAGGACATGTGACCCTCAGTCACCGCCTTCTATGATAAAAGAACCGCCCGTCTAGCCCAAGTGGAGTATTGCATGTCATGAACTGCTCATCCACTTGGGCTCTATCCTTAAGCATCACGGGTCGCCACCCACGGCCAACAGGTGGCCCCATTGGGGGAGTCTTACCCCTATGTTTATATATATATATATATTATTGATAATATGGTTGATATATTTCATATCAGATAGCACTCAATATCATTAACAGAGAGTTTATATTTGATAGCGTGGACATTGGGTCAACACCTGGTTACTGATTGATCCTCGCCTCTGAGATCTTCAGACCTATTAGGTTTGAAGATCGCATAATGATGTTGACTTCATATCCACGCTACTTAGTGCCAGTTTAGCTCAGTCGGTAGAGCACTCGACTAGGAATCGCAAGGTTCTTGGTTCGATACCTTACCTCTCCAACTCAGCGAATGTGTAGCACAGGGATATGTGCGATAAGCAAGGAGCTGATGGTATGTGTGGAGCCGTACCTCAGACGCTAAAAACAACCTTCTTGGTCTAGCGCTAGTGGAAAGGGGATAGACTCCCTAGCTGTCTGGCTGATACCGAACTTAGACCACACCCTCTACTTTTTTACTTGATATGTATATATATATATATATATATATATATATATATGTGTGTGTGTGTGTGTGTGTGTGTGTGTGTGTGTGTATCTATCCGAAATGTTACTGTGTTTCTCCCAAGCAATAAATTTATAATCATTAACATTAGCAATGAATGCGATTGCTTAACCTTTAGACATAATATAACCCAACACGGTTTGACATAGCGTTAAAATTACTGAACTTAATGGAAATGATCTTTATCAATTCAATCGGCATTAAATGATCCGAAAAGAGTCGATAATTTTGATTTTTGTCGTAATACAAAACAAGAAAAATGAAACACGTTTAATCTCATTAGACATTTTCATTAAAAAAAATCTAAAAATCGTCTGTTAAAACAACCGGATATTGACGGTGTAAATGAAAAACATGTCCTTTCTTAATCGAGATCAAAAAGGGGTGCCTAAAGGTCATACGTTCCGAAAGTTTAATGAAAGATTATAGTGATGTTGCGTTGAAATGTTTATCATAACTCTTAACAAGCTGTTGAGAATTTTTCAGAGTCCCATTCCTATAAGGATTTATCAATAAATGTCTAAAAATGGCCTTTTCATTTAAAGTTAACTGTTATTTCCAATAAATCAATGACTTCTAAATATGTTTAATATTACATTTAAACAAATGCTGTCGTTGGGGTAGATTGGGAAAATGAATGTGACTTCCGGCTGGGTGGAATGAGGTGATATAGGATATTAAGAGTTAACTAATTACAGTTTAGTAACCCGCCCTGTCGA
>CM042162.1:10214053-10219053 GCA_023376005.1 Doryteuthis pealeii
ACCCACTGAGGTTGATATGCCGTAAAACAAAATCAAACCGAACCAAAAAACAACTTTACTAGTTATAAATAAACACAAATCATACATGGAATTTCTATTTTCAAAATTTTAATTAATCTAATTTAGAAAATTTCAATTCTATTAATGAAAGAAAAAAAAAACTGTAACTTTAATTGTCGTTTAATACTTCTCTTGTGACAGCTCATTGTATTGAAGATTAATTAAGAATAAATGAGTTTTTCAAATATGACGTTTACAGAAGAAACAGTTTGAAATAATACGTCATTCAATTGTCATAAATATCTGTATCTCTTTGGTTTGAATAAAGACAGATACTGTTATATACCCAGAATCCCATTTTTTTTTATTTTTAAAGGACTAATTATCAAACCAAACAAACACATACACACACACACTTATACACAAGTGCACGTCTCTTCTCTCTCTCTCTCTCTCTCTCTCTCTCTCTATATATATATATATATATATATATATATATATATATATATATATATATATATATATATATATATATAAGGATTTCAAAAACGTCTGAAAGTGGTCTATGGTGTTTGTAACAGCAACGAGGTTCAACGCTTCCTCAATCATATCACGTCGAGCTGGTATGACATGGCCATATGAAAGTAGACACAGTGCCAACAAAATGTCCACTGTGTAGAAAAAATAGATATATTTTCAAAGTTTAAAAAGATGTAAACATCATTGGCAATAAACAATACACGTTTCTGTGACTTCTAAATATTTTGGAGACCTTGCCCTTGGGATTACAGAGACACAGTAGAATAATGAGTTCTAATAAATGCGTTTTAAAAAAATTCACTACCCATCAACAATGAATAAATCAAAAACATTTTCGGCACAAAAAGTTAAATAAAATAATTTTTTACGCTAAAAAAAAACTTTGGTTACTGAGAAGCGTCTCGTCTCTTTGTATAAAAACAAAACAAATATGTCAGTTTTGCTCTTCCGTATATTCTAAGAATCACACATTACTATTCAACAGTAAAAATTACAAATTCTTTTAAAAATATTAATCGAGCTCGGGTCGGACCAACTTTTAGTTCATCTGAATCCTAAAATCCATATTTTTAAATATCCGTGAAAAATTCGATTTTTTGATGCAGAAAAAAAGAAATATTTGATTTCACGCAGAAAATAAAGATATTTAAGCACACAAAAGATTGAAAATCTCTGAAAATTAATTTCTTAAAATTTTTTTTTTTTTGACAATTTAATAGAATATAGTAATACCAATTACAAAAGCAAAAAAAAGTTTTCAAATATTAATATTATGTAGCGTAATTATTCGGATCTACCAGAATTTGGGATTAAAAATAAAGCTGTATTTGGATTTCTAGAGAAAGAGAGGAAACAGAAATAAGAATAAAGAAAGGTTAAAATCGGGAAGAGTAAACACTAAGCGGAGAGCAAGTAATTTGACCGAAGAATGACCCCGGAAATAGAATTAAAAATAAAAACGGAAGTTCCGGGTTTTTTATCGGAAGCGGATGTGACACAGGGGCGAGAAACGGGAGGAGAGAAAATCTATCTCTTTTCCTTTCGTGTTGGCCCCGATCCCTCGTATCGGTATGGGACAGCAATACACAACATGATACTATGTTAGGGGATAGAATAATTTGGCGATGCTCACTCTCTTTCTTTCTGTCTTTCCTTCCCTCTGAAAAAAGAGCCCACGAGCCTGGAAATAAACAGAAAGCCTCTTGTGACTATACAACTTGCGTGTATGTTGTTTCTGAACTAACGACTACTACTAAAACTCGCTCTATTACACCAACAAAATTGACATGCCATAAAATCTAACCAATCAAGCAACTATTATTATTTGGGCCGAAACTTTACCCTACAATTCACCCAGTCAAAATATTTCGTTCAAGAATCTTTTTTTTCTTCTTCAGAACTTCTAATTTATTATCTATACCATCATCGTATTTTTATCTGCTCTTCATCGTTTTGTTTTGACAGGTCAGAAGGAAAGAAGATGTCACGTAATATTTCCCCAAGTGCCGGGTTTCGTGGAATAATCACTAAAAATATAAAAGGATTTTCCTCGAGTGAACACTGAATAAATATGCAAGACCCGATTGACACAGGACGGTACAAAAATCTTAACGAGTTTAGTAATGGCTCAGTCACGTTGAAGATCATTCAATTGGAATATGATTGACGATGGTTTTTTTTTGTTCTTCTTAACTTGAAACCATCAAATGCGCAAAGATGAGATACAAATTAGAGAATGAACACTAAAAATGAAATAGTGACAAAAAATAAATGCACCCTGTTGTTGTTGTTGTTGTTGTTCTTCTTCTTCTTCTTCTTCTTCTTCTTCTTCTTCTTCTTTTCTCACTTTCATACTTCTTATTTTCCTTCTTCTTCTTCTTCTTCTTCTTCTTCTTCTTCTTCTTCTTCTTCTTTTCTCACATTCATTCTTCTTCTTTTCTCACTTTCATTCTTCTTCTTTCTTCTTCTTCTTCTTCTTCTTCTTCTTCTTTCACTGGTCTTTCACTGAAGTCTAAGAGACAGCAAGTATCCTCAGGTCTCCATAACTCTTCTGAATATTCTAGCCGATATCAACAATTCTAATCTGTTAGTATTAGTGTTATTAGTTTTTCACATCAGCGTTAGTTTCACTGTAATTTGAGTGAAAACAAGTCTCCCCAGGTCTGCAGGACTCTCCTGAGTATTCCAGCTCTGTTAATATTATTATTATTATTATTATTATTATTATTATTATTATTATTATTATTAGCAACAGAAAACACCCTCCGGGCGTCGTGATAATTAATTTTTTAAAGACATTGCCTGAGAGGGTGGGAGTTAAAAATTCAATGTCAGAGGGTTTGTATCGTAAGTAAGACAAATTCCTCATATTTATTAAAGGGGTAAAAAAAAATAAAACAATTTGAAATGAAAACTGAGCCCCGTCCCTCTCAAATAAAATATTGCGTGCATGTAATAATCAAACAATTATTTTGAATATTTTCCACATTAATTTTACACAAAATCGTAGGTATTTATTAATTTGTAAACTTTTTAATTAACTTCTTGTTACTGTAAAAAAAAAGGGACAAGAGTAAAAAAAAACAATTTTTAAAATTGCTTACACAAATTTTGCGTGTATATAACAAGAATATGGTGACGTAAGCTGTGACATAGAGCTATGACGTAGTTTTTGTTACTGACAGATATACAGACAATCTCCATTATTATTATTATTATAGTTTTTCACACCATCGATAGCAAATGTTCTTTCACATGAGTCCTCTTATTTCCATTTCCTCTAGTTTCTTTTCTAAGATTTTGGGGACCGTTCCAAGAGCACCAACTAAAATTGACATCACTTTTACCCTCATATTCCACATCTTTTTCAATTCTCTAGCATGTCCATTTATTCGTCTATCTATTCGTTTTCTTTCATCTTCACCCTCTGATCTGCTAGAACCAATTTTACCATTCCTTGTGAGTCTTTCACTGGAGACTTAGTGAGAGTAAATCTCTTCATGTATCCATGATTCTTTTAAGTATTCTAGCCGATCTTAACAATGCTACCGTTCGGATGATCTCGCTTCGTCCTCTGATTTCCAGTTCCTTCACTCCTTTTCCAAATCCTTGGGGCCGTTCTAAGTGCATCAACTAAAATTGGTATCAGTTAGTGGAATATTTGTGATATATATATATATTTACCAACCCCTCCGCACGAGCAGGATGTGACACAAGGTCAATTTCTTAAGCCGAGTTCAACAGGTTTGAATTCGGAGTTTTCCTTCTCCTAGACCGGTTGCCTAACCAAGGTTAAAGAGCCCAGTCTGCCCTACTATTTCATTTATAGCTGGAGGGAGAGTAGGATCCATACCTTTCCCAAGGGTATTAGCGCAAAGTGAAATGCAATTACCACATCCAGGATTCGAACTCGGGGCGACGAGTCCATTACCCATGACTTTAACCATTACACCACGCGCTTCCGTGATATAAGGTGTGCTCCAATTCCCACACTGAATTTATAGACTATCCAAGGTCACGTTGTTTACTCCTCTAGCCAATCAACAACCATAATGCATGGCTGATTCACTACTTAAACGCAGATACTTGCCACAGTTCATTTGCAACCTTTGAGGATGAACTCACGACCATTGACGGAGGAACTGAGGACTCTCTTCCAGAAAAACCAAAGGATTCATTATCAGAGGATTACCAAGGATCCAATTCCACTGGACACGCGCTCTTGCTTAAGGCCTACAGGATGGCCCAACAGATTGTAACAGGTTATGGGCCCAGGAACTGAGGACTCTATACCGGAAGAACCCAAGTATTCATTATCAGAGGACTCTTTACCAAGGATCCAATTCCACTGGACACACGCTCTTGCTTAAGGCCTACAGGATGGCCCATGAGATTGTAACACTTTTTTAATGTTCCACATTTTTTCAATCCTTTGGCAATGTCCAAGAATTATTCTGTGGTCCAGGCTGATTTCCCCTTCTATTTCTTTAAGTAACATCATCAGCATTATCATCATCATAGTCATAATGATTTTTTATCATGACTATTCAATGAATTACTAAATACTATACTGATAATTTGTGGTGTAATGGTTTTACTGACAGATAGAAAGTAATAGGTATTGATAGATAGAGCGTTAGATAGAAACATATTGCAATATATATGCATATCTATCTATCTATCTATCTATCTATCTATCTCTCTCTCTCTCTCTCTATATATATATATATATATATATATATATATATCGCTCTCTCTTTATACATTTATATATATATATATATATATATATATATATATATATAATATATTGCTCTCTCTTTATACATATACATATATGAAAGTACGTAAATAAACACTGTGTTTATTCGATATAGCTTTTAGCCGACAATTTTTGGAGGATATGTCCTTAATTGAAGTCATACCTAATTTTTGAAAATTAATTAGTTAATAATTAATGA
>CM042162.1:10221553-10253365 GCA_023376005.1 Doryteuthis pealeii
ACAACTGAAACTTACTCTTCCATCATTCCTATCATTCGTTGCTAACTTTTTCTAATTTAACTATTTAGTTAAAGTAGGAAGTAAATAATAAAATCCCAGTAATTTTTTCTTGTTTGTTTTCTTTTCAGTTTTTTTTCCGGGGATTTTTGCTCATATTTATCAAGATGATTTGGTTTTGTTTGGTTTTGTCTTGTTTTACGGCATATCAACCTCAGTGAGTCATTTAATGCCGATAAAGTTTTGAAATAAATCAATTAATGGATAATACAATTTTTTTATAAATACATTTTTCTATTTAACCCATAGATGATACCCTACCACTCCGGGTCAGAGTGGACCAGGGAGCAATGGTGATGAAGGGGTGCTCCACATTCCCCAAACCTCAAGAATTGGAACCTCAACATCAGATAGAGTTTAACGTCATTCCCAGGACATGTCGACCATCAGTCACCGCCTTCTAGCACCCATATGATAAAAGGGGTTGGGGCTTGCCATGAGGGAAATAGGGTTGGGAAAATCATATAGGTGCTAGGGCTTGACGTGACCAGCCGATTGGTCGGAGGGGGCCTCTCCGACCGCCCGTCTAGCCCAAGATAGGGCCAAAGTGTTCTTAAGATGAAACCAAAGAAATAGAAATCAATAATACTAAGTAGATATTTATCAAAATCAAATATTTTATATCACTATGCTAATTAGCCTTTCTGTCCACACTGTAAACTGCTATTTTGTTTTATATATAGGTGCAATTGTTACTAGTATGTAGATATGGTCAACAGTATTAATAATGTATGGAGGCGCGTGGGCTAGTTGTTAGAGTCCTAGGAAATGGACTCGTCGATTCGAGTTCAATTCCTAGACGAAGCTGTTGGCATTTCACATAGCGCTAATACCCTTGGAAAAGGTATGAATCCATATATTCTTCCTCCAGCTATGGGTTAAATAGTAGGGCAGACTGGGCCCTTCAGCCTTGTGTAGGTAACTAGTCTAGGAGAGGGATAACTCTGAATTCAAAATCCTCTCCAGCTATGGGTTAAATAGTAGGGCAGACTGGGCCCTTCAATCTTGGGTAGGTAACCAGTCTCGGAGAGGGATAACGCTGAATTCAAAATTCCTGAGGTCGGTCGTTGATTGGGTTTGTGGCAACCCTTGATGCACCAATTCTTACCTATCGACTGTGCCAAAAAGTGTGGATGGTCCTACACAAGCCTTCACCACTATAAACAAATCACTGTGTGGGTGTTTATTGTGTGTGTGAACCCTCATGCGTCGAAAATCGACGAGAGAGTCCATAATTAATAATGTAAAACTATTTTAATAATACTAGCAAAATAAAAAAAACGCCCTCCAGGCAATGTAAAAATAGATTTTTGAAACATATTGCCTGAGGATTGGGAGTTAAAAATTTAATCTCCGCCAGTTTGTACCCTAAGTAAGTAAAATCATCAAATTCATTAAAGGATTAAAAAATAAAACAATTTCAAATGTAAACTTTAAATATGTATTAAGATAAAACAAACTATATATAGATATATAATACCAGTCATGTATTTATTAAAACTTGTTTTAAAAAACAATGAAGACTGTCTAATGTTGCATGTTCAAATTTTGAGTGTATTTATTCTATGTTATGACGATTTTGGGTAATGTGACGTAAGCAGTGACGTAGTTTTTGTTACAGACAAAAACCGGAAGCGAATCTCCATTATTAATAGAAGATTTGAGGTTTAAATATAAATAAAGTAATGGAAAATTTCGTCTGTCAAGCTCCTTACCCTCACGGCTCTCGGGGACTGTCAATCAGGGGCGAACGATTAATTGATACGAACTTACAGGGTGTATGTCTTTACAATCATCAGAGAACTCAGGTCTGTAAACAACAGGCGAGTAGATGCTTTTACGCTAAACGATGAAAGGTCAACTAATGTCTCCCTTACAGTGCACTACCAGGAAATTGGGAGCATATATATACAAATCATCCGCAGACACGTGTTTTGATGTTTACATCTCATCAGTGCGGCTCGACATTTTTTAACCACTACCTCTAGCCGGTAGCGAAACCCGAAAGAATTTTTGTCTATGATAAATAAGATGACTTACCGGGGAATAAAATATCGAGTTAATCACAATATTGACAGTCGATAAAAATATTAACCGAATAAGTCAGGGTTATAAAGAATATGAAGTGCTCAATACGTTAGTAGAGCGGGTTTAGTATAAAAGTGTATATAGAAATAATCTACTCAAGTTTCATCATAAGGGACCTTCAGGGTTAACTGTAATGAATTCATTACAATTAACCCTGAAGCTCCTTTATGTGTTTTTCTATATACACCTTAATAATATATATATGTACACAGAGAGAGAGAGAGAGAGAGAGAGAGAGAGAGAGAGAGAGAGAGAGAGAGAGAGAGAGAGAGAGACGGGGAAAGAAATACAGTGGGATATATAGCTGGGTAGACTCGGTTCTTTAACCGTGGTATGGCGACCAATCTACGAGAAGGAAAGTACTGAATCTCAATAAACCCAGACCTGACCCTTTAAGTTGAGGGAGCAGGTATTGCCTGGGGGTATGGCCCCTGGCTTCAACGATATTAATTCACTCTGAAGGTCCAGCGGCCGCTGTCCACTGGACCCCCGGCTTATGGGCTTCATGAATGTTGGTTTGGCCGAAGTTTGATATATATTCCTGTTTATTCCAATCGAGTAAGAGTTACAGGTTCAATTTCAGCCAGAGTTGTTATTTTGAAGAATGCTTTTATACAATCATCCGATTTTCGGTTATTAAGTATTTTTCTAGCACGTGGTTGCCAGTTGAATATATGAAAATAATTGTATTAATTCTGGATACAAAACCTGCTAATTTTCGAAGTCATTTAATCTTTGTACATTTAGATTGAAGATTTTTTAAGTGTCGATAAGATGTGTAAGAAATAGTTGTTTCAACAGACTGTGCAAGTATAAAGGAGAAACACCAGAGTATCTTTCCCGGGAACACATTCAGAAAGAAAGAAAGAATAAAGAAGAAATATATAGAAAGAAAGAAAGGAAAGTACACAGCAAGAAAGAATGAAAGAAAGAATGAAAGAAAGAATGAAAGAAAGAATATAACGAACAAAAGAATATATAACAGATATAAAAAATATGAAAAAAAGAACGGCCAAAGAAAGAAAGAAAGAAAGAATGGAACTGATTAAAAGAAGGAACTGAGAGAAAAAAAAGTACGGAAAAGAAAGAAAGAAAGAAAGAAAGAAAGAAAGAAAGAAAGAAGACAGAACAGAAAAGAAAGAAGAAAGAACAGAAGAAAGAAAGAAAGACAGAACGGAAAAGAAAGAAAGAAGAAAGAACAGAAAAGAAAGAAGAAAGAAAGAAAGAAAGAACTGAAAAGAAAGAAAGAAGAAAGAACAGAAAAGAAAGAAGAAAGAAAGAAAGAAAGAAAGAAAGAAAGAAAGAACTGAAATGGATAAAAGAAAGAAAGAACAGAAAAGAAAGAAAGAAAAGAAAAGAAGGAAAGAAAGAAAGAAAAAAGTAACTGAACATAAATAAATAAATAAAGAAAGAAAGAAAGAACGGAAAAGGAAGAAAGAAAGATCAGAAAAGAAAGAAAGAAAGAAAGAAAGAAAGAAAGAAAGTAAGAAAGAAAGAAGTAACGGAAAAGAAAGTAAGAAAGATCAGAAAAGAAAGAAAGAAAGAAAGTAAGTAAGAAAGAAAGAAGTAACGGAAAAGAAAGAAAGAAAGAACAGAAAAGAAAGAAAGAAAGAACGGAAAAGAAAGAAAGAAAAAGAATGAATGAATGAACCAAATAAGGGCAATTCAAGAAATGGTTATTATGCGATTTCCATTGTATATTTCAATTGATTTAATTCTTCCCTCTTTTCCCGGCTAAAAGCAGTTAATGCCAAAATTAGATGGCGAATTCTTTAAACTCAGAAATTCCAAAGTTTCCACATTAATATTGATGGACGTCCCATCCCCCCTCGCTCACATGTCATGATTCGCAAGATATTCCCACAAATCATTTCAATTCACTATTGAATTCCAATCTATTTGGCAACAATAAGAAAAGGCTTGAATATATCTTCGTTATTTGTGTCGCCATTATTATTAATACAAATATCATTATCAGTTTTAAAATAGTTTTATTTGTTTATCAACAATATAATGATGGAATCCCTTATTTATAAATATCTGCTTAATGCCGTTCAATTCCTTTTTGAAAAATGCTCTTTGGAAAAAAGGGATAATTAAACGATATATTCACATATTCAATAGGAATTTCTATATGAATTATCACCATTATCATCACAAGCAAAACAAAAGGAACCCTACGGGCGGTGTAAAAATATTTTGAAAGATATTGCCTGAGGGGTTGGGAGTTAAAAATTCAATGTCAGAGGGTCTGTATCATAAATTTATTAATAATGGAGATTCGCTTCCAGTTTTTGTCTGTCACAAAAACGACGTCATTGATTACGTCACACTACCTAAAACGTCATAACGTAGAATAAATACACTCAAAATTTGAGCATGCAATGTTAGACAGTCCTCATTGGTTTTCTAAACAAGTTTTAATAAATACATACCTGGTATTATCTATCTATATATAATTTGTTTTATTTTAATATATATTTAAAGTTATCAGAACTAAGTTTCCATTTCAATTTTTAAAATATTTTTTACTCCTTTGATAAATTTATTTTATTTTTTACTCCTTTAATAAATTTGATTTTACTTTACTTATGATACAAACTCTCTGAAATTAAATTTTCAACTCCCGTCCCCCAGGTAATATTTATTTTACGTCGCCCAGAGGGCGTTTTTTTATTTTGCTTGTAAGTATAATCATCAAATTTATTAGAGAAAAAAAACAACAATTCGAAATGGAAACTTAGTTCTGTCACCCCCAAATAAAATATTGAGCGCATCTCTTAATTATTAATTAAATGATTATTTTGAATATTTTACACGAACATATTATAAAAAATCGTAGGTTACTGAAAAAAGGGGGAGAATAACAAATGATCCAAAAATTGATTACAAATTTTGCAAATAGTTTTCCATGTACAGAAAGAATACACATTTTAAATTAATTTAGTATTAATATTGATATTTAAAAAAAAGATAAATAAAAATATATATAATACAGGGTTGTTTTTATTCTATGTATTAAGTATTTTGGGTATTGCGACATAAGCAGAAAAGTAGTTTCGGTTACAGACTGATAGACACCGAATCTTCATTATTAAGAAATGTCAAGCTGATAGTACGGATTCCCATCTCTCTCTCTCTCTCTCTCTCTCTCTCTCTCTCTCTCTCTCTCTCTCTCTCTCTCTCTCTCTCTCTCTCATAACACGTCCCAATCAGTCATCGGTCCTATCAATTCCTCCACACGATGTCCACACAGAACTGATCAATGTAGGTTTTTTTCCGGGTCGACACATCCTGGTGTGTCCAGGTAATTATGACATATTGGGTTTGGGGTTTCCATAAGGGCAATAAGGTTGGGACAATCATATAGGTGCCAAGGCTTGACGTAAGCTACCGATTGATCGGAGGGGACCTCTCCAATCGTTCTGTACTACCACTCCAGGTCAGAGTGGATCTAAGTGATGAAAGTGTACAGCACATACCATAGAGCTCCAGAATTGGAACTTCGCTATCAGATAGAGTTTACTGTCATACCCAGGCCACTAACAGCCTCAGCTAAATCTAGCACATATATGATAAAAAGGGTTGGTGGTTGCCATGGGGTCAATAAGATTGGGACAATTAAATAAGGGTCAAAGTGGAGTGTTGCATGTTATGAACTGCTCAGCCATCTGGGTTCCATCCTTAAGCATCACGGGTTGCCACTCAGGGCCAACAGGACCTTCACTTTTTCTACAGTTGAAGCCTACCAGTCTGGAGGGTGCATTACCACTAAACTCAGAGTTACAGGGTGTAACCTCGTATTTTTTTAACCAGGTCAGACCAGATATTATCATCCTCGTACCCCACTTGTACAAAGGCACAAGGCCCTATTAACTTGAGACCACCTACAAGCCGAGACTCATTGGTGGCGGGTTAAAGAATTGCGTTAATCCCCTCGGCATTCCCTCTCAAGGGGGCGCCT
The DNA here is from genome assembly GCA_023376005.1 of Doryteuthis pealeii. Taxonomy (NCBI): domain Eukaryota; kingdom Metazoa; phylum Mollusca; class Cephalopoda; order Myopsida; family Loliginidae; genus Doryteuthis; species Doryteuthis pealeii. The sequence continues at coordinate 10,227,663 of CM042162.1, forward strand.
CAGGCACTGGGCAATAAACCCAGCCCTGTCGCTTTAAATCGAGGGGGCAGACCAATTTGGCATAGAGTAAGCATTTTAATAACGGATTGGGTCCCTCTATCTATTATTCGGAGGACCGACATGCTAATAATATGATTTTATATTGCTGTCATATGGAAATCCAATCTCTGTGACAAGTTAAAGCGACAATTCTTCCAGGACGTAGTTGTATCAGTGCTACCGTACGGTTGCACCACTTGGACCCTAACGAAACGACTAAAGAATAAGCTAGATGGGAGCTGCACAAGAATGTTGCGTGCAATTTTTAACACGTCGTGGAAACAACACCCGACGAGAAAACATCTGTGCGGTTACTTGGCCACTATCACATAGACCAACCGAGTAGGACGAACAAGACACGCTGGACACTGTTGGAGAAGTGGGGATGAACTCATAAGGGACGTTTTACGGCGGAAACCAGCATATAGGAACGCCATTGTGGGCCGTGTAGCAAAGACGTATATTGACCAGCTTTGCACGGATAATGGATGCTGCGTAGAGGACCTTCCGGGAGGCAATGAGTGATAGGGACGGGTAGCAAGAGATTGTCATGGATAACCGTGCTACTGGCGTGACATGAGGATATATATATATATATATATATATATATATATATATATATATATATATATATATATATATATATATATATATGTGTGTGTGTGTGTGTGTGTGTGTGTGTGTGTGTGTGTATGTTTTAGCTCAGTCGGTAGAGCGTTCGGCTAGAAACCACAAGGTTCCTAGTTCGATACCGGTCCCCGCCAACTCAGCGTATGAGTAGCACAGGGATCTGTGCGGTAAAGTAAGGAGCTGATGGTAGGTGTGGCGCTCCACCTCAGATGCTAAAACAATCTCTTTGGTCTAGCGCTATTGAAAAGGGGATAGACTCCCTCGCTGACTGGCTGATACCGACTTTAGGCCGCCCCGTCGACTTTACTTACTTACTTATATATATATATATATATATATATATATATATATATATATATATATGTGTGTGTTTCTATAATATATATTATTTGGGTTTTAATATGAAGCATTAGATGTGAAATAAAAAAAAATCAGTTTTTGAATGTTACGTTTCGTTTTATTTCATTAAATTCTCGGGGATCTTTAGGCCCCTTCTTCAGAACGATAGACTGGCTGATCCGGTCTTCGTGGCATCTATAAATACTCTTTATCGATGTTGCTGGCATCATTTCTTGTGACCTCGTTGGGTGGTATGGGACGGTCGTTCATACATATATATATATATATATATATATATATATATATATATATATATATATATTAAATAAATTATCTTTACTTACACAATCTATACTCCACAAAAGCTTTTTCTTAACGTCATTAACTTTGTATTAGTTTGCTCAATTTATCCCGGTTTAATCTTCTTACATATGCAAGTATAAGCGGTTTTCATTGGTTCTGCATATTTGAATAGTTCCTTTTATTGACCGAGTTGGAAGTCCGATGAAATATGAGATGTGTCAACATTGTGTTTATTGCCAACAACAAAGCGAAACAAAACGATGCGAATAATTTTAGAAAACCGATTCAATTTGAATGATTCAGTTGAATGATTTATTTGCTATAAATCATAAGAGTTTTTTTTAATAAGCATTGTATATTTTAATAAATGACAGAAAATCGAATTCCTCTGTTTGATGAGCCATTGTACTCAAGGTCATCCTTCTATCTTTATATTAATACTCCTGTTCCTTAAATTCTTCTCCAGCAGTGCCCAATTCGTCTTAGTTGAATGACACAGCAAAATATTCAGTAGGTTTTCAGAAAATCCTTTACGTCAATGATATAGTTTGATATCCCAGATAACAACATTATGAATTTACCACCATTTAACATGAATCTCTATTAACGATTTTTCTATCTCTTATATTAGTGTATTAATACTCTTGTTCCTTAATTGTACGCCCGTTATCATCTTGCAACACCCTCTCGTTAAAAATCAATGCGTCCAAATCTTTTTACCAGAGGGAAAGAAATCTCCGATAACAAATCATCTTCCCGCTTAACATTCCCATAATTATATCCATATAATAATACTCGTGTTCCTTAATTGTATAACCATTATCATCTCGCAACACCCTCTGATTAAAAATAACATAGTCCAAACCGTCCATGATGAAATGCAAAAATATGAATCCTGATTATCTGGTGTTGCTTATCCACATACTTTTTATACTTATGAATCCTCTCAGCCACATAATCAACCATTCTGTTTTTATTATAAAGAAAGAAAGGGAAGAAAAAGGACATACTACACAGAAAAAGCATAATAAGAAATAAGAAAGAAAGAAAAGAGAGGAGGGGAACATACAAAAAAAGGAGAGCAGCGTGCGGAAGCGATAATGCTAATTTGTTTTTTAATTACACAAGTTTATCCTGCTATAATACATGACCGAATGAGGTGGAGGCATTTACTAAGCCTGGCAAAGGATATAGGAGGGACCATCATAATTGATACTGATAATTTGTCTATAGGAATCCACGCTGGCAGAGTCCAAGAATTGTCGACTGAGGCTTGAAAAATACACCGAATGCACCTCTGTAAAGGGGGTAAGACCCCTTACCCAACGTAGCTCCCTGTTGGCGACGAGTGGCCACTCATGATGCTTTAGGATGGAATCCTGGTGGCTGAGCAGTCATTGACTTGCAGCACTCTACTTTGCCCCTTATTTGATTGTCCCAATCCTATTGACCTGATGGCAACACCAAACCTATTTATCTTATGTGCTGAGGGTGTTAGTGCCCTGGGTATGACAGTAAACTATCTGATAGTTAAGTTTCAATTCTAAAGCTCAGGGGTCTGTGGTGTACACTTTCATCACCATTATTCCTAGATCCACTCTAACCCGGACTGGTAGTACCTGTAAATGTCCTATCTATGAGTTAAATAGAAAAAAATAAGTTTAAAAAATGGGTTTAAAAAAATTGTGTACCCATGAATAAAAGAAAACGTCTTCAGCATGAAATAACGTAACAATGGCTGATGTACGTAAATTCTAACTAGCCAACCAATCTACAGTAGAGCTCGTGAATCCATCGACCCTGAACCACCTCAAGGCTGTGTGCTCTTATTTCCGTGACTACCACACGTGTCTCTGGTCAGCTGCTCTTTCGATGCCCTCTGCCACACTATGTTCCTTTGACCCACAGAACTGGGATCAATGCAACTTGGTCGGAGTGTCTTTGTGACGGGTTGAGAAATCAGATGAAATAAAATAGCACGCCGTTATCAATAACAACGGTTTTTATTTATATATAATTAATAAGTTTTGCACACTAGGTTGGATAGAAAAGACACGATGATGAGCTTTGTCTGGCGTTTTGTTTTATCTGGATTTAGTTCTTTATGGAATTATTCTTGGCGGCAAAGTCTATTTCTCCTAGTGGCAATTTTCTTATTTCAGCAATCCTGAATTCCCCGTGGCCCTGTGACAAACTTCATTTTTTGGCGATCTGGCCTCCGACTAAAATTTTACAATACAGAGTGAGTCTTTATAGAAATACTGTAGTCATTCCTGTCATCGTGACAAGGTCAACAAGTGCTAAAACTCTAGCCCCCAAAAACCAAGGCTACGCTTCTGACAGCTCAATAAACATGTTATCTGATTTGACAGACTCAGCAAGCATCTCAACTTTAGGTCACTACTGTAACCTTTTCTCCTATTTATAAACACAAAGGGAAATCAGAATTATATGATATTTTGATTTTTGCATTTTGCATTTTTAACAAAACCATTTACGTTAACTAAAAACAAAACCTTCTGTTGCATAGCCCTTCTCACTGGCACTAAATAATTATAATGTTGTATACCTCTTTCTTACTTCTTACTTCTAGTCGTCTTTCCTTCTGGCCAGCTTTGGTATTTCTTCTATCATCTTGACTTGGTCTGGAATCTTCTAAGGTCTGTACTTTCTTGGGGCCTTCGGGCCTGGTTTTCTGTTAGGGATTTCTCTTTATCAGAAGCCCTGTGTCATTGTTAGTTTTTAGGTAATAAACACAAGACTTCGATTTACTTTTGATCTTATTTTATTGTTAAATCCCCACCAGACATCTGCTAACTAACATAGCGCGCGTATGCAGAGTGAGTCACAGTTCGGCCGTACATCTTCACTGTCTGACGTCCAACTGCAAAACTGGGGACCGAACATGTCCCACGTGACTTCACGTATTTTGGCGGGCTTCTGTAATTTTCCATTGAAGGACCCAGCCATGGTATGTAAAGGGTCATCCCCTCAGAATTACAGGGGACCGACATTAATCTTATGCAACCGCATAGATTATGTAACACTTCTACACTTTCCTATTTCGTGAAAAATTAGTTGATGCCAACAAAAGAACTCATCGTTTTATAGCTGGAAGAAACATCAACTGAAAACCTGGTTCAAAACATTCAAGCAAGATCCCGAGCTGATCCTGGGTTCAGTCCTTCATGGAGTTCGTCGGTGGATCCGTGAATAGCTGATGCTTATATTATCAATTGCGTTAGATTTACGTGCATGGTCTGTCATATTTCAGGAGACGGTGAATTCGTTGGGTGGGGTTGGCTCAAGCGACCCAGAGTGAATGCCGTCACAGATACAGAATACAGATAAAACTTTTTATTGGTCGGAATTAGGCAATGTTACATCGCATTGTAAACAAAATACTAACTTCATGTTTCTCGCCATAAATCCATATTTAGAACCAAGCAGACACAAATGAACTCTAAAAGACGTCGACGTGTTGGGACGCCTATTTTCAGAATGTAATAATGCTCACATAAATTGCTGAGGATATCAGTCTTTGTTGACTGAAATGAAATGAAGGGATGCGATTTATAAGTTTAATAGCAATAAATAATCGGTTGGTTGGTTGGCTGGTTGGTTTTTACGGCATGTTAACCCCAGTCGGGTTATTTTATGCCGAAAAACTTTTACGAACAATTAGAATAAAAATAATATATTGAATGATTGTTTTATCAGTTTTTCTCTTAGAAAAAATATTCAAATTTTCATTTTATTTTCGATTTTAAGAATTAATACTAAAACCGAAGACATTTTTTAACGTCAATTTCACTGCGAAATTTTAAGATTAAATTTTTTCAAGTTTTTATTCATAGTAAATTGTAATATTAAAGTTTTTAAAGATTTTATTCATTTTAATAGAAAAAAATTGGCTTAGAAAGCGTACTTAGATGCATAACTGTAAGAGGGTAATAATATGTATTTCTTTCTCTCTAAATCGCGGCCTGAAAATTACCCTTTCGCACGTAATATGGATTGGTATGTTTATTTTTTAAGATAACGATGTAATTTTTCCCAATCGGATAATTTGATCTTTGAATTAACTATTTTTCTTTGTAACAACCCTGTACGATCTTTTTTTTTACGAGATTTTTGATAAACAAAGTTCGGAAATATCTATTTCCATTTTATTCAAGATGGCCTAAACGGTTTGGTGGTACCTATTATTCATCTTTGATGATATTCAACATTTTTTTCAAACAGATTTTTAAACTCATTTTTTCTGCTTAACTCATAGATGGGACCCTAACAAGTATCATCATTCAGGGTGGAGTTAGGAGTAATGTCAACGAAGGGATACTCCATAGCTTCAAATTTGAACTTCACCATTTGATGCAGGTGACATGCACAGGACACTAAGCCACCGCCTTCTTGCTCATATATGATGAAAAAGTGTTGGGAGTTTGACACAAAGGGAATAGGTGTGGGACAATCCTATGGGTGCTGGGGCTTGAGGTGACCAGCCAATTTGGAGGATTTTTACATCACATTGTAAACAAAATATTAATGTCTCTATCTTTCGCTGAGAATCCATAATTAGAACCAGACAGACAAACAAGTTAAATCCAAAAGATCTCGACGTGTTGGGGTGCCTATTTTCAGAAAGTAATTAGAATCACATAAATTGCTGACAATTTCAGACTTTGTTGACTAAAAAGAAATGAAGATCTGAGATTTTTAAATTTAATAACAATGAACGTTCGGTTGGTTGGATTTTAAGAAAGTAATTATGCCCACTGCGCGGATTGGTCATGTAAGGTGGATGGACAAAGGCCGCATCCCCAAAAACCTACTGTATGGCGAATTAGTAGAAGGCTCCCGACCGGTAGGAAGACCACGCCTACGATCCAAAGACGTCAGCAAGATGGATATGAAGACATGCCACATCAACACATGGGAGGTTAGTGCAGAAAACAATCAGTCTGGCGCCACGAAAAGGAGTGAAAAAGATAGGAAAGAAGCCGCCACAGAAAAAAGAGCCAGAAAAAAGGAGAGACAATAACTCCAGCAAGCATCCCTGTTTGTTTGCAGTCTCTGCACAATACAAAAATCAAACTGTTCAGCCACTCGCCCAGATGCAGTTAACAAAAATGGACACTACGCCATCATCTTTAGCAGATGGAAGGAGGCCAACATCATATACTCACTGGAAAGAAATGAAGAGTTGAGATTTTAAAATTCAATAGCAATGAACATTCGGTTGGTTGGTTGGTTGGTTGGTTGTTTAAATTTCATGGCATGTCCACTCTTGTAGGGTTATTTTATGCCGAAGACATTTTGTTCTATTCATTATTGATTTTAATTTACACTCATTTTTCTCTTCCTCTGAATGTTTGGGATGAGGCTTGATGATTAGTATTATCTGCGTTATTCGAACTATTGTCCACATCTTCGTTGTTATCTATACAACTTTACCTGAAGAAGGCCAGAGGGCACATCGGCCGAAACGCTGTACAGATAATAATGAAGATGAGGACAATAGTCCGAAAAACGCAAATAATACTAATCATTTTTCTCTATTTAACCCATTCGTGGGACCCTAACAGGTACTACCACACCGTGTTAGAGTGAACCTGGGAGTAATGGAGATGAAGGGATCTTCACACTCCTCAGAGCTCCAGAATTAGAACTTCACCATTAGATGGCTGGTTGGTTTAATGGATTTTACGACATGTCGACCCTTGTTGGGGTATTTTATGTAGAAGACATTTTGTTTTATTCATTGTTGGTGGTATTCAATTTTTTTATTTTAAAACTTTTTTCGCAATCTAATGCAATTTATACGTAAAATGCGATTCTAATGATATTATCTCTTGCGCGCTAATCTGTACTTGTACCAAATTTTCTACGTATAAAAAGCATTACATTTCATGGAAATACCGTAACTTTATAGACGCCAGGGTAAGGGTCAATGTTTTAGTTAGGGTTTGATTACTTCGGGTGTTTTCGTAATCTAATGCTATTCATACGTAAAATGTGGCTCTCATTATTATATCTTGCGCGCTAATCTGTACTTGTACCCATTTTTTACGTATAAAAAGCATTACATTTCATGGAAATACCCGTAACTTTACAGACGCTTGGGTAGGGGTCAGTGTTATAGTTAGGGTTAGACTACTTCGGGTGTTTTCGTAATCTAATGCTATTTAAACTTAAAATGTGATTCTAATGTCATTATCTCTTGCGCGCTAATCTGTACTTGTACCAAATTTTTTACTTATAAAAAGCATTACCTTTCATGGAAATACCCGGAACCAGTGTTATAGACTACTTCGGGTGTTTTCGTAATCTAATGCTATTTAAACTTAAAATGTGATTCCAATGTCATTATCTCTTGCGCGCTAATCTGTACTTGTACCAAATTTTTTACTTATAAAAAGCATTACCTTTCATGGAAATACCCGGAACCTTACAAACGCTAGGGTAAAGGCCAGTGTTATAGACTACTTCGGGTGTTTTCGTAATCTAATGCTATTCATACGTAGAATTTGATTCTAATTATATTATATATTGCGCGCTAATCTGTAGTACACAATTTTTTACGTATAAAAAGCATTACATTTCATGGAAATACCCATAACCTAGAGAGGTTTGGGTAAGGGTGAGTGTTAGGGTTACGGTGTTTTCGTAATCTAATGCTATTTCTACGTAAAATGTGATTCTAATGGATTATCTCTTGCGAGCTATTCAGCATTTGTACCCATGTTCCTTTATAATAAAAGATAAAATACTGTTTTTATAGACTTTTCTTCTCAAATGTATTTGAAATGGCTATATTTATTCCGGTAAACAAATCACATCCAAACTATTTTTTCCAAAAGAATAACCAAAGGTTTCAGTCCTTTTCGCCGTTTTTTCTTCCATTGATTTGATTCCTGTTTTGTTCCATTGTTTGGCAATTAAATCGTTTGTATCTTTTCTGGATAACCTAACAATACAAAATGGCATCCGTTATTCTAAACAACGACGTCTCCATCAAGACAAAGATTTCGCTTGCCATTCAAGAATTCACTGAGCCAAATCAAATCTTTTCAAATTATTTCATTTTGGCGAGATCTGTTTTTCTTATTTTTCCTATTTAAGTCAAATAACTTGCTTTATTTTAAACCGCATATGAACATTACAAATATCATTATTTTCACTCCTTTTGAGTTTTTCACATCAGCATTAGCTAATGGTATTTCACTGGAGTCTGAGTGACAACAAGTCTCCTCCGGTCTCCAGGACTCTTCTGAGTATGCTAGCCGATTGCAGCAGTGCTGTAGTCTGGGTGGTCTCAATTCTTCCTCTGATTTCCAAATCCTCCAGTCTTTTTTCCAAGCTTTTTGGGACCGTTCCACGTGCACCAACTACAATTGGTAGCACTTTCACTCTCATATTCCACAGCTTTTTCAATTCTCTGGTAAGGTCCAGGTATTTATCCATCTTTTCGTTTTCTTACAGCTTCACCCTGTGATCTGCTGGCACCTCAAAGTCCATCAGTTGACACGTTCTCTTTTTCTCTTTTTTTTTTGGGGGGGGGTAATCAACACAAGGTCTGGTCTCCTGGCTGGGGTAGGGTGTATTATTATTATTATTATTATTATTATTATTTATTGTTGTTGTTATTGTTGTTGTTGTTGCTAGTCTATGCAATTTTTTTCATTATATTTCAAGAGGTGGTGTTAAACTCGAGACTGAGTGACAGCAAGTTTCCCCGGATCTCTATAACACTTCTAAGTATTCTAGCTAATCTTTACAGTACTGTGGTCCATATGGTCTCTATTCTTCCTTCATCGTCATCATCATTATAATTAGGTTTTCACACCTTCCGAAGCCGGTGGTTCACTGGAAAATAAGTGACAGCAAGTCTCCTCGGGTCTCCAGTACTCTTCTGGGCATTCTAGCCGATCTTAACAGTGCTGTAGTGTGGATGGTTTCGATTCTCCTCTGATCAATTTTTTCAGAAGCTTTTGGGACAGTTTCGCAAACATCCACACTTACAGCACTGTTAAGATCGGCTAGAATGCCAGAAGAGTACTGGAGACCGAGGAGACTTGCTGTCACTTATTTTCCAGTGAACCACCGGCTTCGGAAGGTGTGAAAACCTAATTATATGATGATGGATGAAGGAAGAATAGAGACCATATGGACCACAGTACTGTAAAGATTAGCTAGAATACTTAGAAGTGTTATAGAGATCCGGGGAACTTGCTGTCACTCAGTCTCGAGTTTAACACCACTCTTGAAATATAATGAAAAAATTGCATAGACTAGCAACAAAACAACATAACAACAACAATAAATAATAATAATAATAATAATAATAATAATACACCCTACCCAGCCAGGAGACAGACCTTGTGTTGATTACCCCCCAAAAAAAAAGAGAAAAGAGAACGTGTCAACTGATGGACTTTGAGGTGCAGCAGATCACAGGGTGAAGCTGTAAGAAAACGAAAAGATGGATAATACCTGGACCTTACCAGAGAATTGAAAAAGCTGTGGAATATGAGAGTAAGTGCTACCAATTGTAGTTGGTGCACGTGGAACGGTCCAAAAAGCTTGGAAAAAGACTGGAGGATTTGGAAATCAGAGGAAGAATTGAGACCACCCAGACTACAGCACTGCTGCAATCGCTAGCATACTCAGAAGAGTCCTGGGACCGGAGGAGACTTGTTGTCACTCAGACTCCAGTGAAATACCATTAGCTAATGCTGATGTGAAAAACTCAAAAGGAGTGAAAATAATGATATTTGTAATGTTCATATGCGGTTTAAAATAAGCAAGTTATTTGAGATTAAATAGGAAAAATAAGAAAACAGATCTCGCCAAATGAAATAATTTGAAAAGATTTGATTTGGCTCAGTGAATTCTTGAATGGCAAGCGAAATCTTTGTCTTGATGGAGCGTCGTTGTTTAGAATAACGGATGCCATTTGTATTGTTGTTAGGTTATCCAGAAAAGATACAAACGATTTAATTGCCAAACAATGGAACAAAACAGGAATCAAATCAATGAAGAAAAAACGGCGAAAAGGACTGAAACCTTTGGTTATTCTTTTTGGAAAAAATAGTTTTGGATGTGATTTGTTTACGGAATAATATAGCCATTTCAAATACATTTGAGAAGAAAAGTCTATAAAAACAGTATTTTATCTTTTATTATAAGGAACATGGGTACAAATGCTGAATAGCTCGCAAGAGATAATGCCATTAGAATCACATTTTTACGTAGATAGCATTAGTTACGAAAACACGTAACCTAACACTCACCCTTACCAAACCTCTCTAGGGTTATGGGTATTTCCATGAAATGTAATGCTTTTTATACGTAAAAATTGTGTACTACAGATTAGCGCGGCATAATAATATAATTAGAATCAAATTCTACGTATGAATAGCTTAGATTACGAAAACACCGAAGTAGTCTATAACACTGGCTTTCCTAGCGTTTGTAAGGTTCCGGGTATTTCCATGAAAGGTAATGCTTTTTATAAGTAAAAATTTGGTACAAGTACAGATTAGCGCGCAAGAGATAATGACATTGAATCACTTTTAAGTTAAATAGCATTAGATTACGAAAACACCGAAGTAGTCTATAACACTGGTTCGGTATTTCCATGAAAGGTAATGCTTTTTATAAGTAAAAAATTTGGTACAAGTACAGATTAGCGCGCAAGAGATAATGACATTAGAATCACATTTTAAGTTTAAATAGCATTAGATTACGAAACACCGCGAAGTAGTCTAACCCTAACTATAACACTGACCCTACCCAAGCGTCTGTAAAGTTACGGGTATTTCATGAAATGTAATGCTTTTTATACGTAAAAAATTGGTACAAGTACAGATTAGCGCCAAGATATAATATAATGAGAGCCACATTTTACGTATGAATAGCATTAGATTACGAAAACACCCGAAGTAATCAAACCCTAACTAAAACATTGACCCTTAACCTGGCGTCTATAAAATTACGGGTATTTCCATGAAATGTAATGCTTTTTATACGTAGAAAATTTGGTACAAGTACAGATTAGCGCGCAAGAGATAATATCATTAGAATCGCATTTTACGTATAATTGCATTAGATTGCGAAAAAGTTTTAAAATAAAAAAATTGAATACACCAACAATGAATAACAAAATGTCTTCTACATAAAAATACCCAACAAGGGGTCGACATGTCGTAAATCATTAAACCAACCAGCCATCTAATGGTGAAGTTCTAATTCTGGAGCTTGAGGAGTGTGAAGATCCCTTCATCTCCATTACTCCCGGTTCACTCTAACACGGTGTGGTAGTACCTGTTAGGGTCCACGAATGGGTTAAATAGAGAAAATGATTAGTATTATTTGCGTTTTTCGGACTATTGTCCTCATCTTCATTATTATTGTACAGCGTTTCGGCCGATGTGCCCTCTGGCCTTCTTCAGGTAAGTTGTATAGATAACAACGAAGATGTGGACAATAGTTTCGAATAACGCAGATAATACTAATCATCAAGCCGATCAAACATTCAGAGGAAGAGAAAATGAGTGTAAATTAAAATCATAATGAATAGAACAAAATGTCTTCGCATAAAATAACCTACAAGAGTGGACATGCCATGAATTTAAACAACACAACCAACCCAACAACCGAATGTTCATTGCTATTGAATTTTAAAATCTCAACTTTCATTTCTTTCCAGTGAGTATATGATGTTGGCCTCCTTCCATCTGCTAAAGATGATGGCGTAGTGTCCATTTTTGTTAACTGCATCTGGGCGAGTGGTGAACAGTTTGATTTTTGTATTGTGCAGAGACTGCAAACAACAGGGATGCTTGCTGGAGTTGTCTCTCCTTTTTTCTGGCTCTTTTTTCTGTGGCGGCTTCTTTCTATCTTTTTCACTCCTTTTCGTGGCGCCAGACTGATTGGTTTTCTGCACTAACCTCCCATGTGTTGATGTGGCATGTCTTCATATCCATCTTGCTGACGTCTTTGGATCGTAGGCGTGGTCTTCCTACCGGTCGGAGCCTTCTACTAATTCGCCATACAGTAGTTTTTGGGGATGCGGCCTTTGTCCATCCACCTTACATGACCAATCCGCGAGTGGGCATAATTACTTTCTTAAAATCCAACCAACCGAACGTTCATTGTTATTAAATTTTAAAATCTCAGATCTTCATTTCTTTTTAGTCAACAAGTCTGAATTGTCAGCAATTTATGTGATTCTAATTACTTTCTGAAAATAGGCACCCAACACGTCGAGATCTTTTGGATTTAACTTGTTTGTCTGTCTGGTCTAATTATGGATTCTCAGCGAAAGATAGAGACATTAATATTTTGTTTACAATGTGATGTAAAAATCCTCCAAATTGGCTGGTCACCTCAAGCCCCAGCACCCATAGGATTGTCCCACACCTATTCCTTTGTGTCAAACTCCAACACTTTTTCATCATATATGAGCAAGAAGGCGGTGGCTTAGTGTCCTGTGCATGTCACCTGCATCAAATGGTGAAGTTCAAATTTGAAGCTATGGAGTATCCTTCGTTGACATTACTCCTACTCACCTGAATGATGATACTTGTTAGGGTCCATCTATGAGTTAAGCAGAAAAAATGAGTTTAAAAATCTGTTTGAAAAATGTTGAATATCATCAAAGATGAATAATAGGTACCACCAACCGTTTAGGCCATCTTGAATAAAATGGAATAGATATTTCCGAACTTTGTTTATCAAAAATCTCGTAAAAAAAAAGATCGTACAGGGTTGTTAAAAAGAAAAATAGTTAATTCAAGATCAAATTATCCGATTGGGAAAAATTACATCGTTATCTTAAAAAATAAACTACCAATCCATATTACGTGCGAAAGGGTAATTTTCAGGCCGCGATTTAGAGAGAAAGAAATACATATTATTACCCTCTTACAGTTATGCATCTAAGTACGCTTTCTAAGCCAATTTTTTTTCTATTAAAATGAATAAAATTTTAAAAACTTTAATATTACAATTTACTATGAATAACTTGAAAAAATTTAATCTTAAAATTTCGCAGTGAAATTGACGTTAAAAAATGTCTTCGGTTTTAGTATTAATTCTTAAAATCGAAAATAAAATGAAAATTGAATATTTTTTCTAAGAGAAAACTGATAAAACAATCATTCAATATATTATTTTTATTCTAATTGTTCGTAAAAGTTTTTCGGCATAAAATAACCGACTGGGGTTACATGCCGTAAAAACAACCAGCCAACCAACCAACCGATTATTTATTGCTATTAACTTATAAATCGCTCCCTTCATTTCATTTCAGTAAAAAGACTGATATCCTCAGCAATTTATGTGAGCATTATTCATTCTGAAAATAGGCGTCCCAAACGTCGACGTCTTTTAGAGTTCATTTGTGTCTGCTTGGTTCTAAATATGGATTTTATGGCGAGAAACATGAAGTTAGTATTTTGTTTACAATGCGATGTAACATTGCCTAATTCGACCAATAAAAAGTTTTATCTGTATTCTGTATCTGTGACGGCATTCACTCTGGGTCGCTTGAGCCACCCCACCAACGAATTCACCGTCTCCTGAATATGACAGACCATGCACGGTAAATCTAACGCAATTGATAATATAAGCATCAGCTATTCACGGATCCACCGACGAACTCCATGAAGGACTGAACCAGGATCAGCTCGGGATCTTGCTTGAATGTTTTGAACCAGGTTTTCAGTTGATGTTTCTTCCAGCTATAAAACGATGAGTTCTTTTGTTGGCATCAACTAATTTTTCACGAAATAGGAAAGTGTAGAAGTGTTACATAATCTATGCGGTTGCATAAGATTAATGTCGGTCCCTGTAATTCTGAGGGATGACCCTTTACATACCATGGCTGGGTCCTTCAATGGAAAATTAAGAGCCGCCAAAATACGTGAAGTCACGTGGGACATGTTCGGTCCAGTTTTGCAGTTGGACGTCAGACGTGAAGATGTACGGCCGAACTGTGACTCACTCTGCATACGCGCGCTATGTTAGTTAGCAGATGTCTGGTGGGGATTTAACAATAAAATAAGATCAAAAGTAAATCGAAGTCTTGTGTTTATTACTAAAACTAACAATGACACAGGGCTTCTGATAAAGAGAAATCCTAAGAAAACAGGCCCGAAGGCCCAAGAAAGTACAGACCTTAGAAGATTCCAGACCAAGTCAAGATGATAGAAGAAATCCAAAGCTGGCCAGAAGGAAGACGACTAGAAGTAAGAAGTAAGAAAAGAGGTATACAACATTATAATTATTTAGTGCCAGTGAGAAGGGCTATGCAACAGAAGGTTTTGTTTTTAGTTAACGTAATGTTTTGTTAAAATGCAAAATGCAAAAATCAAAATATCATATAAATTCTGATTTCCCTTTGTGTTTATAAATAGGAGAAAGGTTACAGTAGTGACTAAAGTTGAGATGCTTGCTGAGTCTGTCAAATCAGATAACATGTTTATTGAGCTGTCAGAAGCGTAGCCTTGGTTTTTGGGGGCTAGAGTTTTAGCACTTGTTGACCTTGTCACGATGACAGGAAATGACTACAGTATTTCTATAAAGACTCACTCTGTATTGTAAAATTTTAGTCGGAGGCCAGATCGCCAAAAATGAAGTTTGTCACAGGGCCACGGGGAATTCAGGATTGCTGAAATAAGAAAATTGCCACTAGGAGAAATAGACTTTGCGCCAAGATAATTCCATAAGAACTAAATCCAGATAAACAAAACGCCAGACAAAGCTCATCATCGTGTCTTTTCTATCCAACCTAGGTGCAAAACTTATTAATTATATATAATAAAAACCGTTGTTATTGATAACGGCGTGCTATTTTATTTCATCTGATTTCTCAACCGTCACAAAGACACTCCGACCAAGTTGCATTGATCCCAGTTTCTGTGGGTCAAAGGAACATAGTGTGGGGGCAGAGGGCATCGAAAGAGCAGCTGACCAGAGACACGTGTGGTAGTCACGGAAATAAGAGCACACAGCCTTGAGGTGGTTCGGGTCGATGGATTCACGAGCTCTACTGTAGATTGGTTGGCTAGTTAGAATTTACGTCCATCAGCCATTGTTTACGTTATTTCATGCTGAAGACGTTTCTTTTATTCATGGTACACAATTTTTTTAAACCCATTTTTTAAACTTATTTTTTTCTATTTAACTCATAGATAGGACATTTACAGGTACTACCAGTCCGGTTAGAGTGGATCTAGGAATAATGGTGATGAAAGTGTACACCACAGACCCTGAGCTTTAGAATTGAAACTTAACTATCAGATAGTTTACTGTCATACCCAGGGCACTAACACCTCAGCACATAAGATAAATAGGGTTTGGTGTTGCCATCAGGTCAATAGGATTGGGACAATCAAATAAGGGGCAAAGTAGAGTGCTGCAAGTCAATGACTGCTCAGCCACCAGGATTCCATCCTAAAGCATCATGAGTGGCCACTCGTCGCCAACAGGGAGCTACGTTGGGTAAGGGGTCTTACCCCCTTTACAGAGGTGCATTCGGTGTATTTTTCAAGCCTCAGTCGACAATTCTTGGTAGTTTCTTAGCGGAAGATGCAGTATGGTTAAGAAAACACGACTATGAACACATTAACGTGGCTGAATTAGATGCTGTGAAAGTTAGAAGGCGTCAATTTGGCTGCCAGCGTGGATTCCTATAGACAAATTATCAGTATCAATTATGATGGTCTCCTCCTATATCCTTTTGCCAGGCTTAGTAAATGCCTCCACCTCATTCGGTCATGTATTATAGCAGGATAAACTTGTGTAATTAAAAACAAATTAGCATTATCGCTTCCGCACGCTGCTCTCCTTTTTTTTATGTTCCTCCTCTCTTTTCTTTCTTTCTTATTTCTTATTATGCTTTTTCTGTTGTAGTATGTCCTTTTCTTCCCTTTCTTTCTTTATAATAAACAGAATGGTTGATTATGTGGCTGAGAGGATTCATAAGTATAAAAAGTATGTGGATAAGCAACACCAGATAATCAGGATTCATATTTTTGCATTTCATCATGGACGGTTTGGACTATGTTATTTTTAAATCAGAGGGTGTTGCGAGATGATAATGGTTTACAATTAAGGAACACGAGTATTATTATATGGATATAATTATGGAATGTTAAGCGGGAAGATGATTTGTTATCGGAGATTTTTTCCCTCTGGTAAAAGATTTGGACGCATTGATTTTTAAACGAGAGGGTGTTGCAAGATGATAACGGGCGTACAATTAAGGAAAAGAGTATTAATACACTAATTAAGAGATAGAAAAATCGTTAATAGAGATTCATGTTAAATGGTGGTAAATTCATAATGTTGTTATCTGGGATATCAAACTATATCATTGACGTAAAGATTTTTCTGAAAACCTAATGAATATTTGCTGTGTCATTCAACTAAGACGAATTGGGCACTGCTGGAGAGAATTTAAGGAACAGGAGTATTAATATAAAGATAAAGGATGACTTGAGTACAATGGCTCATCAAACAGAGGAATTCGATTTTCTGTCATTTATTAAAATATACAATGCTTATTAAAAAAAACTCTTATGATTTATAGCAAATAAATCATTCAACTGAATCATTCAAATTGAATCGGTTTCTAAAATTATTCGCATCGTTTTGTTTCGCTTTGTTGTTGGCAATAAACACAATGTTGACACATCTCATATTTCATCGGATTCCAACTCGGTCAATAAAAGGAACTATTCAATATGCAGAACCAATGAAAACCGCTTATACTTGCATATGTAAGAAGATTAAAACGGGATAAATTGAGCAACTAATACAAAGTTAATGACGTTAAGAAAAAGCTTTTGTGGAGTATAGATTGTGTAAGTAAGATAATTTATTTAATATATTATATATATATATATATATATATATATTATATATATATATTATGTATGAACGACCGTCCCATACCACCCAACGAGGTCACAAGAAATGATGGCAGCAACATCGATAAAGAGTATTTATAGATGCCACGAAGACCGGATCAGCCAGTCTATCGTTCTGAAGAAGGGGCCTAAAGATCCCCGAGAATTTAATGAAAATAAAACGAAACGTAACATTCAAAACTGATTTTTTTTATTTCACATCTAATGTTCATATTAAAACCCAAATAATATTATTATAGAAACCACACATTATATATATATTATATATATATATATATATATATATATATAAGTAAGTAAGTAAAGTCGACGGGGCGGCCTAAAGTCGGTATCAGCCAGTCAGCGAGGGAGTCTAATCCCCTTTTCAATAGCGCTAGACCAAAGAGTTGTTTAGCATCTGAGGTGGAGCGCCACACTACCATCAGCTCCTTACTTTACCGCACAGATCCCTGTGCTACTCATACGCTGAGTTGCGGGGACCGGTATCGAACTAGAACCTTGTGGTTTCTAGCCGACGCTCTACCGACTGAGCTAAAACATACACACACACACACACACACACACCACACACAACATATATTTATTATATATATATATAATAATATACACACATATAAATATTATTATATATATATATATATATATTCATGTCACGCCAGTAGCACGGTTATCCATGACAATCTCTTGCTACCGTCCTATCACTCATTGCTCCCGGAAGGTCCTCTACGCAGCATCCATTATCCGTGCAAAGCTGGTCAATATACGTCTTTGCTACACGGCCCAATGGCGTTCCTATATGCTTGGTTTCCGCCGTAAAACGTCATCCTTATGAGTTCATCCCCACTTCTCCAACATGTCCAGCGTGTCTTGTTCGTCCTACTCGGTTGGTCTATGTGATAGTGGCCAAGTAACCGCAGATGTTTTCTCGTCGGTGTGTGTTTCCACGACGTGTTAAAAATTGCACGCAACATTCTTGTGCAGCTCCCATCTAGCTTATTCTTTAGTCGTTTGTTAGGGTCCAAGTGGTGCAACCGTACGGTTAGCACTGATACAACTACGTCTGTGGAAGAATTGTCGTTTAACTTTTGTCACAGAGATTGGATTTCCATATGACAGCAATATAAAATCATATTATTAGCATGTCGGTCCTCGAATAATAGATAGAGGACCAATCCGTTATTAAAATGCTTACTCTATGCCAAATTGGTCTGCCCCCTCGATTTAAAGCGGACAGGGCTGGGTTATTGCCCAGTGCCTGAGGCGCCCCCTTGAGAGGGAATGCCGAGGGGATTAACGCAATTCTTTAACCGCCACCAATGAGTCTCGGCTTGTAGGTGGTCTCAAGTTAATAGGGCCTTGTGCCTTTGTACGTGGGGGTACGAGGATGATAATATCTGGTCTGACCTGGTTAAAAAAATACGAGGTTAACCCTGTAACTCTGAGTTTAGTGTAATGCAACCTCAGACTGGTAGGCTTAACTGTAGAAAAAGTGAAGGTCCTGTTGGCCCTGAGTGGCAACCCGTGATGCTTAAGGATGGAACCCAGATGGCTGAGCAGTTCATACATGCAACACTCCACTTTGACCCTTATTTAATTTGTCCAATCTTATTGACCCCATGGACCACCAACCCTTTTTATCATATATGTGCTAGATTTAGCTGAGGCTGTTAGTGGCCTGGGTATGACAGTAAACTCTATCTGATAGCGAAGTTCCAATTCTGGAGTCTATGTATGTGCTGTACACTTTCATCACTTAGATCCACTCTGACCTGGAGTGGTAGTAAGACGACTTGGAGAGGTCCCTCCGATCAATCGGTAGCTTTACGTCAAGCCTTGGCACCTATATGATTGTCCAACCTTATTGCCTTATGGAAACCCCAAACCCAATATGTATAATTACTGGCACACCAGGATGTGTCGACCCGGAAAAAAACCTACATTGATCAGTTCTGTGTGGACATCGTGTGGAGGAATTGATAGGACCGATGACTGATTGGGAGTGTTATGAGAGAGAGAGAGAGAGAGAGAGAGAGAGAGAGAGAGAAAGAGAGAGAAAGAGGAGAGAGAGAGAGAGAGGGGAATCCGTACTATCAGCTTGACATTTCTTAATAATGAAGATTCGGTGTCTATCAGTCTGTAAACGAAACTACTTTTCTGCTTATGTCGCAATACCCAAATACTTATACATAGAATAAAAACAACCCTGTAATTATATATATTTTTTTTTATCTTTTTTTTTAATATCAATATTAATACTAAATTAATTTAAATGTGTAATTCTTTCTGTACATGGAAAACTATTTGCAAAATTTGTAATCAATTTTTGATCATTTGTTTTCTCCCCTTTTTTCAGTAACCTAAGATTTTTTATAATATGTTCGTGTAAAATATTCAATAATCATTTAATTAATAATTAAGAGATGCGCTCGAATATTTTATTTGGGGTGACAGAACTAAGGTTTCCATTTCGAATTGTTGTTTTTTTCTCTAATAAATTTGATGATTATACTTACAAGCAAAATAAAAAAACGCTTGGGCGACGTAAATAAATATTACCTGGGGACGGGAGTTGAAAATTTAATTTCAGAGAGTTTGTATCAATAAAGTAAAGTAAAATCAAATTTATTAAGGAGTAAAAATAAATAAATTTATCAAAGGAGT
This sequence comes from Doryteuthis pealeii, assembly GCA_023376005.1. NCBI lineage: Eukaryota > Metazoa > Mollusca > Cephalopoda > Myopsida > Loliginidae > Doryteuthis > Doryteuthis pealeii. The sequence goes on from CM042162.1 coordinate 10,247,576, forward strand.
AAAAATATTTTAAAATTGAAATGGAAACTTAGTTCTGATAATTAAATATATATTAAAATAAAAAAATTATATATAGATAGATATACAGGTATGATATTTATTAAAACTTGTTTAGAAAACCAATGAAGGACTGTCTAACATTGCATGCTCAAATTTTGAGTGTATTTATTCTACGTTATGACGTTTTAGGTAGTGTGACGTAATCAATGACGTCGTTTTTTGGTGACAGACAAAAACTGGAAGCGAAATCTTTATTAATAAATTTTTGATACAGACCCTCTGACATTGATTTTTAACTCCCAACCTCAGGCAATATCTTTAAATATTTTTACACCGCCGTAGGGTTCCTTTTGTTTTTGCTTGTGATGATAATGGTGATAATTCATATAGAATTCTATTGAATATGTGAATATATCGTTTAATTATCCCTTTTTTCCAAAGAGCATTTTTCAAAAGGAATTGAACGGCATTAAGCAGATATTTATAATAAGGGATTCCATCATTATATTGTTGATAAACAATAAAACTATTTTAAAACTGATAATGATATTTGTATTAATAATAATGGCGACACAAATAACGAAGATATATTCAAGCCTTTTCTTATTGTTGCAAATAGATTGGAATTCAATAGTGAATTGAAATGATTTGTGGATATCTTGCGAATCATGACATGTGAGCGAGGGGGATGGGACGTCCATCAATATTAATGTGGAAAATTTGAATTTCTGAGTTTAAAGAATTCGCCATCTAATTTTGGCATTAACTGCTTTTAGCCGGGAAAGAGGGAAGAATTAAATCAATTGAAATATACAATGGAAATCGCATAATAACCATTTCTTGAATTGCCCTTATTTGGTTCATTCATTCATTCTTTTTCTTTCTTTCTTTTTCCGTTCTTTCTTTCTTTTTTCTGTTTTTCTTTCTTTCTTTTCGTTACTTTTCTTTCTTTCTTACTTACTTTCTTTCTTTCCTTCTTTTCTGATCTTTCTTACTTTCTTTTCCGTTACTTTCTTTCTTTCTTACTTTCTTTTTCTTTCTTTCTTTCTTCTTTCTTTCTGATCTTTCTTTCTCCTTTTCCGTTCTTTCTTTCTTTCTTTATTTATTTATTTATGTTCAGTTACTTTTTCTTTTTTCTTTCCTTCTTTTTCTTTTCTTTCTTTCTTTTCTGTTCTTTCTTTCTTTATCCATTTCAGTTCTTTCTTTCTTTCTTTTTTCTTTCTTTCTTTTTTTTCTTTTCTGTTCTTTCTTCTTTCTTCTTTTCAGTTCTTTCTTTCTTTTTTTTCTTTCTTTTCTGTTCTTTCTTCTTTTTTCTTTTCGTTCTGTCTTTCTTTCTTCTTTGTTCTTTCTTCTTTCTTTTCTGTTCTGTCTTCTTTTTCTTTCTTTCTTTTCTTTTTTCTTCTTTCTTTTCCGTATTTTTTTCTCTCAGTTCCTTCTTTTATCAGTTCCATTTTTCTTTCTTTCTTTCTTTGCCGTTCTTTTTTTCATATTTTTATATCTGTTTATATTCTTTTGTTCGTTATATTCTTTCTTTCATTTTTCTTCATTTCTTTCTTTCATTCTTTCTTCTGTGTATTTTCTTTCTTCTTTCTATATATTTCTTCTTTATTCTTTCTTTCTTTCTGAATGTGTTCCCGGGAAGATACTCTGGTGTTTTCTCCTTTATACTTGCACAGTCTGTTGAACAACTATTTCTTACACATCTTATCGACACTTAAAAATCTTCAATCTAATGTACAAAGATTAATGACTTCGAAAATTAGCAGGTTTTGGTATCCAGAATTATACAATTATTTTCATATATTCAACTGGCAACCACGTGCTAGAAAATACTTAATAACCGAAATCGGATGATTGTATAAAAGCATTCTCAAAATAACACTTGGCTGAAATTGAACCTGTAACTCTTATCGATTGGAATAAACAGGAATATATATCAAACTTGGCCAAACAACATTCATGAGCCCATAAGCCGGGGGTCCAGTGGACAGCGGCCGCTGGACCTTCAGAGTGAATTAATATCGTTGAAGCCAGGGGCCATACCCAGGCAATACCTGCTCCTCAACTTAAAAGGGTCAGGTCTGGGTTTATTGAGATTCAGTACTTTCCTTCTCGTAGATTGGTCGCCATACCACGGTTAAAGAACCGAGTCTACCCAGCTATATATCACTGTATTTTTTCCCGTCTCTCTCTCTCTCTCTCTCTCTCTCTTCTCTCTCTCTCTCTCTCTCTCTCTCTCTCTCTCTCTGTGTACATATATATATTTATTAAGGTGTATATAGAAAAACACATAAAGGAGCTTCAGGGTTAATTGTAATGAATTCATTACAGTTAACTGAAGGTCCCTTATGATGAAACTTGAGTAGATTATTTCTATATACACTTTTATACTAAACCCGCTCTACTAACGTATTGAGCACTTCATATTCTTTATAACCCTGATTATTCGGTTAATATTTTATCGACTGTCAATATTGTGATAACTCGATATTTTATTCCCGGTAAGTCATCTTATTTATCATAGCAAAATTTTTCGGGTTTCGCTCGCTAGAGGTAGTGGTTAAAAAATGTCGAGCCGCACTGATGAGATGTAAACATCAAACACGTGTCTGCGGATGATTTGTATATATAATGCTCCCAATTTCCTGGTAGTGCACTGTAAGGGAGACATTAGTTGACCTTTCATCGTTTAGGGTAAAGCATCTACTCGCCTGTTGTTTACAGACCTGAGTTCTTCTGATGATTGTAAAGCATACACCCTGTAAGTTCGTATCAATTAATCGTTCGCCCTGATTGACAGTCCCGAGAGCCGTGAGGGTAAGGAGCTTGACAGACGAATTTTCATTACTTTATTTATATTTAAACTCAAATCTTCTCATTAATAATGAGATTCGCCTTCCGGTTTTTGTCTGTAACAAACTACGTCACTGCTTACGTCCATACCAAATGTCTAAATAATAAATACACTCAAAATTTGAACATGCCTTAGACAGTCTTCTTGTTTTTTAAAACAAGTTTTTAATAAATACATGACTGGTTTATTATCTATATATATTTGTTTTATCTAATACATATTTAAGTTTACATTTGAAATTGTTTTATTTTTTATCTTTAATGATTTGATGATTTTACTTATTAGGGTACAAACTGCGGAGATTAAATTTTTACTCCCAATTAGCAATATGTTTCAAAAATCTATTTTTACTTGCCTGGAGGGCGTTTTTTTATTTTGCTAGTATTATTAAAATAGTTTTACATTTAATTATGGACTCTCTCGTCGATTTTCGACGCATGAGGGTTTTTACACACACAAATTAAACACCCACAGTGATTTGTTTATAGTGTGAAGGCTTGTGTAGGACATCACACTTTTTGGGCAAGTCGATAGTGTAAGAATTGGTGCATCAGGGTTGCCCACCCAATCAACGACGACTCAGAATTTTGAATTCAGGTATCCTTCGAGACTGGTTATCTACCAAGATTGAAGGGCGCAGTCTGCCCTATATTTACCATAGCTGGAGAGGATTTTGAATTCAGAGTTATCCTCTCCCTAGACTAGTTACTACACAAGGCTGAAGGGCATCTGCCTACTATTTAACCCATAGCTGGAGAGAATATTGGATTCATACCTTTTCCAAGGTATTAAGCGCATGTGAATGCCAACAGCTTGTCTAGGAATTGAATCGAATCGACGAGTCATTTCCTAGGACTCTAACATAGCCACGCTCTCCATACATTATTAATACTGTTGCCATATCTAATACTAGTAACAATTGCACTCTATACGTAAAACAAAATAGCAGTTTTACAGTTGTGGACAGAAAGGTACTTAGCATAGTGATATAAAATTTTGATTTTGATAAATATTTACTACTTAGTATATTGATTTTCTATTTCTGTTGGTTCTCTTAAGAACACTTTGGCCTATCCTTGCTAGACGGGCGGTCGGAGAGGCCCCTCCGACAATCGCTGGTCACGTCAGCCCTAGCACCTATATGATTTTCCCAACCTATTTCCCTCATGGCAAACAACCCCTTTTATCATATGGGTGCTAGAAGGCGGTGGACGATGGTCGAATTCCTGGGAATGACGTAAACTCTATTGATGTTGAGGTTCCCAATTCTTGGGGTTTGGGGAATGTGGAGCACCCTTCTCACCATTGCTCCTCGGTCACTCTGACCCGGAGTGGTAGGGTATCATCTATGGGTTATAGAAAAATGTATTTTATAAAAAATTGTATTAATCCATAATTGATTTATTTCAAAACTATGGCATTAAATGACTCACTGGAGGTGATATGCCGTAAACAGAACAAACAAACAAAACCAAATCATCTTGATAAATATGAGCAAAATCCCCGAAAAAACTGAAAGAAAAAACAACAAGAAAAATTACTGGGATTTTATTATTTACCTTCTACTTTTAAACTATAGTAATTAGAAAAAGTTAGCCGAAATGATAAGAATGAGGAGATAAGTTTTCAGTTGTTCTATTTTTCGATTATACCTTATGTTTCAAATCTTTTTATTGATTCTTATTAGTTTTCATTAGCCTTTCTAATTTAATATTATATTTTACTTAAACTACAATACTTGCACCCGGAGTGATTATTTGCTAGTTACTAATTATAAGCCTTCATCTGAAAAAATTCTGAGAATAGTTAACATACATTTAGATTCTTTTATCGCTCACGTATATTTGCGTAAGTCAGAAGCAAAACACTTGATATAAAACCACCATTGAAAGTGCAATTTTAATTGATACAAATGAAGTGTTTTCCAATCTGCATACTTATTTTCTTAGACTTTCAAAATGTTTGTATATCACAAAAACATGGCGACCGCTTTCTTGGAAGACACGGCCGCTCTTCAATAAGACTTTTATTCAATTTAACTTTTTTTCTTCTTCAAAGATTGTCACGTATTAAGCGGTTTCTATATATTTTTTTCTTCAACTCCATATTTATTATCGCTTTATGATTGTAGAAAATGTTGATATCACACTGAGGACTTTAAAAACTTGAAGGATGAAGTGATAGATAATTAAATCGATTGGACATTGTCAGTTAATGCCGTCTTATATTTTCCGTCTTTTTCTTCTAGAAATATATATAGTATAATATATATATATATATATAATTATATATATGTGTGTGTGTGTGTGTGTGTATTTATATGTTAATGTTTATATATATATTAAGTATATATGCCTGTATATGTAAATATATAATATAGTAATCAATATGTATTTATCATATATGTTAAATATATATATAATTAGATCATATAATTAGAATATATGTGATATGTTAATATATACATATAATTAAATATATTTATAAATATATGACGAACACAAATATAGAATTGAAATATATGTTATCTTATAATATATTATATATATAATATATATTTATATATATATATATATAATGATATATATGTATATATAAACAACACACCAACCATATTAAATATGTTTATGTTTTGAATTATTAGTGGTAATTATTATATATGTATATATAAAGACGTACCAGATTAATATATAATATGTATATATATATTATATAAGTATATAACGTATATATATATATATATATATTATATAATATAACGTATATATATATATATAGTATATTATATATATATTTAACATACATATATAACATACGCACACACTCACATATATTATGATTTCTATTCTCATTTGTAAGAAAGACGCATTCTACTTAAGGCAAAGTAAATGGTGTAATTTTCTGTATTTCATTTAAACGAGAAGAAAATTTCCCTT
>CM042162.1:10253465-10258465 GCA_023376005.1 Doryteuthis pealeii
TAGTATATAATATATATATATATATATATATATATATATATATATATATATATATATATATTATATATTATATATTATATGTGTGTGTGTGTGTGTGTGTGTGTGTGTGTGTGGGTGGGTGGGTGTGTGTGTGTGTGTTTGTGTACGGACTAAGATTTTCAGATAAGCGGGAATTAATCTCTTTTTTCGTTCTGAGTTCTAGTTGAACTGCCCTGTGAGTTTGAAGATGGGACCCTAAGTGTCAGTCATGTGATTCATGTGATTGTCAGATAAGCGATGAATATTCTCTACATTTTCCAATCTCTACTTGGACAGCTTTTCCAGGTCAAGTGTGTTCTTTTCTAGTAGCAGTTAGTTTTTAATCTTTAGGTTTCGTTTATATTTTTGTACGTTTCTTAGTAGAAATTTGTTCTCATGCCTGCATTTTGAATCTAGTTCGTTCCTTTTGTTAAGCAATGCCTTATATGTAAAAAAAATAAATTTGTTTTCTATCAAATGATTTGAAAGAAATCTAACCTTGAAGGTAGGTATTTACCGAACCGGTTAAACCACTATGAGACGCCCTCTTTACCCAACCTGTTCACCATGGGCAGGATGTGACACAATGTTACAAGTATGAGACAGATATCGAGATGTGCACTCGTTATTCAGTAGTTATGGATCTGCAATAATAACACTACAAGGAGATGCCTATCCAGAGCTGAAAAGTATGCCACAGACAGAACTAAACTTTACAAAAATGATTACTGTTTACTCGATGCAATTCTTTATACGCAATAAAAAGGTATTAATGCATAATAGCGCGCAAGCGATAATATCATTAGATAACGTATAAAAAGCATTGGTACTAATGCATAATATTGCATAAGAGATAATATCATTAGATAACGTATAAAAGCATTGGTACTAAGCATAATATTGCATAAGAGATAATATCATTAGATAACGTATAAAAAGCATTGGTACTAATGCATAATATTGCATAAGAGATAATATCATTAGATAACGTATAAAAAGCATTGGTTCTAATGCATAATATTGCATAAGAGATAATATCATTAGATAACGTATAAAAAGCATTGGTACTAATGCATAATATTGCATAAGAGATAATATCATTAGATAACGTATAAAAAAGCATTGGTTCTAATGCATAATATTGCATAAGAGATAATATCATTAAATAACGTATAAAAGCATTTGTCCTAATGCATAATATTGCATAAGAGATAAATATCATTAGATAACGTATAAAAAGCATTGGTACTAATGCATAATATTGCATAAGAGATAATATCATTAGATAACGTATAAAAGCATTGGGTACTAATGCATAATATTGCATAAAAGATAATATCATTAGATAACGTATAAAAAGCATTGGTACTAATGCATAATATTGCATAGAGATAATATCATTAGATAACGTATAAAAAGCATTGGTCCTAATGCATAATATTGCATAAGAGATAATATCATTAGATAACGTTTAAAAAGCATTGGTCCTAATGCATAATATTGCATAAGAGATAATATCATTAGATAACGTTTAAAAAGCATACTAATGCATAATATTGCATAAGAGATAATATCATTAGATAACGTATAAAAAGCATTGGTACTAATGCAAATATATTGCATAAGAGTAATATCATTAGATAACGTATAAAAAGCATTGGTCCTAATGCATAATATTGCATAAGAGATAATATCATTAGATAACGTATAAAAAGCATTGGTTCTAATGCATAATATTGCATAAGAGATAATATCATTAGATAACGTATAAAAAGCATTGGTCCTAATGCATAATATTGCATGAGATAATATCATTAGATAACGTATAAAAAGCATTGGCCCTAATGCATAATATTGCATAAGAGATAATATCATTAGATAACGTATAAAAAAGCATGGTACTAATGCATACTATTGCATAAAGAGATAATATCATTAGATAACGTATAAAAAGCATTGGTCCTAATGCATAATATTGCATAAGAGATAATATCCTTAGATAACGTATAAAAAGCATTGGTCCTAATGCATAATATTGCATGAGAGATAATATCATTAGATAACGTATAAAAAGCATTGGCCTAATGCATAATATTGCATAGAGATAATATCATTAGATAACGTATAAAAAGCATTGGTTCTAATGCATAATATTGCATAAGAGATAAATATCATTAGATAACGTATAAAAAGCATTGGTACTAATGCATAATATTGCATAAGAGATAATATCATTAGATAACGTATAAATAAGCGGTACATAAATGCATAATATTGCATAAGAGATAAATATCATTAGATAACGTATAAAAAGCATTGGTACTAATGCATAATATTGCATAAGAGATAATATCATTAGATAACGTAAAAAAGCATTGGTAAAATATTGCATAAGAGATGTAACGTATAATACTAATGCATAATATTGCATAAGAGATAATATCATTAGATAACGTATAAAAAGCATTGGTACTAATGCATAATATTGCATAAGAGATAATATCATTAGATACGTATAAAAAGCATTGTCCTAATGCATAATATTGCAATAGAAGATAATATCATTAGATAACGTATAAAAAGCATTGGTACTAATGCATAATATTGCATAAGAGATAATATCATTAGATAACGTATAAAAAGCATTGGTACTAATGCAGAATAGCACGCAGATGATAATATCGTTAGATTACATATAATAAACATTGGTAATAATGCAGAATAGCATGCAAGAGAGAATATCATTAGATTATGTATAAAAAGCATTTGTACTAAGGCAGAATGGCGCACAGGAGATAATGTCATTATATTACGTATAAAGTATTGGTATTAATGCAGAATAGCGCGCAAGGGATACTATCGTTAGAGTACATGTAAAAAGCATTGGTACTAATGCAGAATAGCGCGCGAGAGATAATATTAGATTACGTATAAAAAGCATTTGTACTCATGCAAAATGGCGCGCAAGAGATAATATCATTAGATTACGTATAAAAAGCATTGGTACTAATGCAAAATAGCGCATAAAAGATAATATCATTATATTACGTATAAAAATCATTACATTTCACGGAAATACCCGAAACCTTGGAGACGCTAGGATTAGTGTTAGGGTTAAAGTTTGGCTATTTAGGTGTTTGTGTAATCTAATGCTATTCATTCGTAAAATGCGATTCTAATGATATCTCTTGCGCACTATTCTGCATTTTTATTTTAAAAAATGTCCTTTCTTGCTCGATTTTAAAATAATCTAAAAAGCACACGAAAATAACGAAATCCAATATTCTACATCATCAGTACAAAATAGGGTAATTCTATCTCAAAAAATAAAATTCTCATCCACCCCGTCAATAGTTAAAGTTAGACAATCTCCAAAATTTGAGCTTTTAATTCCGAAGATTTACCGAGTTATGTCGCTTTTAACTCGAAAAATTTGTAAGGTGACGCAAAAAATGGCGAACATTTGTCATCTATTTTTGTCTGTAAAATGAGTTCTATAGCTTTCATATACCTAAAAATGGATTTTTAATAGCTTTTTGGTCTGAAGAATCCAGAAATGCTATTAAAATAAGCACAAAACTAACAATTCTTAAGTTATTAATGATTTCTGATTTTGTCATAGCAAGAGCAATGTGAGAAAATCTCAATGTGGCACTCCATATATGATAAATTTTCTTTTACTATTATCTGCGTTATTCGGGCTATTGTCCTCATCTTTATTGTTATCTGTACAACGTTTCGGCCGATATGCCCTCCGGCCTCCTTCGGGTATTTCTTGTCGGACTTGGGAACCTTCTTGTCGTAATCGGGAAGGTTTGGGTTCAAAGTTCCGTAATGGCTCCCAATTACAAGAAAGTTCCTGATTACGAAGGCCGAAACGGTATACAGATAACAATGAAGATGAGAACAATAGTCCAAATAACGCAGATAATAGTAATCATCAAGCCTCATCTCAAACATTCAGAGAAATAAAAGTGTCTTCTAAATTATTATTTTACATAAATTGAATATTATTTGTATCAAAGATATTGTTGTATACTGGCATCAAATTCTATATGTTATATAGCGGCTTCTTCTTCACGTTGCTAAATCACGTATCTGTATACGTAGCGGGTATGGTCACAGTACCTAAAGCGATGTATGTTAGTAGTCAGCTACGGCCGACTACTGGACTTCAATAATAACAGATACGTATGTACAAAAGAGGACCCTTCTTTATTTTCTTCGGTATGTGGGTGGCACGGAGCTTACAATGAGTGCACGAGGGGTGGTTGCCGACAGGAGACGTAAAGTGTCCTTTCAGCTGCCGGTCGGCGTCTGAGTCTGTCGGCTTGACCCTCTGGCTTTTTGTATTGACGACACGCCTACACATCTTTATCTTTTTGATCTGATAACAGACCTTTGTTATATATTTCTTTTATCTTCACCCTGCTTCCTTGACCGGGAACTATCTCTTCCGCTTTCTCTTTCTTTTTAAATATATATTTTTATCTTTCTCTTTGTCCCTCAGCCGGAAGTTCCATCTTCCGGGCGAGGACAATACAACAATATAGCTACAACATCCGTTAAAATTTTGCACTTTTATGTTTTGAGTGTTTCTGTTCAGCCATTGAATATGGACTATATGGAACAAAATAACCATCAGAGTCCAGTAGAAATGATCACGATTATGTTAGTGGTTGGATATATTTAAAATTACATAGAAACAATATATCATCATATTGCCAGCAAAATTCTGACAATATACAAAGCTGAATATTGGCATCGCATTTCATTTTAGAATTGAAAATTGGAAGGTAACTGTTATATCCCAAGATATTAGTGTAGAATAATAGCGTGCCCTACCCAGGAACACCATATTTGTGGCCTTGTGCCAGACACAGAGAAACCTTAATAGGATGTAGCATGATTCTCAGAACTTACGGGAGTGGGCGAGCAAGAACAATATGAAATTCTCATTATCACCTGAGAGTTGATTCGTA
>CM042162.1:10263465-10265965 GCA_023376005.1 Doryteuthis pealeii
AAGGTTAATTTCACAGGGATTGTTCGCTATGTACCGGCGGCCGAACGGATATGGTCTCTGACTATGCCTGTGAAAGTCCCGGTTTCGATTCCTGTCGGAGGGGAGTCGTTAGTATACATCGCTGAAGAGACTTAATAAAGTCGAAACAGTCTGTACGGTGTTCTGCATAGCGAGCCATCCTTTGCGGGATTTTCTTGTCAAGATTATTTTCTATAATTATCGAATCTTATTCGATACATGCATTTATAATTGCCTTCAAGCAGAAATATAAATAATAATTTATTCAACTTGCTTCTATAAAAAAAAACAAACATCCAAAAATCTTATATATATATATATATATATGTGTGTGTGTGTGTGTGTGCGCGCGCGTGTACGTATCAGTTAGATATGACTGTTATTTTCGTAGACATGCATGTGCGTATAGTTCGTGTATATTCACAATATAATAGGACACTCCCTCAATGGGCTCACCTGCTGACTGTGGATGGCGGCTTGTGGTGCTTACAGACGGAATCCTAGTTGCTGATCAATCCATGAAAAGCAACTCTCTACTTTATCTTTAATTGGGCTAGACGGGAAATCGGAGAGGACACCTCCGAGCAATCGGCTCGTCACATCAAGCCCTAGCACCAATATGATTGTCATAACCTGATTGTTTTCATGGCAGTCCGCCAACCCTTTTTATCACATAAAGAAGGTGCTAGTTGAGGGCTCTGTCTTATGTCCCGGGTATGACGTTAAGCTGCACTTAGTGGTGAGGTTCCAATTCTGGAGCTTTGAGGAGTATAGAGAACCCCTCCATCACCATTAGCCCCAGGTCCATTTTGAGCCGAAGGAGTAGTACCAGTAAGTAAGTAAGTAAAGTCGACGGGGCGGCCTAAAGTCGGTATCAGCCAATAGCGCTAGACCAAGGAGATTGTTTTAGCATCTGAGGTGGAGCGCCACACCTACCATCAGCTCCTTACTTTACCGCACAGATCATTGTGCTACTCATACGCTGAGTTGGCGAGGACCGGTATCGAACTAGAATCCTTGTGGTTTCTAGCTGAACGCTCTACCGACTGAGCTAACCCGGCCCTCCAATGTGAGTACCAGTACTATGGATTAAATAGATCCAAATATGAGTTTTAAAAGTGTATTTAAAAATCGATAAAAAATTCGAATACCCAACAAGAAATTAATAAAACAAAAACGTCTTCAGCATAAAATAACCCAACAAGAGTTGATATGCCGTAAAACCAACCAACCAACCAACAATACGCACGGTACCCTCATAATGTATTTATTGGCTTACAAATTAAGAAAAATACAATATATAATCAGTTTTAATGGGAGATAACTCTTGCATTTGCTAAGGGGAACTGTAACTATGCAATTTACACAATCCCCTGGGTCCAATGAGGTTGACATGCCTAATTTGAAAGCTCTACGTCAAACCATCTGGCCGTATACGAAGGACGGGCTGACTATTCCCAGTTATTAATAAGGAATACATTTATATAACTCGAGTCCATACAAGTGAAATTGTAAAATTAATCCTCCGGCGCCTTTGATAACAACGTTTGGCTCATACAGACACAAAACGGGCGCTGTTTAATGGAGGAATATTTATTTTTAATCGGTTATTAAGCAAATCTCTGAAGCTCTCACTTCCCAACGTCTCTCTCTCTCTCTTTCTCCCCCTCTCTCTCTCTCTCTCTCTCGCTCTCGCTCGCTCGCTCTCTCTCTCACATGCTCGCTCATACAAGTGGGGTATGAGACAAATGCCCAAACCCCCTCTCTCACACAACACACACACTCTCTCTCTCTCTCTCTCTCTCTAGTCTCTCAAACACACAGAATCGCTTGATATCTCAATCATACACACACTCCTTGTGTGTGTGTGTGCGTGCATCAGTGTGTGTGTGTGCGTGGGTGTGTGTGTGTGTAAGCAAATCTCTGTTACTCACTGTTTCCCACTCTCTTTCTAATCTCTCAATTCCACACACTCTTTTATATCTCAATCATACACGAACACTCAGTCGCTCTCTCTCTCTCTCTCTCTCTTCTCTCTCTCTCTCTCTCTCTCTCTCACACACACACACACACACACATGCTCTCTCATAGAAGTGGGGTATGAGACAAATGCCCAAAGCCCACTCTCTCACACACTCTCTCTCTATCACACTCTCTCTCTCTCTCTCTCTTCTCTCTAGTCTCTCAAACAGAATCGCTTAATATCTCAATCGTACACACACTCCTTGTGTGTGTGTGTGTGGCCGCGCGCACGTGCGTGAATCTGTATGTGTGTGTGTGTGTGTGCCCGCCCGCACGTGCGTGAATCTGTATGTGTGTGTGTTTGCGCACGTGGGTGGGTGGGTGTGTGTGTTAGCAAATCTCTGTTATTCACTGTTTCCCCCTCTCTTTCTAATCTCTCAATTCCACACACTCTCTTAATATCTCAATCATACACGAACACTCAGTCGCTCTCTCTCTCTCTCTCTCCTCTCTCTCTCTC
>CM042162.1:10268465-10278465 GCA_023376005.1 Doryteuthis pealeii
TTTGTTTGGTTTTGTTTGGTTTGGTTTGTTTTACGGCATATCAACCTCAGTGGGTCATTTAATGCCAATAAAGTTTTGAAATATATCAATTCTTAATGGATAATACAATTTTTTTATAAATACATTTTTCTATTTAACCCATAGATGGGACCCTAACAGGTACTACCACTCCGGGTCAGAGTGGACCAGGGAGCAATGGTGATGAAGGGGTGCTCCACATTCCCCAAACCTCCAAAACTGGAACCTCACCATCAGATAGAGTTTAACGTCATTCCCAGGACATGTAGACCCGCAGCGACCGCCTTCTAGCACCCATATGATAAAAAGGGATTGGGGCTTGCCATAAAGGCAATAGGGTTGGGAAAATCATATAGGTGCTAGGGCTTGACGTGACCAGCCGATTGATCGGAGGGGGCCTCTCCGACCGACCGTCTAGCCCAAGATATTGATTGTTGAATCAAAATAGCGAATTGTTGAATTGTGTATTGTAAATTGTTGAATTGTGAATTGTTTGATTGTTGAATTGTGTGTTGGGAATTGTTCCAAGGTGAATTGTTTGATTGTTTAATTGAAATAGCGAATTGCTGAATTGTGTGTTGTGAAATGTTGAATTGTGAATTGTTTAATTGCTGAACTGTGAATTGTTTAATTATTGAATTGTTTGATTGTTGAATTGTGGATTGAGGAATTGCTGAATTGCTGAATTGTGAACAGATTTTATCAGCACTTTCTGTAGCAATTCATTTATTAAAAGATTCTCGTTGGGCCGCGAACTCTTCACCAACTTATTTTAAAGTGATGACATCTAAACAGAGTTTTAAACAATCTCTTATCTGTAGTTTTTAGAATTTAGCAGAGTGAGTAAAAAGTTTTACAATAATCTGAAGGGGGCGGGTCGAGACCACGTAATCTAAATCCCAGCCAACAGGGGCGGGGGGATAGTGTTTCAAATCTTTTGTTGAACTAGATGCGCTTAATTGAATTAGGCTGGATTATTTCCAATTGGATTACTTTCAAATTTTAAAGCTTATAAAATCTTAAAGGAAATAATTATTTAGAAAAGAAGAATTTAGTTGGTGTGTTTGATTTTATGGCTGTTTTAGAGTAGCTAGCACCCCTTCTGCACCCTACAAGATGGGCTGGCTCATACCCTGATGTAATGAATATGCATATACCTAGGTAACCCCTCACAGTAATCTGATTGGTTAGTGTCCTCCATAAATCCTTAACACTGTAGTGGTACAAAACGCCTGTTACTACTACGCCTACTACAACGCCGACTACTCTGACGTACTACTATTACTATTACTACTACTACTGCGACGTACCAGCTTTATACTTACCTTCGAATATACCCCCCTACAACTTTTACTAATATATCCCTTCCCAGGATATATCATAGCCTTAAATAGCATACAGTTGAGGATTTCAACAGTTGATTAATAAGTTAGTTAATATTTGGACTGGTCTTACTGAGTTTGGCTCTACCATAAATGATCCTCCTCTATTTCTTGTAAGTTATCTTGTAACTTATTGTTCAGTGTTTTTGTATGTATCTGTTAGGATAAGATATTGGTGCTGATAAATATATTAAGCACTCAATTTCTTCTGTTCATTATTTCACCCCAATGATACAATGGTAAGTCAAACCCTGTTGGGATATTTTATGCCGAAGTAAGTTTGTTTTATTCATTCTTTTTTAATTTTTAAAATACAATTTTTAAACATTTTTTCTGTTTAACCCTTAGGACTATAAAAGGTATTACAACTCTGTGTCAGAGTGGACCTGAGAGTAATGGTGATGAAGGGGTACTCCACACTCCCCAGAATGAATGAAAGAATGAACGAAAAAAAAAAGAAAAGAAAGAAAGTAACGAACGAACGAAAGAGATACGAATAAGCAAAACAAATGAAGAAAAAAGAAAGTAGAAACGACAGAAATGAATGGCGTACGAAGGAAATAAAAGAAAGAAAGAAAGAAAGAAAGAAAGAAAGAAAGAAAGAACGAAAGAAAGAAAGAGAAACCAACGAACAAAACAAACAAACAAAAATAAGAACGAAATAAGAAATAAATAAAATGGAAGGAAGGAAATAAAGAAAGAAAGAAAGAAAGAAAGAAAGAAAGAAAGAAAGAATGAATGAATGAAAGAAAGTTATAAAAAGGAAGGAACGAAATGAATGAACGAAGGAAGGAAAGAAGGAATGAATGAATGAATGAAAGAAAGTTATAAAAGGGAAGGAACGAAATGAATGAATGAAGGAAGGAAAGAAGGAATGAATGAATGAATGAAAGAAAGTTATAAAAAGGAAGGAACGAAATGAATGAACGAAGGAAGGAAAGAAGGAATGAATGAATGAATGAAAGAAAGTTATAAAAAGGAAGGAACGAAATGAATGAACGAAGGAAGGAAAGAAGGAATGAATGAATGAATGAAAGAAAGTTATAAAAGGAAGGAACGAAATGAATGAATGAAGGAAGGAAGGAAGGAAAGAAGGAATGAATGAATGAAAGAAAGTTATAAAAAGGAAGGAACGAAATGAATGAATGAAGGAAGGAAGGAAGGAAAGAAGGAATGAATGAATGAAAGAAAGTTATAAAAAGGAAGGAACAAAAGAAAGAAAGAAAGAATGAATGAATGAAAGAAAGTTACGAACAAACGAAAGAGAAATGAACGAACAAAATAAACCAACAAAAAGAAGAAAGAAAGAAGAAGGAAAAAACGAATGAAACAAAGGAACGAAAGAAAGAAAGACAAAAAGAAATGAAATGTAACGAAAGAAAGATAGAAAGAAAGAAACTAACAAACGAACGAACGAACGAACGAAAGAAAAAGACAGATGAATAAATAAAGAATTAAAACGTAACGAAAGAAAGCTAAGAAGAAAGAGAAACTAATGAATGAAGGAAAGACGACACGTGATGTTGGCGACACAAACATCTGGTTGAAAGAAAGAAATGAAACAGAATTTTTTGGTTCGATTGAAATAATAATGGCGGCGTTTGAAGTCTGGTTTTAATTATGAACAAAAACAACAACAAAAAACCAGTAAAAGGTTAATAAGTTTTAAGGGGAAAAGTTGAAAATGAGCAGAAAATATGATTAACGATGAACAGGAAATAAAGAAAGGGGGCAGCCGGGAAGAATGGAGGTAACATGGGGAAAGATAAGAGGGGAAAAAATTAAAAATCGGAATAATGAAGTAAATAAAAAAGAGAAGAGAATGAAATAATAAAAAAATAAGCAAAAAAGAAAGAGAAAGTGAACAGATGAAAGAAAGAGGAGAAAGGGAAAGAAAATTAAGAGAAGGGAAGTGTGGAAGAGAAAAAGAAAGAAAGAAGAAAAGAGAGTAAGAAAAAAGTAGGAACACCGGAAGAAAAGAAGAAAGAAAGGAAAAAAGAAAGAAAGGAAAAAAAGAAAGAAACAAAGAAACAAAGAAGGAAATGAAAAAAGAAAGGAAAAAGGATAAATAGAAAGGAAAGAGAAAAAGAAAGAAAATAGAAAGAACGAAAAAAGAGAAGAGAATGAGATAATAAAAACTAAGCAAAATGAAAGAGAAAGTGAACAGATGAAAGAAAGAGGAGAAAGGGAAAGAAAATTAAGAGAAGAGGAAGAGAAAAAGAAAGAAAAAAGAAAAGAGAGTAAGAAAAAAAGAAGGAACACCGGAATAACAAAAGAAAGAAAGGAAAAGAGAACGAAAGGAAGAAAGAAGGAAATGAAAAAAGAAAGGAAAAGGGAAATCTAGAAAGGAAAGAGACAAAGAAAGAAAATACAAAGAAAGTAAGAAAGAAGAAAATAGAAAGAACTTAAGAATGGAAAGAAAGAAGGAAATAAAAGAAAAGAAAAAAAAGAGAAAGAGAAAGATATAAAGAACGAAAGGTTGAGCGAACGACAGAAAGAAAGAAGTAAAACTAGAAAGAAAGGAAGAAAGAAATAAATAAAGAAAAGAAAAGAGAAATATAAATAAAGAAAGAAGCAAAAGTAGAAAGAAAGGAAGAAAGAAAGAAAAGAAAAGGAAGCAGAAATAGAAATAAAGAAAGAAAGAAAGAAAGAAGGAAAACTAGTAAGAAAGAAAGAAAGAAAAGAAAAGGAAGCAGAAATAGAAATAAATAAAGAAAGAAAGAAAGAAGGAAGGAAAACTAGTAAGAAAGAAAGAAAGAAAAAAAGAAAGAAAGAAAGAAAGAAAATAAAAGAAATAAGAAATAGAAAGAAATAAAATAAAAGAAATAAGAAAGAAGAAAGAAAGAAAGAAAGAAAAAAGAAAGAAATAAGATAGAAAGAAAGAAAGAAAAGTCGAAAGGAATTAGAAACTGAAAGAAAGAATGAAAGAAAGAAAAGTCGAAAGGAAAGAGAAACTGAAAGAAAGAAAGTAAGAAAGAAAGAAAGAAAGAAAAAAAGTAGAAAGAAAGAAAGAAGAAAAAGTAGAAAGAAAGAAAGAAAAAAAGTCGAAAGGAAAGAGAAACTGAAAGAAAGAATGAAAGAAAGAAAAGTTGAAAGGAAAGAGAAACTGAAAGAAAGAAAGAAAGAAAGAAAAGTCGAAAGGAAAGAGAAACTGAAAGAAAGAGAAGAAAAAGTAGAAGAAAGAAAGAAAAAAGGAAAGAAAGAAAGAAAGTCGAAAGAAGAAAAACTGAAAGAAAGAAGAAAAAAGAAAGAAAAAAGTAGAAAGAAAGAAGAAAGGTAAGAGAAACTGAAAGAAAGAAGAGAAAGAAAGAAAGAAAGTCGAAAGGAAGAGAACTGAAAGAAAGAAAGAAAGAAAGAAAAAAAATAGAAAGAAAGAAATAAGAAAGAAAGAAAGGAAAGAGAAACTGAAAGAAAGAAAGAAAGAAGAAAGAAAAGTCGAAAGGAAAGAGAAACTGAAAGAAAGAAAGAAAGAAAGAAAAGTAGAAAGAAAGAAAGAAAGAAAGAAAGAAAGAAAAGTCGAAAGGAAAGAGAAACTGAAAGAAAGAAGAAAGAAAAAAGAAAGAAAGAAAAGAAAAGAAGAAAGTCGAAAGGAAAGAGAAAATGAAAGAAAGAATGAAGAAGAAGTCGAAAGGAAGAGAAACTGAAGAAAGAAAGAAGAAAGAAAAGTCGAAAGGAAAGAGAAAATGAAGAAAGAAAGAAGAAGAAAAGTCGAAAGGAAAGAGAAACTGAAAGAAGAAAGAAAGAAAGAAAGAAAAGGAAAGAAAGAAACTGAAAGAAAGAAAGAAAGAAAGAAAAGTCGAAAGGAAAGAGAAACTGAAAGAAAGAGAAAAGAAAGAAAGAAAAAGTAGAAAGAAAGAAAGAAAGAAAAGTCGAAAGGAAAGAGAAACTGAAAGAAAGAATGAAGGAAAGAAAAGTCGAAAGGAAAGAGAAACTGAAAGAAAGAAAGAAAGAAAGAAAGTCGAAAGGAAAGAGAAAATGAAAGAAAGAAAGAAGAAAGAATCGAAATTCGAAAGGAAAAGAGAAACTGAAAGAAAGAAAGAAAAAAGAAAGAAAGTCGAAAGGAAAGAGAAATGAAAGAAGAAAGAAAGAAGAAAAGTCGAAAGGAAAGAGAAACTGAAAGAAGAAGAAAGAAAGAAAATCGAAAGGAAAGAGAACTGAAAGAAAGAAAGAAAGAAGAAAAAAGAAAGGAGAGAACTGAAAGAAGAAAGAAGAAAGTCGAAAGGAAAGAAAGAAAGAAAGAAAGAAGAAAAAGTCGAAAGAAAGAGAAACTGAAAGAAAGAAAGAAAGAAAGAAAAGTCGAAAGGAAGAGAAACTGAAAGAAAGAATGAAGAAAGAAAAGTCGAAAGGAAAGAGAAACTGAAAGAAGAAAGAAAGAAAGAAAAGTCGAAAGGAAAGAGAAACTGAAAAAGAAGAAAGAAAGAAAGAAAGAAATAATCGAAATGAAAAGAAAATTAAAATAGAATGAAAAAAACCATGAGACAATTGTCACAGTAGAAGAAAAAGAAGAAAACAATGCCAAATCTGCCTAAGTCGACTTTGAATTTTCTTGACTAACAACGCCATTCTTTGATTTGCAAAGACAATGGTAAGAATATTAAAGATCTCATCGAATAACTTTATATTCGATGAGTTATTCTTGAGTTGTCTCCCCTTTAGAGAGTCAATTGTTTCGCTTCCCCTGACTGTTGAACAGTTTAGCGACAAATTTCATTAGATGGAAAGATCTGCAACTCTTCATCTGATCAAAACTAAAAACAACGTTCCTTTGAGATAAAATAAACATGTTTATCTCAAATTTGATATCATTCAAAACCAGCCAACGTACAATCATGATTGAATTAGGAGTCGAGACATTAATGTAGAAATATTCGGGTTCGGACCATATGACCTTTAGGCACCCCTTTTTGATCTCGATTAAGAAAGGACATGTTTTTCATTTACACCGTCAATATCCGGTTGTTTTAACATACGATTTTTAGATTTTTTTAGATTATAAAACTAACCCCTAACCCTAACCTTTACCCTAACCCCTAATCCCTAACAAACAACTGGATATTGACGGTGTAAATGAAAAACATGTCCTTTCTTAATCGAGATCAAAAAGGGGTGCCTAAAGGTCATATGGTCCTCGGGTTCCTTAATGGTACAACCGTTATTATCTTGCAACACCCTCTGTTTAAAAATGAGACCGTCCAAATCGTTCAAGGTGAAATGCAAAAATGTAAATCGTGATTATCTAGTGTTGCTTATCCACCGAATTCTTAATTCTATTTAAAATGTTAATCATTCGTGAATCTCAAAAGTAAACAACTCAATACACCAGGTATTTTTACCTCCGTCCATCCAGGCGATACTGGCTAGTCTAGTATTTCTAGTTTTACATACATTTTTAAAAAATATGAATGTCGTCCAAGTCGACTTGTACACGAGTCGCTGGGGCAATTCTAAAAATAAACAAAATCTCAAATTATTAAAAAGAAAACATGTAAGAATAAATAAAAACTAATTTTAAAAATTGGTACTGACAGTTGAAAGATTAAACAGGAAGAGCTTGATAGTCTGGAAACACCTAGAAACGTGTATGATTACAATGACTTTGACAGCATTTTTCCACATTTGTCGCACGTTAACCCACCGTTGACGTTACACACTGCAAACCACACTTATTATTTCACATATGGGACAAATCTAAAAAAAAAGAAGAAAAAACTAAAGATGAATACCTCGACTAGTACACGAGTCTATGGGAAAAATCTAAAAATATGCAAAGTCTGGAATTATAAAAAAAGATGATGTAAGAATAAATAAAAACTAATTTCAAAAATTGGTACTGACAGCAAAAAGATTAAACAGGAATATTGTCGAAGAGCCTGAAAGTCTGTAAACACGCGAGGAGGCACGTATGATTACAAAGACGTTCTTAGCAAAGAAGAGAAAAATAATTTAAAAAGGAAAAAAGAAAAAAAAACATAACAATTACTTCTGCAGACAGTATAATTGACTTGCAATGAACAGCATCACTAAGTGTTATTAATGATAAGAAAGTGTATTGGAATATTTTTCTGTATATAAGGTGTGCTGACGTCCACCACTTAAACTTATAGACTCTGCGTGGGCGCATAAATTAAAGCCAGCCAATCAACACACTCGAATACGTGGTTAGTTAACTATTTAATCGCCGATCTTGAAGGCCGTTTATTTGCACGTATTCGACATCGCAGAAGGGATCTGCAACCAAGGACTCTGCTCAACCAAAGGATTCTACCCAACACTAAGGGACACCGAGGAAGAACCAAAGTATTCTACCGAACACAAGGAACAACCAAGGATTATTTTCTATATGTATATTTACCAACCCATCCCCACGAACAGGATGTGACACAAGGTCAATTTCTTAAGCGGAGTTCAACGGGTTTGAATTCAGAGTTTTCCTTCTCCTAGACGGGTTGCCTAACAAAGGTTAAAGAGCCCAGTCTGCCCTACTATTTACCCATAGCTGGAGGGAGAGTAGGATTCATACCTTTCCCAAGGCTATTAGCGCCAAGTGAAATGCAATTACCAAATGCAGGATTTGAACTCGGGGCGACGAGTCCATTTCCCATGACTTTAACCATTACAGCACGCGATTCGATTATTTTTGTATATAAGATGTGCACCACTTAGCTTTATAGAGACGACGTGGGCGCGTGAATTAAAGCCAGCCAATCAACACGCCCACGCAGAGTCTATAAGTTTAAGTGGTGGACTTCAGCAGATCTTATATACAAAAAATATTCCAATAAAGTGAAGCACGAGAAGTAAACACGAAGGTCCTTAAAGACCTTCGGCTACTCCTCCTACTCCACTACCTCCTACCCTTCCTTTTCCCCAGTCGTAACGCAACGTTTAGTTTAATGTATCCAGGGCAACCATTGTTAAGTTTTTATGGGCCATCCTTTAGCCTTCAAAGCAAGAGCGGTTGTCCAGCAGAAGTCCTTGGTAATCCTCTGGTAAAGAATCCTCAGTTTTGTAAGTTCCTTCATCAATGGTTGTGAGTAGACTATGAAAGGATCAGTGTTTAAGTAGTGAATCAGCCGAACATTATGGCTGTTGATTGGCGTAGGAATAGACCACGTTACCTCGCCTAGTCTATAAATTCAGGTGGGAATTGGAGCACAACTTATATCACCAAAATTAGGGCACCTCACGTGGTGTAATGGTTAGCAAGCTAGCTTAGCAGACCATTGTTAGTGAGTTCGATTCTCACTGGGTGTCCCCTACTTCTGGCCTTGTGCCACATCTAAGCTCAGCTTAGTAAATAACTATATCACCAAAATTAGGGCACCTCACGTGGTGTAATGGTTAGCAAGCTAGGCACACAAACCATTGTTAGTGAGTTCGATTCTCACTGGGCGCCCCACACTTCTGGCCTTGTGCCATATCTAAGCTAAGCTTAGTAAATAACTATATACACAAAAATTGGGCACTTTATATGGTGTAATGTTTAGCAAGCTCGCTTCGCAAACCATTGTTAGTGAGTTCGATTCTCATTGGGAGCCCCATACTTCTGGCCTTGTGCCATATCTAAGCTAAGCTTAGTAAATAACTATATCACCAAAATTACAACCATGTTGACTAGAGGGACAAAATCATGTTGAAATTATCGATTATCAATCAGGGATACCGGGTTCAAATCTGAACACCTGGTTAGTTGGTTGGTTTATACGGCATGTTAACCCTTGTTGGGTTATTCTGCGCCGAAGTGGTTTTGTTTTATTCATTCTTGATAGGTACTCAATTTTCTTTTTAAACTCACTTTTTTAAACTCGGTATTTCCATTTAACCCATAGACGGGACCCTAACAGGTACTACCACTCCGGGTTAAAGTGAACCTAGCGGTAATAGTGATGAATAGGTTCTCCACATTAATCAGAGTTCCAGAACTGGAACTTCACCAGAGTTTAACGTCATACCTAGGACACTAAAACACCCGGCCACCGCCTTCTAGCAAATATATGATAAAAAAGATTGGGGATTGCCATAAGAGCAATAGTGTTTAGACAATCATATAGATGCTAGGGTTTGTCGTGACCAGGTGATTAATCAGAGGGGACCTCTCCAACCACCCATCTAACCAAAGTAAGGGCCAAAGTAGATTGGTGCATGTCATGGGTCCCCTCCTTGAGTATCACGGGTCGCAGACCACGGCCAAAAGGTGGTCACATTGCGAGCCTTACCTCACTACAGAGATGAAGTCGATGTATTCGAAAGTCCCTGTCAATAGGGTTTCTGACCACCTGGTCAGTGGGGCTGAAAATATGCAGATAATCTTTCCAAGCTGTGGCCGTGTCAGTGATACTGTATGGTTGCACAACTGGGGAAGCAATGTATAACTTCTACGTCATCTCTGGATGACCGATTAGAATGGGGAGTGAGAAAAGAAATCATGGGTATCCGTTTTGTCAGCGGGACCAGATGATGATGAGGATGATATCGCGTGCAGAAGGGTGTGAAACAAAAAGAATAAAGAAAAAATATGTTGGGAATGACATTAAATTGCATCTGACGGTGAGGCTACAGTGCTGGATGAATTGGGAGTTTGGAATATTCCTATATTACCA
>CM042162.1:10284945-10302445 GCA_023376005.1 Doryteuthis pealeii
TTGTAGAATAATCTCAATTTTTGCACTCCTTATATATTATATTGGTCTTTTTACTATTATCTGGCGTTAATTTCGGGCTATTGTCCTCATCTTCATTGTTATCTGTACAACGTTTCGGCCGATATGCTCTCCGGGCTTCTTCAGATATTTCTTGTCAGACTCGGGAACTTTCTTGTCGTAATCGGGAAGGGTTGGGTTCAAAGTTCCCAATTACGATAAGAAGGTTCCCGATTACGAAGGCCGAAACGGTGTACAGTTAACAATGAAGATGAGGACAATAGTCCGAATAACGCAGATAATAGTAATCATCAAGCCTCATCTCAAACATTCAGAAAAATAAAAGTGTCTTCTAAATTATTATTTTACATAAGATATTGTTGTATACTGGCATCAAATTCTATATGTTATATAGCGGCTTCTTCTTCACGTTGCTAAATCACGTATCTGTATACGTAGCGGGTATGGTCACAGTACCCAAAGCGATATATGTTAGCAGTCAGCAACGACCGACTACTGGACTTCAATAATAACAGATACGTATGTACAAAAGAGGACTCTTCTTTGTTTTCTTCGGTATGTGGGTGGTGAAGGCACGGAGCTTACAATGAGTGCACGAGGGGTGGTTGCTGACGGGAGACGTGAAGTGTCCTTTCAGCTGCCGGCCGGCGTCTGAGTCTGTCGGCTTGACCCTCTGGCTTTTTGTATTGACGACACGCCGACACATCTTTATCTTTTTGATCTGATAACGGACCTTTGTTATATATTTCTTTTATCTTCACCCTGCTTCCTTGACCGGGAACTATCTCTTCCGCTTTCTCTTTCTTTTTAAATATATATTTTTATCTTTCTCTTTGTCCCTCAGCCGGAAGTTCCATCTTCCGGACGAGGACAATACAACACTATAGCTACAACATCTGTTAAAATTTTGCACTTTTATGTTTTGAGTGTTTCTGTTCAGCCATTGAATATGGACTATATGGAATAAAATAGTCCAGTAGAAATGATCACGATTATGTTGGTGGTTGAGAGAGAGAGAGAGAAAGAGAGAGATAGAGAGAGAGAGAGAGAGAGAGAGAGTGTGTTTTTGATTTGATTTGTTCTTGTTTTATGACATATCAACCTCAATGGGTCATTTAATGCCGACTACGTTTTTGAAATGAATTGGTGATAATGTTTAATTTTCTAAAGTTTTTTTTAATTTTTTTTACATATTTTTTGTGAATGAAACTTTTAGATGATTCTTTTTAATATATATTTTTGTGTTTTCATTTTTTGGGGAAGATTTTTAGATTTTGTTGTAGATGTGTGCTTCTTTTATGTATCCAAGTAGTTTTTCTGGGTTTATTTGGTAGAATATCTGTTTTAGATTTGTGAGAGAGAGTGTGTGTGTATGTGTGTGTGAGAGAGAGAGAGAAAAAAAGATAAAGTGTGTGTGTGTGTGTGTGTGTGTGTGTGTGTGTGTGTGTGTGACACAGAGAGAAAAGAGAATGTGTGTGTGTGTGTGTGTTTTGATAAAAAAGAGAAATCTGTTCGATCCTGAAAAGATTGTTTTTTTAACATGACACCCCTGGGTGAGCTAATGGTCATACTATGTTGCAAATCCCTACTTCCTGACATTCTCCACTGAATAAAACTTGCCCAATTCTTAGAATCGTGACCATTAATGAAATACAAATATTATAAGCAAACCGATGCTTGTGCGATTGGTTAAGTAAAGCATAGAAAGTTTTATGGTAATGTCAGCTTGATTTTTACAACATTTAGTTAAGAGTTTAAAATCATTTGAAGGTGAAATTTTAAAAAAAGATAGTTTTCTTTGTCGCATTAACGATGCATAAAAAGTAAAGGAAACGTCAAAAAATATACAAACTATCTCATTGTGTGAGAGTTCTACATCGATTCTACTGGTCTAGCTGTGACATGATACGCTTGATAAAACACGCATGCACCCACATTATTTGTATATATATATATATATGAATAAGATATAATGAAAAAACAAACGATGTTTACAACTGAAATAGGCTCATCAGAAGATGAACCTATTTCAGTTGTAAGCATCGTTTGTTTTTTCATTATATCTTATTCATACTGTCGGATTAATTTCCATTTTATTTTCACATATATATATATATATATATATATATATATATATAAAGATAAAAGGTGGCTTACCGGTGAAAATGGGCACGATCGCTGGAGGTGCAAAATTCAGGGGTTAAGTCGATATAACAAATACAAAATGCTCAATACGAAGTAGAGCAAATTCATTAAAAAATGGATACAATAGAAACCTACTCGAGTTTCACCGTAAGGATCTTCAGGGTTAAATCCACTGAATTAATCAAGGTACCGATTAATTGCAGCCGATCCCACGTGTGTTCACTGTATGAGATGTTACGTTACAAGGGACGCATGTTTCGTTTTTAAATTTTTCACCGGAAGTTGTTTTTTCGGCTATTAAAATGTAAACAAAAGATGTGAATCGATTTGTGGGAATTTATTTTACTAGTATATGGTTGTCTAATAACAGTATGGGTTAAGGTGTAAGAGTGGTTTTATAAGCACTTCCGGTGCGAAATTTAAAAACATAAACAAGCGTCCCTTGTAACGTAACATCTCATACAGTGAACACACGTGTGATCGGCTGCAATTAATCGGTACCTCGATTAATTCAGTGGATTTAACCCTGAAGATCCTTATGGTGAAACTCGAGTAGGTTTCTATTGTATCCATTTTTTAATAATTAATATATATATATATAAATTTGTGTGTGTATGTATAAGGTAATCCAAATAACTAACTGTACAACCCTACTGTAAGTTCTTGTAGGTACAAAAATATATACTAATGCAAGGATTTTTATAAATCCCTAAAATGAGCTCAATGTTTAGTAATAAATAAATAATTTTATTTGGACCAGAAACTCAAAAAAATAAGTCTAGCCTCATCAGACGGGTTTTACAAATAGGTCTTTGTAAAACTCGTCCGATGAGGCGAGACTCATTTTTTGAGTTTCTGGTCGAAATAAAATTATAACAGGATGATGGTTTAAGTTTTTCTTTCTTTAAAAGTTTATATATATATATATATATATATAATATATATATATATATATATATATATATATATATTATATATGTGATTTTCAGACCAGCGTGGAGTAATCTCGTTTTGAATTCTTGTTGAATTCCTCTGCAAGTTTGAAGATGAGTCTCTAAGGACAAGACATGTGATTCATATGATTGTCAAATAAAGCGGTATTATATATTATATATATATATATATATATATATTATATATATATATATATAATATATATATATATATGTGTGTGTGGTGTGTGGTGTGTGTGTCTGTGTGTGTGCGTGTACGTATCAGTTAGATATGACTGTTATTTTCGTAGACATGCATGTGCGTATAGTTCGTGTATATTCACAATATAATAGGACACTCCCTCAATGGGCTCACCTGCTGACTGTGGATGGCGGCTTGTGGTGCTTACAGACGGAATCCTAGTGGCTGATCAATCCATGAAAAGCAACTCTCTACTTTATCTTTAATTGGGCTAGACGGGAAATCGGAGAGGACACCTCCGATCAATTGGCTGGTCACATCAAGCCCTAGCACCAATATGATTGTCATAACCTTATTGCTTTCATGGCAATCCCCCTACCCTTTTTATCACATGTGCTAGAAGGTGAGGGCTGTGTCTTATGTTCCGGGTATGACGTTAAACTGCACTTAGTGGTGAGGTTCCAATTCTGGAGCTTTGAGGAGCGTAGAGAACCCTTTCATTACCATTACCCCCAGGTCCATTTTGAGCCGAAGGGGCAGTACCAGTTAGGGTCCCATCTATGGATTAAATAGATCAAAATATGAGTTTTTAAAGTGTATTTAAAATCGATAAAAAATTTGAATACCCAACAAGAATTAATAAAACAAAAACGTCTTCAGCATAAAATAACCCAACAAGGGTTGACATACCGAAAAAACAACCAACCAACCAACCAACCAACCAACAATACACGCGCTACCCTCATAATGTATTTATTGGCTTACAAATTAAGAAAAATACAATATATAAAAAGTAAAAGTAAAGTCGACGGGGCGGCCTAAAGTCGGTATCAGCCAGTCAGCGAGGGAGTCTATCCCCTTTTCAACAGCGCTAGACCAAGGAGATTGTTTTTTAGCATCTGAGGTGGAGCGCCACACTACCATCAGCTCCTTACTTTACCGCACAGATCCCTGTGCTACTCATACGCTGAGTTGGCGAGGACCGGTATCGAACTAGGAACCTTGTGGTTTCTAGCCGAACGCTCTACCGACTGAGCTAACCCGACCCTCCAATGTGAGTACCAGTACTATGGATTAAATAGATCCAAATATGAGTTTTAAAAGTGTATTTAAAAGTCGATAAAAAATTTGAATACCCAACAAGAATTAATAAAACAAAAACGTGTTTAACATAAAATAACCCAAGGGTTGACAAACCGAAAAACCAACCATCCAACCAACCAACCAACCAACCATACCCTCATAATGTATTTATTGGCTTACAAATTAAGAAAAATACAATATATAATCAGTTTAAATGGGAGATAACTCTTGCGTTTGCTAAGGGGAACGGTAACTATGCAATTTACACAATCCCCTGGGTCCAATGAGGTTGACATGCCTAATTTGAAAGCTCTACGTCAAACATCTGCCGTATACGAAGGACGGGCTGACTATTCCCAGTTATTAATAAGGAATACATTTATATAACTCGAGTCCATACAAGTGAATTGTAAAATTAATCTCCGGGCGCGCTTTGATAACAACGTTGGCTCATACAGACACAAAACGGGCGCTGTTTAATGGAGGAAATTTATTTTTAATCGTTATTAAGCAAAATCTCTGAAGCTCTCACTTCCCAACGTCTCTCTCTCTCTCTCTTCTCTCTCTCTCTCTCTCTCTCTCTCTCTCTCTCCTCTCTCTCTCTCTCTCTCTCTCTCTCTCGCTCGCTCTCTCTCTCTCTCTCTCTCTGTCTCTCACACGCTCTCTCATACAGTGGGGTATGAGACAAAAATGCCCAAAGCCACTCTCTCCACACTCTCTCTCTATCCACACTCTCTCTCTCTCTCTCTCTCTCTCCTAGTCTCTCAAACAGAATCGTTAATATCTCAATCATACACACACTCCTTGTGTGTGTGTTGTGTGTGCCCGCGCGCACGTGCGTGAATCTGTATGTGTGTGTGTTTTGCGCACGTGGGTGGTGGGTGTGTGTGTAATCAAATCTCTGTTATTCACTGTTCCCCCCTCTCTTTCTAATCTCTCAATTCAACACACTCTCTTAATATCTCAATCATCACGAACACACCCTCTCTCCTTCTCTCTCTCTCTTCTCTCTCTTCTCTCTCTCTCTCTTCTCTCTTTGCACTATCTCACACTCCTTAGCCTCTATGTATCAAACGATAGTGATCTATCTATTAACTCACTCTCTCTCTCTCTCTCTCTCTCCTCTATATATATTATATATAAACTATAATATATAATCTTTACCTCTTATTCTCTCTTTCTCTCAGTCCCACTCACACAATACTTTCCCCTCTTCTCTCTTTTTCCTCTCTCTCCTCCATTTTATCTAGCTATGTAGCATTCTTAGATTTTCTCTCTCCTCCCCCTCTCTCTCTCTCTCTTTCTCTCTCGTTTGCCTTCACGCGATATTTCAAACCCTCATGAACCCAGGGTGTATGAAAAGCACATTAATTGTTTTAACTTAAATCTCTGAAACCCGTTGCACCGGCCCACTAATCGAATTTGTCGAGCTCGCCTCTTGAGATACTGTTTGTTTCCTTTCACAGATTGCAGACACCACTGTCTTCGAGACGCTGCTAGACGTGTCTGCAATAAAATAAATAAAAATTCACTAACATTTGCAGATGCAGCATTCCTTTTACCGTAAACAGTGTTGATTCTCTCATTTTACAAAACTGTCCTGATTTCATTTTTTGTTTAAATAGAAAATGAATTTAGAAATACAAAAACAGAAAGTATGATGAATTAAATATATTAGCTTATTCTTAACTCATACGGGTTTTTCGGAACCTTATGTCCAGAGGGTTCGGCTTCTGGATAGGTTAGGTATTTAATATCAGCGTGGTTCCGCAGGCAATACCTTTAATTTACAGGGTCAGGGTTGGCTTCATTGCTCGGTGCCTGAGGTACATCAAAAGAAGAATGCCGATGAGATACACACTATTTTTTATTTATTAGCCACGCATGAGACTCGGTTTGTGTCGTGGTTCCCCACTATAATGCTCCTTGAGGCCAAATGGCCGTGTAGGTGCCAGTAAATAGTTGCTATCTACACCGCGTTAATTCCTTACTCTCTCTCTCTCTCTCTCTCTCTCTCTCTCTCTCTCTCTCTCTCTCTCATCACATATATATATATATATATATATATATATATATATATATAATAAACAAAACAGATGTCTCCTGTTTAACGATTTTTTTTATGATCTTTTCAAGCGTTCTGGAAAACTTTTTTTATATTTGGATGGAATTCGTGGATTAGTCCACCGAAGTTCATGTCCCAAGTACTTTCGGTACTTAGAAGTGTCATCATCAGGGACGCACATTCTGCACAAAGAAAAACATAAACAAAAACTCCAAAATACTAGAAGCTTAATACATCAAACAATACAAACCATTCTTAAATAAAATTAATTTTCAATGCAGTACACACATTCTAAAATGCCTATAACACTTTTCCCATCAAGTTTCCTCCTTCCAGCCTCCACATCCATTAATATACTTTGAAAAAAACAAACTGGAACACATCACCCCTGATGAGGGCACTTCGAAGTGCCGAAATTACCCGGTATATCAACTTCGGCGGACTAATCCATGAATTCTATCCAAGTATTTTTAAAAAGTTGGCCAGAAAGCTTGAAAAGATCACCAATAAAATCGTTAAACAGTTTTGTTAATTCTACATGTATAAATGAAAGAACGCTGCCCAAATATATAATAATATATATATATATATTTATATATATATATATATATATATATATACTATTCTTTTTTCTTAATAATTCATTGGGATTGCATTAGCCTGCTGTTCGTCAGACATACCTTGAGAAAGGATGAAGGTTCACCCGAAATATCGTAATAGATTAAACCAGAAACAGAGCAACGGTTGAATATATAAAAAATATGATTTTTTGTTCTGTTTTTCTTGTTTTTGTTCTTATTTCCAATGATTTAAAAAAAACAAAACAACGTTCACAAGAACATAACACACACACACACACACACACACACACATATATATATATATATATATAATATATATATTCTTGATCTTTGTCTCAAGCTACGTCTATTTTTCTCTGTAACTATCTGGCACTCTCTCTCTCTTCTCTCTCTCTCTCTCTCTCTCTCTCTCTCTCTCTCCTCTCTCTCTCTCTCTTCTAAAAACAAAACAAAGTCTGATGAATTAAACTTTAAATCCGTTTAGAGACGAAAATCAGAAGTATGGACTCCGTCAGACTAAAAAGTCGTCATGGTGGCCTAAAGTCGGTATCAACCAATCAGCGAGGGAGTATACCCCCTTTTCACTGGTACTAGACCAAGGAGATTGCTTTTGCGTCTGATGTAGAGCGCCACACCTACTATCAGATCCTTACTTTAGCTCACAGTTCCCTGTGCTACTTATACACTGAGTTGGCGAGGACCGGTATCGAACTAGGAACCTTATGGTCTCTAACCGAACACGCTACCGGCTGAACTAACACGGCCCTTAAACAAAAATTAAATGGCAAAAATAGGTTGAATTGTGAATTGTTTGATTGTTAAATTGAAATAGCGAATTGTTGAAATTGCGAGTTGGCAATTGTTGAATTGTGTGTTGGAATTGTTGAATTGCGAAATTGTTTGATTGTAAATGAAATAGGCGAATTGTTGAATTGCGAGTTGGCAATTGTTGAATTGTGTGTTGGAAAATTGTTGAATTGTGAATTGTTTGATTGTAAAATTGAAATAGCGAATTGTTGAATTGCGAGTTGGGCAATTGTTGAATTGTGAAGTTGGAAATTGTTGAATTGCGAATTGTTTGATTGTTAAATTGAAATGCGAATTGTTGAATTGCGATTGGCATTGTTGAATTGTGTGTTGGAAATTGTTGAATTGTAATTGTTGATTGTTGAATTGAAATATGCGAATTGTTGAATTGCGAGTTGGCAATTGTTGAATTGTGTGTTGGAAATTGTTTGAATTGTGAATTGTTTGATTGTTGAATTGAAAATAGCTAATTGTTGAATTGCGAGTTGGCAATTGTTAATTGTGTGTTTGGAAATTGTTGAATTGTGAATTGTGATTGTATGCGAATTGTTGAATTGCGAGTTGGCAATTGTTGAATTGTGTGTTGGAAATTGTTGAATTGTGAATTGTTTGATTGTTGAATTGAAATAGCGAATTGTTTGAATTGCGAGTTGGCAATTGTTGAATTGTGAGTTTGGAAATTGTGAATTGTGAATTGTTTGATTGTTAAATTGAAATAGCGAATTGTTGAATTGCGAGTTGGCAATTGTTGAATTGTGTGTTGGAAATTGTTGAATTGTGAATTGTTTGATTGTTGAATTGAAATAGCGAATTGTTGAATTGCGAGTTGGCAATTGTTGAATTGTGTGTTGGAAATTGTTGAATTGTGAATTGTTTTTGCGAATTAATTTTTTGTTGAATTGTGAAAATTGTTGAATTGCGAATTGTTGGAGTTGGCAATTGTTGAATTGAGTTGGGAAATTGTTTGAATTGTGAATTGTTTGATTGTTGAATTGAAATAGCGAATTGTTGAATTGCGAGTTGGCAATTGTTGAATTGTGTGTTGGAAATTGTTGAATTGTGAATTGTTTGATTTGTTGAATTGAAATAGCGAATTGTTGAATTGCGAGTTGGCAATTGTTGAATTGTGTGTTGGAAATTGTTGAATTGTGAATTGTTTGATTGTTAAATTGAAATAGCGAATTGTTGAATTGCGAGTTGGCAATTGTTGAATTGTGTGTTGGAAATTGTTGAATTGTGAATTGTTTGATTGTTAAATTGAAATAGCGAATTGTTGAATTGCGAGTTGGCAATTGTTGAATTGTGTGTTGGAAATTGTTGAATTGTGAATTGTTTGATTGTTGAATTGAAATATGGAATTGTGAATTGCGAATTGGCAATTGTTGAATTGTGAGTTGGAAATTGGTTGAATTGTGAATTGTTTGATTGTTGAATTGAAATAGCGAATTGTTGAATTGCGAGTTGGCAATTGTTGAATTGTGTGTTGGAAATTGTTGAATTGTGAATTGTTTGATTGTTAAATTGAAATAGCGAATTGTTGAATTGCGAGTTGGCAATTGTTGAATTGTGTGTTGGAAATTGTTGAATTGTGAATTGTTTGATTGTTGAATTGAAATAGCGAATTGTTGAATTGCGAGTTGGCAATTGTTGAATTGTGTGTTGGAAATTGTTGAATTGTGAATTGTTTGATGTTGAATTGAAATAGCTAATTGTTGAATTGCGAATTGTTGGCAATTGTTGAATTGTGTGTTGGAAATTGTTGAATTGTGAATTGTTTGATTGTTGAATTGAAATGCGAATTGTTTGAATTGCGAGTTGGCAATTGTTGAATTGTGTGTTGGAAATTGTTGAATTGGGAATTGTTTGATTGTTGAATTGAAATAGCGAATTGTTGAATTGCGAGTTGGCAATTGTTGAATTGTGTGTTGGAAATTGTTGAATTGTGAATTGTTTGATTGTTGAATTGAAATAGCGAATTGTTGAATTGCGAGTTGGCAATTGTTGAATTGTGTGTTGGAAATTGTTGAATTGTGAATTGTTTGATTGCTGAATTATGTGTTGGGAATTTTTCCACTGTGAATTGTTTGATTGTCGAATTGAACTAGCGAATTGTTGAATTGTGTGTTTGGAATTGTTGAATTATGTATTGTTTAATTGCTGAACCGTGAATTGTTTGATTGTTGTATTGTGTGTCGGGAATTGTTCCATTGTGAATTATTTGATTGTTGAATTGAAATAGCGAATTGTTGAATTGTGTGTTGTGAAATGTTTAATTGTGAATTTTTTAATTGCTGAACAGTGAATTGTTTAATTATTGAATTGTTTAATAGTGAATTGTTTGATTGTTGAATTTAAAATGAGGATTTGATGAATTGCTGAATTGTTACCAAATTTTATCAACACTTTCTGAAGCAATTCATTTATTAGAAGATTTTCGTTGGGCCGCGAACTCTTCACCAACTTATTTTAAAGTGATGACATCTAAACAGAGTTTTAAACAATCTCTTATCTGTAGTTTTTAGAATTTAGCATAGTGAGTAATAAGTTTTACAATAATCTGAAGGGGCGGGTAGAGACCACGTAATCAAAATCCTGCCAACAGGGGCGGGGGGGTAGTGTTTCAAATCTTTTGTGAACTAGATGCGCTTAATTGAATTAGGCTGGATTATTTCCAATTGGATTACTTTTAAATTTAAAGCTTATAAAAATCTTAAAGAAATATTATTTAGAAAAGAGAATTTAGTTAGTAGCTAGCACCCTTCTGCACCTACAGATGGGCTGGCTCATACCCTGATGTAATGAATATGCATATACCTAGGTAACCCTCACAGTAATCTGATTGGTTAGTGTCCTCCATAAATCCTTAACACTGTAGTGGTACAAAACGCCTGTTACTACTACGCCTACTACAACGCCTACTACTCTGACGTACTACTATTAACTATTACTACTACTACTGCGACGTACCAGCTTTATACTTACCTTCGAATATACCCCCCTATAAACTTTTACTAATATATCCCTTACCAGGATATATCATAGCCTTAAATAGCATACAGTTGAGGATTTCAACAGTTGATTAATAAGTTAGTTAATATTTGGACTGGTCTTACTGAGTTTTGGCTCTACCATAAATGATCCTCCTCTATTTCTTGTAAGTTATCTTGTAACTTATTGTTCAGTGTTTTTTGTATGTATCTGTTAGGATAAGATATTATTGCTGATAAATATATTAAGCACTCCAATTTCTTCTGTTCATTATTTCACCCCAATGATACAATGGTAAGTCAAACCCTGTTGGGATATTTTATGCCGAAGTAAGTTTGTTTTATTCATTCTTTTTTAATTTTTAAAATACAATTTTTAAACATTTTTTCTGTTTAACCCTTAGGACTATAAAAGGTATTACAACTCTGTGTCAGAGTGGACCTGAGAGTAATAGTGATGAAGGGGTACTCCACACTCCCCAGAATGAATGAAAGAATGTACGAAAAAAAAAGAAAAGAAAGAAAGTAACGAACGAACGAAAGAGATACAAATAAGCAAAACAAATGAAGAAAAAAAGAAAGTAGAAACGACAGAAATGAATGGCGTACGAAGGAAATAAAAGAAAGAAAGAAAGAAAGAACGAAAGAAAGTTGCGAACGAAAGAAAGAGAAACCAACGAACAAAACAAACAAACAAAAATAAGAACGAAATAAGAAATAAATAAAATGGAAGGAACGAAATAAAGAAATAAGAAAGAAAGAAAGAATGAAAGAAAGAAAGTTATAAAAAGGAAGGAAGAAATGAATGAAGGAAGGAAGGAAGGAAAGGAAGGAAAGAAGGAATGAATGAATGAAAGAAAGTTATAAAAAGGAAGGAACGAAATGAATGAATGAAGGAAGGAAGGAAGGAAAGAAGGAATGAATGAATGAAAGAAAGTTATAAAAAGGAAGGAATGAAATGAATGAATGAAAGGAAGGAAGGAAGGAAAGAAGGAATGAATGAATGAAAGAAAGTTATAAAAAGGAAGGAACGAAATGAATGAATGAAGGAAGGAAGGAAGGAAAAGAAGGAATGAATGAATGAAGAAAGTTATAAAAAGGAAGGAACGAAATGATGAATGAATGAAGGAAGGAAGGAGAAGGAATGAATGAATGAAAGAAGTTATAAAAAGGAAGGAACGAAATGAATGAATGAAGGAAGGAAGGAAGGAAAGAAGGAATGAATGAATGAAAGAAAGTTATAAAAAGGAAGGAACAAAAGAAAGAAAGAAAGAATGAATGAATGAAAGAAAGTTACGAACAAACGAAAGAGAAATCAACGAACAAAACAAGCCAACAAAAAGAAGAAAGAAAGAAGAAGGAAAAAACGAATGAAACAGAGGAACGAAAGAAAGAAAGGAACGAAAGAAAGAAAGACAAAAAGAAATGAAATGTAACGAAAGAAAGTTAGAAAGAAAGAAACTAACAAACGAACGAACGAACGAAAGAAAAAGAGAGATGAATAAATAAAGAATTAAAACGTAACGAAAGAAAGCTAAGAAGAAAGAAAAACTAATGAATGAAGGAAAGACGACACGTGATGTTGGCGACACAAACATCTGGTTGAAAGAAAGAAATGAAACAGAATTTTTTTGGTTCGATTGAAATAATAATGGCGGCGTTTGAAGTCTGGTTTTAATTATGAACAAAAACAACAACAAAAAAACCAGTAAAAGGTTAATAAGTTTTAAGGGGAAAAGTTGAAAATGAGCAGACAATATGATTAACGATGAACAGGAAATAAAGAAAGGGGGCAGCCGGGAAGAATGGAGATAATATGGGGAAAAATGAGGGGAAAAAGATTAAAAATCGCATAAATGAAGTAAATAAAAAATGAGAAGAGAATGAGATAATAAAAAAATAAGCAAAAAAGAGAGAGAAAGTGAACAGATGAAAGAAAGAGGAGAAAGGGAAAGAAAATTAAGAGAAGGGTAGAGTGGAAGAGAAAAAGAAAGAAGAAAGAAAGAGAGTAAGAAAAAAGTAAGGAACACCGGAAGAAAAGAAGAAAAAGGAAAAAAGAAAGAAAAGGAAAAAAGAAAGAAACAAAGAAACAAAGAAGGAAATAAAAAAAGAAAGGAAAAAGGATAACTAGAAAGGAAAGAGAAAAAGAAAGAAAATACAAAAGAAACGAAAAAGAGAAGAGAATGAAATAATAAAAACTAAGCTAAAGAAAGAGAAAGTGACAGATGAAAGAAAGAGGAGAAGGGAAAAAAATTAAAAAGAAGGGAAGAGGGAAGAGAAAAAGAAAGAAAGAAGAAAAGAGAGTAGGAAAAAAGAAGGAACACACCGGAAGAACGAAGAAAAGAAAGGAAAAAAAGAACGAAAGGAAGAAAGAAGGAAATGAAAAAAGAAAGGAAAGGAGAAATCTAGAAAGGAAAGAGAAAAAGAAAGAAAATACAAAGAAAGTAAGAAAGAAGAAAATAGAAAGAACTTAAGAATGGAAAGAAAGAAGGAAAGGAAAGAAAAGAAAAGAAAACGAAAGAGAAAGAGAAAGAGAAAGATATAAAGAACGAAAGGTTGAGCGAACGACAGAAAGAAAGAAGTAAAACTAGAAAGAAAAGAAAAAAGAAAGAAAGAAAGAAAAGAAAAGAGAAATAGAAATAAAGAAAGAAAGAAGCAAAACTAGAAAGAGAGGAAGAAAGAAAGAAAAGAAAAGAAAAGAAAGCAGAAATAGAAAGAAAGAAAGAAAACTAGAAAGAAAGAAAGAAAGAAAGTAAGAAAGAACATAAAAGAAATGAGAAATAGAAAGAAAGAAAGAAAGAAAGAAAGAAGGAAAGAAAGAAGAAAGGAAAGAAACTCGAAAGGAAAGGGAAACTGAAAGAAAGAAAATAAAGCAGAAATAGAAAGAAAGAAAATAAGACGGAAGGAAAACTAGTAGAAAGAAAGAAAGAAAGAAAGAAAGAAAAGAAAGAAAGAAAATTAAAAGAATGAGAAATAGAAAGAAAGAAAGAAAGAAAGAAAGAAAGAAGGAAGGAAAGAAAAGTCGAAAGGAAAGAGAAAGAAAGAAAGAAAGAAAGAAGGAAGGAAAGAAAAGTCGAAATCTAAGAGAAACTGAAAGAAAGAAAGAAAGAAAGAAAATAAAGCAGAAATAGAAAGAAAGAAAGAAAGAAAGAAGGAAAGAAAGAAAGAAAAGAAAGAAAGAAAGAAAGAAAATTTAAAAAATGAGGAATAGAAAGAAAGAAAGAAAGAAGGAAAGAAAGAAAGAAGGAAGGGAAGAAAAATCGAAAGGAAAGAGAAACTGAAAGAAAGAAAGAAAGAAATAATCGAAAAGAAAAGAAAATTAAAAAAGAATGAAAAAAAAACCATGAGACAATTGTCACAGTAGAAGAAAAAGAAAACCATACCAAATCTGCCGAAGTCGACTCTGAATTTTCTTGACTAACAACGTCATTCTTTGATTTGCAAAGACAATGGTAAGAATATTAAAGATCTCATCGAATAACTTTATATTCGATGAGTTATTCTTGAGTTGTCTTCCCTTTAGAGAGTCAATTGTTTCGCTTCCCCTGACAGTTGAACAGTTTAGCGACAAATTTCATTAGATGGAAAGATCTGCAACTCTTCATCTGATCAAAACTAAAAACAACGTTCCTTTGAGATAAAATAAACATGTTTATCTCAAATTTGATATCATTCAAAACCAGCCAACGTACAACCATGATTGAATTAGGAGTCGAGACATTAATGTAGTAATATTCGGGTTCGGACCATATGACCTTTAGGCACCCCTTTTTGATCTCGATTAAGAAAGGACATGTTTTTCATTTACACCGTCAATATCCGGTTGTTTTAACATACGATTTTTAGATTTTTTTAGATTATAAAACTAACCCCTAATCCTAATCTTTACCCTAACCCCTAACCCCTAACAAACAACTGGATATTGACGGTGTAAATGAAAAACATGTCCTTTCTTAATCTAGATCAAAAAGGGGTGCCTAAAGGTCATATGGTCCTCGGGTTCCTTAATGGTACAACCGTTATCATCTTGCAACACCCTCTGTTTAAAAATGAGACCGTTCAAATTGTTCAAGGTGAAATGCAAAAATGTATATCGTGATTATCCAGTGTCGCTTATCCACTGAATTCCTAATTCTATTTAAAATGTCCAACTGGCTAGACTAGTGTTTCTAGTTTTATATAAATCTGAAAAGAAATATGAATGTCATCCAAGTCGACTTGTACACGAGTCGCTGGGGCAATTCTAAAAATAACCAAAATCTCAAATTATAAAAAAAAACATGTAAGAATAAATAAAAACTAATTTAAAAAATTGGCACTGACAGTTGAAAGATTAAACTGGAAGAGCCTGATTGCCTGGAAACACCTAAGAAGGCACGTATGATTACAATAACGTTGTCAGCATTTTTCCACATTTGTCCCACGTTAACCCACCGTTGACGTCACACACTGCAAACCACACTTATTATTTCTCATATGGGACAGATCTAAAAAAAAAAAAAAAAAAAAGAAGAAAAAAATAAAGATGAATACGTCGACTAGTACACGAGTCTATGGGAAAAATCTAAAAATATGCAAAGTCTGAAATTATAAAAAAAGATGATGTAAGAATAAATAAAAACTAATTTCAAAAATTGGTACTGACAGCAAAAAGATTAAACAGGAATATTGTCGAAGAGCCTGAAAGTCTGTAAACACGCGAGGAGGCACGTATGATTACAAAGACGTTCTTAGCAAAGAAGAGAAAAATAATTTAAAAAGGAAAAAAGAAAAAAAAACATAACAATTACTTCTGCAGACAGGATAATTGACTTGCAATGAACAGCATCACTAAGTGTTATTAATGATAAGAAAGTGTATTGGAATATTTTTCTGTATATAAGGTGTGCTGACGTCCACCACTT
Organism: Doryteuthis pealeii; assembly: GCA_023376005.1. Taxonomy (NCBI): domain Eukaryota; kingdom Metazoa; phylum Mollusca; class Cephalopoda; order Myopsida; family Loliginidae; genus Doryteuthis; species Doryteuthis pealeii. The sequence goes on from CM042162.1 coordinate 10,300,670, forward strand.
AAACTTATGGACTCTGCGTGGGCGCATAAATTAAAGCCAGCCAATCAACACACTCGAATACGTGGTTAGTTAACTATTTAATCGCCGATCTTGAAGGCCGTTCATTTGCACGTATTCAACATGGCTGAAATGATCTGCAACCAAGGACTCTGCTCAACCAAAGGATTCTACCCAACACTAAGGGACACCGAGGAAGAACCAAAGAATTCTACCGAACACAAGGAACAACCAAGTATTATTTTCTATATGTATATTTACCAACCCATCCCCACGAACAGGATGTGACACAAGGTCAATTTCTTAAGCGGAGTTCAACGGATTTGAATTCAGAGTTTTCCTTCTCCTAGACGGTTTGCCTAACAAAGGTTAAAGAGCCCAATCTGCCCGACTATTTACCCAAAGCTGGAGGGAGAGTAGGATTCATACCTTTTTCAAGGGTATTAGCGCTAAGTGAAATGCAATTACCACATGCAGGATTTTAACTCGGGGTGACGAGTCCATTTCCCATGACTTTAACCATTACACTTCGCGCTTCCATTATTTTGGTATATAAGATGTGCTGGGGTCCACCACTTAGCTTTATAGACTCGGCGTTGGCGCGTGGATTAAATCCAGCGAATCAACACGCCCACGCAGAGTCTATAAGTTTAAGTGGTGGACTTCAGCAGATCTTATATAAAAAAAAATATTCCAACAAAGCGAAGCACAAGAAGTAAACACGAAGGTCCTTAAAGACCTTCGGCTACTCCTCCTACTCCACTACCTCCTACCCTCCCTTTTCCCCAGTCGTGGCGCAATATTTAGTTTAATGTATCCAGGGCAACCATTGTTAAGTTTTTATGTGCCATCCTTTAGCTTTCAAAGTAAGAGCGCTTGTCCAGCAGAAATCCTTTGGTAATTCTCCGGTAAAGAATCCTGAGTATCGTAAGTTCCTTAGTCGGTGGTTGCAAGTATACTGTGAAAGTATCAGTGTTTAAGTAGTGAATCTGCCGAACATTATGGCCTGTTGTTTGACGTAGGAATAGACCACGTTACCTCGCCTAGTCTATAAATTCAGGTGGGGAATTGGAGCATACCTTATATCACAAAAATTACAACAACCATGTTGACTAGAGGGACAAAATCATGTTGAAATTATCGATTATCAATCAGGGATACCGGGTTCAAATCTGAACACCTGGTTAGTTGGTTGGTTTTTACGGTATGTTAACCCTTGTTGGATTATTTTATGCCAAAGACGTTTTGTTTTATTCATTCTTGATAGGTACTCAATTTTCTTTTTAAACTTACTTTTTTAATCTCGGTATTTCCATTTAACCCATAGATGGGATCCTAACAGGTACTACCACTCCGGGTTAAAGTGAACCTAGCAGTAATGGTGATGAAGAGGTTCTCCACATTCCCCAGAGTTCCAGAACTGGAACTTCACCAGAGTTTAACGTCATATCTAGGACACTAAGATACCCGGCCACCGCCTTCTAGCACATATATGATAAAAAAGAGGTGCGTGGTTTAATGGTTAGAATCGTGGGAAATGGACTCGTCAACGCGAGTTCAATTCCTGGACGAAGCTGTTGGAATTTCACATTACGCTAATACCCTTAGGAAAGGTATGAATCCAATTCTCCCTCCAGCTATGGGTAAATAGCAGGGCAGACTAGACTCTTTAACCATGGCTAGGTAACAAGTCTAGAAGGAAAACTCTGAATTCAAACCTGTTAAACTCCGCTTAAGAAATTGACCTTGTGTCGCATCCTGCTCGTGCGGAAGAGTTGG
>CM042162.1:10312445-10324945 GCA_023376005.1 Doryteuthis pealeii
ACCAAGCCCTGGTGATATTTAATTTGTACATATATTTACTTTGTCGTTAATTGTTTTATTTTCGAAGTTTCCTCCGGACATAAATATACACACAACTGTCCTTTATATATGTATAGAAGATTATCTTTCGTCTCTTCTAATAACCGATTCTATTTAGAGCAAACTATTCTAAAATCAATCCGAGCTAAAATGATTTACTATGCGTTTCATAAGTAACTAGCAATTTCGATTGTTACATAATTATTGGATCCCTAATACTTATATAAGGTAGTGTAGAAACATAATGGCCTTGAAAGTGAGTGACGGCGCTTGACCTCACTCTCACCTTGCCTTCCGGGGATAAATCGTGAGAACCGGAAGGCATAGAAGACCCTGTCTTCCGGTTTAAGGATACTAAGTAACTCACTCAGTTAGAAGTTAGAAGCCGAGCTCGTAGGATGTAAGGATCTGCGCAGACGTCTGGTTTGGGGATTAACAATAAAATAAGATCAAAAGTAAATCGAAATCTTGTGTTTATTACCTAAAAACTAACAATGACACAGGGCTTCTGATAAGGAGGAATCCCCAACAGAAACCAGACCGGAATCCCCAAGACAACTCCAGATGCAAGATGTTAGAAGATAGAACCAAAGCCGGCCAGAAGAATAGATGTCCAAGATATACAAGCAAGTAAGAAGTAAAGAAGTAATGAAGGGTATACAACAGTATTGCAAAAAAGTTATGTGTTTTAAATGAGTAGCACCAATATACAAGGAACATCACAATGACCAATGAGTATTCCTTTCTTTTCTTTTTTCTTTTTTTTTTTCTTTTAATTTATGACTGTTTTGACTTATTTAATATCCGATACTATTTACAGCGAACTTGATGTAAAAATCAATTTTAAAAAAAAGGATTTTCAATGCGTTCATAAAACTAAGTACTGTTGGATTATTTTTGGTATATAGTTATTTACTGGGCTTTGTTTAGCTGTGGCACGAGGCCAGAAGTGTCAGGCGCCCAATGAGAATCGAACACACTAACAATGGTCTGCGAGTCTAGCTTGCAAACCATTACACCATGCGAGGTGCCCTAGTTAATTTACTAAGCTTAGCTTAGATGTGACACAAGGCCAGAAGTATGGGGTACCGGTGAGAAACGAACTCACTAACAATGGTTTGCGAGTATAGCTTGATAACCATTATAACATGTTAGGTGTTATTTTTGGTATATCAGCCGTACTGCGATCTACCATTAAATATATAAACTAAGCGAGGCCACGTGGTTTAAACCTCAGCCAATCAATGGCCCGAATACGTGAGTTACCTACTTAATCGCTGAGACTGAGAGACGTCAATTTTCACCCATTGACGAAGGACCTGTAAGACTGAGGAACACTAAGGAGTAACCAAAGGTTTCTTCACTAAGGATCCCGCTCTGCTTAACACAAAGGATTTCCGCTAGATAGCGCTCTTGATTGAAGCCTAAAGGATGGCCACAAAAATCATAACAAGTACCGATTTTGATTAGAGAGAAAGTTTCTTAATTGCCATAGTTACTGGTTGATCGTTTATGTTAATTCTTTTCTTATGTGTGGACGAGCAGATTCCCAGCCCCCACAAACGAAACGAGTCCAGATATCTGTGGCCTGTGCGAGGTAGGGGGGAGTGTGGCGAGTGACCACGGAAATTGAACTCGTCACCTCTTCTTTGCTGAAATGCTGGTGAAATTCCGCACGAGTAGTGTAGAGTAACCCATATTTAAAGTCTCCTCGTGAGGATTGATGCGTTCTGATGAATGTCGAATGTGTAATTCAGAGTGAGGAACCCGGATGAAACACAGCAATGGGATATTTAGGAACCTGCCCTCCCAGATCGGGGGAGAAAGTCTGCAGTAGCATTTTGGCAGTCGAAACGAGTGGAAGAGAAGATATATTTGGATAGTGCTAGTGAGAAGACTAGAACTGCTGGGAGAGCAAAGCAATTACGACGACTACGACTGTCTGATAATCTGAAGGTCCCTGGTTCATTCCCGGGTTTCGGCACCACTGATAACCTGAAGGAAGTAGTTTGCTAAATTATGTATTAAGGCAAAGCTGACTCAGCTAGCCATTTATATTGAAATCATTAGTTAGATAAGATGCTAATTAAGAGTGAATAATGATTATTTGATAATTATTGAGAATATGACGTAAATGAAATCATTATAATAAGATAGGAATAAGACATTTAAGTTTTAAGATATTTTCGTCATACAACGTGTGATAGCACATGCGACACCCTGCCCTCATCAGCTGTCAACTAGGAGTGATAACACAGTTACGGTAGCTAAGACAGGACTGCCACTACCTAGCGCTACCAAGCAGCTTTCGCCACCGGACAGGGTATTAAAAAATGTAATACTACAGAGAAGAGATTATATGATCCGTTCATCGGAAATGTATTGTTATCAGTTTTAAGATATAATAAAGTATATCAATAACCGATATGTTTACGAACGCAGTGTGACATGAAAAAAAGAAAAGAAAATTCCAATTAGAATCGGCCGGAATCGAAGGCGGTCGGCCCAAATACACACTCCTTTCCCTGGTCGGGAAAGAACATCTCACTTTTTCTCTCCCTTGCCTACCCTGCCCATGAGATGTTACGGTCTATCGCCTGGTTCTGCCTGTCTGTATATCTCTCTTTAACTCCTCTCTCTACAAGTGTTACGAACTGACGTTTTCACAGTACCAAATCAGCATATATGTTGTATACCCTTTTCTTACTACTTCTAGTCGTCTTCTCTTCTGGCCGGCTTTGCTATTCTGATCGTCTATCATCTTGGTCTGGTCTAGCGTCTGGTGTTGACTTGGTATATCTTCTAAGGTCTGGTCTTCTGTGGGATTTCTCCTTATCAGAAGCCCTGTGTCATTGTTAGTTTTTAGGTAATAAACACAAGACTTCGATTTACGTTGATGTTACTTTATTTATAAATCCCCAAACCAGACGTCTGCGCAGATCCTTACATTTTGCTAGCTTGGCTTCTAACTCCTAACTGACTTAAACTTACTATATCCTTAAACTGGAACAGGGTCTTCTATGCCTTCCGGTTCTCACGATTTACCCCGGAAGGCAAGGTGAGATTGAGGTCAAGCGCCGTCACTCACTCTCAAGGCCATCAGCTGCACTAATCGCCATTATGATTTCTACAATACCTTATAAAAGCATTAGGGATCCAATAATTATGTAACACAAGAGTAAGTGTAGTAGTGTTTAAGTTGTATAAATATTTGCTGTGAAAATAAAAAAGAGGAGATCGATTTAATTGTCAAGACGTGTTCTATCTCTCTGTCGCTATTGTTGTCACATATATACCCGTTTGGCCTTAAACCAGGAGAAACACATTTTTTGCAACGTGCCGGGTAATGTTGTGGTTGCCCGTCGCATCAGGAGTGATTTTGGTGTGACGAATACGAGTGGGGCTATCTCTATTCCGATCATAGCATAATTGGGAGCTCGTCCGGGATCTGGACCTCGCTCTCGTAACAGCAGTCATAGAAAGTATAGAGTTACACTTTTTTTATACACCCCTTTTGTGGCGTTTTTAAGAGGGGTCCAGCTGAATGTCACCGCTAATCAATCCTAACGGTTAGGTAATGTTTCCACTCGACCCCCGTTATTTTGAATCTAACGAACTCTGGTTCAAAATTTCTATAACTACAGTACGTACATAATTCATAAGCTACCTATGAATTATGTAACAGTAACACAAATAATCAATTCCCCTTACTAACAACATCCAATTTGAATTCTAGTATTATTGAGCTTCAAACTTACATTCAGTTTTTCCTCACTTTTTAAAGGATGATTGAAGGATATTTTCTTTTTTTCCTTGAATTTTTTTATACAGCATTAATTCTGTTCTCATACCGCTAATCATAGCTGTATCCCAGGTATGGTTAGCGATATGAGAACAGGATAACTCTGTGGACTAAATAAAGGGTTAGGTTCAAAGTTCCGTAATGCCTCCCGATTACAAGTAGCAGAGAATCCAGTTGTATTCCTGAGAATTCTATGTAGGACAAGAGTGTAGCTCCTTATAGCAGAAAATCCAGTTGTATTTCTTAGAATTCTAGGTAGGACAAGCGTGTAGCTCCTTATAGCAGAAAATCCAGTTGTATTTCTTAAAATCCTAGGTAGGACAAGAGTGTAGTTCCGCGTAGTATAGAATCCAGTTGGGATCCTTAAAATCCTAGTTTGAACAAGAAAGAGAGTAACTCATTGTTGCAGAGAAATCAGTTGTATTCCTTGAAATCCTAGGTAGGACACGAATGTAGCTTTTTGTAGCAGAGAATCCATTTGTATTCATTGAAATCCGAGGTAGGACAAGACTGTAGCTCCTTATAGCAGAGAATCCAGTTGTAGTGTTCCTTCAATCAGAAAATCATTTATTAGTCCTAGACAGGTTGATATGCCGTTAAAATCGATTAATCTTAATTTCAAATTTCGGAATTGATAAAAAAAAAGGCACACAGCCGGAAGTGCTGCCTATCGGGAGGTTAAGTTAATCTGGGCGTGTAATTAACATATTTGTAAAATCTCTAGTGTGGGAGAAGAATGAACAAGAGGCAATTGCTCGGTACGTGGGAATGTTGGCGTGTGTGTGTGTTAATAGGCTAACAGTGGGGGGTGGGGGTAATAGAAGAGGGAGAATGGCAGAATGGCCAGTCTTGTGTTTTTGGCACGGAACCATCTCAGATAAAGATTGATGTATTCGTGATTTCGGTAATTGTTCTACACTTTGTTTTTTGATTTCATATCCACATGTGGTGGGGAAAGTATTTTATCATTTTCTTCTTCAACTCACTTCTTTTTCTTCTTCATCTAACTTTTTTCTTCTTCTACACACTTCTTCTTCTTCTTCTTCTTCTTCTTCTTCTTCTTCTTCTTCTTCTTCAAGTCGTTTTCTTCTTCTTCAAATTGCTTCTTCTTCTTCTCCTTCAAGTCGCTTCTTCTTCTTCTTCTTCTTTCTTCTTCTTTCTTCTTCTTCTTCTTCTTCTTCTTCAAGTCGCTTCTTCTTCTTCTTCTTCTTCTTCTTCTTCTTCAAATCTCTTATTCTTATTATTATTCAGCTCGCTTCTTCTTCTTCTTCTTCTTCTTCTCCTTCTTCTTGAACTCACCTCTTCTTCTTCTTTTTTTATTTCTGACTTATTTCTTGATTCTTAAGTGTGTTTTTGACTTAAGCCCTAACCGCGAAACTAAAAAAAAAACGTAAATCTTTTGTTTTGTTTTTACTTCCATGTTAATCTATTTATTGGTTATTCGGCAGAAGTTTTAAAATAGAAAATATGGACGGATGCCACCAAGTGATGGCCGCCAAAAGTTTGCTTAGTTCATTACCAAATAAACAAACATTTGATGTGGGTGTCTGGCATAAAAAGATACGGCACACAAGCTGCACTGGTTGTCGGTTCAATTCCGAATCAGTGGACCACTATAGCTATATACTTACCAACACACCAATATATATATATATATATATATGTGTGTGTGTGTGTGTATGTGTGTGTGTGTGTGTTGTTTGGTTTTGAAGGCAATCACAATGCAAATGTGAAGAAAAATAAAATAAGGTAACTATGGTCTTGTTTGTTAACCTTTAAATCATTCTTAATATTTCGAGATAAAATCTCTACGACAGAAGATTTCTGAAATTGAAGCTGTTGTTAGTATATATATATATATATATATATATATATATATATATATATATATATATATATATAGGAATTTTTCGCCGCTCAGGTGTTTTTGTTTCGCTTGTTTTTGTAGCATATGTATATGATAATATGTTATGCGTATACATGCGTTTGTATGTGTGGGAACGACTGAGATGACATTTACTGACATAATATATATATATATACTATATATATATATATATATATATATATATATATATATATATATAGTGAGGAAAATAATTTATTCATCCCCGGCTGATTTTCGAGTTTCCCACCTTACAAAAACAGGAATGGTGTATAATTGTCAGGTTAGGTCCGTCTTGAAAGTGAGAGATATCATATAGAAAAATGTTAGAAAATTACATCAATTTTTGAACATTTATTTTATTTTATAGAAAAAATAAATATTTCACCCCATAGTACTCGATGAAGTAACCCTTTTTGGCAAGCAGCGCAGTCGGGTGTTTCCTCAAGCTGGTTACCAAGTTTTTACAGATCTTAGGGGGATTTTAGCTCACACGTCTTTGCAAATCCTCTCCAAATCCTTAAGGTTTGTAGGTTGTCGTTCGGAAACTCAAAGCTTCAACTCCCTTCACGAATTCTCTAAAAGATTCAAGTCCGGAGACTGACTAGGCTACACCATTACCTTAATGTGCTTCTTCTTGGGCGCCACTCCTGTTGTTACATAATTATTGGATCCCTAATACATTTTAAGGTATTGTAGAAAGCATTTTGGCGATCAGTACAGCTGATGGCCTTGAGAGTGAGTGACAGCGTTTGACCTCACTCTGACCTTGCTTTCTGTGGAGAGACCGTGAGAAACGGAACCCCGATAGAAAGCCCCCTTCCGGTTTAAGGAGTAAGCAACTCAGTTAGTTAGAGTTAGAAGTTAGAAGCCAAGCTAGCAAGATGTGAGTCTCACTGCGCAGATTGTCTGGTCTGGGGATCTACGAATAAAGTAACATCATCGTAAATCGAAGTCTTGTGTTTATTACTAAAAACTAACAATGACACAGGGCTTCTGGTAACAAGAAATCCCTAGCAACAGAGACCAGACCCGGAATCCTCAATAGAAGACCAGACGAGACCTTATAAGATATATCAGACCAAGATAGATGATAGACGATCAGAACCAAAGCCGGCCAGAAGAATAGACGACAGAGTAAGAAGTAGTAAGAAAGGTATATAACGTTAAATGCTGATTTGGCTTAGTGAAAAGACCAGTATATAACATATACCTATTTAGTGCCGGTAAAGAAGGCGCTATGCAACATCTTTATCTCTATCTATCTCATTATGGTCATGTCTATCTATCTCTCACTATCTGTCTATCTAATTATGGTCATAACTATCTCTCTATATATATATATCTATCTATCTATCTACCCACATCATTACGGCCATATCTCTCTCTCTCTCTCTCTCTCTCTCTCTCTCTCTCTCTCTCTCTATCTATCTATCTATCTCATTACGGTCATGTCTATCTATGTATCTATCACCCTCTCTCTATCTCATTATGGCTTTGTTACCTTAGCCATATGCTTTGGAATATGAAAGGTCCAAAAATTCAAGATAATATCAACCTTTGCAAGTCTCTCCAGCAAACGAAATGCAATTATTTTCCCAACCGAACACGACACTCTCACTTCAAATAGCAGTCGTCAGATTTCACTTGCCGTCAAAAACACTTTCTTCCTCACTCACACTGTCAGCGACAGTCCGTCTTATTTCTGCTCGTTCATCTGCGCTTATGCAAATTCGGATATACTTCATCCTGGTCTCTGCTAACAGCACTTCAGCTACGAGGAGGTAGCTAGTTCGAATATCCGTAGCCACTCGCCACACTCTTCCCCGTCGCACAGGACAAACATATCCTGACGCGCTTTGTTTGTGGGGGCTGGGAATCCGATTGTTCATAGGGCTGCCTTTCAATTTCGACACAGTCATTATAATGCTAGAACACCCAACCACGACCCATCTTCAGTGTCCTGTTTGAGGCAATGAGGTTTTCACTCAAGATTTCCCTGTACTTGGCCACATCCATCTCTCCTCCGGTCCATTGTAGTCGTCCTGTCCCTTTAGCAGAGACCCAAATCATGTTTTCACCACTTTAATGATTGGAATGAGGTTCTTGGTGTCCAAGTCAGATTTTCGCCCTCCAAACATGATTTCGTTGGAGTGTAGAGTACCCCTTCATTGCCATTACTCTTAATTCCACTCTGACCCGGAGTGGTAGTACTTCTTATGATCTGATATATGTGGTCTTATTTACCTTAGACTAAAGATAACTCTGACGACATATTTTGAAATTTCTATTTTAGAATATGTAATTTTTCTTCTATTTTATTTTTCTATATCATCATTTAGTTGTATTTTCTATAAATTTAGATTTATCTAATATATTATGTTTACTAGCAAAATAAAAATGCCCCCTGGGCGACGTAAAATAAATATTGCCTGAGGGGATGGGAATTGAAAATTTAATATCAGAGAGTTTGTATCATAAGTAAAGTAAAATCATCAAATTTATTAAAGGAGTAAAAAATAAAATAAATTTATTAAAGGAGTAAAAAAATTTAAAAATTGGAATGGAAACTTAGTTTTGATAACTTTAAATATATATTAAAATAAAACAAACTATATATAGATAGATAATACCAGGTATGTATTTATTAAAACTTGTTTAAAAAACCAATGAGGACTGTCTAACATTGCATGCTCAAATTTTGAGTATATTCTATTTATTACGATTTTAGGCAGTGTGACGTAAGCAGTGACGCAGTTTTTGTTACAGACAAAAACCGGAAGCGAATCTCCATTATTAATAGATGTAGAACAGAACTTCCAATCATACGGTTACGATTTTAACAGAAATGCTAATTTCATTAAAATAATTGAAAAAGACATTAACATAAAATAAGTAATTGAAAAGCAGGAAGACAAATGGATAAACAATATAAAAAGTTATAATCCATTTGTAATTAATTTAAAACTTAATTACCTTGCACAGTAATAAAATATGAGTGACACTGATACCTATATAAACAAACACATTAGTCACGGGTCACCCACATCTAACTTGATACTCCTCCCAAATCTATTAAAAAACTCAACAGCCATGGGAATTTCAAAGTAAGTGTTTGGCTAAAAGATTGCAGAGTCGAGATACTTTCAGTTACCAAGTCAAGTTGTTTAGTCTAAAAAATCTGAGAGGTTAACAATTAAATGTAGAACGCAGTTTTATAACTGTTCATGTCGAGCCTAATGCCTCTTGATGCCTGCTCCAGGCTATGTAGTAAAGAGTCGGCTTAGGCAGGTGCAATTGCAACTGTGTATTCTGTATACGTAATAGTTCATTTGTGATATATTATACTTTTTGCCTTTTTCTAAATCTGTGCTGTTTTTGGTGGTGGTGCTCCCCATTTTGCTATTGCTGTTCCTGGGAGATGGATGGGTAGAAGTGGTCTGTAAGTGTTGCCAGACAGATGCCCTGATTTAACACCCTGCCAGGTTTTTTGTTTGGGTTGGTTGAAGGAAAAAGTCTACTCTACGAAAGCAACCACTTTGGAAGAACTTTAAGGATGAATACGAGAATTTATTTCTGCTGTAAGGTTCATGGTTATAATATGACCATACAACTCCGACACGTTTGTGGGACAAAACATTTTATATTGTAAATAGCACAGAAATAAGACAATTTACAATAACAATAAAATACATGTACATACAAGAGTAGAGATAAAAGGACTTGAGGGTCGTACATATAAAATCACTTGCTAGTGATGTAGAGGGGGGCGAAGCCTCCAGTAGAGTTACATAGCGTTGGGGGCCGAAGCCCCACTAAGAAAAAGGGTGTGACAGTGTCTCTAACCCATGTGCTCGTACGAGAAGATGTAGCAAAAGAGGAAGAAGCGTTTGAACCAGGCGCTTAAATACTATAGCCCCTGGTGAGAACAAGCGACAACCCAGCGGGAAGATAATCCCAACACTGATATTAAACAAGAGTTTCTATGAAGATCAGTTGATACAATTCCCGAGCGGCTTGAGAGGCTGGAGGCGAATGATTGTGACCAAATAGAATTTGCAAAAAAAAAAACTCTACACTACGCGTGTTCTTTTCATATTCAATTTTTTGTAAAAATAATGATTCAGGAATAAATTGTAATATTTATATATAGGGGAGGGAGTTACTTTACAATCACAATGCATATCGTATAGAAATTCCTGGCAAGATGAATTCGTTACTAATTAGAACGATTTTAGTATTATTCGGACTACTGTCCTCATCTTAATTGTTATCTGTACAACGTTTCGGTCGATGTGCCCTCCGGTCTTCTTCAGGTATTTCTTGTCGGATTCGGGAACCTTCTTTTCGAATTCGGGAACCTTCTTGACGTTATCGGAAGCCATTAAGGAATTTCAAACCCAACCCTCTATTCAATCTACGAGGGTATCCTGTTCTCATTCCGTTAACCATAGGGTTAAGCAATGTTACTGCTGCCCCTGACCAGGATTGAACCTGAAGCTTAGGGATAACTGTCACTTAGAACTGTCTTAATCCAACGTCTTTACCCACTAAGCTATGTGTCCAAACGGTCAAACGTGTAACCTAGTAGTGACTGGAGATTGTATACCAAGACAAATGCTAACTGGGTTGTGTAGCCTTGATTGGCAACAAGAGAAGGACATTTTTTTAAATTCCAAACCGATTAAATTGTAACTTGCTATGGAAACATGCAACATCATTGGTATGGTGTGGTTTGCTGGTTGGTTGGTTTTATAGCATATCAATTCATTTTGGGTTATTTTATGCCCAAGTCAGTTTAACTATTATATATGGTATATATCTTTATGATGATCTTAAACAGGCAAACACTTAATTGTCTATAACAGATCCATAGACAACAATTATTATTACCAGTAGACCTGGTAGTGATGGACGTGAACTGGTGATTTCAATGTCAACAAAACTCCAGAACTGAAGCCTCATCATCGGATGAAGTTATCCATTGGCATCGATGACGACGTCTCTTTTTCCGAAGGAATAGCGAAACCTGGTCGAAATAAGAGGCAGTGCAATTGAACAGTTGAACACCATGAGATGATCAGAAGCCGCTCTAGTTTCAAGATCTTGCCAGAATCCGATCACTATTCGGAATCTATCTTCGCTTATACTCATGATGGTTTCTTTAGAATTGTCCCCTCGATTCTTTTTGTTCTCCACGATTAACCAACAATTCTTGAAGACCGTTACTTCTGTCTAGCAGTTTCAAACAGCATCAGATGCTTCACGTTTGTGGCTCTGTTGGTTGTTTAGTTGGGTGGTCGATTTTACGGCCTGCCAACTCGTGTTCAGTTATTTTATGCCGAAATCAGTTTAACAAGTATACACTCCATATATATACGGTGAACTATAAACTTGTTTTACCTGGAATATGTCCTTTTTTTTCATATGATGATTTTTTATGAGTCAGAGTAAAAAAAAAGAATTTTTTTAAAACCTGTCCTCTGATTGGTCAGTTTGGTTCGTGAAAGGGAACTTGGAATTTGGGCAGTTATAGTTTAGGTTTTCAACGAGACAGACGTGTCTCCGTGATATCTATTTCTTCTGGGGATTTATGCTTAACTTAGGCTGAATAAAAGACGTCAGAAAATACCTACATCTTTGTGCTTGTTATTAAAAGCAACAACGGACACAGATGAGGAGGACTCAAAAGAACCGACCAGATGAACAGAGAATCAACTCAGAACCATACAGAGAAGAGCCAACACAGAAAAGGTGGCAGTGATGTCTAGTCATCAGGGAAGAGACACAAGAATAGAAAATAAGTATAATGCGATAAGATGGTAAATAGAAGTATGGGCCTATATAACTCTAAGACGGAATGTATTTTCCATATCAATTTCATTTTTTTTTTGTTCTCAACTAGTTTCGACCTTAAGTCCTCATCAGGAGAAAACGTTTTGTGAAAACAATTGTTTTCAAAGTATTTGATAAGCCACAAAACTAAGGACAGAAAATGTACTGGCGAAGTGGCATATCCATTTGTTGAGTGAAAACCAATTTCTGGTTAAATTCTCTCTCAATGGCTTTATATATATATATATATATATATATATAATTCTGTAAGTGAAGACAGCCTAATGGTTAAGATAAGTGAAGACAGCCTAATGCTTAAGGTGCCGGACTGACACCAAACCGATCGGATTTCAATTCCGGTTGTAGGTAGCTTACAAAATGTCTAGCCACTTTGAAGAGACTTGATAAGTCGAAACACGTGTCTGTGGATGACCCTATATATGTTCCCCATCCCCTAGGGTTGAGCACTCTGGTGGGGATTTCACTGACGGCCGCCAACTCAAGCGTAACCGCGAGGCTCTTCTATATAAATAATGGAGCACTCTGTGACGGCCTTTACACACAAAGTGATGTGTGTATTAAACAGTTAAAATCCCCTTCCCATTCTGTAAGTGAAGACAGCCTAATGGTTAAGGTGCCGGACCGATCGGATTTCAATTCCGGCTGTAGGTAGCTTACAAAATGTCTAGCCACACTGGAGAGACTTGATAAGTCGAAACACGTGTCTGTGGATGACATATATATATATATATATATATATATATATATATATATATTATATATATAGACTGTGGTGAAGGCACCTGGCCAATTACTTTATGGTTTTTTTAGGTTTTGGAGTGGTTGGTTTTAAAGTTAGATTGAGTGACCAGTGGCTAATGTATTTATCTATATAAGTGTTAGGGACACCCAAATTTTATCATTATAAGGCTGGGTAAT
>CM042162.1:10329945-10337445 GCA_023376005.1 Doryteuthis pealeii
AAGGGTATTAGTGCATGTAAAATGCAAACAGACTCGTTCAGGATTTGAACTCGGGTCGACGAGTTCATTTTCTGGGACGATAACCATTACACAACGCGCCTCCGAAAATTCCCTTCGTATATGTCTTAATTTCTGAGAGGAGAAGTTTCCATTATTTATATTATATACACGTTTCGGAGAATTAATTTCATCTTGGTTAATATATATCCACAACAAATTCGGCCGATTTACCCTCCAGCGAGTTTCAAGTGTTTTTATCAGAGTCGGTGAATTTCAGGTCAGTGAACCGACCCACGGGACCTGACCCACAGAACAGTGGCCGGAAGGATACCAACTTTGTTTATGAGCTTATAATGTAAGTCTAAGTAAATGTCGTGAAGGAGGCGTTTTCTGTAATGGTTATTGTCGTAGGAAATGGACGATGACTCGTGTTCAAATACTGGACAAGGTTCCTTGCATTCCACATAGACATGTCTATGTTTGAATTTATGTTACATAATTATCTAATTATGAAAATTAATTATTTAATAATTAATGAATTAGGTGGGTATACCTGTTCAATTCAATTCATTAATTATTAATTAATTAATTTTCAAAATTAGATATGACTTCAATTAAGCACATATTCTCCCAAAAATTGTCGGCTAAGGCATATCAAACACATTGTTTGTTTGTTTTACTTCTCATAATTGTCTATATACATTCTCCAAGAAAGTAAAAATACTCAAATATCTGTCTTAGTCTTGGGTGAGAAGGAACTCTGATTTTAAATCTGTCAAATCCATTTAAAAATTGACCTGCATCGTGCGGAGGTGGAGGGTTAATGAGGTAGTGAAAAACGAAACAGTTTTTACGAACGGCGCGATAAGATGAGGATGAAATACAAACCTCGAAGTCGTGAGTTAAAAAGTTCGACCAAAGTGGAAACTAAATAAGACAAATTGACTAATTCGTGATATCCCAAGGGTAAGGACGACGACGGACTGAGAATGATCAACAAGCGTCAATTCAGTAAATGTGTCCGTATGGAATAACCCGAAGCTGACCAACTAAGGCACAATACAACCAGAAGAAGGCCGGAGGTTAGAGCGGTCAAAACGTTATGAACATAACCAACTATGATAAAGACGTACAAATAATTTGGAATTTCTTTGGCATTTAGTGAGTTTTGAAAAAAAATCGTTGATGTCATTATTTGAAAAGAAAAACTTTTGGATTTGCAATGTTGGTAATTTGCAATTAATAGCTGAGGCTGGTAAATACATATCGTTGGCTTTGGCCTTAAATAACTCATGAATTATTTCTCGGAATTTTTTAGATGAGGACTGATAATTAGTATTATTTATATTGTTCGGACCATTGTCCTCACCTTCATTGTTATCTGTACAACGTTTCGGCCGATGTGCCCTCCGGCCTTCTTAAGTATTTCTTGTCGGCTCGCGAACTTTCTCGGACTTGAGAATCATCTTTTCGGACTCGGAAACATTCTATTCGAACTCGGTAGCAATCACGGAACTTTGAACCTAACCCTTTATTCAGTCCACGGGGGTATCATGTTCTCATTCCGCTAACCATAGCCGGGGTATAGGTGTTAAGCTGTGTTAATTATTATTCTATGTTACTGCTGCCCGTGACCAGAATTGAACATGCAATCTAGAGATAACTGTCACTTATAACATATAACTTAACGTAAATAACTAAGGGAATTGCAACGTTAATGGTGACGTAATTTCGGTTACAGACACAGATATAATCTCCATTATAATAAGACTTATAATATAATTTTTTGCAACTTACCAATGAAATACCAGAAAGTGGAAAAACCGGAGTTTATCAAAAGTGTATCTTCTGTTTTAAATCCATAAAAGTTAGTTGTCTCCAATGAAATTATTATAACGGATTGGATGATTCTTAAATAATAGAATCGCCGGTAATTGAATTAATATATTATTTATACTATCAAAATAAAAAAACACCCTCCGGGCGATGTAAAAATAGATTTTTTAAACATATTGCCTGAGGGGGTAAGAGTTAAAAATTCAATTGCACACTATTCTGCATTAGTATCATGATTTTATTTGTATTTCTAATATTAAAATAAATAAACATGAAAATTAAAAAGGGTTTGTTTACATTGACGAACGACAGAAAATCGACTTTACATACTACATAACTATGTAAATTTTAATTTTTAAATAAAAAAAAATAGAGTTCAGGCATGAAATCTCTGTGAAAAATTAATATTTCCTATTTAAAATATTAAATGCAAAAAAAAAAAAAATCTAAAAAACACACATCTTTTTGGAAACAATTTTGTATTTGTTTCTTTAATGTTTAAAAGTTAAATGTCAGCTCACCGTAATTTCGATGTCAAAGTGTAACAAGTGATTAATTCTTAAACTGTTCATCAGAATTGTATAATAAAAATATATCAAATAACGATGGTTTATCCTGTACACTGAAAATATTTACTACAACTTTGAATCAGTAAAAATGTAGATTTATATGAAAATAAAAATGAAAACAAAAAATGTATCGAGCTTCCGTTATTCATATTTATTGTTTACATTTTTTAGCAAGAAACGCCGAAAATGGCTGAGTAAAATTTTAACGTTATTCTATAATGCTATTTCATTTTTAAATGTATTCGATGATATAAATTGGTGATATTTAATGAGTATATATATTTACTTTGTCGTTAATTGTTTTGAATTCAAAGTTTTCCTTCTTCTAGACTGGTAACCTAACCATAGATAAAGAGCCCAGTCTGCTATTTACCCATAGCTGGAGGGTGAGTCGTTTGATCCATAGCTTTCCCGAGTGTATTAACGCTATGTGAAATGCAAACTGTCTCGTTTAGGATTTGAACTCGGGTCGGCAAGTCCATTTCCTACGACCCTATCCATTACACCACGGGCCCCCAACTCTCTCTCTCTCTCTCTCTCTCTCTCTCTCTCTCTCTCTCTATCTATCTATCTATCTATCTTGGTAAATACAGCTTTAAACTCGGCACTTTTATGACACACCTAGCATTCTGAAAAAAATTAATGTTCCATTCATTCTTCATTTCTATTTTGGTAAATACAGCTTCAAACTCGGCACTTTTATGACACACCTTGTATTCTGAAGAAAATTAACGTTCCATTCATTGTTCATTTCTATTTTGGTATATACAGCTTCAATCTCGATACTTTTATTACACAACTTGAATTCTGAAAATAATTAACGTTCCATTCATTATTCATTTCTATCTTGGTAAATACGGTCTCAAACTCGGCACTTTTATGACACACATTGTATTCTGAAAAAAAAATAGCGTTCCATTCATTGTTCATTTCTATCTTGGTAAATACAGCTTCAAACTCGGCACTTTCATTACACACCTTGTATTCTAAAAATAATTGACGTTCCATTCATTGTTCATTTCTATCTTGGTATATACAGCTTCAAACTCGGCACTTTTATGACACACTTTGTATTCTGAAAAAGAAATTAACGTTCCATTCGTTGGTCATTTCTATCTTGGTAAATACAGCTTCAAACTCGGTACTTTTATGACACACATTGTATTCTGAAAAAATTAGGGTTCCATTTATTGTTCATTTCTATCTTGGTAAATATAGCTTCAAACTCGGCACTTTTATGACACACCTTGTATTCTAAAAATAATTGACGTTCCATTCATTGGTAATTTCTATCTTGGTATATATAGCTTCAAACTTGGCACTTTTATGACACACCTTGTATTCTGAAAATAATTGACGTTCCATTCATTGGTCATTTCTATCTTGGTATATACAGCTTCAAACTCGGCACTTTTATGACACACCATGTATTCTGAAAAAATTAACGTTCCATTCATTGTTCATCTCTATCTTGGTATATACAGCTTCAAACTCGGCACTTTTATGACACCTAGTATTCTGAAAAATAAACCTAACGATCCGTTCAGTGGTCAATTCTCTCTTGGTAAATACACCAAAATCTTTACTTTTATGACATACGTTATATATATATATATATATATATTATATATATATATAATTTCACCTATAAACTTTCTTAGGGTCATCTCTGTATTGCGTGGAAGATTGTGCGTAGTAATTATAAGCTTTAAAAGAATAATGCCTTGCATCGCTGCCTCCTCTTCTTCGTCAACTATCAAGACTTAT
This sequence comes from Doryteuthis pealeii, assembly GCA_023376005.1. Classification (NCBI taxonomy): domain Eukaryota; kingdom Metazoa; phylum Mollusca; class Cephalopoda; order Myopsida; family Loliginidae; genus Doryteuthis; species Doryteuthis pealeii. Next base: position 10,334,118 of record CM042162.1, read on the forward strand.
ACACTTGATATTACAATGTGTAGAATGAGGACACAGTCCCTGTTCATATCAGCGAGTAAAAAAATCACAATATTAAGCTCAAAACATCACGGTGGAATAAAGACAATTTTCCGTTGACCGGGTAACAACTCGACCTAATTCTTTGATCGAACTATCAATATATTTAAATGTATGCCAGCGCCAAGTATACAAAGAAATGCTTTGTGGAGTGGAACGCTTGATCGTCTGAAAATGAAAGGTTCCAAAATGTGCAATAACTGCCCATACCAGCTCCACAATTATTTGCTATATGATGATGAACACTTTTCTTGAAGTAAAATAACTGGTCAACTCCCTTATTGAGAAAAGTATTAGTTTACTTTCAAACGAGCCAATTACTCACTGCAGCATCGGGAAGTGGTATCTCGTTATTATTGCAGCAATTTGTAATAAGAAGAAAAATAGTTTGGCATACCGCAAATAATCTATACATATATAAATGGCAGCAGTGTGTATCGGTATGTCAGTAAACTTCGAAAATAAAACAATTAACGACAAAGTAAATATATATACACATTAAATACACCACCGCTTGGTTTTTGAGTAAAAATAATAGAGATTTGTTTATATTCGGGAAGATAATTAAAAAATAAAATTTAGATGATAACAGCATGGATTTTCTTTGATTTAATATTTTAGATAGTAGACATTAACATTTCTTTTCAGAGTAGCTGGATCAATGCAAGTCTATTTTTTTTACATAGGGATTTAAATGGGGCATCCACGAGGATTCAACTCGCGATTCAATAATAATGGATCTGCGGGACTAACTTTTAAAAAAATCCCCCTCTACCCAAGCGACGCCGGGTAGTCGCTGCTAGTATTAAATATTTGCTTCAGTGGGTACTATTTAGGATTTGATGTTTTGTGGTTCTTTGAGTAACAATGGATTTTCTCTGTATTCTTATGATTTTTCATTGAGCAGTTGATCCTTCAGTAGCGATGGCTGATAGGGCTGGTTGGTGAGGAAGAGTCATGGAGATCCGTGCTGTTGACACGACATGATTTTTTTTTTTTTTTTGGAGGGGGGTCAAAAGATGAATTATAGAAGAGAGTTATTTTTTCTGTGCATCCTCTCACATCTGTTCTGAAATACAATCCCTCTCATCAAAGTTTCTCATGAACAATTTTTGCAAAACTAAAAAGATATTAGAAACAATAAACTAAACTAACAGGTTTGTTTATTTGTTTGTTTGGTTTGGTTTTACGGCATATCAACCTCAGTGGGTCATTTACTGCCGATAAAGTTTTGAAAGAAATTCCTTCTCAATGGATACTCAATTTTTTATAAACCATTTTTCTATTTAAACAATATATGGGACCCTAACATGTACTATCACACTGAGTCAGAGTGGACCTGGGAGCAATTCTGTTAAAGGTGTGCTCCACATTCTCCAAACCTCCAAAACTGGAACCTCACTATGAGTTAGAGTTTAACGTCATACCCAGACATGAAAAACCTCAGCCACCGCCTTCTAGTACCCATATGCATAATGCATAATCAAATTATTATTATAAATTCATGTTTTTCTATTTAATCCATAGATGGGACCCTAACAGGTACTACCACTCCGGGTCAGAGTGGACCACCAATGGTTATGAAGGGGTGCTCCACAGTCCCCAAACCTCCAAAACTGGAACCTCACCATCAGATAGAGTTTAACGTCATTCCCAGGACATGTAGACCCACAGCCACCGCCTTCTAGCACCCATATGATAAAAAAGTTGGGGATTGCCATAAGGACAATAGGTTTGGGGCAATCATATAGGTGCTAGGGCTTAACGTGACCAGCCGATTGATTGGAGGGGGCTTCTCCAACCGCCCGTCTCGCCCAAGAAAGGGCCAGAGTGGAGTATTGCAAGTCATGGACTGCTCATCTACCTAGGTTCTATCCTTAAGCATCACGGGTCACCACCCATCCCCGTTGGGGGAGTCTTACCCTCTGCAGAGGTGCAGTCGGTGCATTCTAACGCCCCAACAGACAGGGCGGGTTGTTTTTTGAGAAACTAGGGATTTTCTCTGTATTCTTATGATTTTTCAGAGCAGTGAATCTTTCATGAGTGATGGCTGATAGGGTCGGGTGGTGAGGAAGAGTCATGGAGATCTGTGCTGTTGACATGACATGATTCTTTTTTTTTTGGGGGGGGGGTCAAAAGATGGATTATAGAAGAGAGTTATTTATTCTATGCATCCTCTCGCATTCTGAATTACAAACTGATGTCAAAACTTTTGCCAAAACTATAAAAAGTTCGAATCGTTAAGACACTGAGCTGAAATTTGTAAATCTTATCATAATGGAGATTCGGTGTTTCTCTTTCTTTAACTGAAACTACGTCACTACGTATGTCGCAATGCACTCAGGAATTACGTAGGTTTATCAAGGAGTGTTTAGTTTATACTCAGAATCAAAGTTTTTCTTGTTTGTTTTTTTTTTTTAAACTCTTTCACAATTTTTTTTGAAAACTAAAAAGTTAATCGAAACAATAAAAGAATCTATCAGGACCTGTGCATATACAACAGTATGATGATTTAATTATTACAACCTTTAATATGTTTACTTAAGAGCTATTGAGAAATAGTTCAATATATAAAAAGTATATTGTTGATTTAACTCTCTAACACTCTTTTCTATTTCTTTTCTTCTCTTTGTTATGTTCGATTGAAACAGATTAACGTTATTGATTCGCGCGCAACACCTCTATCTATCTTTCTTTCTTATTATATTTTCTGTGTAACATTTCCCTTTTCTTCCCTTCTTTTTAAATACAAAGGAATCTTCCATTACTTGTGTGGCGACACTCATAGTAAGAAATCTGTGGATAAGCAACACGAGATAATCAGGATTTATATTTTTACTTTGATCTTGAAAGATTTGGACGGTCTTTTTTTAACCAGGGGATGTTGTGAGATGAGTTATTTCCACTAACACCCAACATATCTATCTATCTATCTATCTATCTATCTATCTATATATATATATATATATATATATATATATATATATATATGTTTCACCAGACTGCAAATTTTATTGAAATGAATATATTGCTCTGTATATAATTCCCGAACTAATGTACATTGAGCTCTCAAATTCCTTCAGTTGTTAAAAATGCACAGCTTTGAGTTTCCAACACCAACTAACCTGTTTTATTACTCATATATATATATATATATATATATATATATATATAGACATAGAGAGAGAGAGAGAGAGAGAGAGAGAGAGATAATAGATATATTATATATATATATATATATATATATATATATATATATATATATATATGA
>CM042162.1:10339945-10392445 GCA_023376005.1 Doryteuthis pealeii
ACCTCATTGCATTTATTAAACAAACAATTGTTACATATACATGTGATAACACTAATTATTATTATTAATAACACTAGCGAATATATGCACCCTCCGGGTGCAAGTATTTAAGTTTTAATGTAATAAAATATGGTATTAATTAGAAAGGCTAATGAAACTGAATAAGAATTCAGATAAAAAATTTGGAACAGAGGGGGTATAATTGGAAAATAGAACAACTTTGAAACTAACTGTTCCACCATTTTCCCTTACTCCCGTCTTTCAGTGGTAAATTTCCCTAATTTAACTATTTAGTTAAAATAGGAAGAAAATAATAAAATTACAGTTATTTCTTTATGTTAATAGATTTCTGTTAAGATTTATCCCCGAGATTTTTGCTCATATTTATTAAGATAAAACCAAACAATTAGAAATCAATAACACTAAGCATATATTTATTAAAATCAATTTTTTAAAGATCAATATGCAAATTAGCCTTCCCATTCACACTGTAAACCGCTATTTCGATGAATATATAAAAATAATTGCATGTTATTAGTGTGTAGATATTGTTAACAGTCTTAATGATGTAAAACAATTTTACTAATAATTGAGGTTTAAATAAAAAATAAAATCATGGACAATGTGATGTAAATAACAAAGGGAATTGTGACTTGTATAGTAATATAGTTTCGGTTACAGACAGAACAAACCCACAATCTCCATTATAATAAGATATTAATTACTAGTCACAATTGAATATGGCTAATGACACCAACATTTTACAAAATGAGAACACTTAAGATATGCTACTAATTTTATCTATGTGATACTGTTGTATACCCACTTTTGCACCCTCTGAATATATATATATATATATATATATATATATATATATATATATATATATATATATGGTGTCCCAGAAGTCGCGAACCATATAATTTGTTGTTTTGTTTTTTTTTGTTTTTTTTCAGATTTTATTGGATATGGGTGAGAAATTAACAATACAAGAAAGAGTTAAATTGATTTTTATGTTTGGAAGAGATGGGGCTACATACCGCTCTGTAGCTGAAGAATTCAACCGCACTCATTCCGAGCGAGAAAAACCATTGAACTATACAATTGTCTGCCGTTTGATAAAACGTTTCCAAGAAACTGGCTCAGTTGCTGACCGCGAGAGATGTAGTCGACGAACGAGTGCAACAGGTCCCGTGGAGTGTCCACCCCTATCACAAGATCTATCACCTCTTGACTATTTCTTTTGGGGACATCTTAAATCTGTTGTTTACCAGAATCGTCCCCGCAGTCTTGATGATTTGAAAGATGCGATAATAACTGAATGTCAAAAAAATCACCACTGAAACCCTCAACAGAGTAAAAGACAGTTTTATAAAGAGAATCGATGTATGTATCAATGGAGAGGGTGAACAATTTGAGCATCTCTTATGATTATGATGAATAAAATTAATATTCATATGTCTTTTTATTACTTTTTATATGTATTTTCATACATGGTGCACGACTTCTGGGACATCCTATATATATATATATATATATATATATATATATATATATATATATAAAGTTAAACCTAATGAGTCAGATATACCTACTAATAGTTTCGCTTAGTGCTCTTCAGGACAAAGATCTGATTAAAGAGACTTGGGGCAAATGCACTATTATACACTACCCCCCATCGTGATCCAAATAAATTAGCATAAACTAAACCAACTAATAAAAAACAAAACAAAACACCATTTAAATCTATTATTTTATTTTTATTTTTATTATATATTTCTATTTATATATAATCTTATTATAATGGAGATTGTGTGTTTTTCTGTCTGTAACCGAAACTATATTCCTACTCAAGTCACAATTCTTTTAGTTATTCACATTCTCCATGATTTTATTTTTTTATCTAAACCTCAATTATTGATAAAATTGTCTTACATTATTAATACTGTTAACTATGTCTACATACTGACAACATGCAATTATATTTATATATACAACAAAATAGCGGTTTACAGTGTAAACGGGAAGGCTAATTTGCATATTAATATTAAAAAATCGAATTTAATAAATATGTGCTTAGTATTATTGATTTCTAACTGTTTGGTTTTATTTTAATGAATATAAGCAAAAATCTCTTCAATGAATCTTAAATGAAATCCATTAACAAGATAAAATAACTGTCATTTTATTCTTTACTTCCTCTTTTAACTAAATTAGAAAAAATAACAATGAAAGGCGAGAGTGATGGAAGAGTAAGTTTCAGTTGTTCCATTTTTTATTATACTCCCTCTGTTTCAAATCTTTTTATACTCCCTCTGTTTCAATCTTTTTATCTGTATTCTTATAGTTTCATTAGCCTTTCTAATTTAATACAATATTTTATTACATTAAAACTTCAATACTTGCACCCGGAGGGTGCATATATTTGTTAGTATATATAAATTTGAATCTCACTACCTTAGTTCTGCTATTTTACACCAGTATCCCCTATTACAAATAGGTACCCCGCCGCTATCGTCATCCTCCCAAAAAATGGAAACCCAGCACGCCGACGGCAGTCCACACCTCTCCCTGTAGTTATATGGTTTATCGTTGCGACTTAAACTAAGGAGACCGGATTTATTTGGCGAACCTCGACATCCCGAAACCCACCACGAGAGAAGCAGCAAATGAATTGGGGAACGGACTTGACTCCTGTTGCTGACACAATATATATATATATATATATATATATATATATATATATATATAGGGTCACGTCTCTTCAGTGTGGCTAGACATTTTGTAAGCTACAACCGAAATTGAAATCCTATCGGTTGAGTGTCAGTCCAGCACCTTAACCATTAGGCTGTCTTGTTGAATGGGAAGGGGATTTTAACTGTTTTAATACACACATCGCTTTGTGTGTAAAGGCCGTCACAGAGATCTCCATTCCTTATATAGAAGAGCGTCGCGTTTACGCTTGAGTTGGCGGCCGTCATATGTGTGTGTGTGTGTTTATATATATATATATATATATATATATATATATATATATATATAATTCTCATAGGAGTTTTGGGGAAGAACCCAGTAGTAAGGTCATTGGTTGTTGTCCCGGAGCTTTGGAGACCAGCTGTCAGTGTAAATATTTAATTGACGAGGAAGATTGAAAATATACATTATTTGTCGGAATTTTTTTTTGATGAGTGTTGATAATTTGTATAATTAGATTTTTTCATTATCTTTTCTTTTTTTGTAACAGAATGAGAACAATCTACATAAACGGATTAAATAAAGAGTTCCAAGTTCTGTGAAGGCTCCTGAGTTCAACAAGAAAACACCTGAAGAGATCTGGATGGAACATCGGTCGAGACGTTGTCTATGTAACAAGAAAGATGAGGACAACACACTGAAAAGTCTTATCATAATAAGATTTGGTGTCTGTAAACGAAACTACGTCTCTGCTTGCGTCACAATGTCCACATGTATTGCGTAAGTTTATCTGTGAGTATTTAATTTATAGTCAAAATCATTAATACATAGAATATATCTGATTTATTAACGATGTCTCAGTGAAAATCTGAGTTAGATTTGCCACAAAACTGTCCATGTTATTAGTGTATTTAAAATCCTGCAATCTGTCTTATATATCACAAGAAATAAAGGTTATCACAATATATGGTGTGGTTAATTTGCATACTGGTTTTAACAAGGCCGGGTGTAATAAATAATTACTTTGTGTTATTGATATCTATAATCCTTGTTTTATTCTTCAGCATATTAAAATCTCTCATATGAATTATTTTATATAGAAACCAATTAGAATATAATCTAAAATATATAATACTTTTATATGCGTTCTTATTTAATTCGTTAGTCTTTCTAATCTAATATATTTCATTACATTAAAACTTAAATATTTACGCTTGGAGGGCACATATTCTAATTGTCCGGTTTGCAAAAAAAAAAATGAAACTGCTACGATACTTTTGTAAATTCACACCACCACACAAAACCTTCGGTACACACACGAATTAACGACTACACTCGTGTTTCAAGTCCTTCGACGTCACGTATTCGATTTCTGCAAGCAAACTGCTACCCGACGTCACTCGACTTTTTTTAAATGTCTCGCTGTTATCTTATTCAAAGTTTGTAGCATAAAAATGGCAGTTTTGCGAACGGCTTTCAGAAAGTAGATCGACACGCAAGACAGCGAATGGGTCTTGCTACTGGTACGTCACTGTCACTCCTACTACACATATTCTAGCTAGTAACAATAAAGATGAGGACAATAGACCGAAAAATATGAATAATACAAAATAGACATTGATTAGACAAATGAAATAAAGAGCTTTTCATGCATTCGTTATTTAAACCTTCAGTATGTGTTAAGTTGCAAACATGGATTTGTTTTCCTTTTTTTTCTTAATAAATAATGTGACTCATCTTTTCCGAGTCCTGACTAATCGTAAATCTTCTTACTGGACGCAAATCTCCTCGAAGCAAAAATGGATAATTTGTGAGAAGAGGAAACTGAAAGATTCAATAGACGCCGTGAACAATGTTGCCTACAGCAAAACTATGTGAGAAAATTATTTAAAACTAATTGTTTGTAGCAGCACTGTAACGTGTATCTTGGTAAGGAAAAACATTTTTTTTTTCAAATGGCTGAAAATTCATAGAAGACATCAAAATGTCTAAAAATACTAGCCGAACCTGTGGATATACCATAGTATGATAATTTAATTATTACAACGTATGATATGATTACTTAAGAGCTATTGAAATTATTCAATATGTAAAAAGAAAACTAATCTTGATTTAGCTTTTCTCACTCTTTTTTTCTTTCTTTCCTTATTTTCATCTTTTCATTTTGTAAATTGAAACATATTAGCATCATGGATTCTACACATTCCCCTTTCTCTCTCTCTCTCTCTCTCTCTCTCTCTCTCTCTCTCTCTCTCTCTCTCTCTCTCTCTCTCTGGTCTCTCTATCTTTCCTCTACTCTCTTTCTTTCTTTCTTTCTTATATTTTTCTGTGTAATATGTCATAATGAAGACGCAATGGTCCATTCTTTAGCCGAGGTGACGACACTCAGAAGAAATAAGAATTCAATGGATAAGCAACATCAGATAATCATGATTTACATTTGTGCATTTCATCTTGTACGATCTGGACGGTTTCATTTTTAAGCAGAGGGTGTTTGCAAGATTCTTCACTAAAATTCCTGGACATTTCAGGACAGCATGTAGCAGTCTAAAGGACGAACAAGGAGGGTTAATGTGTTTGATGTGGAATGTATTTAATATTTTCTCTTGCTCTTCACGCTGGGTGGGAGGACTTGCTTTTAAACAGCAAACAATTTGGGGGGGCAGTCACTGACCAGCCATCTTTGCAGACATGTCACCTGACCAAAAGACTGGATAAGAATACTGGGCCAGAAATAAACCCAGACAATTGTCAGGGTTATCAGGGGTTCACGTACATAAAAGAATAAGAAAGACGCAGAAGAAAACCAAAAACATTAAAAGATCAATTGATATGAATTAGTTATCAGAAAGATAAAAGAAAACAAGAAAAATAAAACAGTCAAACACTATACAGTGACAGGTTATTTCCTATAATACTCACGAAGCCTTAATAAAAACAAAACGTATTCGGCATAAAATAACCCAACAAGCGTTGACAGGTCGTAAAACCCAACCAACCAACCAACCAACAAACCCCTCCTAGGCGGGTAGGGTGTGTCACAAGGTCAATTTTTAGTAGAGAAATACCGGTTTAAATTCAGTGTGTTTGTGCTAGACCGGTTACCTAACCAAGTATCAATAACCCAGTCTATCTTACTCATTACCCGTGCGTGAAGCGATGGATTCAGACATTTCTATAGGGCATAAACGTGAACTGAAACATAAGCAGCATTGTTCAGGATTTGAACCCTGGTCACCTATTCCCTTTCCCCCAACAATAACCGTTACGCTATACTGCAGTTTATAACTACGTTTGGAACTAGGCCAGAAATACAGGACACCCAGTGTGAATCAAGTTCTCTAAAAACATCTTCCACTCGTCTGTCTCGCTCACCAACACTTCTTTAAAAATTAGGCACCGCTAATATTTGGCAAAAAGCCGCTACTCAGTACTCATTAATAATTGATTTACGAGACGTGTGCCGTAGTCATGGCAACAAATGGATGTTAGGTGCGTTGTCGGTGGCGTCGGAATGGCATGTCAATGAGGCTGTTCTTTGGTCGGGAAAGTTAAGAACTCAAAAACACAAAAACTGTTTTAGCACCTTCCGTTGTTAAATATCACTTCGTTCAGTCTACTAGCAAAAGTATGCGCAAGTATTTAAGTTTTAATATAATGAAATATTTTATAATGGAGATTTTGTGTATGTCTGCCTGTAAACGAAACTACGTCACCACCAGCGTTAAAATTCCCTTAGTTATTCATGTTATATTCTCAATGGTTATTAAATTGAATAATCATTGGTTGGCATCCTTCCGTCTACTTAAGACGATGGCGTAGTGTCAATTTTTAAAAAATCTGCAACTGCGTGAGTGGCTGATCAGACTAATTTTTGAATGACAGTCTCTGGAGCTGTGACTGCAAACAAACAGTGATGCTTGATGGAGTTGCTGTTGTCTCCCCTTATTTCTGGCTCTCTTTTCTACGGCGGCTTCTCTCCTCTCTTTTCCCCTCCTTTTCGTTCCTTGTTTGACAAGGAGTCGCCAGGTCGCACGGTCTTCTGCACAAGCCTCCCATGTGCTGTTGTTAATGTGGTATGTTTTCATGTTTCTCTTACAGACATCTTTAAAGCGCAGGCATGGTCTCCCTACTGGTCGGTGCCCTCTGTTAATTCGCCACACAGTAAGTATTTGGGGATGCGGCCTTTGTCCATCCTCCTGACGTGGCTAAGACAACACAGGCGCCTCTCGCAAATGATGGTGGACATACTGTTCATGTTTGCTCGTTCCAGCACTTCTGTGTTTGGCACTTTGTCCTGCCAACGTATGCATAGGATGCGGCGTAGGCATCTGAGGTGGAAAGTTTCCAGTTTCCTCTCGTATTTAGTTGTGATTAGCATTTTATTTATCAACAATGTTTCTCTTAAGATTTGCCTCAAAACAGACCATGTTATTAATGTGTTTAAAATCCTGAGATGTCTGTTATATATCATTACGAAATAAATGTTTATATTGTATATGATATAAATAGTTTGCATACCGGTTTTAACAAAACCGTGTTTAATAAATGATTACTTGATCTTATTGGCCTGACGTAAGCGTAAGAAAAGAACGATTAGAATTTTACTTTCCTAACAATTTTGACTGAGTGGCTGGATGGAACGGATGCAAATGGCGTCTGCCTCCGTTGGCCATTTCTTCGCCTGTGTTATTCTTACTTGGGTTGAGTAAAGACATTTAAAAACAATATCAAGTCTTGTGTTCGTTAGAAAACTCAACAACGGACCAAAGATGAGAAATCCCAAGAAGGAAGATTAGAAAGAACAGAGAGAAGCCAGATAGACAATCCGCAATAAAGACGTTTACAAACAATATGAAGTCAAGAGAGGACAAAGAAAAGTTGAAGAGCAAGAGAAATGAAGAAAAGAATGAAAAAATGGAGAAACAAAAGAAGAAAAAGAGAACAGAAAGAAAACATGAAAAGAAAGAGAACAGAATGAAACAATAAAAGGGAAAAAAGAGAAAAGACGAAGAAAAAGAAAAAATATTAGGCGAAAGAAAAAAATTCGATAGGAATGAAAAAATAAGAAAATGAAAGGGAAGAGAAAGAGAAGATGAAAAGAAAAAGCAAAATACAAAATATTTAAAAAAAGAAAAAAAGAATGAAAAAAGAGAGAGGAAAAAGAGAAAAGATGAAAAGCTAGAAAAATACAGAAAGAAAGAGAAAAGAATGAAAAATATGAAAGAGAGAAAAAAAAAGAGAAAACTGAAAAGAATGAAATAATAAAAGAGCAGAAAAAAGAAAGGATGAAGAGAAAGGATGAAGAGAAAGGATGAAGACATAGAGAAAAAATTAAAAGAAAGAAAAATATAAAAAGAAAGAAAAAAGAATGAAAAAAAATGAAAAAAGAAAAAGGAGGAGAAAGAGAAATGATGAAGAGAAAGAAAAAAAATGATTGTTGGGGATGTTGAAAGATGAAGGAAAAGTGGGGGAAATTGAAAACGAGAGGCAAGAGAAGATATAATTAATAACTGATAATTCGAAATAGAATCAAAATTAACATTTTTGCAATCTCGATACGTTTTGAGAGATAAAGAAGAAGAAGAAGAAGAAGAAGAAGAAGAAGAAGAAGAAGAAGAGAAGAAGAAAGAAGAAGAAGAAGAAGAAGAAGAAGAAGAAGAAGAAGAAGAAGAAGAAGAATCAGAGAAAAAGAAGAAAAAGAAAAAGAAGAAGAAAGAGAAAGAAGAAGAAGAAAAAGAAGAAAGAAGAAGAAGAAAGAAGAAAGAAGAAGAAGAAGAAGAAGAAGAAGAAGAAGAAGAAGAAGAAGAAGAAGAAGAAGAAGAAGAAGAAGAAAAAGAAAAAGAAAAAGAAAGAAGAAGAAGAAGAAGAAGAGAAAAGAAAGAAAAAGAAGAAAAAGAAGAAAAAGAAGAAGAAGAAGAAAGAAGAAGAAGAAGAAGAAGAAGAAGAAGAAGAAGAAGAAGAAGAAATCAGAAAGAAACCCCCACCTCACCCCCAAAAAATGAATATCTGAAATACATGATAAATCATTAAAGATCACTAATTATCCTAAATGATAACCGTAATTAATCATAGTTCTTTATCGGAGGAAACGTCACTTAAACTCTTAATCAGAGATAAATGCATTAATAATAATACTCTTGCTCTTTAATATTCCAACCGTTATGATCTTGCAACACCCTCTGTTTAAAATTCAAACCGTCCAAAATGAAATGCAAATATGTAAATCCTGATTATCTGGTTTAGCTTAACCACCGAATTCTTATTTCCTATTTGTGTCGCCACCTCAACAAAATAATGGACCATTTTATTATAAAGAAAGGACATACATACAGAGAAAAATTATGATAAGAAAGAAAGTAGGGTAAAGGTAGAGAGATAGGGTGAGCGCGCGGAAGTGATAACGCTAACATGTTTCAATCAAACATAATGAAAAGATGAAAAGAAAGAAAGAAAGAAAAAAATAGTTAGAGAGAGTTAAATCAAGATTATTATACTTTTTAACATATTGAACTATTTGTAATAGCTCTTAAGCAAGCATATCAAACGTAATAATAAAATATCATACTATGGTATATCCACATGTCCCGACAATATCATCTTGTAGATATTGCTGCCAAAGATATTACTACCTGTTCACACTATCAAAAACTGGTAGTCTTCACTGAATTTCGATTGAGAGCAAGTCTCTGCAGCCTTACAGAACTCTCCGCGGTATTCTAGCTGATCTTATCAGTGTTGAGGTCTTGATTCCCATATTCCCAGGTCTCTTTTCGAGATTTTTCAGAATTGTTCCAATTACTATAAGAAGTTCCTGTAGTGTCGAGAGTTTGACTTCGGCGCGTTCCTTTTTTATAAGTACTGTTGAACACGCCACCTAGTGATTATTGGCAGAACCGTGGTAATCACTGCAAAATTAAATGTTATAAGTCCTCTGCATTAAATATTGACAGTGTATTTCATTGGTTTCTTGGTCATGTGTTTATCTCTTAGAATATATATTTATATTTTCCAACCCCTCCACAGGGCAGGATGTGACACAAGGTCAATATATTGAGCGGTTTTTAACAGGTTTGAATTTGGTGTTTTCCTTCTAGACTAGTTGCTAAAACATTTAGTTTTCCACGTTTATTATGCGAAAGAGAAATATTACTCATGAAACAAAAAAACAAAAAAAAATAACAAAAAACAACAAAACACAAAAAAAAATTGAAACCTATTACATCACATGATTCATTAAACTCTATTTATTATATTTTTTATAAAATAAAGTGCTATTTTTCTTATTTTAATAAACCAACCAAAATAAAATAAGGGGTTTTAGGGGTGTGGTTGGAACGGATTAAAGACATTCGAGTTTATTTTAATGGGAATAATTGATTTGATATACGAGGATATTGAGGTAATTAAACTCGTAAATCAAGATATATTGATATTGTATATAGATATCGATGTAGATAAATAGCTATATATATAAATGGTTATATGTACACACACACACACACACACACACACATACACATATATATATATATATATATATATATATATATATGAGAGAGATATCTAACATAATACAGCGACTACTATGTACAAAATTTTATCTAATAAAAGATATGTACTAATTGATAGACCATCCTATATTTGTGTATGGAGTTTACACACCACTACATACACAATACAATTTACCCGTTCTGGTATATATATATATATATATAATATATATATATATATATATATAAGTACACGGATGTTTCTTCCAAGTTTGGAACGAGAAGTTAGCTTAAGGCAGTGTAATTTCTAAAGTCTTATTATTACTTAGTTTTTGGGTAACACAGACAAGACTAAATTTAGAAATTAACAGTGAAATACAAAAAAGACAAAAAAAACCCAAAAAAACAAAGTAAAAAACATAGAGGAGAAAATATGAAGAAAATTGCAGTCCGATTCCAATTTAGTTTGATCATTTTCATTTCCATTTTTGTTTTTTTCTTTATTTTTTTTTTCTAAATCTTTCTGACTTTTTGAAATCATTTTTTTATTAAAGATATTTAGTGCTGCGTGAAAGGGCGAATTTCAATTAGACATTCTCACGGTTTATGTCTTCTTTAAAATGGCGACTAATATCGTGCATCATGGCGCGAACAATCGTCAAAGTCATTCAATTGTAATCAGATTCTATTTCTGTTTCGGATATTAAAATGAGTTAAAGATATTTTCATTTTCGACAAACCTTTACTCCAAAGATCATTTGATACACACGCCTAGACAATACCACTATTATTATTATTGTTTTTTTTTTTTTTTTTCACACCAGCGTTAGTTGATGGCCTTTCACTGGAGTGTAAGTGACAATAAGTCTCCTCAGATCTCCAGGACTCTCCTGAGTATTCCAGCTGATTTCAACTATGCTGTTGTATAGATTGTCTCAATTCTTCCTCTGATTTTTTCTAGTCTTTTTTCTAGGCTTTTGTGTTATGGTTTGGCGATCGTCGCATTTGTTTTGCGCGGGAAGTTCGAAAAGACAAAGGAAAATTGAACAAAGAGACTGGAAAGGGAAGTAAAGACTTCCGGCTGAGGGACAAAGAGAAAGATTAAAATGCGTACGCGTGTCGTCAATACAAAAGCGAGCGGGTTAAGCATTCAGCGGTCAGTAGGGACAGAGGGCCAGGGAGACGGCGAACGGAGTGACCGAGCTTGCGGTCAATCTCTGCAAGCGGGCAGTGAGCGTGCCCACCACCTTTCACCTCCCGAGACGCCAGCCAGTAGCAGTAGTTCCCATTGTCAACGCTCGTCACTCACGCGCGCCACGAGGGAACTAAATAAAAAGTCGATCTCCTACTTGTGATTTCATTAAGCGACCACTACATATAACGTCTAAGGGTTAGAGATGATACCCGCAGTATACCAGCAATGTATACGATTCAGCGTGAGTTTGAAGAAGCCGCTATATAATATATACGATTTAGTGCCGGTAAAGAAGGCCCTATGCAACATTTGTAGACCGTTCCATGTGCCCAACTACTATTGATTATTATTATTATTATTTACTCCTTTTGAGTTTTCACATCAGCATTAGCTGATGGTCTTTCACTGGAGTCTGAGTGACGGCAAGTCTCCTCAGGTCTCCAGGACTCTTCTGAGTATTCTGGCAGATTGTAGCAGTGCAGTGTCCTGAATGGTTTCAATCCTTCCTCTGATATCCAAACTTTCCAAGCCATTTTCTAATCCTTTTGGGACTGTTCCAAGTGCACCAACTACAATTGGTATCACTTTCACTTTCATATTCCATAACTTTTTCAGTTCTTTGGCAAGGTCCAGATATTTGTCTATTTTTTCATTTTCCTTTAATTTCACCCTGTGATCTGCTGGCACTGCAAAATCCACCAGTTGACAAGTTCTTTCTTTTTTGTTTATCAACACTAGGTCTGGCCTTCTTGCTGGGATAAGGTGATCCGTTTTTATCTCAAAGTCCCAGAGAATTTTGTGGGTTTCGTTCTCAAGAACAGATTCTGGTTTATGCATATTATTATTATTATTATTATTATTATTATTATTATTATTTATCGTATTCAGGTTTTATTTCATCAGGGAGAGAAGATTTCATATGACCAATTATCTATCAATAGCAGTTTATACATTTCCTATACGTATATTGACTTCACTTCTGTAGATGAGATATTTCTACCAAGATATGTATACTGATCCACCTATATCAGAGGCTAGCTAGTTCATTTTAAACACATGAACTTTATTTTATGACTGTTCACCAGAAGGCTAATACTTATTGATGCCGGCTCCAAGCTATATAGGTAAGATTCAGCTTAGGTTAGTGTATTTGCAACAAGCGCTATATTATCTGTGTAGTTTGGTTTGGTTTGTTTTACGGCATATCAACCTCAGTGGGGTCATTTAATGCTGATAAAGTTTTGAAATAGAGTCGTTCTTATTGGATTCTCAATGTTTTTATAAATACATTTTTCTATTTAACCCATGTTACTTAAAGGAGAGTAACCCAACGCGAAACATTTGGTAGGAAAATAACAGACAAGTCAATTAGAAACATATAACATTTAATTTGAACATATGGAGTGAACTAGGTTCACGTACATGTAGAAATCTCTGGTAAGAAAAAGAGATGGAAACCACTTACTGTTTCTTGGGTCTGGAACGAAAGGTACACACCATGAGCGATGCTGAGGAGAAGTGACGAACACGTCTGTCCTCCCCAGGACAGCTTTATAAAAGAGGGTGTCACTATAGGGTTCTCGCGTCACGTGACCAGAAAGGGACACCTGATGCCGAAGAGTTCTGATAATGGAGACGACTCCATTTAGTCTCCCTACATTTCTATAACATATCTAAAGATGAATTCATATCATTAGTCACTTTAAACCTACCTTGAGATTAATATTACACCATTCGCAATATCTGAAATTGGCCGGGATAACTGTTGCCTTTTTTCTCTGATAAGGTTGTGCCTGATGTTACATAATTATTGGACCCTAATAATTTTTAAGGTATTGTAGAAATCATTATGGCGATCAGTACAGCTGATGGCCTTGAGAGTGAGTGACAGCGTTTGACCTCACTCTGACCTTGCTTTCTGGGGATAGACCGTGAGAAACGAAACCCCGATATAAAGCCCCCTTCCGGTTTAAGGAGTAAGCAACTCAGTTAGTTAGAGTTAGAACTTAGAAGCCAAGCTAGCAAGATGTGAGTCTCACTGCGCAGATTGTCTGGTCTGGGGATCTACGAATAAAGTAACATCAACATAAATCGAAGTCTTGTGTTTATTACTAAAAACTAACAATGACACAAGGCTTCTGATAAGGAGTGGTCCCCAACAGAAACCAGACCCGGAATCCTCAATAGAAGACCAGACGAGACCTTAGAAGATATACCAGACCAATGATATTAGCGGTATGTAAAATACAAACGGCCACACCCAAGATTTGAAGTTGACGAGTCCATTTTCTGCAACTCTAATCATTACACCACGTGCTTCTACACACACACACACACACACACACACACACACGTGTATGTGTGTGTTTGTGTGTGTGTGTGTGTTCACTCAGACTTTTGTTTGTGTTACCCTGTTTCATTAATTCGCAATTATATACACTTTAAAATTCGTAATGTTACCAATGTGGCAGACACGATCGATTCCTACTAAAATGTACTAATGCTTAATGGTATTTAGTAAACTTAGATGAGTCTCGGCCAAAGGCAATCATAAAGAAATAGTTTTTTTTAGAAATTCCGTAGCTTCAAATTTATAAACTCAGCCAACTTGTTTTCTCGGAAAATAAACAACTGATTTTTCAATTTAAAACAACCCAATAATATTAGACTTTCTAATGAAAACAGGACGATGCAACAAATCATAATAATCTTCTATACATACAATACTCGTAATCATACATAATAATCTTCATAATAAATCATAATATCTTCTATACATACAATACATAATAATCATAATAATCATAATAATCTTCTATACATACATTAGGGACTAGCAAACTGAGCCTAAAATGCGTTTTTGACAAAATTACTTTAACCCCCCTACAAAAAATAATTTACCAAAAATCAGGGAATAATCGGATTTTAATGAAATTGTCAGTGTTTATTTATCAATGAATGATCTTTATAATGCATTATTTATTTTATTTCAAAACTTTTTCATTTTTTTCAGGTCGCTTAATTTTGACCCCCCTTAAGTTGGGGGCGTAAAATGTTTTTCAAGTTGGTCATATATTGTACTAATGACAGTATAAATAATGAGATAAAAGACCGAACTTATGAATAGAAACAAAAAAAAATTACTGTTGCGCTTCTATGAGAAAATAAGTACCGAAAATCGAAAAATAAAATGTAAAAAATAATAAATTATTCATTTTTGGGAGATTTTTTTTTACTCATTTCGATAATTATTTAATTGGCTATTATTTTCTAAAAGAAAATATTATACATCGATGTTTTTTCTGCTTAAAAAGGGGAGGGGATCCATTTTCAATCGAGTTTTTCTTCAAAGCGTATACTTTTTTCGAAAAAATAAGGTTTGCATTGAGTAGATATTTATTTTGAGAATCTAAAAATATAACATTTTAAACTTAAAATCCGAAAATTTTTATTTTAAATGAATTTTATATATTAATTTTTCATAGCAAAAATACTAAATTAAAGTTTTGAAATAAAATAACTGATGCATTATAAAATTCATTAATTGTTAAATCAATACTGAAAATTTCATTAAAATCGGATAATTACCTGATTTTTGGTAAAAATTTTTCCATCCCGAATGTTACGTTAAAATTGTAAACAAGCGCCTAAAACCATTGAAAAACAGCCAAAATGGTGGATCGCGTCGAAATTGACCAAAACAAATAGTTTTAAATCTTTTAAAAATAAACTGCATATGTAATTATATTTTTCTTTTTTAATGATGGTTATTATGTTACTACTTATCGATTTAGACAAAGTTTAACCTTAAATAATAGATTTAATTATTCCTAATTCGCTTTTAAAACTCGTAGTATCCGATTTTTTTTTGCTAGTCCCTAACATACATCATAATAATCATAATAATCTTCTATACATACTATACTTGTATATAAAGGGCAGTTGTGTGTATCTCTATGTCCGGAGGAAACTTTGAAAATAAAACAATTAACGACAAAGTAAATATATAAACACATTAAAAACTCACCAGGGCTTATTTCTTGAGCAAAAATAATGAAGGTTTGATTAATATTTGTGAAGAGAAATTTTTTTTTAAAAATTTAGAAGATGACAGCATAGAATTTCTTTTGCACTTAATATTCTCAATAGTAGACAATTTTTATTTTTCAGAGTTGCTGGATCAATCCAAAGTCTTCTTTTTACATAAGGATTTTAATGGAGCATACTGCGAGGAGCGAATTTGTGATTCAGTAATAATGGATCTGCGAGACTAAATTTTTTGCTACCCCCTCCCCAGGCGATGCCGGGTAGCCACTTCTAGTCATATATATATAACATTTAGAGAAATTGTGCTCAGCCGGTCTTGTTTGTCTCACTCGAGTGGTTTGTGTGATAGGGGACAGATGGCCGTACAGCTGCTTCCTTGTAGGATGCTTTCTTTGTTCACGATTTGTTTAACATTGCTCGTAGTATTTATTCATGTACAGATCTAATCTTGTTTATTCTCCAGGCGCTTGGTTAAGGTTCAAGGGGTGCAGCCATCCAGTAGCTCTGATACATCTATGGCGTGGAAGAATTGCCGCTTTAACTTGTCATTGAGATCGGATTCCATATGACTGTCAGTCTCTCTATGGTAGACCATGTCTTCCCTTACATCGCTTTCTGTGATATTACTACCAAGGTATATGCATTGATGACATCAACAGCAGAATCACGAGAGCGGCGGCAGTCATGGTGAAACTGAGCCAGCGAGTATGGGACAATACCAGCTTTACCAAGAGAACCAAACTGAGGGTCTACAGAGCGTGTTTTCTCAGTACTCTCCTATACAGTAGCGAAGCCTGGATGATGTATTTACGTCACGTGAAGAAACTGGTCAGCTTCCACCTCAAATGCCTACGCCGCATTCTATGTATTCGCTGACAGGACAAAATGCCCAACACAGACGTAATGGAACGAGCAAACATAAACAGCATGCTCGCCATCATCTGCGAGAGACGTCTGCGTTGGCTTGGTCACGTCAGGAGGATGGACAAAGGCTGCATCCCCAAAGACCTACTGTATGGTGAACTGGTAGAGGGCAACCGACCGGTAGGGAGATCATGCCTACGCTTTAAGGATGACTGCAAGAGAGACATGAAGACATGCTACATCGACATAAACACATGGGAGGCTTATGCAGAAGACCGTACTACCTGGCGCCTCCTCGTCAAACAAGGAACGAAAAGGAGTGAAAAAGAGAGGAAAAAATCCGCCGCAGAAAAGAGAGTTAGAAGGAGGAGAGACAACAGCATCTCCAGCATCACCAGAAAGCACCACCTTTCATTTGCAACACGGTACCAGAGACTGCCATTCAAGAATTGGTTTGTTCAGCCGCTCACGTAGCTGTAGATGAAAAAAAAAGGAAAGTGGACTCTGCGCCATCGTCTTTGATAGACGGAAGGTTGGCAACATATATGTATTATTCCAGGAAGCGCGTGATGTAATGGTTAAAGTCATGGGAAATGGACTCGTCGCCCCGAGTTCAAATCCTGGACGCGGCAATTATTTCACTTAGTGCTAATACCCTTGGGAAAGGTATGAATCCTACTCTCCCTCCAGCTATGGGTAAATAGTAGGGCAGACTGGGCTCTTTAACCTTAGTTAGGCAACCGGTCTAGGAGAAGGAAAACTCTGAATTCAAACCTGTTGAACTCCGCTTAAGAAATTGACCTTGTGTTGCATCCTGCTCGTGCGGAGGGGTTGGTAAATATATATATGTATTATTCCACCAAGTTTAGAGGCTTACGGTTGAGTGAGGAGATATCTCTTTATTACCTACCTGCACATATTTAATTGATCGGGCCATATTATATGCGTCCGTATTCGCATGTGCCCGTGATGGACCCCACAGAATTTTGAGATTACGTTATCACCGCACCTTCAGCAAAAAAATATTTGTCGCTATAAGATGTTACAAGTAAACACGTTAATTTGATTTAGTTTTTATATTTTCAAACCAAAATCTTTTCCTGCCTCTTATGACCTTCGGCAAGTTGTTCATTATTGATTTTATGAAAGGAAATATTCAATTTCTTTTTTTTTTCTTTTTTTTTTCTTTTCTTTTTTTTTTTTTTTTTTTTTCTTTTTTTTTTTTTTTTTTTTTTTTTTTTGACTGATAATTTGGAAAACAACATTCTCATTAATGACTTGCTTATGCATAATCTTATTTTTAAATCTTATCATCGATGTTGTTATTTCTAAATGGTTTTTAATCTGTAATTATTTTTTTGCCTTCATTTCCGCTGCACCGGATTTCATTTTTTTCCTATGTCCATCTCAGTGTCGGCCTATCAATTAATCCACGGGAAATTGTTTATTTATTGGTGCCAGGCTTAGAAGATATGTCTGTATCTCGGTGGATCAATCTATCAGCCTATCTATCTATCTATCTATCTATCTATCTATCTATCTATCTCTGTGCCTATCCTCCTAACTCAGTCTGTTCATAGTAATCTATCTTATGTTGTTCATATCTATCGTGAGCTCACATAATTTATATCTATCTATCCATCTATGTGTACCTATCTCACACTATTCATATCTATCTTGGGCTGTTCATATACACATATATATCCTTCTCATATATATATATATATATATATATATATATAGAGAGAGAGAGAGAGAGAGAGGAGAGAGAGAGAAGAGAGTTAAAAGGAAGGAGAGACAACAGCATATCCAGCATCTCCAGAAAGCATCAGCTTTTATTTGCAATCACTGGACCAGAGACTGCCTTCCAAAAATTGGTCGGTCCAGCCACTCAAGTAGCTGTAGATAAAAAAGTGGAATCTACGCCATCGTCTTTAATAGACGGAAGGTTGCCTACTGAATATATATATATATATATATATATAATATATATATATATTATATTCAGAGGGTGCAAAAGTAGGTATACAACAGTATCACACAGTTAAATTAGTAGAATATCTTAAGTGTTCTCATTTTGTAAAATGTTGGTGTCATTAGCCATATTCAATTGTGACTAGTAATTAACATGTTATATATGAATATATATATATATATATATATATATATATTATATATATATATATATGTATATGAATATATATAATATATATATATATATATATATATATTATGAAGAGAAAAATGGAAGTGAATCTGACGGTATGTAATATAGTGAAAAATTTGAAAAAATACAGGTTCAATAAAATGAGTGGTATTTATTCAGCAAACGCTGCAGTGTATCTATCTGTTTAGTAGATCTTCATCAGGGCGTTTTCTTGATATAAGGAAAACTAATAAGGAGACTGTGAGAATCTTTTGTCAGTCTGTTTAAAAATGTTTGAATGAAGAATTAGCGCTCTTATTATATATATATATATATATATATATATATATATATATATATACATACATACACACACAATGTTGTTCTTTATATATATTATATATATATATATATATATATATATATGTGTGTGTGTGTGTGTGTGTGTGTGTGTGTGTGTGTGTGTATATATTCTCTTCATATCTATTTATACATCTATGTATCTATTTAAATATCAAATCTCCCCAGCATATGTATTTATCTATGTGTGATAATTTGAATATTTTCCTCTGTTAAATGGTATTGAAAAACTTTCAAGTAATTTCGTGGGCAAATGTGAAAGTGCTACATTAGATTCTAGATCTTACCATCTGAACCTGCAGGCTATTATTTTAAAAGACCTTTTAAGAGCATAGAATTATTTGCAATTTCATAATATATAATTGCACACGGTATGTTTGTTTCCTTGATATTATGAAAGATACGTATTGACCGTCACAAAATTAAATGCTGGAGAAGAGACAGCAGGGACTGAATATTAGTGGGAATATCAAGACCATCTAGACCGGGGGTTCCCAACCTTTTTCAGCTCATGGCCCCCTTTGCAACCAGAATGTTTTTGTGTCCCATGAAATTATTATAATAGAAATTATTCAATTGGCATATATAAAGTCAATATATATAAAACATAATATAGGGGTGTAAATCTGCCCATTCTTCCCTACCGTGAACTATTTGACATCTTGCTTTCTAGAAAATATAAATTTCCCACATATATAATTGGATTTTTTATATAAAATGTATGCTCTGAAATCATATAGAATTATAATATTTCCTTGGCCCACCTGAAATTTGCTGTGGCCCATTTTGGCCATGTGGCTAAAGGTTGAGAACAACTGATCTAGACCATAGCACTGTTTTATGGTTCGGTTTATTGGATTTTATGGCATGTCAAACCTTGTTGGGTTATTTTACACTGAAAACATTTTGTTCTATTGAAGAGTATTCACATTTTTAAACTCTTATGCGTAGCGAGATCTGTCTTGTTCGGGCAAACTTCTTTTTCTTTTTTTAGTAAAAGAGTTTGTAGCTCGTAACTACTGTCTATTGAAATCTGTGCTGGTCGGGCTAAAGTTTATTTTGCGAAAGAGTTTTTAACTCATAACTACACTGTAGTCAAATTTTGTGTTTAACTCTGTTGTGCGAGCCATGTTTTTTTTCTTGTTTATTTTTTTCCCTAAAAAACGCTATGCTGTGTTTGCTGAAAATCCAACCCATGCTACTTAACTCCTTAGCTGTTTAAGGCGTTTGTCAGGGTAGTTAATGTAATATGAAAGCGATATTTACCCCCCATGTCTTTACTCGACAAGTAAATGTAAATATTTTTTATTTGATTTTGTTTAATGATATATTTTTTTTTTCGAAACTCAGTCATATTTAATTAAAATATATTTTACAGTTGTTTTGAATAAAATACAAAACATTTTAAATGAGGATGGGTAAAATATGTGCATTTACTTGGGAGTGGGTTACTTTTATCGGCTTCAAACCACTAAAAGTTATTAGTCGATAAAACGCTTTCAAACCGCTAAAAAAGATTAAATTTGAGGGTGGTAACATATTTACTTGTCGAGAAAACTTGGTGGGAGGTCTCTTAAATAATTAGTTTATTATCCCATTAACGTTTCATAAAAAACGCCTTTAAACAACTAGGGTGTCCACACGTCGAATTTTCAGCAGGCACAGCTTAGTGTTTTAGGGCAGGAAGCCAGGGCGCATTAATGCGATATACACCTTTTTTGTCTAAGTCGAAAAGTAGTAACATGAGGATGAGTTAAAAAATGCAAAATATTACACATGTAATTTATTTTTAATACAATCTATACTAGGCACTGCCAAATATCCCTACCCATCCCACCCGATTGAATAAAAATTAACAAAAATCTGGGAATTATCCGATTTTAATGAAATGTTCAATGTTGATTTATCAATGAATGGATTTTATAATGCATCAGTTATTTTATTTCGAAACTTTTTTATATCATTCAATTTTGACCACTCCCCTTAAATTTTTTGGGTGATGTAAAATATTGGTGGGGTTATATACGGTGCTATTCGCAGAATTACGTCCCGGTCTCGCGCTTTAAAGAAGTCTAGGCGGTGATAGAACAATCCCACCTACGGATATAGTCCCTATCTGATGCGGTGCCTTCTGAAAAAAAAAACGGCGCTTAAGGTGTTTTTTTTTTCTTCTGACAAGTTAACGCGATATTTTACTCACTCCAGTCTTTTTCCGACAAGTAAATGTAAATATTTAAACCCTCCTCCTTCTTTAAAATACTTTGAGGGGCGAGGGGGGGGGTATTCACAAAAATATTTATATTTACTTGTCGATAAAAATATGGCTTAATATTAAAACCACTAAAAAAATAATTTGTCTATAAAAATGCCTTCATTCTGCTAAAGGCTTTTTTTTTCAGATTTTGATTTTATTTTACTATGTTCATTTTCAACAAACAAATAAAAAAAATACTTAGATAAGCTTTTTTTTTATTTTAACTAAAAACAAGACATTAAACAAACATAAATATTTAAAAAATCTGAAGACTTAAATATTCTTTTATATTTCAATAAAAAAATGTCAGGCCATTTAAAAAAAATTTAAATATTTGCTTTTATGGTATCGCAATTGTAAACTCAAAATACGTTACGTGATCAGTTTAGGCCATATTGAAGGAAGAAACGCAATGCCCTTTTCATGAGAACTTAGGTTTTTTTTTTAAATTTTACAGTTTATAATACAAAACAAAAATCCAATTCTATCCTTCCAAATTATCGAATAGTATTGTTTCATTAATAATTTCATTTACTTCCACTTTTAAGAACATAAGTATTTCCTTTTTTTTTTAAATCATCCAGGCATATTTCTTTTTTATTAAATTAGTTTACTCTCAATCCTACACATTCCTTTTCATTTTGGTGTTTCGGAAGTGAATCTTATATCCGTATTAATTCTTAGTTTAAGCACGCCGTGTGTTTTTTTTTAAAGAAAAATAATAGCTGACGTCGCTTTTTTTTATTTGCTCCCAGTAATTTAAAAAAAAAAATGTCGTCTTCCTGAAGTCTGTATCAGCCAGACGGCGAGGGAGTCTATCCTTTTTTAACTAGCGCTACACCAAGGAGATTGTTTTCTTTGCATCTGAGGTGGAGCGCTGCACCTACCTCCTCACTTTACCATACATACCCCTGAGCTACTCATATTCTGAGTTGGTGAGGGCCAGTATCGAATCAGGAACCGTGAGGCTTCTAGCCGAATACTCTCCCAGAGTCTGCTGTAAATAAACGAGAACAATTATTTGTAAAAAAACAAATTTGAATATATAAAAATTCGGAAAACATGTCTGGTTTAACATGATTAGTAAACTTGTTTTTTTTAATAATCTAAATCAGAGAATTATTTCAAATCAACTTATTTGCGAAACTCTAGCCGAATACTCTACCGTAGTCTGTAAATAAATGAGAACAATCGTTTGTAAAAAAAAGGAATATATATAAATTTCGAATATATATAAACATGTCTTATTTAATATGGTTATTACACTTCCTTTTTTTTTAACAATAGATTAGATAAATATTTAATTAAAAATATTTCATGTTGAATAAAGTTTTATTTAAAAAATTATGGAATTTTATTCAAATGAGCAAACACTGACTCCCCCCACCCTTTAAGAGAAAAGAGTTTTCTTCCAAGCCATAGTTGTATCATTGCTACTGTACGACTGCACCACTTGGAGACTAACATAGTGCCTAGAGAATAAGCTAGATGGGAACTGCTCAAGAATGCAGTATGTAATTTTAAACAAGTTGTGGAAGCAACAGCCCACGAGAAAGTAGCTCTATGTCCACTTGCCATTTATCACACAAACCATCCGTATAAGAGGAACAAGACATGCTGGACACTACTGGAGGATTTAAGACAAACTCTTAAGAGACATTTTTTCTATGGAAACCAGCACACAGACACGCTAGTGTGGACATGTGAGCAAAGGCATACATTGACCAACTCTGCGCAGACACTGAATGCTGTACAGAGGATCTCCTGAGAGCAATGAATGATAGGGTAAGGTTGGCGAGAGATTGTCATAAATATCCATGATTAAAATTTGAATTACTTGTAATTAGAAATTAACTAAGTGGCTCTTCCCTTTGGTCAAAGGAAAATGTTTACTCCAGTTTAAATAACTTATTTGCACAGTTTGGGAAAACTTTAAATTAATGAAATTATTTTATCGTGTGATTTTTCCAACAATCTAACCCGGGCTCAATGGGTGACCCAACGGGTCACGTTTTTTCTAGTATATATACATATGAGATAAAATAAGGAATTCCTCATTTTACGTCATTCTGTCGGATTCTTTCCAATCCCCCCCACACACACTCATATTATATATATATAATATATATATATATATATATATATATATATATTATATATATAAAACAGTACAGTATGCGATAGATAGATATGCCACCAACAAAATATGTCAGTCTCTTCTTCTCTTTTAGCCTTCCATCTCTCTCTCTCTCTCTCTCCTCTCTCTCTCTCTCTCTCTCTCTTCTCTCTCTCTCTCTCTCTCTCATTTGTTATCCATAAAAAATGAAGTGAATCCGAATAATAGGAAACGCGCTTTTTAAACAATGATTTACGCACAGAAAATCCTTGAGAATCACAAAAAATCTTCCAGTCTAAATGCTCGCACAGTAATTTCAACACCTCCTTATCAACACGTTTATCGATTCTTGCTAGGAAAAGATAAACATTGCTCACCTCTGAAATAACACACACACACACACACACACACACATATATATATATATATATATAATATATATATATATATATATATTGGTGTGTTGGTAAGTATATAGCTTATAGCGGTCTGTATATATATTTTACCAATCTCTCCACACGAGCAGGATGCGACACAAGGTCAATTTCTTAAGCGCGGTTTAACAGGTTTGAATTCAGAGTGTTCCTTCTCCTATAGTGGTTACCTAGCCATGGTTAAAGAGCCCAGTCTGCCCTGCTATTTACTCATAGCTGGAGGGAGAATTCGATTCATACCTTTCACAAGGCAGACACCTTCTTACTACGGAGATGGGTGACATTTTAGGTTTTGAATGTACCCTAACATATGTGTGCCAGACGAAGCAAACGTTAGTAAAATCCAAGTTACCCTTAAAGAAGGAGCTCCCTCTAGAACACCATTCAGCAATGATGAGTCTGTCCAGTACTGAGATGGGTGACCTCTTAATAACAGCAGGTGTCGTAAGAAATCTAAGATCCGTTATAACATCGAAGTTAAGCAGCGATGAGTCTTTAGTTTTAGTCTTTTACTTTTTAGTAACGTACGTATTTAAGTTTTGATGTAATGAAATAGATTAGAAAGACTAACGAAATTGAATAAGAACGCATATAAAAAGATTACTTATTTTAATTGTATTTTAATTTGTATCTATATAAAAATTATTCATAGGATTGATTTTAATATGCTGAAAAATATAGCAATAATGTTAGAGATGAATAAAACCAAGTAAATATTTAATAAACCCGGTTTTGTTAAAACAAGTATGCAAATTAACCACACCATATATTATGTAAGCCTTTATTTCTTAGTGATATATAAGACACATTGCAGCATTTTAAATACACTAATAATATGGGCTGTTTTGAGGCAAATGTAACTCAAAATTTCAGAGACATTGATAATAAATGAGATTTTTTCTATAGTTCAGATTCGTTAGAGCACTCGCCTAGGAATTGCAAGGTTCCGGTTTCGATACCGGTTCATTGCAAACTCAGCGCATGAATAGCCCAGACTGAATAATTTGATCTGTGCGGTAAAGAGGGGAGCTGGCGGTAAGTGTGACGCTCCACCCCAGCAAAATAATCCTCTGGTCTAGCGCTAACGAAAAGGGGATATACTCCCTCGCCCGTCCGACTGATACCGCCAATAGGACACTCCACCAACTTTACTTTTCATAGAGACATCGTCAATGCATAAGAATCATTCTATATGTTAATGATTTTGACTATAAATTAATTACTGATTGATAAACTTACGCAATTCCTAGGTGTATTGTGACGTAATTAGTGACGTGGTTTCTGTTACAGACAGACGCCAAATTTCCATTATGATAAGATATATAGAAAATATGTTTGCCTCCATTTATTTCTTTTTAATTTCGCGTTCAAAAAAATAAAAAAGATATTTCTTCTTTTTTTTCTAGATATGTCAAAGGACGCCATTATTTATCATATTCGTAAATAGACAAGATATTGTTGTTTTCAAAAAAAAAAAATTTGAATTCTTTTTCCCCCAAAAAGTTTTATACTTATATTTTTATGAAACATTTAATAGATTTTGTTTTTTGGTTTCTTTAATTTATTTTTTGTTGTTGTTTCTTTTTTGTGTGTGTTGTTTTGTTGTCGTCTTTTTTATCATTGTATTTCCAAGTTATCATTCTCTAATGATGCGGTAATGTTAGGGCAGTGCGTTTAAATTGGGATGATAGGGACGTTGAGATTTAATAAGGTGCAATTCAACCAGTGAGAAAGGAACGAAATAGAACTACAGGGAAAATAGAAAGGATATTTTCTTTAAAAAAACATTTGAATACATCTTAAAAGCCGGTAAATAGGGAAATAAAGAAAAGAAAGAAAGGAAGGATTGGGGAGGGGGTGAGTTAATAAAAATAGAATATTAATAATAATAAGAAGAAAGCAAGAAGAAGAAGAAGAAGAAGAAGAGAAATCAGAAGAAGAAGAAGAAGAAGAAGAAGAAGAAGAAGAAGAAGAAGAAGAAGAAGAAGAGAAGAAGAAGAAGAAGAAGAAGAAGAAGAAAGAAAGAAAGAAAGAAGAAGAAGAAATCAGAAGAAGAAGAAGAAGAAGAAGAAGAAGAAGAAGAAGAAGAAGAAAGAAAGAAAGAAGGAAAGAAGAAAGAAGAAAGAAAGAAAAGAAGAAGAAGAAGAAGAAGAAGAAGAAGAAGAAGAAGAAGAAGAAGAAGAAGAAGAGAAGAAAAGAAGAAGAAGAAGAAGAAGAAGAAGAAAGAAGAAGAAAGAAAAGAAGAAGAAGAAGAAGAAGAAGAAGAAGAAGAAGAAGAAGAAGAAGAAGAAGAAGAAGAAGAAGAAGAAGAAGAAGAAGAAAAAGAAGAAGAAGAACTCAGAAAGAAGAAGAAGAAGAAGAAGAAGAAGAAGAAGAAAAGAAGAAGAAGAAATCAGAAAGAAGAAGAAAGAAGAGAAGAGAAGAAGAAAGAAGAAGAAGAAGAGAAAGAAGAAGAAGAAGAAGAAGAAGAAGAAGAAGAAGAAGAAGAAGAAGAAGAAGATGAAGAAGAAATCAGAAAGAAGAAGAAAAGAAGAAAGAAGAAGAAGAAGAAGAAGAAGAAGAAGAAGAAGAAGAAGAGAAGAAGAAAGAAGAAAGAAGAATAAATAAGAAAGAGAAGAGGTAAAGGTACAATAATAATTTTCGATATCGACCGGAGAGTGAGGGAACCTATCACCTTTTCACTAACGCTAGACAAGAGAGATTGTTCATGTGTCGAGCGCCACATATATCGTCAATTTTCCCAGATGCAAGATGTGCTACTGATACGTTGAGTTGGCGATGGACTGTATCGAACCAGAAACCTTGTGTTTCCCCGTTGGATGCTGTTGTTGGTGGTGGTGGGGATGACGGCATTTACCCTGGGTCGGTTCACTCGGCTCCAATCAATGAATTCACCGTATCTCGAATGAACGAGATAATAAATTCATGAAAAGATAAACTGAGAGAGATATATAGAAAGATATACTGAGATAGATAGAAAGATAAACTGAGAGAGAGAGAGAGAGAGAGAGAGAAAGAGAGAAAGATAAACTGAGAGAGGTAGATAAACTGAGAGAGAGATAGATAAACTGAGAGAGATAGATAGAAAGATAAACTGAGATAGATAGAAAGATAAACTGAGAGAGATAGATAGAAAGATAAACTGAGATAGAAAGATAAACTGAGAGAGAGAGATAGAAAGATAAACTGGGATAGATAGAAAGATAAACTGAGAGAGATACATATATAAACTGAGAGAGATAGATAGAAAGATAAACTGAGATAGATAGAAAGATAAACTGAGAGAGAGAGATAAACTGAGAGAGGTAGATAGATAAACTAAGAGAGATAGATAGACAAACTGAGATAGATAGATAGAAAGATAAACTGAGATAGATAGATAGATAAACTGGGATAGATAGAAAGATAAACTGAGAGAGATACATATATAAACTGAGAGAGATAGATAGAAAGATAAACTGAGATAGATAGAAAGATAAACTGAGAGAGATAGATAACCTGAGAGAGATAGAGAGATAGGTAAACTGAGATAGAGAGATAGGTAGGTAAACTGAGATATATATAGATAGATAGATAGAAAGATAAACTGAGATAGATAGATAGATAGATAGGTAGATAAACTGAAATAGATAGATAGGTAGGTAGATAAACTGAGATAGATAGATTGAAAGATAAACTGAGATAGATAGATAGAAAGATAGATATATAAACTGAGATAGACAGATAGATAGAAAGATAAACTGAGATAGATAGGATACAACTAGTTAGATAGATAGATATAATGAAGGAAAAAATGCTTATGTAAGAAATTACTCAGAAGAAATATATAAATACTTTTTTATTTAGATAAACAAGAAAATGTTTGTAAATTAAGATAAAATTCTTTAAAAAAAACTTATATGAGTTGTTTTTTTTCTATCCAGTAATGCACTCAGGAAAGGATGAAAAGTAAATAGCTCGGGGCATTGTTTACTTAGAGATTTAAATCAAAATCTTATCCACATAGACAGAACCAAACACAATCGCATACGCGAGATTCATACGAATGTACATAAGTATTTATCCAGCCTGTTCACCTCGCGTAGGATAGGACACGAGGTTGAAATTATAACACCCTGCAAGGATCGAACTCACAGTCCCGTAGTAACTAGCTTGCTAACCTTTACAAAACGATTGGACACCATTTTTACCCAATCCGTTCGCCAAGGGTAGTACTGTTGCATAGCGGCCTCCTTTGCTACTCTAAATCGTGTACGTTAGTACTGGGGTTTTCACCGTACCCAAAGCGATGTATGTTAGTAGTCAGCTACTACTGGACTTTAATAAACAACAGATACGTATGTACAAAGAGAGAACCCTTCTTTGTTGTCTTCTGTGTGTGGGTGGGGAAGGCGTAGATCTTACAATGAGTGCCCGAGGGGTGGTTGCTGACGGGAGAAGTGAAATGTCCTTTCGGCTGCTTGCTGGCGCCTCTGAGGTCTGGCTGCTGTCGGCTCGACCCTCTGGCTTTTGTATTGACGACGCGCCTACGAATCTTTATCTTTTGATCTGATAACGGATGTTTGTTATATATTTCTTTACCTTCTCCCTGCCCCTTGACCGGAAAGCCTCGCTTTCGTTTTCTCCTTTTTTTTAATATATATTCTTATATATTTCTTTGTCTTTTTTCCGGAAGCTTCGTTTTCCGGCCGAGGACAATACAACAGTACGTGAGCCAAGTTCGAAAGTATGCGGCATTCACCGCTGTTTGAATTTGCTGTTCTTTATTATGGATCTGTAAGACTAGTTTGCTAACGATTTCGCCACGATGGGACACCTACTTGCTATTCAGTAGTAATGAATCTGGGGAAATACCTTGCTAACCATTACAACGGGATGTCCTATGTGATTGTATGTGTGTACTAACTCTATTTCCCCGACCCCACTCGGGGGTATATACCGTATTTGACGGAATATAAGACGCACCTCCATTTCAGCAGGTCAGATACAGGAAAAAAAAGCTTTTAGTGTATTTAAGCATATATTGTTGAAAACAGTCTAGCTGTACATTACACAAGCAGAAACATAGCTGTATAAAAGCAGTTTGGCAGTACAGGCAAGCAATAAGCATACACAAGACATCTCAATAGCAGGAAATAATTGAGAATATTAGCCTAGGCCTACGGGAGGTCTCAAACTTCACCTACGATGTATAAAACGCAGGGCAATTTCTTGAGCCAAAATTTTAGAAAAAAAAAGTGCGTCGTATATGCCGTCACATATGGTGTTTAGATTTAAGTATACTATTTTAAATCAATAAGTTCTCACCATTGGATAGCAGTATTTTTATGTTTTTTGTTTTTTTTACCGCATATCAACCTAAGTGGGTTATTTAATGCCGGCAAAGTTTTGAAAAATTCGTAGCGATAGTTTGGAAGAAAAATTTTTAAACTCAGTTTTTTTTGTAAACAATTTTTCTATTTAACCCATAGATGGGACCCTAACAGGTACTACCACTCTGTGTGAGAATGAACTTGGGAGGAATGGTGATGAAGACGTGCTCTACATTCCCTGGTGATTAGTTCCTTATAATTAAGCAGAACATACAATCACTGTATTCTGCGCACAGCCGAGAAGGTGGGAATATTGTTGAAGCGATTATTTGTTACACGATTCATGGGTAGCGTACGAATTATGTTTGTAAGTGTAGTTAGATTTTGAATTGAAGTTCATTGAAGATTCAAAATCGGAGGGGGTTATATTATTGGCAGGTAATGACCTTTACTTGATCCCCGCAACTTCCGCTAATGGGAAGGCATGAGAACAGAAAGTTAGCAGGTTTTTGCTGTTAGCTGAAAGGACTAGACATAGGCGTCCTTTGCTCCTAAGATGCCGACTTCTCACCGCGTGGTTAGAAATCCTTTTGCAATGGGTTTTTAATAAAGAATAAGAATAACAAATAAGGCCTGCTTAATTATTAACCAAGAAATAAGCATAGACGACGAGTCCAAAAGAAGGAAACAGCCCTGAAAAGGGAAGATGGTTCCTGATGAAGTTGAAAAGCCCCATCTCCTCTTCTCTACTGACTTCCAGTTAAAGTATTCAAAGTTTCGATATCTTTGGTTTTTCTGGTAGATTTCGATGCGTAGAATTCATTGATGCCAAACAAAGCGACCAATTCTAAGAATTGGCGGAGATATGAGCACTTTAATCACTGTATAGTGTTGAAATACGGAGTGGGTATATTCGGAGTGGGTATATAACACATTTCCTGACTTTTAATTTTCTCTAACTGATGATCTACAAGTGAAACACCTGATGATGTGAAAACTAAATTTTATTTCGCATAACGTTAAGCCTTCTACTTTCTTACGTAGTGCGAATTCAGCCATCTTCTCCGCACTCGGTGCACGGCTCGCTCGCACCCACAATCCACACTTACACCGGGGTCTGCACACGCACCCATACACAGCATCTGGGCCGGTTGTTTTGTTTTATTCTCACGTCGAGATTAATCCATTCGCACTGGTTTTTAACATAATTGCTACACCCCCGGGCAGGAACTGATTCATATTTTAAATAGTCCTTCATACTTGCACGTTCTAAACTTGTCGACACTGCTACATTCCGAAGCTTGTGTGGTCTTTTTTATCTTCTTTTCCAAAAGAGTATTATTATTATTATTATTATTATTATTATTATTATTATTATTATTATTATCCATCAACACCTTCCTAAATAAACTAGTCGCTTGCTGGCTAAAGTTGGTAAAAAATGTTGATATTTTTAAACAAGACGTGGAAACAATACCCCACGAGAAAACAGCTGTACTGCCCCCTGCTTCATATCACACAAACCGTCCGTGTGAGGTGAAAAAGACACCTTAGGCACTGCTGGAGAAGCAAGGATGAACTCATAAGTGACGTTCTTTCGCGGAAGCCTTCACATGAACACGCCAAAGTAGGTTGTCCAGCAAAGACGCACATATGTTGCATAGCCCTTCTTCACTGGCACTAAATAATTATAATGTTGCATACCTCTATCTTTAATTCTATTTCTTGGCCGTCTTTAGTATTCTGATCGTCTTTGGTATTTCTTCTACCATCTTGACTTGGTCTGGAATCTTCTAAGGTCTGGACTTCTCTTGGGGACTTCGGGTCTGGTTTTCTGTTATCTCCTTATCAGAAGCCCCGTGTCATTGTTAGTTTTTAGGTAATAAACACAAGACTTCGATTTACTTTTGATCTTATTTTATTGTTAAATCCCCACCAGACATCTGCTAACTAACATAGCGCACGTATGCAGAGTGAGTTACAGTTCGGCAGTACATCTTCACTGCCTGACGTCCAACTGCAAAACTGGGGACTCAAAAAAGGTCCCACGTGACTTCACATATTTTGGCGGGCGTCTGTAATTTTCCATGGAAGGACCCGGCCATCGTATGAAAAGGGTCATCCCCTTAGAATTACAGGGGATTGACAATAATCTTATGCAACAGCATAGATTATATAACACATAGACCAACTCTGCGTGGATACTGGATGCTGCGCAGAGGACCTCCTAGGGCAACGAATGATAGGGACGGCTTGCTTACATTTAAAATAATATTTACAATGGTGAGAAACGATTGGACTTAAGTTTTCGAGTCGACTGATGAGCGTGTGTTACTTTTTAAGTGGAAAGATCCGGCTGAAAGACCCAACGAGGATTTAAGCTTGATATAAGCTATTTCGGCTTAGACAAAAAATTACCATATATTATCGATTTAATTCATTTTAATTGATTTTTAAAATGAAAATGAAATAAAATTTTGTCAGTGCCTAGTCTATCCCTTTGTACAAATGCTAGACCATGTAGATTGTTTTTGTATCTGAAGTATAGCGCTAGGCTATGAGAAACCATATAGGAAGCGCGTGGTGTAATGGTTAAAGTCTTGGGAAATGGACTCGTCGCCCCGAGTTCAAATCCAGGACGTGGTAATTGCATTTCACATAGCGCTAATACCCTTGGGAAACGCATGAATCCTACTCTCCCTTCAGCTATGGGTAAATAGTAGGGTAGACTGGGCTCTTTAACCTTGGTTAGGCAACATGTCTAGGAGAAAGAAAACTCTGAATTCAAACCTGTTGAACTCCACTTAAGAAATTGGCCTTTTGTCCCATCCTGCTCGTATGGAGGGGTTGGTATATATATATAACAAACGATATAATACTTAATGCATATATCATTTGTAAGTATTTATCTCTATAGAAACTTCAAGATCAATATAGTTGCATAGCGTGAAATATGGCAAAGGTCGGGACGACATCAGATTAAAATTACCAAATTATCTTCCGTAATTCATAATTTCAATATTACAAATAAAACAAAAATCTAACTTTTCTTTTGCAATTCATTTTAATTTTACGTTGGGTATTTAAGCGACACAAGAACATTTTTAAATTTCCGTGTAATAAAATGGGATAAATAAGTAATATGCGATTAAGTGACACCAGATAATATGGATTTACATCTTTCGCATATTTAATAAGAAGGTGTTGCAGGACGATAATGGACCGTAGATTTAGAAACACGTGTATTAATATATAGTTTGCTAAATTTCATTATCCAGGACACAAAAGCAAATATTAAAAGGAAAAATAGCCATTTATAATCGTGTTATCGAGGAGGACACAAAACTAAAGTTTGAAAGAAATAATGGCCATTTTCTATACTTTTTTACAAAATAAACAATTAAAAAATGACAGATACTTGCTGGAAACCGAATTTGTATTAGCTTGATTTTATCCATGGAACAAAAGCAACGTTTGAAGGAAATAATGGACATTTTCTATACTTTAGCAGCATAATTAAAAGATATCCCAATTTAATTAGGTTCCAGCACCGTCGGTTGGGACTGAAGAATTACGCCGACTGCACCGCTGCATAAGTTTTTAGACACACACCTCCAGTGAAGCCACCCTTTGGTCCCCTTTTGGCAGTCCGTGATGCTTAATGACGGAATTCTGGTGGCTGAGCAGTCCATGACATGCAACACTTAACTTTGGCCCTTAGATTAGTATTTATTATTGGCAAGTCGGTCCTCCCAACAATAAGGAGATAGAAACTATCCGTTTTAAAACCGCTATGTCGGCTGAGGCTGGAGAATACACCGACTACACTTCTACAGAGGGGTAAAATCCCCCGTTTGCACCAACATATTGAGAAAAATAAACAAATATGAATATGTCGAATTTATCGCGAACACCCTATATATATATATATATATATATATATATATATATATAAAGATTTTGAAGGCAATTTACAATGCAATATGTGTTGAATTTATTTAACTAAATATTTTCGGAAGTAAAATTCCATCTTCAGAGTATTGAAAGTACTGGGTGTTTTTTTTTTTTATAGTACTTATCCCACGGCGATATTGTAATCTTCTGTTGTTTAATAAGTTGATGAACGCCGTATATTTGAAATTATTTTTCCGTGATGTTAAATCGGCTATTTCCGTGATGTTAATACGGCTCGGCTGCTCCAGCGCGTGGAAATTGTTCAAAATTCTTTTAATTTTTACTACAAATATCGCCTTACTCGGCATAGTGAAATAAATTCAACACATATTGCATTGTAAATTGCCTTCAAAATCTTTATATTACACATACACACAATGCTTCAAAGATACTCTAAAGAAACAAACTTTATATATATATATATATATATACATATATATATATATAAGTAAAAAAAGTAAAGTCGTCTGGGCGGCCTAAAGTCGGTATCAGCCAACCAGCGAGGGAGTCTATCCCCTTTTCACTTGCGCCTGACCAAGGAGATTATTTTAGTGTCTGAGGTGGAGTGCCACACCTACCATCAGCTCCTTACTTTACCGCACAGATCCTTGTGCTACACATACGCTGAGTTGGTGAGGACCGGTATCGAAGTAGGAACCTTGTGGTTTCTAGCCGAACGCTCTACCGACTGAGCTAACCCGGCCCCTTTGTGTGTGTGTGCACGCACGCGCATGTGTGTGTGTGTGTGTGTGTGTGAATAAATGTTGAGGATCACAGTGGATTAACACACAAACAATTTCAATCAATTAATATTTCGCCTGTGTGAATTTACGAGGCTTCTTCCGCAATTTTCGGAAGAAACTTCGTAAATTGATAGAGGTGAAATATGAAATGATTAAAATTGTTATTTTATAGACTACACACATTTGGTCAGACTTTTCTGAATCTGTTATTTCTTCATATAATATTATATATATATATATATATATATATATATATATATATATATATATATATCATCATCATCATCATCATCATCATGTCGCGCAAGTAGCACGGACATCTATGACAATCTCACGCCAACCCGCCCTATCATTCATTGCCACCAGGAGCTCCTCTGCGCAGCATCCAGCATCCTCACATAGTTGGTCAATATAGGTCCTGGCTGGGCGGCCCACACAAGCACGCCCATGTGTTGGCTTCCACAGGAGTCTGTCGCTTATGAGCTCGTCCTTCCTTCTCCAGCAGTGTCCCGCATGCCTAGTCAGTCTTACTCGTGTGGTTTGGGAGATGGGGGGCAAGTGGTCATACAGCTACCTCCTTATATATATAGTTAAAATTATTGAAAAAATGAAAAAAAAATATTCCCCCCCCCCCAAAAATGCATCTTAAGGGTAAAAAAAACGTTTTTAAGATAAATCTTTAATGAATTTGGACCGATTTGAAGCATTAGATTTATTAAACGTATGAATTATTGGGGAAGATATGAATGGCTAATCCGAAGTAAATGATATATAATAATGATTTTATTAAGAACATTAATTAAATTTATTAAACGTATGAAGTTATTGGGGAAGATAATAGAAAATTTAAAACTGAAAAATCAAAACCAAATAGAATTAAATACATATATTTACTTTGTAAAGTTCTGTTGAGAAATGATTTTATTTGTTCATTTTAGCCAATATATATATATATATATATATATATATATATATATATATATATATATAGAGAGAGAGAGAGAGAGAGAGAGAGAGAGAGAGAGAGAGCAGAAGATGGTTTTCATTCAACAAGTGGGTATTCCACTATATTTATAAGTATGTCAAGAGTAAGATTAAAATGCTCAAAATGCTTATCTCTAATACAAAATTTGAGCAACGGGTGGAAAACTGATTTTGAAATCATTGCATATTTATTCAAATTAACTTAAGAATCTAAAATTTATCAGAAAAGCCAAAGACATCCTTCTGCTTTATGAATCCGACTTTAAAAGTTTTCGCTATTATTCCACTCTATTTTCGTTTCTCTTTTATTTATTTATCTATTTAATTATATATGATTTACATTCGGAAGCGCATGGTGTAATGGTTAAAATCATGGGAATACTTTCAAGCTACGATAATTGTAAACTACGAAACTAGTTGGGAACAAGGTATTTATTATAGATTCAACCAATCAAAAACGACAACAACAAATTGTGACGGAGAACGAGAAAGGAAAAAGAGCAAGACATTGTCTTGCCTGCCGGGATCGAACTCGCGTCCTCCCGCATGCAAAAACAAATGCGTTTTGGGGACTGGACGGACGAGGTTCGACTGACGTACCCGGATGTTTGAATAATATGCCCATAAAATAACAAGTGAGTCGAGCGCTGGGCAGTCAGTAGCAGCAGTCGACGACGAAGCGCTTTTTAGTAAAGAAATAGATTTTAGTTGAACAGGAACAAAACTAAATAGGAAATGTGATTTTGAACTGCTAAAGATTATTTCAACTACGACGACGGATTTACCAGCTGCTAGACGAAGAATGTGTTGACCAACAGAGGGTCTGACTTGTGAGAAGTCGGAGAAGTCGCTTGTTTTTGGTTCCCCCTCGGCGGGAGCTTGTTGATTCGAAGGTCTATATCGCCCCATATATGCCCCCTTTCTATACAAATATAAACCCAGTTAAAGCCGTCCACGAGTTTTTCTCTCTTCCGAAGACTGCAGGTAAGGGTATTTGCCTGCGCATCCCACTTATGAGAGCTGGACACAAAGTCTCGTTTTTACGTGGGCGCATAAAAATTGCGTCGATCTCGTCGGCATCCCCTCTCGAGAGGGGGCGCCTGAGGCGCTGGTCAATAAACCCAGCCCTGCCCCTTTAAGTCAAGGGGGCAGGTATTGCCTGGGGGGATAGCCCCCTGGGATTTACGCTATTAATTGTACTTTACTGGTCCAGTGGCCGAAGCACACTCGACCCCCGCCCCGAAGGACGAGCATAAGGTAAGGGTATTTGCCTCATAACCCCACTTGTATGGACTGGGCACAAGGCCTCGTTTTAACGTGGGCCAACCAACAAGCCAAAGCCCATGAGTGGGAAAGAACAAACATTGCGTCGATCCCCTCGGCATTCCGACTCCACAGAACAAATACATCACCTGCATTTTATTCACATGAAGTCGGTAAAGAAAATGCAACCGGACACACACCTGGGCACAAGGACCGAAGTATTATTTTTGGGGGGAACGGGATACAAAACTTGTCATGCTTCTATATCTTTTAGTTCTAACTTAGCTAGTCTCACTCGCCGACCGATCCATACAAATGAGTTCAGTCGGCTATCGTCTTACACTACCGCTTTCACCAAAATTCGCTGTCACTCTGTGCGTGAAGCCCTACTTAGACGCATATAGTTAAAATTTATTTACAATTCTATAATGATTAAAAGTGGGATTGAAGGGGGCAATAAAGAAAAAGTCCCCAACGCAAGACTGCGCAAGACAACAAAAATGAACAGATCAAACATCTTACTATGAATACGTAAATATGATCAGTCACGCTTTGGTCTAGTTTAATATCTCATTTGGGTTTTACTTTAGCAAGTTTTATTTTACTTTACTCTGACTACGATCTAACTGACGTAGTCAGATGGTTGCTTTTATACAAACAGATATTCAGGGGGTAATTACGTTGGATTTATTAGTACAATGGGTACTCAGTATTTTTCTAAAGTCGATTTTTAAACAATATTATAGAATCATTTTTGTTTATTTAACCAATGGATGGGACTCTAACAGGTACAACTACTGAGTCAGAGTGGACCTGGGAGTAATAGTGATGATCGGGTACGCCACATTCCCAGAGATCCAGAATTGCAACTTCATCATTAAATAGTTTAATGTCACACCCAGGACACTAAGACCATCAGCCACTGCCTTCTTGCACATTCATGATATAAAGGTTTGGGGCTTGCCATAAGGTTGGGACAATCATATACGTGCTATGGTTTGACGCCACCAGCTGATTATCTAGCCTAAGTAAGTAACAATCACCAGGGCTCGATCCTTAAATATCACGAGTCAGCACACACGGCCACCAAATGGCCCCGTTGAGGGGTCTTCCCCCTTCTGTAGAGGGTCACACGTAGTATTCTAAAGCCCCAGCCGATAGGGCTAGTTTAACGTTGAGGTGGAATGCGACATAAGAGCGATTTTGGATTCCAGTCGTGCAAATACGTTCTCCTTCGGACTAATACATTTTGGAAATGTATGAACCCCCTTCTCCACCAGCTATGAATAGTACCACTACTGTTCTTCTACAAGGATGGTGCTGGAAGTAAATAACATACAAAGGTCGATATGCTAGGCTTGAAATAACTCTCAATGATTTGACATGCGGTTAAAACCTGTCGGCTAGGGCTTCAGAATACACCGGCTGCACCTCTGCAGAGTGGTAAGACCCCCCTCCAATGATACCACCTGTTGGCCGTGGGTGGCGACCTGTGATGCTGGTCACGTAAAACCCTAGCACCTACATGTTTGTTTCGACGCTATTGCTCATATTGATACTAGAAGGTGGTGGCCGAGGGTCTTCTTGCTCGGAGTGGTAGTACCAGTTACGGTCCCATAATGGGTTAAATAGAAAGTTTGTTTACAAAAAAAAATAAAATAAAATGAGTTAAAAACATTTTCTTCTAAACTATCGCTACGAATCTTTCAAAACTGTGCCGGCATTAAATGACCCACCCAGGTTGATATACCGTAAAATAAGACCAATCAACAAAACTAATCGTGATATCTAGACGATATAGTAAGTAAAGTAAAGTCGTCGGGGCGGCCTAAAGTCGGTATCAGCCAGTCAGCGAGAGTGTCTATCCCCTTTTCAATAGTGCTAGACCAAGAAGATTGTTTTGGCGTCTGAGGTGGAGCGCCACACCTACTGTCAGCTCCTTACTTTACCGCACAGATCCCTGCGCTACTCATACGTTGAGTTGGCGAGGACCGGTATCGAACTAGGAACCTTGTGGTTTCTAGCCGAACGCTCTACCAACTGAGCTAACCCGGCCCTATAAGTAACTATTCTCAATACAAATAATTTGCACAGTTATTTGATTTCAAATATTCCTATCCAATACTAATAATTTTGGAACATATCCATATCTAGACGATATAGTAAGTAAAGTCGTCGGGGCGGCCTAAAGTAGGTATCAGCCAGTCAGCGAGGGAGTCTATTCCCTTTTCTCTAGCGCTAGACAAAGGGGATTGTTTCAGCGTCTGAGATGGAGCGTCACACCTACCTTCAGATCCTCACTTAACCGCACAGATCCCTGTGCTACTTATACGCTGAGTTGGCGTGGGCCGGTATCGAACTAGGAACCTTACATTTGTGTAGTATAGCAAAGAATTAAAATCAATTAGAAAAATATAAAAATGATAAAACTCAAAAGAGACACCCAACAATGAGTTTGATGGGAACCAATCAGTTCATTTTTGGTTTGCGTTAGTAGGAACTTTGCATGTGAGTCAACTGAACTCAGGGATTCAGTCCGCTTATCCTCTGTAGAATCTTCCCCTTCTATTCTTCTCGCACGAGACGCATTCAAATCTTATACGGCTTTTAACTTTCCGAAACTCGCTTCTCTTCACCTTCACCTTCACCTTCAGCTTTACCTTCACCTTTACCGTTACCTTTACCTTTACCTTCACCTTCACCTTCAGCTTTACCTTTACCTTTACGTTCACCTTCAGCTTTACCGTTACCTTTACCTTTACCTTTACCTTCACCTTTACCGCTTTACCTTTACACCTTTTTACCTTTACCTTTACACTTCACTTTACCTTACCTTCCTTTACCTTTACCTTCACCTTTACCTTCACCTTCACCTTCACCTTCACTTTACCTTTACCTTTACGTTCACCTTCAGCTTTACCGTTACCTTTACCTTTACCTTTACCTTCACCTTTACCGTTATCTACCTTTACCTTCACCTTCACCTTCACCTTCAGCTTTACCTTTACCTTTACGTTAGCTTTACCGTTACCTTTACCTTTACCTTTACCTTTACCTTCACCTTTACCGTTACCTTAACCTTTACCTTCACCTTCACCTTCAGCTTTACCTATTGTTATTTTTCAATGATCTGAAACTGGTGACCCACCCCAATAAAAGTGTGTTCTGAATAGCACATGCGTAATTTATTAGCTACCCAGGAATAAACATCAAGTTATGAGTGAATACTAAAGATATATATATTAACACTCGTGTTCCTTAATTTTACGACCGTTTCCATCTTGCAACACCCTCTGGTTAAAAATGAGAAAAACACAGAAGGTCCTAGGGCTTGACACAAAGAATAAAAAGGACATGCTACACAGAAAAAATAATTTGAAAGAAAGTAAGAAAGAGAGGGAGTTGCGTGCTGAAGCGACATCGCTTGTCTATTTCAATCGAAAATAATAAAAAGATGAAAAGAAGGAAAAAAGAAAATGAGTGAGTGTTAAATCAAGATTATTATAGTTTTTTTTACATATTGAACTATCAATAGCTCTTAAGTAAACATGCCAAACATTGTAATTATCAAATTATCATACTGTGGTATATTCACAGATCCTGCTTGTATATTAGTATTATTATTATTTACCCCTTTTGAGTTTTCACATAAGCATTAGCTGATGGTCTTTCACTGGAGTCTGAGTGAGAGCAAATCTCCTCAGGTCTCCAGGACTCTTCTGGGTATTCTGGCAGATTGTAGCAGTGCAGTGTTCTGATTGGTTTCCATCTTTTCTCTGATTTCCAAACTTTCCAAACCCTTTTCCAATCCTTTTGGGACGGTTCAAAGTACACCAACTACAACTGGTATCTCTTTGACTTTCATATTCCATAACTTGTTCAGTTCTCTGGCAAGATCCAGATATTTGTTCATTTTTTCATTTTCGTTTAGCTTCACCCTGTGATCTGCTGGCACTGCAAAATCCTCCAGTTGACAAGTTCTTTCTTTTTTATTATTCAACACTAGGCCTGGTCTTCTTGCTGGGATAAGGTGATCCGTTTTTATTTCAAAGTCCCAGAGAATGTTATGTGTTTCGTTCTCAAGAACAGATTCTGGTTTATGCATATACCATTTTGTTGTATGGTAAAAATTAAATTTTTTGCATAATTCCCAGTGGATCACCTTCCCAACCCAGTCGTGTCTAGTTTTGTACTCCCGTTGTGCTAGTTTGCTACATTCTCAGAGTACATGGTTTACAGTTTATTATTATTATTATTTTTGAGTTTTCACATCAGTGTTAGCTGATGGTCTTTCACTGGAGTCTGAGTGACAGCAAATCTCCTCAGGTCTCCAGGACTCTCTCTGAGTATTCTGGCAGATTGCAGCAGTGCAGTGTTCTGAATGGTTTCAATCCTTCCTCTGATTTGATTTCCAAACTTTCCAAACCCTTTTCCAATCCTTTGGGACCATTCCAAGTACACCAACTACAACTGGTATCTCTTTGACTTTCATATTCCATAACTTTTTCAGTTCTCTGGCAAGATCCAGATATTTGTTCATTTTTTCATTTTCGTTTAGCTTCACCCTGTGATCTGCTGGAACTGCAAAATCCACCAGTTGACAAGTCCTTTCTTTTTTGTTAATCAACACTAGGCCTGGTCTTGCTGGGATAAGGTGATCCGTTTTTATTTCAAAGTCCAGAGAATTTTATGTGTTTCGTTCTCAAGAACAGATTCTGGTTTATGCATATACCATTTTGTTGTATGGTCAAAATTTTTTTGCATAACTCCCAGTGGATCACCTTCCCAACCCAGTCGTGTCTAGTTTTGCACTCTC
The DNA here is from genome assembly GCA_023376005.1 of Doryteuthis pealeii. NCBI lineage: Eukaryota > Metazoa > Mollusca > Cephalopoda > Myopsida > Loliginidae > Doryteuthis > Doryteuthis pealeii. Next base: position 10,380,621 of record CM042162.1, read on the forward strand.
GTTGTGCTAGTTTGCTACATTCGCTGAGTATATGGTTAACAGTCTCATCTCTATTACCGCAAAGTCTACATTTACTATTCGGTTGGGTCTTATCAATTTTCGCTTTGATGTAGTTTGTCCGTATGGCATTATTTTGTGCAGCAATTATAAGTGATTCTGTTTCTCTTTTGAGGTTTCCCTTTCTTAACCATGTCCAAGTCTTTCCATGTGCAACCTCATCTATTTGTCGTTTGAAGCGTCCATATAATTGTTTTTCTTCCCATTTTTGTTTTCTAGTCTTTGTCGTTTTTCTGTTTGTCCATCTGCCATTTCTACTATTGTTGGCCGCCATAAGTAATTTGTCTTTGCTCTTCCTTGTGTAATCTTCAAGTTGTTGGATTGTGGTTTCTACGCATTCCTCTATGTTGGCAAGACCTCTTCCCCCTTCCTTTCTTGACACATACAATCTATCTCTATCATCTCTAGGGTGGAGAGCCTTGTGCATGGTCATTAATTTTCTCGTCCTTTGGTCTATCTGTCTGAGTTCTTCTTTTGTCCATTTTAAGAATGGTCCTGAGTATCTTATAATGGGGACAGTCCAGGTTTATTATTATTATTATTATTATTATTATTATTATTATTATTATTATTACATACAGAGATCCTACTTATCAAAAGAGAAATTACTGAAGTGTTTCGATTATTCCGTGACTCGCTGGTGTCAGGGAGTTGAGTACAAAGGAGGATATTTTAAGTAAATTGGAGTTGAATTTATGACGCAGTCCAGCATACCAGTCACAACATCAAAGTATTAAAATTTACAATCATATTAAATATTATCTTAGATCTATTTAATTTGTATTCAGAGAAATTCGGACTGTTGTCCTCATCTTTATTGTTATCTGTTATACAACCTTTCGGCCAATGTGCTCTCCGGCCTTCTTCAGGAATTTCTTTTCGGACTCGGGGACCTTTTTCAAAACTTGTGAACCTTATCTTTTTAAACCATAGATTTTAAGTAGGGTTTGAAACCTTAACTTAAGCTTCAAAATGCCAATTCGAATCCAATCAAGGAAAATGTACTTTCTTTTTCGAAAGATTTTGCCATTATACAATTCGCCATTTTTCTTGTTTTTAAAACATTTTTTTAAACATTTATTTCTTTTATTCTCATTATTCTGTTTATTTTTTGTTTTGTTCTGGGGTTTTTTTTGGGGGGGGGGGGGGCTTGTTCATAGAAAACTGAAAATTTGCCGCCAGATGCTACTAAAGAAGATAGGAAGAAAAAGCAAGAACAAAGACTCAAAGTACGAAAACAGTTTCATAATCTTAGAAAAAAAAACCCAACGAACAAAAGAAACGAATGTTACGATCCAAACAAAGATGGCTGACTCTTTCGCTCGCCACTCGCCATTTTTTTTTTTTGTCAGATCTTTCGTGTTCAAACTGAACAAAAAAAATGACTGCCATTTTGTTGGGAAACAAAAGTCTCACTTTGAAGATGCATATTTCAAAGCGAGGCTTTGCGTTGGCTGACACCAGGGAAAGATAATCAGCATCCAAGTAACTCCACCTACAAAAAAAAAAAAAACGAAAAAATACAAACTAACAAAAAACCCCCCCAAAATAAAAGAACTTCCGTTGTACACAATTACCTACACATACTCACAGTGTGTCCATGCCCACAAAGAAAGTAATAATCACAATAACAAAAACAAAACACAAAAAGATATTGATCAGCGATTTTTATTTGTTCCGATAAAATGTATAATAAAAGGGGTACTTTGAGTAGCAAAAAAAACAAACAAAAAACAAAAAAAAACAACAAATAAAACAACAAATGAATGAATGATGAGTTTATTTTAAGAGAATTATGTTGTGATTCTCCACTCAGAATATCCGATATTAATAATAATAAATTCATATTTTTCGAGGCTTCGCAAAAATCAGTTGTACCATAATAGTAACAGTTTACCGAAGTATTATAGATCCCAACCGCGCCTTCAGTAATATATATATATATATATATATATATATATATAGTGTGTGTGTGTGTGTATATATATGTGTGTGTGTGTATATATATATATATATATGTGTGTGTGTATATATGTGTGTGTATATGTATTTAGGTGGGTGTGTGTGTGTATATATATATATGTGTGTGTGTGTAAATATTATATATATATGTGTGTGTGTGTTATATGTGTGTGTGTGTGTATATGTATATAGGTGTGTGTGGGTGTGTGGGTGTGTATATGTATATACGTGTGTGTGTATATGTATATACGTGTGTGTATATATATATATATGTATAACGTGTGTGTGTGTGTATATATGTATATACGTGCGTGTGTGTGTATATATGTATATATATATATGTGTGTGTGTATATATATGTGTATATATGTGTGTGTATATTTATATATATATATATATATGTGTGTATATTTATATGTGTGTGTGTATATATATATATATATATATATATATGTGCGTATATTTATATGTGTGTGTGTATATATGTGTATATACATATGTGCATATGTATATATGTATATATGTATGTGTATGTGTATGTGTATATGTGTATGTGCGTGTATATGTATATATGTATGCGTATATGTGTGTATATATATATGTGTATGTGTTTATGTGTATATGTATGTATATGTGTATATGTATATATATGTGTATATATGTGTGTATATGTGTATATGTATATATGTGTATGTATATATATATATATATATATATATATATATATATAATATATACATTGATTAAAGAAAGTAGGAATAAATAAAGAACACATATCTTATTTGAGTGCTGGCCAGCATTTTTTTTTTTTTGCAACTCATTGTTTGGACAATGCAACTATTATATATACAAGCAAAAACAGAGAAAAAAACACCGCCTGGGCGGTGTAAAATTAATTTCCAAAATATATTTTCTTAGATAGTGGAGAGAAAAATGCGATGTCAGAGTTTGTATCATAAGTAAAATCATTAAATTTATCAAATGAGTAAAATAAGACAAGTTCTGATAACTTTAAATATATATTAAAATAAAACAAACTATATATAAATACATAATACCGGTCATGTATTTCTTAAAATCTGTTTAAAAAAAAAACAATGAGGACCGTCTAAGGTTGCATGTTAAAATTTTGAGTATCTGTTCTGTTATGACGATTTTGGGTAATGTAACATAAGCAGTGAGATATTTTCGCCTTCAGACAAATAGACCTAATCACCATTATCAAGACTAACAAAAACACCCTCCGGGTGGTATAAAAATACATTTTTGAAAGATATTGCCTAAGGGAGATAAGAAAATGAAATAAATAAAATAAAACGTTTAATTTTGTTTTTTAATTAATTACTTAAAAAGCCTCATATTCACTCGACTCCACTGAACTATTTGTTGTGTTTTACGACAGTAAAAGTCGTCGGGTTGCCTAAAGTTGGTATCGGCCACATAGCGAGGGAGTCTATCCCATTTTCACTTGCGTTAGACCAAGGTGATTGTTTTGGCGTCTGGGTTTGAGCGCCACTCCTACCACGAGCTCCTTACTTTACCACACAGATCCCCATGCTTCTCATACACTGATTTGACGAGGGCCGGTATCGAACCAACAGCCTTGTCGATCCTTGGTGGACGCTCTACTGAGCTAAATCGGCCCCTTTACGACAGTAGGGATCTCCGAAACATTTCTAAAAATGTCAGACTCTTATCATTAGAGAACAAGGACTGTCAAACAAACGAGGACTTAAATAACCAATGTGTCGTAGAAAGGAAAATACTTCGGGGACATTGTCGCAAGATGGGGATATTATCCTGACTTTTGTGAGCTAGAACTACTATATTAGAAAAGGAGGAAGAAAGAAATCAGAGATGATAAAGGTTTAAAAAATAGTGATGAGCAAAACAGGATGAACGATGGTTTGACCATAGCGTGACCCCGAATGGAAAATTGAGTGTCAACCGGAAGTTTCGGGTGTTGACCGGAAGTCACGTGGTGACGTGAAACAACGAAAAAAGGAACCGGCCTCTTTTTGCTTTCGGACGCGTAGGGGAACGGACGGCCCTTTGGTGCCTAGTATGGGGTCACTGTAATCAAGTAGTGTTCTCTCTCTCTCTCTCTCTCTTTCTCTCTGCCTTTCCTTCTCTCCGATACAGCACACGAGGCGAGCACGATAATAAAGGCTAGCAGTTGTGACTACATATTTCTCGCGTTGTAATTTTTATCAACAAGAATACATTTTTAGTACCGTAAATATATCGCTTTGGGTACTGTGACCAGATATACGACAACGTTACAGATATTGTTTTAGTGCCCGGAAAAAAGGGACAACGTTACAGACATATCATATGAATATAATTTTGACAGAAAACAAACAATCGATTCTTTTTTACAAAATATCATCGTTATTTCTCTATCTTTTAGTCGAAAATAAAATCAATCAAACCCACCGTGCTCATCTATAAGTCAATCTCATATCATTATAATGGAGATTCGGTGTCTGTCTGTCTGTCTGTAATCGAAATTACGTCACTGTTTAGGTCTCAATATCCTTGGGAATTGCCTAAGTTTATCAATGAGTATTTAATTTATAGTAAAAATCATAAATAATAACACAGAATAAATATTATTTATTAACGATGTCTGCTATGAAGATTTGAGTTAAATTTGCCACAAAAAATACTAAGGCCGGGACGAAACTCTGTGAATAGTACCGAAATTTCAAAATATGCCGTTTGATAATGACTTTATCAGTGCAACTGTATGGCTGCACCACCTCGGCCATAACAAAACGCTTAGAGAATAAGCACACGAAATCCGCGTGTGATCTTAAACAACACGTCGAAACAACCCCACAAGAAAGCAGCTGTACGGCCACTTGCCTTTCTATCTCATAAACAACCCAAGTGAGACAAACAGGACATTGTTACATAATTATTAGATCCCTTATACTTATATAATGTAGTATAGAAACATAATGGCGATTAGTGCAGCTGATGGCCTTGAGAGTGAGTGACGGCGCTTGACCTCACTCTCACCTTACCTTCCGGGGATAAATCGTGAGAACCGGAAGGCATGGAAAACCCTGTCTTCCGGTTTAAGGATAGTAAGTAATTCAGTCAATTAGCAAGTAGGAGCCGAGCTCGTAGCATGTGCGCAGATGTCTGGTTTGGGGATTGAAAATTAAAGTAACATCAAAGTAAATCGAAGTCTTGTGTTTATTACCTAAAAACTAACAATGACACAGGGCTTCTGATAAGGAGAAATCCCTAACAGAAACCAGATCCGAGTCCCAAGAAAGTCCAGACCTTAGAAGAGACCAGACCAAGATGTTAGAAGATAGAACCAAAGCCAACCAGAAGAAAAGACGACTAGAAGTAAGAAGTAAGAAAGGATATGCAACAACATGCTGAACACTGCTGGAGAAACAAGGAGAAACTCATAAGTGACGTTCTTCGGTCGAAGCTAGCATATGGTCACGGCAGTGTGAGCCGACCATCAAAGACCTACATTGACCAGTTCTGCACAGAGGACCTACCGGAGGCAATGAATGATTAGAGCGGTTTGGCTAGCACGACATGATGATGATAATGATGATGATGGAACACCTAAACAAGTTACAAAGTTACAGCGGCCTGAATGTTATGTTTATACATACCACAATAAAGATGAGGACAACAGTAAGAAATATCAATATTATTCTCATCAAGACTCATCTCAAATATACAGACAAATATATTTTCAGAAGTTTTAACTTCTTTCGTAGCGAATGAACACTGTTTTTGCTCATATCAGAAACCGTTATTTTAATGCAAACAATATCAAAGATCTATTTGTAAAGGTCAACATGGAATACATTCAGCCCTTTTTGAAGGAGATAAAATTATACCATAGAATATTACAAAAGCATAAATATAGATACACAACGTATATTGCTTCCTAACCGCTAGGGCTAATCTTGCAAATCGGTCGGAAAATTAAAACCTATTACAGGGTGAACCAGAAAAAACAGAACCCAAATTATTTATTTATTTTCCCATTAAACTAACCTTAAACCCCAACCCTAACCCTAACCCAAAACCCCAATCCTCACCCTAAAACCCTAGTTAAAATTAAGTTTTATTTGAACAATTTTTGGGTGTTTTTTCCTGGGTGACCCTGTATACATGATGACCCAGAAAAAAAAGAACCCAAATTATTTATTGATTTTCCCATTAAACTAACCCTCAACCCAAACCCTAACCTTAAACCCTCCTAGTTAAAATTAACTGTTTTATTACAAAATTTGTGGGTTCTGTTTTTTCTAGGTCAGCCTGTATAAAGTGTGACCCAGAAAAAAACAGAGCCCAAATTATTTATTTTTCCATTAAACTAACCCTATGTTACATAATCTATGCATGGATTATTGTCAACCCCCTGTATTTCTGAAGGGTTGGCCCTTTTCATATCACGGGCGGGACTTTCCATGGAATATTACAGAAAGCCCGCGAAATACGTGAAATCACGTGGGACCTGGTTGGCTCTCAGTTTCAGCTTGGACGTCAGGCAGATAAGATGTTACTGCTTTAGCTGAGACTCACTGCACACGCGCGCTGTGATTAGTTAGAGAAATATGTTTAGTTAAGAAATAAAAGTTTAAATAAATAATATGGTTTTGTGGTTGATGAATGTCTTGGCAACAAGACTGACCTAGAAGACCAGACACGAAGTCCACAAGACTAGGTCCAGACGCTGGAAGAAGAACGTAAGATACCAAATATGAGCAGAAGAATAGAAGTAAGGAAAGAAAGGGTATACAACACTAAACCCCAACCCTAACAATAACCCTAAACCTCCTAGTTAAAATTAACTGTTTTATTAAAGAAATTGTGGGTTCAGTTTTTTCTGGGTCACTAATTTTCCGACCGATTTGCAAGTTTAGCCAGCGCTAGATGGGTTGATATGCAGTTAAAACCAACCAACCAGTCAACTGCATGATGCGCTCTGAAAATGATTGACAGAAAAGGAAGCAGACATGATAAATTTGGCTGATTATGAATAAAACAAACGTATATGAGTTATTGAACAAAAATTCAACGTATCACGAGCCACCATTAACATCTCTTCAAGAATTCACTAACGTACAGAAGAAGCAAGAGAGAATCGGGCAAAGACAGCCAAATTGACGCTGTGTACGGTAGTCGTCATCACTCAGAGACATCAAAAGATATATTATTCTGTCGGAGCCTATGAACTAAACTTTATCTGAATATGATTGTAAGAATATTCTGCCAAGCTTTTCATTGGATCTAGAATTATTGTTTCCAGGTCCAGAAAGAATTCTTTAGTCTTGGAGTGATGCTTACTAGAAAGCCTTGCGTCGAGAGAAGTAAGGAAAAATGGTTTTGATCAATGAACAATGGAAGATTCTCGTGTTTTCCGACGACAGGAGTTGAAGTTAGATGATTCTAATTCAATGCAATGATACTGGTATGGTTTTCTACAAAAAAAGTTACACACATTTCCCCAAACAATCATTTATATTGATTGACTGACTGATTTTAATTGTATGTTAACCCGTATATATATATATATATATATATATATATATATATATATATATATATATATGAAAATTTGATTATTCGAACTATTATCCTCAACTTTTTGTTTTCTGTACAACGTTTTGGGCGATGTTCCCGCTGGCTTTTTTCAAGTATTTTTTGTCAGACACGGGGAACGACTTTCGTAATATATATATATATATATATATATATAATATATATATATAATCATACATAATAATTTAAATATAATAATTCAGATATATATATTATATATATATATATATATATATATATATATATCAAATATCTCTCTCTCTCTCTCTCTCTATATATATATATATATATATATATATATATAATATATATTCAAATGTATATATATATTATATATATATATATATATATAATATATATATATATATATATATATATATATATATATATATATATATAATATATATATATTATATATATATATATTCTAAAATATATATTATATCAAATCTTTCTCTATATATATTCAAATATATATATATATATATATATATATATATATATAATATATATATATATATATATATATATCAAATCTCTCTATATATATTCAAAACTATATATATTCAATGTATATATATATATATATATATATATATATATATATATATTTATATATATATAATTCAAATGTATATATTTTATGTATATATTCAAATGTATATAATGTATTACATTCAAGTGTATAAATGTATATATGTATATTAAAATATATCTATATGTATATATATATGTTTATATAAGTATATATATATATATATATATATATGTATGTATATTCAAATGTATATAATATATATATATATATAATTATATATATATATATATATATATATATATATATGCATGTACATTCAAGTGTATATTTAAATGTATATCTATATGTATATATCTGTATTTAAATGTATTAGATTTATATGTATATATGTGCATTTAAATGTATATATATATTTGTGTGTGTGTATTTATATGCGTGTGTATTTAAATGTATGTATATACATATATATATATATATAAAATGTATATATATATGTGTGTGTATGTATTAATGTATACGTAATTAAATGTATATGTATTTAAATATGTATTTGTATTTAAATGTATGTATATATACATGTGTGTATTTATATATCTGTATATATATATATGTATTTAAATATGTATACGTATGTGTATTCACATTTATAATATATATAATATATATATATATATATATATATATATATGGTATGGATATGTGTGCATTTGTGTAACACTGCACAACTAAGAGAACAATACAGAGACATAGAAAGATCGCGAAGTGAGTCTGATTTGCACGATTCAGTTGTTTTATTATTTTTCATGTCTCTCAAAACTTGTTAATCTTTCCGTTAATCTAGTCCAGTGTATATAAATCCGTTTATACTTATTGGTCCGTGCGACTATTGCCAATGGGTAAAAAGAAAAGAAATGAGATTTTTCCCCGAACAATCCGGCTGGAATGGACAAGGATGTCTGATCCGTTTCCAAGCCAATAGACTCATCGATGCGCCAGTAAATCCTATCAATTCGATAAGTTCCCTAGAAATCGGACGGGGGTTACGACACACTTCAAGTCCACAGCGAACATTTGCCTCCGGATATAATCAAGTCTTAGACAGCACCGGTTGTGTAATTCTTATCCTAGAAAATGGAATCGGCGAACCAAGTTCGAGTTCTGGACAAGGTCGTTTGTGTTGAAGTGAGTTAGCGTACTGTTGGTTCGAGCAACTAGCTAAGCACAACTGAACCAATGCCATCACTGTTGGTAGTTATTGAAATCAAGAAAAGTCCATTCTTGCATTTGGGTGATTCCATTCCCTGGTTCTGATTGGCCGCTTGGTTTCTATGATGTTATGCGGCTTCATAAATACCCTGGAATTTTGCAGTAGTATCGCAGCAAGATAGATGCGTATTCAGTTAGGACTACTTGTTGCCTTGTTTTACCACTTCGACGGTAATTAGAACTAATATTATTATACTACAGTTTGCATTTCACATGATTGCCCCAACGTCCTTCGGAAATTTATCACTCCAACTATTCCCCCTAAGCTACGTATAAATAGTCAGAAAAACTGAGCCCTGCACTCTTTCAATGCGTATATCAGTAGAGCCCCCGACTAGGAACCACAAGTCTCGGGTTCGATACCGACCCTCGCCAACTCAGTGTATGAGTAGTACAAGGAGCTGTGCGATAAAGTGAGGAGCTGATGGTAGGTGTGGCATTCAACCTCAGACTCAAAAACAATCTCCTTGGCCTTGCGCTAGTTAAAAGGGCATAGACTCCTTCGCTGCCTGGCTGACTTTACTTTTTACTGTTCTTCTACAAGAATGGTTCTGGCATGAAATAAAACCCAAAGATTGATAGTCAATTAGAAAAACACGAAAAAATCCAATTGGACACATAGCGTAGTGGATGAAGGTTGGCTTAAGAAAGCTGGGTTAAGAAAGTTCTAAGTGACAGTTATCTCTGCAGGTTCAATCCTGGTCAAGGGCGATAGTGATATATAATAATAATTAACACAGCTTAACACCTGTACACCAGCTATCGTTAGCGGAATGAGAACAGGATCCTCCCGTGGATTGAATAAAGGGTTGGGTTCAAAGTTCCGTGAAGGCTCCTGATTACGAAAAGGTTTCCGAGTTTAAAAAGAAGATTCCTGTGTCCGAGAAGGCTTCCTAGTCCGACAAGAAATACCTGAAGAAGGCCGGAGTGCAGATCGACCGAAACGGTGTAAAGATAAGAATAAAGATGAACACAACAGTCCGAATAATCCAAATAATACTAAAAAGAAAACTGTCGAAACTAAACTGTGTATTCTTTAAAATAAAATAAATGAAATTAATGAAAATCATCATAAAAATATATTTAAAAGCTGTTTTAAAAATTCAATAGGGAAATTTCCGAATTCAAAAAGAAGGCTCCCGAGCCCGACAAAAAATATTTGAAGAAGGCCAGAGGGCACATATACCGAAACGTTGAACACAACCGTCCGAATAATCCACATAATACTAAAAAAAACAACAACAACAAAAACAGCCTAAACTAAACTGTGTATTCTTTAAAATAAAATAAATGCAATTACTAAAAATCATCATAAAATATATTTCACAACCTTTTTAAAAAATTCAAGAGGCAAATTTATATAAAATTTAAAAAAACTAAGCTTTGTTTATATAAACAATTCATTTTAACCTTTAAATGTTTTGTTTATTCTGATACATGTGTCAAGTGCAATTTTGAAAGTCAATGGGAAGATGCGTTTACGATACAAATTAAATAGCATAAAATAGTTGCACTTTAAAAATCAGGTTAAATACCAGCAAGTTTGTCGTTCCTGTTTACATACATAGGTCAGCGACACCAGATCTTTTCAAATGACAATAACATACTACAAATCGTTTTTTTTTCTTTATAACTTACATACAGGCCAGGATGCGACGTAAGTGTTGCAAATCATGCATGGACTGTGCAGCCACCAGAACCCTGTCCTTAAGTATCACGGGTCACTACCCATGACCAACACGTACCCCTATAGCGTGGGGTGACGTACCCCTCTACAGAGGTGGAGTCGGCTGGTGACCCTAATAGATCATTGAATTTAAGGAAGGAATTGGAGTATGCGCTCTATCACATTGTTTTAATCTATCTTTTAAATTGATTCACGGAATTAAGATTTAGTACAAATTATAACTTTATTAAGAAAACGGATATTATTAGGTATCATTTATTACCAAATTCTATAGTATTGGAATTCTGGCTCCAAAAGTAGAATTATTTAATTTCTGTAACCAAAAAAAAGTAAAATAAGTAGATGAATGAATAAATTCGAAATAATAAAATAAAAATATGGAATGATAATATTAAAACATTATTAAGCGAACACACACACACACACACACACACACACACACACACATAAATACACACACACATAAACACAAGAATTCGGACTCTCTTGATGTTCAAATCCTCAACAGAAAACTTGATTTCAAAAAATAACTAACCCCCTATCACTATACCTAATTACCAATAGAAAAAAGATCAGGAATAATATGCAGGTGGTTGCAAACGTGGCAGCTGTATCAAAGAAATAAAACAAAACGTATTCGGCATAAAATAACCCAATAAGGGTTGACATGCCGTAAAATCCTACCAACCAAACCAGAATTCGGAGGAATAGACATTACCAAAAAAACAT
>CM042162.1:10397445-10424945 GCA_023376005.1 Doryteuthis pealeii
AGTACGAAAAAGAGCAAGACATTGTCTTGCCAGCCGGGATCGAACCCGCGTCCTTCCGCATGCGAAAGCAGATACGATTTAGACGGACGCGAAGTGCCAGCATGTTTCGGTAAATACGTACATAAAGGGCATGTGAGTCAAGCGCTGGGCAGTGAGGAGTCGGCAGTAGCAGGTTGACTGACACGAATGACCGAGTAAAGAAATGTGATTTTGAACTGCTAGAGATTATTTCGACTACGATGACGGATTTTGCAGCTGCTAGGCGAGGACGAGAAACGTGTTGACCAGGGGAAAGTTTGGCTTGCTGGAAGACTGTGGATTCGCTTGTTTTTGGCCCCCGCCTCTCGGCGGGAGCTTGTTGATACGAACATCTATTTCCCCCCCATATATCCCCCCCCTTCTATAGATATTTAATTATATTAAAACATAAATACTTGTGCCCGGGTTCTTTTTTTTTTATTTAAAATTATTTTTTTTTTTTTTTACTATTATCATTAAATATTTATAATGTCTAATAATAAAAGCATAAAAGTCCAATTGGACACATGGCCGAGTGGATTAGGCAGTTAGGTTAAAACAGTTCTAAGTGACAGTTATCTCTGGTACCCGAGTTCAATCCTGAGTGAAAGCAGTTAGAAAAATAATTAACACAACTCCTACCCCAGCTATGGTTAGCGGAATGAGAACAGGATACCCCCGTGGAATAAATAAAGGGTTAGGTTCAAAGTTCCGTGATGGCTCCCGAATACGACAAGAAAGTTCCCGAGTTCGAAAAGAAGGTTCCCGAGTCCGAGAAGGTTACTGAGTCCGACAAGAAATACCTGAAGAAGGCCGGAGGTTATATCGGCCGAAACATTGTACAAATAACAATGAAGATGGGGTCAATAGTCCGAATAACGCAGCATAAAAGCATAGTAAAATTTTTGGACAAACCAATATTTATTGCGACGAGATTTAGCCTGGTACAAAGCCAGAAATATAAAACACATATTGATCTCTAATATCAAAGATCAGCATCGATAATTTTATTTATAAATGCCGAGGTACGCATTATTGTCTCTTGTTCAGCTTCGGAAGCCACAAGTTGAATACAAACGAATGAAGAAGATTTTTGAAGAAATATATCAGGTCACAGTGACCTACGATGACGGAGAAACGATGAACGTAGTTGTTAGCGTTAAAAGAATGCTACATTTAAACACTTACCGAAATAGCTTGTGTATAAGACGCACGATTCTTTCTCATTTTCAAAACGGAATCAGGGATGTGTATTATACACGACAACTGTATAATTAACTCTTTGTGGAAGGCGCGAAGTGTAATGTTTATCATCGAAGAAATGGACTAGAGTTTTTTAATGTTCTCCTACTCTTACAATTTTTGTGGTGGCATAAATTGTTGACAGACCCTGTAGCGAGAATTTAAGGGGCTCTTGGCTTTGAGATCAGGGAGTGGAAAACCGTTATACCCCCTGGTCTCTGGAGAATGCGTCACAAGAAACACGTGTCTACATATGAATGTTTGGTTTTCGACCGGACATTGAGGCAAGACAGGCGTGTCACTGCTGAGGTCGACCCTCATTCGCGCGGTATGATATGGGCTAGACTAAATAAAGAAAGTTGACCAAGAAATAAAAGTCTTGTAGTTCAATCAATTAATTACTATGACTAAAGTTACCCCCAAAAGAAGCCCTTCGTTAAGAAAAAGAAGAATCAGTTAGAAGATTAGACAAGATGACAGCCAGACAAATCCGTAGAAGCAGTAACCAAGTAAATCTCTAATCTCTGTCTGTCTGTCTGTCTGTCTCTCTGTCTCTCTCTCTCTCTCTCTCTCTCTCTCTCTCTCTCTCTCTCTCTCTCTATTACATACCCGATGTTGGGCATACAACACTACTTCCTATTGGGATGAGTTCAACTACTCTTTATAGAAGAAAGCGGCATGTTCTCTTTACCAGTTGTACAGCTAGACCATTAGATCCTGAAAGAGTGTTCTATAGTCGTGATCTTGTACTGGAATGAGGATTTGTTTTTTTTTCTCCTTAGAATTATCTAAAATTGTATTCCCCTTGAAATTGTCTAATATGATAGCTACAATTAAAGGAAGGATCCCTGGTGGTTGAGCCGTCCGTGATATGCAATATTCCACTTTGGTCCTTACTTAGTCTAGACGGGTGGTCGGAGAGGCCCCCCGGTCAATCGGCTGGTCACGTCAAGCTCTAGCACCTATATGATTGCCCCAGCCTTATTGCCCTCATGATAAGCCCCAACCATTTTTATCATATGGGTGCTAGTAGTCGGCGGCTGGGAATAACGTTAAACTCTATCAGATGGTGAGGTTCGAGTTTTGGAGGTCTGGGAATATGGAGCACCCCTTCATCACTATTGCTCCCTGGTCCACTCTGATCCGGAGTGATAGTGCCTGTTAGGGTCTCATTTATGGGTTAAATAGTAAAACATGAGTTTTATACATAAGAATGAATTTATTTCAAAAACGGCATTAAATGGCCCACTGAGGTTGATATGCCGTAAAACAAAACAAACTAAACCTTGAAGTCTCCTCTACTACAATATTAAACTATATTAATTATATTTTAATTTGTTTCAATATAAAATCAAAAGTAGGGGGTTGCCATGGGAGCAATAGGTTTGGGACAATCGTATAGATACGACAGCTTGATGTGACAAGCCAATTGATCGGAGGCCATCTTTCCGACCGCCCATCTAGTATAAATAAATGCCTGAGTGGAGTGTTGCATGTCATGGACTGTTCATCTACCAGAATTCCGTCCTTAAGCATCACGGGTCACCACTTATGGTGAATGCGTCTTACTCCTCTGCAGAGGTGCAGCCGGTGTATTCTAGAGCTTATCTTGACAGGGCTGTGCAATCAGCGTGCAGATCGCAAAACTTAAAGCAAAACGACTTGGCAAATTCCGATATTCAAATCTCTTTTAAAGTTTTTAAACCGTTTTTTCATAATGAAAAACCAACAGAAATATTATATTTCCTTTTCTTTTTTTTGTGCCTTAAGCAAGTGCTTATTTGGCTTAATGACAAATGCAACATTTAACAGTCGAGATTTAATTCCCCACGGGGTGTTCGACAGACGTGATTTTATGCCGGTCTCACCAAAGCTTCAAAATTGTTGATTCTAGTCTGGACGGCGCCAAATCAAATATCCCATCGTGGCAATATTTGATTGGCTGGTTTAGAATTCAAATTTTATCCGTTTCTGACTGGGTTGCCAGGTTGAGAAAGAATACTTCTTTCTACACAGTACATTTTCCCCTTTTTATTTAGAGAAAAAATAGAGAATGAATATTTATTTATTTTTTGTGTCATTCTGTGTTTTTTTGACACTTACTGTATGTTTGTTTTAATACTGTTAATACACTTTTCGTTTTTTTTTTCATTTTATGCAGTGTTTCTTTATGAAGGCTGGATCTTTTTATTAATTTATTTAACTTTCTTTTTTTTAAGTATTTGCAAAACTTATTTTTTTTATTATTTTTTTAAATCTTTTTTTTTTTTTTTTGAAAATTAATTTAGTCCACTTGCCTTTTTTTTAATATCAGCAAAACCTTTGTCCATTTCTTTTTTTAATTTTATTTCTTTCTTTTTTTTTTTGGCAATGCAATCAAGACCCCTTTATTTTTTATCTTTATTTTTTCTATTTTTTATTTTTATTTTTTATTTTTTATTTTTATTTTCTATTTTTTATTTTCTATTTTTGTTTTTTATTTTTTATTTTTTATTTTTATTTTCTATTTTTTTTATTTTTTTTATTTTTTTATTTTCATTTAATTTTTTTTAATGAGCGTTTTTTAAGGCTGGACATTTTTTATTGATTTATTTAACTTACTTTTTTCAAAAAATATTTGCAAAATTTTATCTGTCTTTTTCTGTTTTTAATTTCATTTTCATTTTTTGGCTAATTAATTTATTTAATTTTCTTTTCTTTTTATTTAAATATCTGCAAAACTGTTTTTCGTTTTTATTTTGGAGGGGGCTTTTTATATATTTTTTAATAATATATTTAACTTTCTTTTTGTAAATATTTGCTAAACTTTTATTGTTTTTTTCTTTTGGTTTTTGTTTTTTTTTGGTTTTTCAAGTTTTATCTTTATTTTTATTTTTTTGACGAATTAATTTATTTAACTTTATTTATTTTTTTTTTTCTTTTTTTTTTTTTTTTGATATTTTCAAAACTTTGATTCTTTTTTGGGATTTTTTTTTGGGGGGGGGGGGGGAGGTGGCAATAAAATCACAACCCCTTCTTTTCCCTTCCGTGTTTAATTTCCTTAATAATCCGAAAGTTCTGCCATGCATGCCAATTTAGGACCACCCACAACTTTGTCTTTCCATTTTAATTAACACGCGCCACTCTTTAAGGAAAAAAGAAACCATATAAATGCAAATAATAAAGACAATAAATAAAAATGAAAAATACAATTTTTGTCTTTTTGGTCTTCCATAGTTTTGCTTTATTCTCAAAACGTTAATTGTTTACGGTTCTACAAAATATACTTTCAAGAGACGCAAGTGCACGTAATGACACCATTTTTGGTGATAGGAACGAAAAAAAAAAGAAGAAAACACTGGGATGCATACGTTAAACACTTGACTCCTACAAACGCAAATTCTGTTCACGTAGATGTTAATAGAAACACTTTCTCCTCCATTGAAGTACGTGTTCAAATTTGACAAAATGAAAGGTGTCTATGAAGGAAATGTAAGTATTAAAAATACATTAGATAGTTCTTTAACTTTTAGATATTCGTACTCAGATACACTGTTAAAAGATAATATATATATAAAATACTATATAAACTAACTATAAAAGATACCATATATAAGATACTATATAAATACTATATATCAGATATTGGCACGCAAATGCACTGTTAACTATAAAATATATGATATTATATATAAAGTAAAAAAAAAAAAAAAAGTAAAGTCGACGGGGCGGCCTAAAGTCGGTATCATCCAGTCAGCGAGGGAGTCTATCCCCTTTTCAATAGCGCTAGACCAAGGAGGTTGTTTTAGCATCTGAGGTGGAGCACCAAACCTACCATCAGCTCCTTACTTTACCGCACAGATCCCAGTGCTACTCATACGCTGAGTTGGCGAGGACCGGTATCGAATTAGGAACATTGTGGTTTCTAGCCGAACGCTCTACCGACTGAGACACACATAGACATGCTGATTTGAGGCGCCCACTAAGGACCTATATTGACCAACTATGTGAGGATGCTGGTTGCTGTGTATAAGACCTCCCAGGGACAATGAATTATAGGGTTGGCGAGAGATTGTCATGGATATCCGTGCTACATGCGCGACATGAGGATGATGATGATGATGATAAAATATACTATATAATATACTATATATAAGTTACTATATATAATAGTATAAAAGATGCCTTATATAAGATATTGTAGGAATCGCGTGGTGTAATGGTTAAAGTCATGGGAAATGGACTCGTCGCCCCGAGTTCAAATCCTGGACGTTACAATTGCATTTCACTTAGCGCTAATACCCTTGGGAAAGGTATGAATCCTACTCTCCCTCCAGCTATGGGCAAATAGTAGGGCAGACTGGGCTCTTTAACCTTGGTTAGGCAACCGGTCTAGGAGAAGGAAAACTCTGAATTCAAACCTGTTGAACTCCCCTTAAAAAAATTGACCTTGTGTTGCATCCTGCTCGTGCAGAGGGCTTGGTAAATATATATATATATATATATAAGATATTGTAAAAATATACCATATAAGATATTGGCACTCAAATACATTGTTTTACTATAAAATATGTTTCGTATAAGATAAAATATATAAGGTAATATAAAAAAGATACATTATTATTGTATAAGTATAATAGAGTGATCTGCCCCTGTATTTAGTCTAAACAGAGTGACCAGCCCTTGTCAGATATAGTATAAATAAAACCCGGGAAGCGGCCATTTACAATTTGGCCCTCGTCGATTGACCTGCTGACCACGTCTTTCGTACTTTATATGGCATTCTGAACAGGATTTTACATTTATACTTAAAAAATGATAATGGTTACACCACAAATAAATAAATAAATAAATAAATATATATATATATATATATATATATATATATATTTACCAACCCCTCTGCACGAGCAGGATGTGACACAAGGTCAATTTATTTAGCGGAGTTTAAAAGGTTTGAATTCAGAGTTTTCCTTCTCCTAGACTGGTTACCTAGCCATGGATAAAGAACCCAGTCTGCTTTGCTATTTGCCCATAGCTGGAGAAAGAATTGGATTCATACCTTTCCCAAGGGTATTAGCGCCATGTGGAATTCAAACAGCTACGTCCAGGAATTGAACTCGGGGCGACGAGTCCATTTCCTATGACTCTAACCATTAGACCACAAATATTTGGAGCTTATGAAGCAACTTGTGGAACTAAAACAGGAAAACAACGCACACAGGAAGCAAATACCAAAAGGGCACATGTCCCATGTTAGGAAACCAGATAGACCCTCGTAACACTATTAAAAGTGTTATGTGTTGATTAGCGATCTGTTAATTATTTGCTAATTAATTAAAACTACCCTAATTATTAATTATGGTGGCTTGTTAAAATTAAAAGTAAAAATAAGAAAAATAATAATAATTGTAATAATAATAATGTTTATATAGGAGGTATATATTTATCTAAACGAAAAATCCTCACGTAGGCATAAATTCTTTAAATTATGGAATTCAATATATATAATCGGAATTTAAAATTTTCACAAAATAAAATGATAATCTAACAGAGAAGATTCCAGTTTTTGAAAAGTTGGTCAACAATTTCAAAAACTTAGATAAATAAAACAATGGTTGGCCTTGACTCGTTGGAGTTGGAAAAACCCAAATGGAAAGATACAAGCTAGGCTGGCACAATGCCATTTAGACATGTAGGCAATGTTATCGAGTGGCTGGCCTATCAGAGACATATGTATGGGAGGTCTGGATCCCATAAAGAATACAGACCAAAAAAAAAAAGAGAAGAGACGAAAAGCGATAGAAAAAGACAGAAGAAAAAGAAGAAGAGAAGCGGAGTCAGACACTCCGAAACCAGGGAGTCGCCATAGCATTGAGCCCTTGATACAACTTTACCGATACACTCTGATACCTTGCCACTCGGTACAAAATTGATAACTTAGCCAAAGACTAGCTGTAGATCGCCAATCGACTGACAAGAAATCACCTCGCTCCTTTGTAAAATAAATGTATATAAATTGTACATAAGCATCAAAAAGGCGTTGTGTTCGATTGTTTTGTTGATCCGTTGACAGCTTTTGGTTATTTAATCTTATTTCAGCCGAGTTGGTAAAAGGGACGAAACCAGCTCTTTTTCAGCCTTCCTGTAAATCAACAGACAACATAAGAACGGGAGGTTGGAACGGGCAGTTTCGTCCACTGTAATACTGTGCCGGAGCATCGTTCTCATACATAACATACATACATTGAGACCGTGCCCCAGCACATGTTATTATAATGACTAGATGCAACCGACGGTGACTGGGCATTTTTCCAACACATATGTCCGACACATGGGTCCGATAAAAGGACATGTGCGGTTTGAAAGATCCAGCAGTGATTAGAATCGAGCTCAGGATTGCCTGTACTCCCGTGTTACGAATTTAATGGCCATCTCTTTTTGGCTTCAAGCAAGAGCGCTTGTCCAGTATAAATCCTTGGTAAAAATCCTTTGTTTGTTCCTTGGTGCTCCTCGGTATTGCAAGTCCTTTGTCAATGATTGCAAGTAGACGTCTCTTGGTATCTTGTCAACCAGCCACGCATTTGGGCTGTTGATTGGCTGAGGTTTAAACCATGTGACCTCGCTTAGTTTATAGATTTAAGTGGTGTATTGTAGCTCACATTATATACAGAATAATCTAACACTCGAAGCAAAGAGATTACTGTTCGAGCTGATAGGACCCGATGAACACCTGTTGCAACAAATACGACTCGTTGCAGTTAAGGGATTGCATGAAAACGTGCACAGGCATAATTTTCCCTCCATGATGCAGAAAGGGGTGAGTCACTCACATATTTCCTAGCTCGATTACGTGGCCAAGCCAAATTTTGCGAATTCAAAGTTATCTGCTAGAACGAAGTGAAATATCGTCGGCGGGTAGACTATACCGGTGATATGGTGACTGGACAAATGGTAGTAGGACTAGCGAATACGGAATATTAAGGTTGAATATTGGCGGAGGCTCTAACCTCACCACTCTAGAGCAGAAATTTAATACCTTAGTTTGCCTGGAGACCACGAAAAAATGAACCCCTCATCATCAGAGTATGCACCACTCTGAACTATCTAATGTGAAAAGGTTACACCACAAATAACGATTTCAGGAAACTAAGACATCTCCGACCCCACGATTTCAGGGGAAGTGGAATCACTTCACATCCCAGTGAAAAACCGTCAACTATGAAATATACATATATATAAGATATTGACACTCCGATATACTATAAAATCAAGTTGTCAGTAGAATCTTTAGAATACTCCAACTGCAACTCAGTCGAGAGCTACATTCACCCCAATGGAACCTGTTAGCCGGGGGAAGCGACCGATGATGCTTAATGGCGGAATCCTGGTGTCTGAGTATTTTGTGTCTTACAGCACTCCACTTTCGTCCTTATTTGCCTTAGACCGGAGAGTTCCACTGCGATCAATCGGTTGATCACGTTAAGCCGTAGCGCCAATACAATTCTTATTTAGTTTTTATTAATTTGATATAGCATTTTATTAAATTAAAAGTTAAATATTAGTGTCCGGGGGTGAATACATTTGGTAATAACTGTGAATTCTTCGTATTAACAATAGTTACTTGAAGGTGTAATTGTTTAGAAAGGATTATTATTATTATCATTATTATTATTACTAGCAAATATATGCATCCTCCGGTTGCAAGTATTTAAGTTTTAATGTAATAAAATGTTAAATTAAAAAGGCTAATGAAATTAAATAAGAATGCAGATAAAACCTATTTTAGACGTGGGGGGGGGGGTATAATCGAAAATAGATCTGAAGTTTACTGTTTCATCTCGTCTTTCATTGCTAAATTTTCCTAATTCAATTATTCAGTTAAAATAGGAAGTAAAGAATAAAATTACAATTATGTCTTCTTGTTAATGGATTTCCTTTAAGATTTATCCACAAGATTTTTGCTCATATTCATTAAGTTAAAACCAAATAATTAGGAATCAATAATACTAAACACATATTTATTAAAATCAAAATTTTAATATCAATATGCAAATTGGCCTTCCCGTTCACACCGTAAACCGCTATTTTTTTGTATATATATATAAATACAATTGCATGTTATTCGTATGTTGACCAACAGTAATAATAATGCAAAACAATTTTATGGATAATTGGAGTTTGAATAAAAATAAAATCACGGGGAATTGCGACTTGAGTAGTAATATAGTTTCGGTTACAAACAGAAAAACATTCAATCTCCATTATAATATAATAAGAAAGATTAGTTACTTAAAACCTGTGTACAAACCAATGACTGTTATCAAATAGAAATAATTTACTTGAAACCATGTTATTAGATTAGAACGAAGAAGCCACTCGACATGTTGTGCCCATTATCCACTTCTAGCTTCTTAAACGGCCTCATGTTACATCAAACTGCATACGTTTGTATATGCATGCATATATATATATATATATATATATATTCAAAATGTATCGAGATTTTTTGTACTTTTTGACAAACCTTGTATTCTGAAAAAATAACGTTCCATTCATTAATTGTTTTTCAGAATACAACGTGTGCCAAAAAAGTACCAAGTTTAAGGCTGTATTAACCAAGATAGAAATGAAAAATGAATGGAACGTTATTTTTTTCAGAATACAATGTATTTCAAAAAGTACAAATAATCTCGATACATTTGGACACACCTTGTATTTGTATCCATATGTATATACATGTATGTATGATTATATATATATATATATATATGTATGTGTGTGTGTGTGTGTTTAAACGGCCCAAGAGTCCTGGGTATGACATCAAAATGACATGTGTATATGCATGTATATGCATGTGTAGGTATATGTATATATACAGGGATATGTATATATATATATATATATATATATATATGTATATATACATGGTTATAGATGTGTATGTATATGTCTATATACATACATGTGTATTTATATATATATATATATGTATACATGGATATAGATGTATATGTTTAGATATATACAAGGATATAGATGTATATGTTTATATATATACATAGATATAAATGTATATAAATGTATATATAAATGTATATATGTATACATAGATATAGACGTGTACATAAATGTATATATACATAGATATAGACGTGTATATAAATGTATATATATACATAGATATAGATGTGTATATAGATGTATATATACATGAATGTAGATGTATATGTATGTATATATATATACTTGGGTATAGATGTGTATGTATTTATGTGTATATATGCATATATTTACATTATATGTGTATGTATACATTGTATGTGTGTGTATGTGTTTGCGTATACGGTCTCATTGTCATGGATATGCCATCAAATTGCATCTGATAAGTCTCCCCTTCAAACGATATTTGTCATCCCTCCCTTTACCACTCGGACATGAGTTTTAGCAGCTTTTAAAGCCTGGTCAAATGGATATGTTTGTATTTGATATATATATTTACCAACCCCTCCGCACGAGCAGGATGTGACACAAGGTCAATTTCTTAAGCGGGCTTCAACAGGTTTGAATTCAGAGTTTTCCTTCTTCTAGACCGGTTGCCTAACCAAGGTTAAAGAGCCCAGTCTGCCCTACTATTTGCCCATAGCTGGGGGGAATGTAGGATGCATACCTTTCCCACGGTTATTAGCGCTAAGTGAAATAATTGCCACGTCTATGATTTGAACTCGGGTCGACGAGTCCATTTCCCATGACTTTAACCATTACACCACGCACTTCCTAACATTTCCTAATTTGTATTTGATATACGCGTGTGCAAAACATTGATTAGAAACCAACATAGAAGAAATGTAAATATGAACATGCCATGATGTTGATTCCCTAACCTAGAGGCATAAAATAACCATTGATGAGTTGCCATGCCGTTAAAATCAATCAATCTATTCAAAGACACATAAATTGAATCGTGTGGCATAAAAAATGGCCTGAACTAAATTATGCATAAAACTATTCTGGTCACCATTTAGTTTTTCTGTTGATAAATCCAAGACGGGTTCAACGGGTTAATCTTAGTCTTGTAGTGTTCTTTGTAATCCCCTTCTGTAGGTTTTAATCGTAGAAAGTTCAATTTGCAACTAAATATCAGTATACCAACGATCTTAAAGGCGTTTTATATCGTTTTCTATTGGCCAATTTCTGCTGGAAATGCCTGGGGTTGATGCTGGGGATAGTTCATAAGTATGAGTGCCAATTTGTCATACATCTTATACACTTAGATAACCCAACAACTATATTTATTCTGATTAAGGGAGGACTAAGTGACAGCAGACTAAGGAATGATTATGGCCGGAAGAGAGCCGCATTTAATTGATAGTTGGTTGGTTGGTTGATTGCGTTTTATGACATATCAACCCATTGGGTTATTTTATGCCAAAGACGTTTTGTTTTATACATTCTTGATGGGTACTCAATTTCTTTAAAACTAAATTTTTTAAAACAATTTTTTTAATTTTTCAATTTAATAATTAACACAGCTTAACGCCTCTACCCCAGCTATGGTTATCGGAATGAGAACAGGATACCTCCGTGGACTAAATAAAGGGTTAGGTTCAAAGTTCCGTGATGGCTCTCGATTACGACAAGAAAGTTCCCGAGTTCGAAAAGAAGTTTCCCGAGTCCGACAAGAAATACCTGAAAAATGCCGGAAGACACATTGGCAGAATGGTTGTACAGATAACAATAAAGATGAAGACAATAGTCTGAATTATCTCAATACAAATTAAATAGATCTAAGAAAATATCTAATATGATTGTAAATTTTAATACATCGGCCGAAACGTTGTAGAGATAATAATGAAGATGAGGACAATAGTCCGAATAATACAAATAATACAACTTTTTTAAAACTCATTTTTTCTACTTAAACCATAGCTGGGACCTTAAAAAGGTACTACCACTCCGGATCAGAGTGGATCTGAGAGTAATAGTGATGAATGTATACTCCACATTCCCCAAAGCTGTAAAAATTGGAATTTCCCCATTAGATGCAGTTTAGTGTCATACCCACGACACTAAAACCCTCAGCCACCACATTCTAGTAATGTTTACGATAAAAGAAGTGTTGTATGTCATGAACTGCTCAACCACCAGGGTTCCATCTTTAAGCATCACGGGTCGTCACTCACGGCTAACAGTAGGCCTCATTGGGGAGGTGAAGTCGCTGTATTCTAAAGCCACAGCCGACAGAGCTGTTTAAGGGATCGGCGGGAAATATGGAAGAAATCTCCAAAGAACTACAAAAAAGGACAATGTTAGAAACGCAAAACATATTTGTATACGTTTATCTCAAGAGAATTTGATTTCATCTTTGCAAAAATCATCTGAAGAATCACTAATGTAATAAATAAGAGGATCGGATTTTCAAAAAAGATTTCGGGTCTTTTGATTCCTTAGCCAAATACAGATAATCAGTTTCCCTTGTGTAAAAGGAATGCAGGCGAAAATGATGAAAGAAAGAAAGAGTAAGAAGAAGAAGAGAAGAAGAAGAAGAAGAAGAAGAAAGAAGATATAGAGTAGAAGAAGAAGAAGAAGAAGAAGAAGAAGAAGAAGAAGAAGAAGAAGAAGAAGAAGAAGAAGAAGAAGAAGAAGAAGAAGAAGAAGAAGATATAGAGGAGTAAGAGAAGAAGAAGAAGAAGATATAGAGAAGAAGAAGAAGATATAGAGTAGGAAGAAAAGTACGAAGAGAAGAGGAAGGAAAGGGGAGGGGAAGAGGAGAGAAGAGGAAGAAGAGGAGGAAGAGGAGAAAGTAAGAGAAGATGAAGAAGTAGAAGAATAGGAAGAAGAAGAGGAAGAAGATAAGGAAGAAGGGAAGAGAAGAAGTAGAGGAGGAAGAAGAGGAAGAAGCAAATAGATGAGGAGAAAGAAGAAGAGGAGTAGAAGAAGGAAAGAGATGAGGAAGAAGATGAGGAAGTGAAAAGAAGGAAAGAGAAGAGGATGAAAATAATGAAAAGGAAGAATGAAAGAGAAAAAGAAGAGAAAGAGGAAGAGGAAAAGAAGACTTCCGGAAAATATGGGGAATTAAAATATATCTAAGAACACTGATGAGGCCGAGGTTCATATATTTGAGAAGGCGCTCACCATGTAATGGTTATCGACGTAGAAAATGGAATCAGTGAGTTCAAATCCTGTATGAGGCTGTTTGCTCTTCCTATGTCACTCGTACCCTTGAAAAAGATATTATTATAACTATTCTCCTTTTAGATACGGGTAAATAGTAGGACAGATGGGCTCTTTAACCTTGCTATGGTAACCGGTCTAGGAGAAATAAAACTCTGAAGTGAAACCTGTTAAACTCCGATTAAATATTTATCTTGCGTCGCATCTTGTTTGTGTGGAAGGGATTGGGTTAATATATTTGCTTGTCTCCGGAAATGATGAAGAAAAAGGGAAAAATGACGATAATCATTGATGCTGATCTTGTTGCCGATTATGATGATGGTGGTTATGAAGGAGGCAGTTTGGAAGAAGGAAAAAGAAGAAGAACAACAAAGAAAGAAGAACAATAACAAGGGAAAGGAGAAGGAAGGAAGAATAAGAAAGAAAAGGAGAAGAACAACAACAGCAAGAAGGAAAAGAAGGAGAAAACAAACAAAGAAAAGAGAAGAAGAAAGAAAAGAAGGAAAAGAAGAACAAGGTGAAGAGAAAGGAAGAGAAAGAAAAGAAGAAGGAGAAAGAAAAGAAGAAGGAGAAAGAAAAAAGAAAGAAAAGAAGGAGAAAAAAGGAAAAGAAGAACAAGGAGAAGGGAAAGGGTGTGAAGGAAAAGAAGGAGAAAGAAAAGAAGGAGAAAGAAAAGGAGAAAGAAAAAAAGGAAAAGAAGAACAAGGAGAAGGAGAAGGAAAAGAAGAAGGTAAAGAAGGAAAAGAAGAAGGTAAAGAAGAAAAAGGAAAAGAAGAAAAAGAAGGAAAAGAAGGAAAAGAAGGAGAAATAAAAGAAGGAAAAAAGAACAAGGAGAAGGGAAAGGAGAAGAAGGAAAAGGAGAAGGAGAAGGAAAAGAAGAAGGCAAAGAAGAAAAAGGAAAAGAAGAAAAAGAAGGAAAAGGAAAAGAAGAAAAAGAAGGAAAAGAAGAAAGAAAAGAAGAAAGAGAAAGAAAAGAAGGAAAATAAGAAAGAAAAGAAGAAGGAAAATAAGAAGGAGAAAGAAAATAAGAAGGAGAAAGAAAAGAAGGAAAAGAAGAAAAAGGAGAAGGAAAATAAGAAGGAAAAAGAAGGAAAATAAGAAGGAGAAAGAAAATAAGAAGGAGAAGGAAAATGAGAAAGAAAAGAAGGAGATGGAAAAAAGTAGGAAAAGAAGGAAAAGAAGAACAACAAGAGGGAAAATGAGAACAAGGAAAAGGAGAAGAAGAAGAGAGGGCATTTTGAAAAGGAATGAGTTTACAAATAGATTGATGAATAAATAAATATATGTGACAGATTCCTTAATAGATAGATAGATAGATAAATTGATAAGATAGATTTGAATCGACTGGAATAGTATGGTAGGTATGCTCTTTAACCCTGCTATGGGAAACGATCTAGTAAAAAGAATAATCTGAATTGAAACCTGTTAAACTCCGATCACATATTGATCTTGTGTCACGTCCTCTTCGTATGGAGTGTTTAGGTAAATACACACACACACACATATATATATATATATATATATATATATATATATATCTCGGGAAACGTTGAACAAAGGGGGGGGAATTAATGCTGCTACTGACAGCTTAGCCGATTACGATGATCGTGGGCATGAAACAGTTCAGGCAGATCGGAAAATGTGACACTGACGTCTTTATTGATTGTAATTAGCAGGCTCTGCGGATATACCACAGTATGATAATTTAATTGTCACAACGTTTGATATGTTTACTTAAGAGCTATTACCAAATACTTCAATATATAAAAAGTGTAATAATGTTAATTTAACTCTCGCACTCTTATTTTTCTTTCTTACCTTCTTTTCAACATGTTCGATTGAAACAGCTTAACGTTATCGCTTCCGCACGCTCACTCCTTTCTCTCTATCCTTCCCCTAATTTCTTTCTTTCTTTCTTATGTTTTTAGTGTGGCATGTCCTTTTTCTTCCCTTTCTTTCTTGTTATAATAAAATCGGAATGCTCCATTATTTAGCTGAGGTAACAACACTCACAAGAAATAAGAATTTCTGAAGTATCACCAGATAATCAGGATTTACGTTTTTGCATTTTATCTTGGATTATGCGAACGGTCTCATTTTTAACAAGAGGGTGTTGCAAGATGTTAAAGGTTGTGCAAATAAGGAACACAAGTATCAATATATAGATAGTAAGTAAAGTCGTTGGGGTGGCTCAATGTCGGTATCAGTCAGACAGCAAGGGAGTCTATCCCCTTTTCACTAGCGCTAGACCAAGGATATTATTTTAGCATCTGAGGTGGAGTACCACTCCTAACATCAACTCTTCACTTTACCGCACAGATGCCTGTGCAACTCATATGCTAAGTTGGCGAGGGTCGGTATCGAACCAAGAACCTTGTGATTCTTAGCCGAACACTCTATCGACTGAGCTAAACCGACCCTCGAGTTAAAAAATTAAAAAATAGAATCTTAAATCTAAAATATTTTATTTTGTTAATAAATCATTTCGAAATTGAGCACTATTTAGCTTATTTCTTCACTTTCATAAAACACCTTTTCCTGATGATAAATTGTTATTTACCGCAACCTCCCACCAGCTTAGGATGTGACACATGGTCTTTTTTAATGTGGGAAGCCACGGACAAGCCGAACTTCATGTGATGGCTAGTCAAAAAAAGCGTGGACCACATTGGAGCCCGCTGTTAATTTATTCACCGGCCCGGAGCGGTTTATTAATTCTGTCATGTCAACATAAATATCAATCTATATATCTATCTCTCTCTCTCTCTCTCTCTCTCTATATAATATATATATATATATATATATATATATATATATATATATATATATATAAATGGCAGTTGTGTGAATCTGTATGTCCGGAGATAACTTCGAAAATAAAACACAAAAAGACAACAAAGTAAATAGATATACACATTACATATCACCAGGGCTCGGTTTTTGAGCAAAAATAAAAGAGATTTGATTTGTATTCGTAAAGATAATTAAAAAAAAATTTAAATCATAACAGCCTGTATTTTTTTTTCATTTAATATTTTAGATTGTAGACATTAACATTTCTTTTCGGAGTAGCTGGATCAATGCAAGGTTATTTTTTTACGTAGGGATTTAAATGGGAATCCCACGAGGATTCAACTCACGATTCAGTAATAATGGATCTGCGGGACTAACTTTAAAAATTCCATCTACCCAGGCACGCCGGGTAGCCGCTGCTAGTCATATATATATATATATATATATATATATATGCTATGCTTGTCATTGAATTCTAGCTATATAGATTTGGACGGTCTCATTTTTTACCAGAGGTTGTTGCAAGATGATAACGGTGATACATTAAAGGAACACGAGTATCACTGATTATCATAAAATAATGCTGATGTTAATAATTTCACCAATTGCTACGACTCACGAGACAATATGGCTGATTAAATGAACAAAAAGGAAAGTAAAAAATAATATGAATTAAAAACGTAACAGAAAGAAAAATTGACGAAAATTTAAACAATAAAAATGTCCAATCAATATTAGGAGTCAACGGATACAAGATGTCTTCTTTTTTTTTAATACCATAACCGGAATGAAAGTGAATGTCTTTTCTTCTCTCTTTGAATTCAAATTTTCAGAAACAAGTGAACTCTTGAATATAACACTGGCCCAGTGACATGCGCGACTGACGTCATATGCAATAATGGCGGACGTCTCAAAAGGTGTATTCTTGTTGAGTTTCAACGCGTGGAAATAACAAGAAAAAAGAAATCGAACAGGAAAAAAGTGAGCAGAGTTTAAAACAGCTGTAACAACAAAAAAAAGAAAAAGAAAAAAGAGGAAAGAATCGTATGAATTCTTCGTTTCAAGTACGATAAGTCAAAGTTCTATTCAAGAAAGAGAAATAATAAAAAATTCTTCGTTTTTATTCTTTGCAGAAGAAAGAACGGAATAATTCTGGTGACATTCTTATGAATATTCAATTCTTCAATCCTGATTCGCCATATTGCAACTGTAACACATTTTTTTTCTTTTCGATTTGGTTTAAACGAGGCGAACGTTGATTGGTTGGTTGGTTGGTTGGATTTTACTGCATGTCAACTCTTGTTGGGTTATTTTATTTGTTTTAAAACTTAATTATCTTTATTGTTTTAAAACTCAGTTATTTCTAAACAATTTTTAAACTCATTGTATTAAGTAATTGAGAGTTACCTCCCCTTTGTGTAACTCTTTAGCTTTGTAAAACTATATAAACTCCCAAGAAAACTGCAAATCTATTCTCAGTAGAATAAAGCTTACTCAAGTCCGACCGTGTGAGTTCAATTATTACTACACTCATTCTTTCTATTTAATCAATAGATGGGACCCGAACGGGTACTACCACTCCAGATTAGAGTGGACCTGAGAGTAATGGGGTGAAGGGGCACTCCACATTCACCAGAGCTCCAGAATTAGAATTTAATCATCAGGTAGACTTTTACGTCATTTAAGGTGTTGGGGTTTGTCATAAAGGCAACAGGGTTGGATCAATCATATAGGTGCTAGGGCTTGAGTTGACTAGCTTATTGATCGTAGGGGGCCTCTCTGACCGCCATCTAGCCTAAGTAAGTGCCAAAGTGGAGTATTGTATGTCATGAACTGCTTTAACACCAGGGTTCCATCCTTAAACATCCTTCATTCACACAGCCAATAAGTGACCCCACTGAGATGGGGTCGATGTATTCTGAAGTCCCAGTCGACAGGCTGATTGCTATTAGTCTCAAGTATACTCTAACCCAGCATATAAGGTTTTGTTTTTGTTTTGTTCTTTTTAGACTTTCTTAAAGCTGGTCTCCAGTATTCCAAAGTGGGTTTGATTAGGAAGAGATTATTGTGGATGTTTTTATTCTAGCGTTGTTGATTTTGATGAGATTTGAAGAAGTCTTTTCTGTGATTTTCTTGCATTCTACAATGATAATAACGTTTTAATTCCTGAAGGCTTTTTGGTGACCAACGATTTATTCGTACTTTCAATTCATGCAATAGATTTTCAATTGGATTTAAGTCAGAACTCACTGAAAGCCATGGTAGAACCATAATCCTTTTCTAAAACTACGTTAGAGTAAAAGATTGTGTGATATTAAAAGAAAACTATAAAATCAGAGACTACGAAAAGGAGGGATCCGAACGAGGTTGAAGGACAATACAGGTATCAACGATTAAAAAGTCACATGTATAAAAACCCTTTATAACTAGTATTATTTGGATTATTCGGACTATTGTCCTTATCTTTATTGTTATCTGTACAAAGTTCCGGTCGATGAGACCTCCGGTCTTCTTCAAGTATTTCTTGTCAGACTCGGGAAACTTCTTGTCGTGATTGGGAGCCTTCACGGAACTTTTAACCCAACCCCTTATTCAATCCATGAGGGTATACTGTTTTCATTCCGCTAACCATAGCTGGGTATAGTTGTAGAGATAAGAATAGAGATGAGGACAATAGTCTGAATAATCCAAATAGTACAAATTATCAACTCTTATTTGAAAAACTAGATTTGCAGATCATTGATAGTGAGTTCGATTCTTATTGGGCGCCCCTTACTTTTGGCCTTGTGCCACATCTAAGCTAAGCTTAGTAAATAACTATATACAACAAAAACTCTAACATATCCAAGAATGAAATCACGTGTATCAGATCAATTAAAACAAAACTGGCAGAAATTGGACGTTGAGTAAAAGTAATGTCGTCGGGGTGACCTAAAGTCGGTATCAGCCAATTAAATATAGTGGTGAAATCACTGTATTCATTTATAGTTTATGCATTTTTTTATAAGATGTAGAAATTGTTGGGTTATCATTGTATAAAATGTACTCCAAATGGCCACTACTATTTATGAACTTTCCCAACACCAGCAGCAGACACTTCCAGTAAGAAATTGGTCAGTGAGAAACGTATACAAAATACAAGTCCGAGAAGGTTCCCGAGTCCAACAAGAAATACCTGAAGAAGGCCGGAGGGTATATCGGCCGAAACCTTGTACAAATAACAATAAAGATGAGGACAATAGTCCAAATAACGCAGATAATACTAAGATTAGTATTATTTGGATTATAAACACACTCACACACACACACACACATTTCAGAGAAATACCCTTTATAACTACTTTGAACACAAACGGAAACAAATGCTCAATTCTCATTGCCTTATGCCAGACTCTGCTAAGCCTTGCGACTTCTTCCTGATATCGAGAGAAATAATGTTCTCCGTATGTAAATCATGTTGCATAGAGGTGAAGTTTATTAATTTTAGAATTAAAACTGAGCTAATTTCCCGCGGGAAACGAAAGTGACACTGGCAATTATTGCCGCTCATAAATAATATGGCTGAGTTGTTGTCCCAATATTAAAAATGCCCGTTTCTCTTTAGATAACTGCCGATAAGCAAATATGAACCTGCCTGTACTTGCCACCGAAGTGGCAAGTTTTATAGGCCATCTGCTATCAGTTTATATCGATTAACTCTGACATGATCCCCCCGTCTTCGACATTAATCAAGTTAACAATTGCTCCCCAACCAAGGAAAGTCTCCGAGTGAAGTGTAAGGTAAGCAGAAACGAAGCGTAAAATGAGATCTGACAAAAGATTTGCTCAAATAAATGACCTAAGGGTTTCGAGTTTTTTTTTACGCAATGTATTCATCTGTTCTTAAACAGAAGCTACAATTGTCCCGTCGTTGGTTGGTGGCTTTTACGGAATGTTAACCCCTTATTGTTATCATATGCCGATAACGTTTTTGTTTTATTCATTCTTCATCGGGTTAAATCAAACTTTAAGAACCTAAATTCCACCATTGTATGTCACCCCGCTGAGAGAAAAGAAAATACCAAAAATCAGGAAATTAACCAAATTTAATGAAATTTTCAGTGTTGATATATTAATTAATAAAACTAGCAAAATAAAAAACACCCCCGGGCGATGTAAAAATAGATTTTTAAAATATTGCCTGAGGGGTGGGAGTTAAGATTTCAATGTCAGCGAGTTTCTACACTAAGTAAAATCATCAAATTCATTAAAGGATTACAAAATAAAACAATTTGAAATGTAAACTTTAAATATGTATTGAAATAAAACAAACTATATATAGATATATAATACCAGTCATGTATTTATTAAAACTTATTTTAAAAAAACAATGAGGACTGTCTAATGTTGCATGTTCAAATTTTGAGTGTATTTATTCCATGTTATGACGATGTTGGATAATGTGACGTAAGCAGTGACGTAGTTCTTTGTTACAGACAAAAACCGGAAGTAAATCTCCATTATTAATAGATAGATATGTAATACACCAGTTATCTTATTTAAAAACTTACATTTTTTTCAGTTAATTTGGAACCACGTATCTTTGAGAATATGTGTTACACCACAAAGATACGTGGTTCAAAGTTAATAACTTTTCAGAGGAATGGGAGCAAAGTATTCATCTGTAAAAAGGACCGGTCAGTAGAGTATTTGACTAGGAATCCCAAGCTTCCGGGTTCGATATCGGCCCTCGCCAACTTAGCGTATGAGTAGCACAGGGATCTGTGCGGTAAAGTGATGAGCTGATGGTATGAGTGGCGCTCCACCTCAGACACTAAAAAACAATCTCCTCGGTCTAGCGCTCCTGAAAAGGGGATAGACTCCCTTGCTGTCTGGCTGATACCGACTTTAGGCCACCCAGACGACTTTATTTTTTGTACTTATTCTTCTGTGCTTAAATAGAAGTCCCGTCCTCGTGTAATGGTTAACAAGCCTGTATCACAGATCTATTACAATTGAAAAATGTGTTCGATCCTGAGCGCCCATACTTATGACCTTGTGTCAAACCCTAATCGTAAGGTAAATAATTTATTTCCAGCTGTTCCTAAAAATAACTTGTATATAAATATTTTAATTTCTCTGAGAACAACAGTCATTACATAAACTTCATTCTCCTGCGTAGGATGTAAAACGTATTAGTATTATCTGCGTTATTCGGACTATTGTCCCCATCTTCATTGTTATTTGTACAACGTTTCGGCCGATATACCCTCCGGCCTTCTTCATGTATTTCTTGTCGGACTTGGGAACCTTCTCGGACTCGGGAACCTTCTTTTCGAACTCGGGAACTTTCTTGTCGTATTCGGGAGCCATCACGGAACTTTGAATATAACCCTTTATTTATTCCACGGGGGTATCCTGTTCTCATTCCGCTAACCATAGCTGGGGTAGGAGTTGTGTTAATTAATTATTTTTCTAACTGCTTTCACTCAGGATTGAACTCGGGTACCAGAGATAAATGTCACTTAGAACTGTCTTAACCTAACTGCCTTATCCACTCGGCCATGTGTCCAGTTGGAGGGTATATCGGCCGAAACGTTGTACAAATAACAATGAAGATGGGGACAATAGTCCGAATAACGCAGATAATACTAATCTTCAAGCCTCATCTCAAACATTCAGAGAAATATGTAAAACGTATGTTCTAATGTTCAACTTTTGTAGCCTGGGGGTAGAGTGTAACTTTAGTTGTTTATTGTTTTTGTCCATTCGTCTTCTAGGATGAGGATGTATTATATGTACACCCTGCAAAGGATCAAATTGTCAAACCCCGCCATTTCTACCTGTGGACAAACTGAATAATTTATGATTCCGAGATGTAGCTATTTAAAAATATCAATAATAATAATTTTTAATTTACCATTTGCGGGTTCCGATGTCATCTATGCGCGTAACTGAATGCACATTAAAAAATATGGGCTGTATATCTCTATTAATCAATAGATTTTATATCCCGTCACTGACAAAAAAGAATCAATACTCTGCTGGGGATTATTATACTTGGGTGAGTCAAAAGTTTAAATTTGTTTTATGTAAGGAACTATTTAATGTACGTTTCTTGATATCATCTAAGATGTGTTACATAATTATTGGACCCCTAATACTTATATAAGGTAGTGTAGAAACATAATGGCGATTAGTGTAGCCCACGGCCTTGAAGGATGAGTGACAACGTTTGACCTCACTCTCACCTTGCCTTCCGGAGATAAATCGTGAGAACCGGAAGGCATAGAAGACCCTGTCTTCCGGTTTAAGGATAAAAAGTAACTCAGTCAGTTAGCAAGTAGAAGCCGAGCTCGTAGGATGTAAGGATCTGCGCAGACGTCTGGTTTGGGGATTAAAAATAAAATAAGATCAAAAGTAAATCGAAGTCTTGTGTTTATTATCTAAAAACTTCTGATAACGAGAAATCCCAATAGAAGACCAGACCCGAAGTCCCCAAGAAAGTCCAGACCTTAGAAGATTCCAGACCCAGACGCAAGATGTTAGAAGATATACCAAGTCAAGATGATAGAAGAACCAAAGCCGGCCAGAATAATAGATGTCCAAGATATAGAAGCAAGTAAAGAAGTAATGAAGGGTATACAACAAGATGGTGCTCCTCCAAATGTTGCTCCTTTTGTTAATGAATGGCTGAATCACTATTTTCCTGTGAGATGGATGGGTAGATGTGGTCCATATAAGTGGCTGCCAGCTAGAAGCCCTGATTTAACACCCTGTGACTATTTTCTTTGATGGTTAGTTGAAGGAGCAAGTCACACTACAAACCAATGATTTTGGAAGAACTTGAAAGACAAATACGAGAATTTATTTTTGCCATTCCACAAGAGTTCCGGGGAAGATCAGTTGATGCGATTCTCGAGTGGCTTGAGAGGCTCGAAGCAAATGTTCATGCCTATATAGAATTTTAAATAAAATTCTATGTTATTTGTATTCTTCTCATATTCCTTTTTTGTAGAAATGATTTAGAAATGAATTATAAATTTTTTTAGGAAGGAAATTACTTTAAAATCACATTAAAAATGTAGATGAAGTATAACAATCATACTCTACTAGCAGGACCTGTGTAGATATCACCGTATGATCATTTAATTATTACAATATTTAATATGTTTACTTAAGAGCTATTGCAAATGGTTCAGTATGTAAAATGTATAATAATCTTAATTTAACTCTCTCTTTCTCTTTCTTAAAAGAGGGTTGTAAAATATTTACATTGATTTGCCGATAAAATCTGTGGGGAAGCGTTTAAAATATATACATTAATTTGCCGACAAAAAAGGGACTCAGAAAATTGCCTGATGCTGGCTCGCTTCTTCTTCTTCTTCTTCTTCTTCTTCTTCTTCTTCTTCTTCTTCTTCTTCTTCATCTTCTTCTTCTTTTTTATCTACATTTCTCTATTATTGTTTCTTTCACTTCTGAGCTGCGTCATTGTAGTGAGTGAGTTCAAACTCCAGTCATGATATTACATTCACTTTCAGGCTAATACACTTTGAAAATATATAAAATCCTCACCTCTTAAATACGTCTTACCGTTATTTTCAAACATTACTACACTACCTTACAACAATGATAGGCTCTGCCTATAAATTATGTCACATGTACGGGTAATAATGTATTTATCGCAATAAACAAGAGAGATATACGCCAGTGAGTTCAACGTGTCAATAGTTGCAGTGAGAGATAAATTCGAATGTGTCTGATGAGGAAAGACGGTAAGGATCAATTTCCAATCAAATCAAAGAGGATTTCTATATTCCTGTGGATCAGGAAAAATCAGTGGATTGAATATATCAGCCTCGTTGTGAATCTCGAATCAGTCAGCGATGGGGAAACGTGCAGTCAATCATTGTATCGTCGAATTAGATAGGGAATCAGTGCCAGACTAGTTTCAACGACAATTGACGGTTTGCCGGCAAAGAACAAAGGAATCAAATCCTTATCAAGAATTTACACAAAACAATATTGTCGGGATTATGAAGAATCCATGTTCTGCTTTTTGTAATTCTTAAATCATAGGAATATGGGAAATCGAAAATAAAGAATAAAAATGAGAAGATGGAATATTATCGGGAATTTCTCTCCCTCAGTTAATTCTAGATTAACTGCTCACAATCAACAACTGATTTGACGTCACATGTTAGACAACAATAATAATAGAAAATTTCACTCCAATTTGTGCTAAGAAACACTGTATCAGAATTGGCACTTCCGACAGTTTGGAGTGTGCCGTATTTGGTGAGTATTAATGAATACTAGCAGGACCTGAGAATAAACCACAGTATGATAATTTAATTATTACATTTGCTATGTTTATTTAAGCGCTATTGCTAAATAATTCAATATGTAAAAAGTATTATAATCTTGGTTAAACTCTCTTTACTAGCAGGACTTGTGGATATACCACAGTATGATATTTTAATTATTACAACGTTTAGTATTTGCTAAATAATTCAATATGTAAAAAGTCTAGTAATCTTGATTTAACTCTCTCTCTCTCTCTCTCTCTCTCTCTCTCTCTCTCTCTCTCTCTCTCTCTCTCTCTCTCTCTCTTTTCTTTCTTT
The DNA here is from genome assembly GCA_023376005.1 of Doryteuthis pealeii. Lineage (NCBI taxonomy): Eukaryota > Metazoa > Mollusca > Cephalopoda > Myopsida > Loliginidae > Doryteuthis > Doryteuthis pealeii. The sequence continues at coordinate 10,422,255 of CM042162.1, forward strand.
CCTTCTTTTCTTCATGTTCGATTGAAACAGATTAGCGTTGTCGCTTCCACGCACTCTCCATCTCTATCTTTCCCCTACTCTCTTTCTTTTTTCTTTCTTATTATATTCTTCTGTGTAGCATGTCCTTTTTCTCCCCTTGATTTCGTTATAATAAAAACGGAAATGTCCATTATTTAGCTGAAGTAACGACACCCAAAAGAATTGAGAATTCGGTGGATAAGCAATACCAGATAATCAGAATTTACGTTTTTGCATTTCATCTTGGACGATTTGAACAGTCTCATTTTTACCCAAAGTGTGTTGAAAGGTGATAACGGTTGTACAATTAATGAACACAAGTCGTACAATACATCTTGTGGGTGCATACAGGGTGGTCGTCAGTGATGCACCCTCTTCATTGCCGATTACCGGTTCTTATGCATCATATCGTCTCCGATAGCAACCCTAACTTGAATCCGGCATCTTCAAGATGCCACCCTGTAAGCTACGTGCTGATAGCACTGACATTTTGCTTCAAATAAACTACACAAGAACTCGAACTCTAAAATATGCAAGCCACAGTTAGTGTGAGCCAATGAAAAAGTCCACCACCCCTACTACAAATATATAATGGAATCATCTGTTCATCCCGGTTTCAGTCTAATTTACTCTTCCGCCCTGTCGGCTGGGGCGTTAGAATGCACCAACTGCACCTCTGCAGAGGGGTAAGACTCCCCCAATGGGGCCACCTGTTGACCATGGGTGGCGACCCGTGATGCTTAAGGATGGAGCCCAGGTGGATGAGCAGTTCATGACATGCAATACTCCACTTTGGCCCTATCTTGGGCTAGACGGGCGGTCGGAGAGGCCCCCTCCGATCAATCGGCTGGTCAGGTCAAGCCTAGCACCTATATAATTTTCCCAACCCTATTGCTTTTATGGCAAGCCCCAACCCCTTTTTATTATATGGGTGCTAGAAGGCGGTGGCTGCGGGTCTACATGTCCTGGGAATGACGTTAAACTCTATCTGATGGTGAGGTTCCAGTTTTGGTGGTTTGGGGAATGTGGAGCACCTCATCACCATTGCTCCCTGGTCCACTCTGACCCGGAGTGGTAGTACTGTTAGGGTCCCATCTATAGGTTAAATAGAAAAATGTATTTATAAAAAAATATGTATTATCCATTAAGAATTGATTCATTTCAAAACTTTATCGGCATTAAATGACCCACTGAGGTTGATATGCCGTAAAACAAAACAAACAAAACAAAACCTAATTTACTCTTTACATATTCCGCTTGTGGTAAGTTCGCTCGCTTCTATGAATTTAATTGATTTTATCCATTCTATTTTTCTATTTTTGAATCTGTTTTTTAACATTTTCCTACGATGTATTTTTTTCTTTTCTTTTTTTTATTTTGTTGAAAAGTTCAGCGTTACTGCTTACCTGTCCACTTTAAGTTGTAATGAATGGGCTGGTTTTTATGCAGGTAGATTTGTCGTACAGGTGACTTCTAATTCTCAGGGAAGGAAGGAGGAAGGAATATTGAAGGAAGGAAGGAGGAAGGAAGATTGAAGGAAGGAAGGAAGGAAGAAAAGAAGGAAGGAAGGAAAAATAAAGGAAGAATAAATGAATGAATGGCCGAAAGAAAAAAAAGGAAGGAAGGTGATGCAAATTTAGATAGGAATATGGGAAATCGAAGAAAAATCTGATGGTTAAGATATTCTGTTATCGGGGATTTGGGTCCCTCGGATAAATCTACATTAGATACCCGAAATCAACGATTGATTTCACGTGGAAAATCTTAGACGATAATAATAGAAAATATGAAACCAATTCGCGAAAGAAATACAGTATGACAATTGGACTGTTGTTAGTTTAGATTGTACCGTCGTTATCATCATCATCATCATCATCATCAAGTCGCGTAATTAGTACAGATATCCATGACAATCTCTCTCCAACCTTTCCTATCATTCATTGTCCCACGGAGGTCCTCTGAACAGCATCCAGTATCCTCGCATAGTCAATGTAGGTCCTTGCCGGGCAACCCACATTAGTATGTCCATGTGTTGGCTTCTACAGGAGAACGTCGCTTATGAGTTCGTCCTTGCTCCCCCAGCAGTGTCTAGCACGTTTTACCCGTCTCACTCGGATGGTTTGTGAGATAGGGGGCAAGTGACCGTACAGCTGCTTCCTTGTGTAGTGTTGTTTCCACGACTTGTTCAAGATCGCACGCCGCATTTTTGTGCAGCTCGTTACAAGATTATTCTCCAGGCGCTTTGTTATGGTTCAAGTGGTACAGCCATATAGTAGTATTGACACTACCACAGCTTGGAAGAATTGTCGCGTTAACTTGTCAGTGAGATCGAACTTCCAAATGACTGATAATCTGTTTATAGCCGACCATGCGTTCTCTATTCGTGCATTAACACTTGCTGAATATTAATTGTTATAGGTGATATACCCTATAGACTATAGTGGAATGCGCCGACGTTTACTATAAGTAACAGGGACAATTATGGCTTGAAGAGTAAGCCAATGCGAGTCAGCTCATAACTCTATTGTCGGACGCAATTCCCACTTCTCTGTACTGTAATTGTCTACTCTTTTGTTAATACATTTTCCTACATTTGTTACCCGTCGTTTTGTTCTTATTTGACCCCTTAAAACCCCACAACATTAATGAATATGATTGAGAATATAAATCAAA